>MU271157.1:0-639143 GCA_021432605.1 Coniochaeta sp. PMI_546 | reverse complement strand
TTAAGACAAGTGTCTTACTCAAAAGATAACCTCAATTGAATACTTAGATTGATCACTGGGTGATCAAGAACTATCTGTAGCGGAGTCTAGAGAGACTCCTTCCTATATACTTGTAGAGACTGTGGTGATATGGTCGATAGGAAACTATCACCCATATCCTGATATGCCTGCTATGAAACTATTCCTTCTATCAGTCACGTGACCCGGGGTCCCTGGCCCATGCAGTGCGATACGCCCTGCATGTCTGTTCCTTATCGATTGGCGGGGTTCCCTTCGTAACCGTTGGTCTGTAACAGCTAGTTCGAGATGGACCTAGACAAGCTAAAGGCTATTAAGGAATAGCCCGTACCAAAAACGGTTACGGGAATACGAACCTTTCTAGGGATTACCAACTTCTATCGGAAATTCATCAAGGACTATGGCAAGATCGCAATACCCTTTACTAACCTTACCAAGAAAGATTTAAGGTTCGAATAGACTTCGAGGGAAGAAGAGGCGTTCTAGGAACTTAAAAAGAAGATCTTAAGCTAGCTAGTACTAGTTACTACGGATCCCGAGAAACCTTACGAAATGGAAACCGATACGTCGGAGTTCGTACTCGGAGGCCAGTTGGGATAGAGGGATAAACAAGGGAGATTGTACCCAATAATATTCTTCTCGAAGAAGCTAAGTAGATTAGAACTCAACTATAGTATACTAGATAAAGAGCTGATAGCTATTATTAAGGCGTTTAAGAAGTGGAAATATTACCTTATAAGAGCAAGATACAAGGTGAAAGTCCTAATAGATTACAAGAATTTTACTACGTTTACTTTTACGAAAGAACTTAACAAGCGACAAATCAGATAGTATAAATTCCTTACCGATTTCGATTTCGAAATTGTATATAGGAAGGGGAATGAAAATAGTAAAGCGGACGTTCTTAGTCGACGAGAAGATCTAAGACTAGAAAAGGAAATACGTTCGGCGAACTTCCTTAGGACTAACTAATAAGGAAACCTTGAACTCGATATATAGGTCGGAATAACATAGAACGTAGAACCCGAAAAACAATAGGCGGAAAGGATTAAGAAATATCGGAAGGAAGAAGTAAAAGAGGATATTACCTTTATACTTCCGTCATACTACGGTTTACTATAATTCCGAAATAAGGTATACGTACTTAACGAACTACGGAAGGAACTAGTAAAAGAGTTCTACGAATATCTATTATATAGATATTAAAGAGTCTATAAGACTAAGGAACGCGTACGGCGGACTTACGACTTTCTAGGATTAGATAAAGTAATTAGATAGGTAGTCGGCGAATACGACGAGTATAACAAAGCTAAGTTAAACAGATATAAGCCGTACGGGTTATTATAACCTATATAACTACTAGAGAAACTATAGGAAATGGTTACGATAGATTTTATCGTTAAACTATTAGTATCGAAGGAACCTATAACTAGGATTACTTACGATAACGTATAGGTAATTATAAACAAATTTTCCAAGTACGCGTACTTTATACCGTATAAAGAAGTAAGTATAGCGGAGGATATAGCCTACGCCTTTTTGAAGGTAGTAGTAAGCTAGTATAAACTACCTAAACAGCTTGTTACCGATAGAGACAAACTATTTACTTCGAAGTTCTAGACAATATTAATACGACAAATCGGAGTCAAATACAAGTTATCGATATCGTTCTACCCGTAGACGGATAGGCAAATAGAACGAACGAACCAGACTCTTGAACAATATCTGAGGATATATGTTAATGAAAAGCAAGATGATTGGGTTAGGTGGCTACTAGTAGTATAATAGGCCTATAATAGTATACCTAGCGAAACGTTGAACGGGTACTTACCGTTCTTCGTCAACTACGGCTATGAACTTACTATAAGGGAAGTACTAGGAAAAGAACTAATACCGTTGGATCTAGAACTATTACAAGTAAAACATACCGCGGAATAAATAAAGTTACTTTATAAGAGGTTTCGCGGATATATGGAAGACTTTAACCTGAGAATAGTACGATACGTAAACTAGAAAAAGTTGAAAAGACTAACTTTATAGGAAGGAGATAAAATCTACCTTATACGACGTAATATCAAAACTAAACGTTTAAGTGATAAATTAGACTGGAAAAAGATCGGACTTTTCAAGATTAAGAAAAAATTGTCTGATTTGAACTACGAACTCTAGCTACTAGTACAAATACGAATCTACCTAGTATTTCATATCTCGTTCCTTGAACTAGTACCTAAGAACGTAAGGTTAGTAATAGATATCGAAATAGAACTAGTATAGGAATACGAAGTAGAAAGGATTTTCGGCTACAAAAGGGAGAACGACAAAAACCTTTATTACGTCAAATAGAAAGGTTACGACGACTCGGAAAACACGTAAGAGCCGGAAACTTATTTTTAGAACTGTTAGTAGTTATTATAAGAGTTTCGGTTTATAATGGTATTATTAAACCAAGAGTCGAAGGGGATAGGATTACGTCGCCGTAGATTACGTCCCAACCGGAAGTAAAATCTTTATCAAGGGGAAGAGACGTAGCGGAAGGCGGACGATTCTCGGTAACTTTTATTACCTCGCGATCGGCTTCCTCCTTTTCGACCCGTTCCAATTCTTCTATATTCGTTATACCCTTACGTATAACGCGTAGTATCTTTTCGAACTATAATTTCTTTTGACGACGTAATCGTTCTAATTTCGTTATAATCTCGTTAATCTCTCGTTTTATAGAGGAGAGCTGATTACCAATCCTAATCAAGTCTTTAACGGAAAGGCCTTGTACGTCGTACTTGGAACGACCAAGACGGACGTATTCCGCGTAACGGGAAGAGTCGCTTTCCGATACTTGATAGGTTTTGAGATTACGAGTCTTATAAGAGGAACAGGTAGGCATTTCGACGGACTAAAGAAGGACGGCTGCCCAAAGAGCGTTCTTACGAATAGTTAATAATTCGACGGATTTCTTTTGTTTCTATATATTACGGTCAGATATGATAACGATAAAGAAGGGGAAACCTTCGGACGCAATTTATATGGGCTATTAGTACTACTTATGAGAAGTATTAAGCCTTAGGGATAACGGCCAAAAGAGGAGGGGAATAATATTATAAACCTATAGGTAATAGAGGATACCCCGCTAATAGATAAGGAACATGTATACGAGGCTTATCGTATTATATAGATAAGGGACCTCGGTTACGTGACTGATAGATACGATAGCTATCTATTATAGCTATTACGGATATTTCGAATAGCTATCTATCATAGCTATTACTATAGTTTCTATAAGTATATAGGAAGGAGTCTTTCTAGATTCCGTTATAGATAGTTTTTGATTACCTAGTAATCAATCTAAGTATTTAATCGAGGTTATTATTAAGTAAGATACTTGTCTTGACGATATTAGAGTAAAGATTGCTTGTTATACCTTAACTTACTTACCCTAAGTAATAGAACTCACCTTCTGATCCTTAGCCCGTCTTGGGATCGTTATAATAGGTTCCCGCCGATCCTTTCTACCTTAGATTTATTAGCTATCGTTCGGCCGTTCGCGTCTTATTAAGATTACCGAACGTTTCGCGGAGTTTTTTCTAGAATTTGTCGAGACTATTGAATAGTATTCTAGTTTCGGGTTTGCGATCGTTAGTAATATTATCTATCCAATCGCGTAACGTTAGTTCGTATTATTCCGTAGTTCTTCCCTTTAACATTTTTATTACGTATACTACCCTTTCGTATTCGTAAACGAAAACCGCCTTGTTAATTGAAAAGTACGTATTAATCTAGGTAATAAAAGCTTATAACCTTTCGCGGTTCCTGTCGTAAGGTTCCGGCCGTAAGGCCTTGATCTTGGCCGCTCGTTCCGTAGTCTTAGGGTCGTTCTTAGGTTCCGCCGATCTAGATTTCAATTCTTTATATTCGTTCTTCAACTTTTCTAATTCAGTTCCGAACTTAATAACCTACTAAGTAAGCTCTTCCTTAGATATAATTGTAACGGTTCCTTTAGTCGATATGATTGTTAGCTACTTGGTATAAGGTTAACTTACCGAACAAGAGTAATTAAAATATAACGATCCTAAAACGGGTTAAGGATTAGAAGGTAAGTTCTATTACTTAGGGTAAATAAGTTAAGGTATAACAAGTAGTCTTCATTCTAATATCGTTAAGACAAGTGTCTTATTTAAAAGATAACCTCAATTGAATACTTAGATTGATTACTAGGTAATCAAGAACTATCTATAACGGAACCCCGAAAGACTCCTCCTTATATACTAGTAGAGATTATAGTAATCATAACGATAGTTATGATCGTACCGACCGTAATCCTTCCTAATCATTACGATCACAATGATTAGTCACGTAACCCGGGGTCCCTTGCCCATATAGTACGATAAGCCTCGTATATATGTTCGTTATCTATTGGCGGGGTATCCTCCGTTACCTATAGGTTTATAACAAGTTGGCCGTATGATAAAGACCTTTCAAAAACGTTTCTAAGACTTTTCTGATTTATTTACAAAGGGTATAGTAGATAATAATGGTTTTAGTAACAAGATTGAAAGCGATTATATAAGGCGTAGTTAAAGTGACCAATTAAAACGTTATTATCAGGGCAGCCTTTGTGGTACTGCGCCTCACTGCGCCCGCTGTCAGGTCAGTACGAGTGGGCGTTATCAGTTTATCTGTAACCAGGTCGGGAGGGCCGGGGTCATGGTTCTCGGTTAGGGTCAGGGCATGAACATGAATTAGGGTTAGGGTTTTGATCCATATGCATTGTCAGGTCCATACCCTCTGCTATTGTCAGCTTATATGTAACTACGGTTATGTTTCACTCGTCAATAAGCAACACAGAGACTTTCTTCGCCTTTTTTCCCTGCCAGTTGAAAATACGAAATGTCTCCGACCATGGCCATGTGGACCGGATCATGTCTGTGGACATTCTGACAACAGAGATGATTGAGGAAGCTCTTGCAAAAGTCGAGCTTGATGACGATGACGAAGCACTCGAAGGGGTGTCCGGTACACTGAAGCATCCTGAGCTCGGTGAACGAGCGCCATGAGCAACCCGCTGATGACCTTGCAAATACATGGTCACTCTGTAAAAGAGCCATTGTGCGATTCAGAATCCCGCTGAACAAGAAACTTGACATGCTATTCATGTAGATTTCATGTAGATTTCACGTAGAGAACTTTATTAACCAGAATCCAGGCACTAGGTCTAACAGTTATATGACCATGTCACAATCTGTGAGGGTATCGTGCGTTTCATTTCTTTCATGAGTATCTCTGCTGCAATCCTCACTCACGGCATGGCAACCTAATAGCCAAGCGTCCTGTTCGTAGGACAAAACCCAGAGGAATTCTCTCCTGCAATCTTGGGTATATGAACTTGACTGATTTGGTGTGATTCGTGACAAAATGGGAGGTGAACTCAGAGAAGCTGCACTAACTTATTCCTGTATGATGGTGGCCATGGAAGCCTGTATTCACGCCTCTAGAATCCTCGTCGGTCAGATTTCTCGCCTCTTCACTCTGAAGCCAGGTGTCAACAACAGTCATAAGTTTATCAAGCTAAGAAGAACGCTGTAGATAAATATACCCACCATCTAAACCCCTGAACACCGGACTCCGGTCGACCAATCCCTCAACAAGAAATACAACTAGCATGCCATACCCATCATATCATCCGACCATCCCATCATCCAAATCTCTGCCTAGCCATCTCCCGCAACACTTCCAGCCTCTCCTCCTCCCGTACCCTCGCCTCCCGAACCCTCTCATCCCTCTCCGCATTCCTCGCGCGCACCACCTCTTCCCGCCTCACCTCCCTCTCCGTCCGCCTCTGCTGCAAATTAGCCAGCATCCGGCGATAATCGTCCGCCCCGCCCCCCAGCAGCTCCGGGTCCGCGATCTCCATCTCGCCACCGGGCTCGCGGGTAGACGCGAAATCGCGCATGGCTTCGGTCGTCAACCGCCGTTTTTCGAGCTGCCGCTCGCGGGTTCCCGCCTCAGCGCGAGGGACGAGGTTGTCCAGACGGGCTTTTTGCTCGGCGCGCTCGGCGTGCCGGAGCAGGCGGAGGGAGGATAGCTGGGCTTCTTGGGCTTCGGCTTCGAGGGTGCGGCGGAGCTCGAGGTCATGGAGGGAGGGGATTGTTGGTCCTGGTCTTGGGTTGTTTGTGGTTGTTGGCGCTCGAGATATGTTGTCTGAGGACTCTCCGGTGGGTTGCTGAGGTGGAGGGGGTGGCATGGGTGGCGCATATTCATCTTCATCTTCCGGATCTTCGTCATTCATGACAGTGCTCAGACCGGTATATCCGGTCATATCGCTGACAACGCTCTCCATCATCTCGCTCGCAAAGCTCGCACCTGTTAAAGGAGGCGTCACAACACTCGGCTCGCCATCTCTTCGATTCGAAGCAGGAACAGAGACGAATGCTGCGGCACGAACCCTAGCCTCCTCCAGCGCCCGCAGGCGCACGACACGTAGGAACATCTCGGGTTCATACCAGCTCTTCTCCAGCTCTCCGCCATTCCACTTCGCAATGAAGCCTTTCCATCTCTCGCGCACTGATTCCTCATCCATGTCCGCCATGCGGACTTGCTTGTGCTTTTCAAGATAGTGAGCGAACAGCGGCTCAAAAGCGGCAAAGTCCCAGCGCGAGAGTGCACGTGCGCCGTACGGGAGCACGACCGGTTTGGGAGCCGACGACTTCCAGCGAGGAGGTGAAGAGCGCCTCCGGGGACGGTGGTGGCCGCTATTGGAATGTGGTGCTTCGGAACCGGTGGGGCTCTGGTCGTGAGAGTGATGGTGGCAGCGGTGACTGGAGTAGTGACGTTCTGTTTCTGGAGGAGGAAAGCGAACTGTGTGAGCGTTTGGAGGCGTAGGTGCTGGGGACATGGTACCAGCATCGCCGGGATGTTGCTTCAGCGCTGAATCGATGCAGTGGTGGCTACCGCCATACCGAGATCCTGACCGACTGATCATGTCCCTGTCATCCCAGTAGTCGTGAGCTCTCGATGCGGGCGATCGATCCCTTCTATCTTCATCTTGGCGGCTAGCATTTGACGACCTTACACGGTCTCTTTCTCTTCTCGATTCCCTTCCTCTGCCCCTGTCGCTTTCCTGATCACGATGCCTCCGGCGATGATGATCATGACCAGTCTGAGAGCGTCCAGTTCTGTGACTCCGGCTATCGTCAGTGTCGTGATGCGTCACTTCATACCGTGCCCTACCATCCCGTCGTGGCGGAGAGCGTGACCGTTGCCTGTACCGTCGCGAAGACTCTGTCCCAACAGGCTGACGGTCACGCGAAGGCGACCGAGATCTCGCGGCGAGCGCGCCGTGGGACGCATCTTTGGTTTGTATAGGCAGACTTGACCTTGGGCTTTCACCGCCCGATACCCATTCCATGATCTGGCAGATGTGATTCCCTCAGCTTCGCCTACCTCCGTCGGCCGCTCCAGAGCGTCCAAAGCTGCCAACTGTGGGATGGGCAGTCGCAGAGACCCGATACCAGGAGCCAAGCGTGCGATACATATGTTTGTCCAAAGTTGTTACTCGGCGCCGGATGATTTGAGGTAACAAGCCAAGCTGATATCCCACCCTTAGAAAGGCCGGCTGTCAAGAGCTAAGAAGGAAATGTATGGTGGGGTGAAACGGTCCGAAGGAAGCTCTTCTTCAATAAGCATGACAGTTCAAACCCGAATCAGGAGTCTGATGCCCCGTCGAGATAAGATACAAAGGTACGATCTCGGAATTTGACATCTTGAGAAGTTGAGCAGCAATCATGTTTGAGGTTGTGACGTGCATGACAAAGTTGAGGTTAGAGAGCTGTTTTAGCGCCGATCCCCGCGCGCCAATCACAGAGACAAGAGCAATGACCCCTTGCCTGTCTCGACTCTCAATGGAGCGAATTGTCCGCGACGTCTGACTGTATGAGAAGAGCGCGTGTGGATAGATCACGATGCTTTGCTGCTCGAGTGAACTGTGCTTAGTAGAAGAATGATGAGAAAGCGAACGCTACCCCATGACATGTCGATGATTAAGTTGACGCTAGACACCATCCCCTCCCCGGCAGTAAACGGCGGGATGTACAGTGCTGACACAGGAAACACCAAGGAACGGAGGGAAACGAGTCCCAGTGCGACCAAAAACTCAAATCAAAGGTGAAGAAACGAAACACCCGATTGGCCAGCCTATCATTCGGAGCCGTGAATGTCTGTCTCTGCCGCAAGGCTGCTGTCAAACAGAACGAAAGTGATCCGCCGGCAAGCTTTTGCTCCCTGTTTCCAGAGGCCACCCTGTCTACCAAACACAGCACGAAGTCCGAGGATCCTGGATCGAGACTGGAGACTGTCCTAAGGCGACTTTGTGTGATTGAACGAGATAGACTAAACATCATCACAGTTACCACACCTCCTGATCTGCCTTGCCATTGACACCGAATAGTCTAGGTGGGCGGCCGATGAGTGGACAATATAGCCGAAGTATGGCATTTGCTGTTGGTTCCTACAGCAAAATACTGTAACAGGGCCGATCAATCCTAACCGCTATTAATGACAAATGCCAAAAAGCTCGCTGACTGTTTCAGCGGATGCAGGAACGTATTCGCTGTTCTCATCGGTATCCGCTCGCGCTTACTTCAGCAGGTATCTTTCCCTTCAAAGAACCCATATGCTCCCGCTTATCGCTCAATTATGGCCAAAAAAAACACACATCGTATCGTAATATCCACCTATTCCTCGAATCGTCGCGCATCCAGCGGCCGTGCATTGTGAATGACGCACCCGACGCATTCACAATCATCCCCGCAAGGACAGAAGGCGAGGCTTCCACCGCACGAGTCCCCATCCATACCGACAGCGTTCTGGTAGAGTGGCAGATTGACGAACATGAAGTCGCTGGCCGACAGCTCCTCATTGAACCCAGACGCGTCACTAGGTGTCTGTGCTTGAGTTGGTGAGCCTGCCTCGGGGCCTGCCGCTTGCTGTGCTCCGTTGGTCACATGCGTCGTAGTCGCATGGCCGTGGGTGCCGTCGCCATTTGTACCATTACCATCATCGCCGCGGCCATTCGTTTGGAGGATATGTGCAGATTTGCCGTTTGTTGCGGCAGCCGGTTTGCTGCCATTCTTGTCAGAGCTGTTGTTGCCGTAGGGAACATCTATGTCGTAGTCCCAGGCAGCGCTGACATATTGCTGTGTCTGTGGGTTGAATGGGTGAGCGAGACACCCAACGCACTGGCAGCCCGGTCCGCATGAGCACTCGTGGCTTGTGCCGACAGGAGCGGTACCTCCGTTCGGTGTGAGAGGAAGTGGGCTCGAGAAGGCTGCCCCGTTGGGTTGTGGCTGAGGTCCCTGTTGTAGTTGCGCCCACATCGCCGGGTTCAGGGGTTGCGACCACGTGCCGAGGTTCGCTGGATATGTGAAGACCGTCGAGTTGTTGGGGTAAGAAACAGCAAAGGGCGGCTGCTGGTGCTGCTGCTGGTGCTTCATGTCTACGAAAGATGGCTGCAGTTGAATGGCCGTGTTGCCATTCGGAAGTGCTCGTTGGTCTGCTTGTGTCTCTTCATTTGACCCTCCACCACAGCAACTTTTCTTGGGCGGAATACTTGCTTGCGGTGCCTGGACTTGAGGTTGTGGTGGGGGCGGTGGAATTGATGGAACGGGAGCGCAGCAGCTCCTGATCGTACCGTTCGTGGGTGGCGCTGCGATACCATTCGGAGGAGAGGAGAGGCTACTATCTGGGTTCTGGACCACAGATAGCGCGGGACTATTGAGTTGAGAATGTATCGGTACTAGAGCGTATCCTAAGGGAGGTCCATAACTGATGACGCCGGGTTGGTGGTATCCGGTAGTGGGCAGGCTTGGTACGAAGGCCATACCGTGCATAGGATTGGTGCCCTGAGAAGGGGTGCCATTGACAACACTGTGTGCCATACTATTGTGATTGTAGGGCGTGATGATGTTGACAGAGTTGGGATCTATGCGCTCGAGTTGCGCCGGGTCAAATGAATGTTTCCGACCATTCTGCTTCGAGCTCGGACCTGGCTTCTGGACACGGAAGACGCCATTGCGTGTTGGTGAGACCGGAAGCTCACTTGGTGTAAGTGCTGGAGTAGGTATTTCCGACTTCACACCATCATGGCCATCATGGTCTGCGTTCGCGGTGTCTAGTCCACATCTGCATTTCTGCTTCCGTGGAATGGCCACCTTGATGCCGCCGCATGCACAAGACTGACCTGGGGGGCAGGCACAAGAGCTGAGAGGCCGGCCGGGTTTCCTGACAGGTACCATGACACGGTCGGTTGAATGATTGCACTTGGTGGAACGATGGCCACGGATGCACGGCGCACTAGAAACGGGTGGCAGGTAGTCAGCATGGGCGGCGCATACCACGGCGCATCTTTTCGTTGATGAGTAGAGTTCGCGGGCATTGATACATGACCCCGAGTAGAACAAGAGCTCGCGACAACGTGAAGGACATGAAGAACGTGAAGGAATACTACTTACCAGGCCATCTTCTGTCCGTTTATTAACGGCATGGTCGTAGATGTGAGTTGGTTGATGGCTGCCTCAGGCAGTGGGGACGCAAATGATCCTATGGAGTGTGGGAGCAAGTTCGAAAAGGTCCAGCGTGCCCAACAATCTGCGGTATATAACAGCCGGGAGTGCGTGACGACGAAAGCTTCAAGCTGTAAAGCGAGTTGCGTCCGTAACCATTCAAGAGAATGAAAGAGACGGACGCGGTTGACTCAAAAGATGGGACGATACGTCGCGATAGACGAGAGCCCGGTAGTGCGGGTGCAGGCGAACGGGGCGGCTGCTACTCCGGCAAGGTAGTTGTTCACCGTCGTGCCCAATGAGGCTGAAGGTGGTAAGGTCGTATGAGGTCCGAGAGGCTTGTTGTCCATGCGTGGGCGAGGTGTATGGATACCGAGGTTCCAAGGACGAGAAAAATGGCCTGAGTGTCAGATTGTATTCACGGAGTGAGTGATGGCCTCACTGTAGGGCGCTTGCGACGAGACTACAACAAGACAGTATGTAAGCTCGCTTCAGCAAGGTGTGCCGCGCACGTTCCAGTAGGCGAGATGCAGCATCAAAGGTCCGGTAAGAGTCGCCGTCCCGGACGTAAGCAGTTCCGGGGCGCTCGAGTTAAGCTGGGCCAGCGGTGGGATAAGGTTCCGTCCCAGCTCTGGAAGTTTGATCCAGGGCCGCGTCGAGTCGAAGCGGCGAATGCGACACTCGGTTTCCTGGGAATCGTGGAGGAAGTAACACAGGAAGCTCTCAGGAGGCTTCCAGAACGAAGCGGCTTGAGATGTGCCGAGTACCGGGACCGGTGGTCAGCAGGGACAAGCGAGAGAAAGCCAGAAGCCAGAAGCCAGACAGTCAGACAGTCAGGTCTTGGTGAGCATCAGCGTCGGACCTGCGGCGGCGGCAACGGCGGCGTCGGTGCTACTGAAGAACAGGACTTGTCCGTGGTTGCTATTAGTGGAGGTGAGGGTCAATGTAGGACCATTGGCCGGGCCGGGTCCGTGGTTGACTTTTGTTTCTCCTGTGTTTCGCTCCGAGATGCTAGTGCAGTGCGATAATGACGCCTAGTACCAGTGCAAACCTGCTTTACGCCCGTACCCGACCGTGCAAATGCGCAGCAAAATCTATCTTTCAACTCGAGGAACGAAGCAGCAGAAGGGCCATGGGGAAAGCTATCATTCAATGACAAACGTGATCCCAGCCCAGGGGTCGCTTTTTTCTTTTACACACCATATCCGAGTCCGTACCTGTAGTTCAGCTTTGGCGGCGCGGGCTTGATGTGGGGTCAAGTGAGCATGAGCAAGTTTTCATTGGTTGAGACTCGTTTTTTCGCCCAGGGGTGTGGATACAAGGGGCCAACCGGAGCCTCAAGGAGTCAAGGATGGTGCAAAGGCACTTGAAGAATACCGAATAAACCCCAAGCAACTGCCAACTTGGGCTTCATGGTACCTTACCAGACGTCACCAGACTTTCCAAGGCGGTGTCTTTCCACACTGGCACGTATGATATATGCAGCTTGCCCCCGCGATCCATGGCTACGGGTTGGTCAATAGACTCGAGAGCGTTGCTGATTGACTCTCTGCATCACGGCTGGTATATTTCCAGGAGATATATGGCTTGGAGACGGGACGCACGAACAAAGAGTGTGACAAGTGGAGATATGGACCGGCATACCTTATTTAGATACCTCCATTTGGCTGCCAACACACTATAGGGATGACAGTGTCAACAAAGTACCAAGCATGAAGCTATTAGAAAGGGTATCATTTGTTCGTAACACGACGCGGCTGCGACGACATCTCTTAGCCATCTACTCTTTTCCCGTCTCTAGTCCCCGTCTTCCGACCCCGAGTCTGCAAACATATCAACTGCCCGCATTCGTTTCCTCGGCCCCGACTTTGTCGAGGACATCTGAAATCCCGACACTGCCTTCGTTGACGCAGTCGCACTAACGTCTGGACGGCCGTCTTGCGGTGGTGGTACTGGCTGTGGCTGCTCGATATCTCCCACCGGCTCACCATCGATATCACCATCCGACCCGTCTCCCTCATCCTCCGAGTAACCCATAAAGGAGTACGCAATCTCCCCGTCCGTATCGCCAAACTCAAGCAGTCTATCCGCATCCTCACCTTCCGGCGACGCGCTCCGACTGGCCGGCTTCTGCGAAATCGGCAACGCTTTCGGAGCGTCAGCCACGCTCTTCCACCGTCCACTCGCCTTCTTCTGCATCTCTTCCGCCTCCTTCTCCGCCTTCTTGAGCTGTGGCGGGTTCTCGAAGCTCTGGACAAAATGCTCCTGCGTCTCGGCCGGGAAGACGCACCAGCCCTCCCACAGGCTGAGTATGAGACCGACGCTGCGCTTCCATTTCTCGGCGCGCAGTCGGCCCCAGTTATATCTCTCTGCTATCGTACCCAAGCTCTCGAAAGTTTTTCTCTCTCGGAGAGCGGTTTCAAAGAGCTGCCTATATCGCCAGGCGTGTCGGACTCCGCTCGTTGACGAGGAGGATAGGATGTCGCTGACGACATAGAGACCGATCAGGCGGGCCGCACTGGTATCGGGACTGTCATTGCCTCCCGGTTTATCCTCTGCTGTCGGGCTCGGATCGCGCGAATCTCCCTCCCTCGCATTCTTGCTCTGCGCGTCCTGCTTGTAATCCGGATTTGCGGAGGTGTATGCGAATGGCTGCTCGATGTTTGAGACGATCATATCGACTATCTCGTCGGAGCCTTTGCTGGCATGAGTGATTGCGAAGGCCGCCACGCGAGCGATATCGCCCTTCCTGATCTTCGACAAAGATGTAGGCAGGCGAGCTAGGAGGTGGGCAAGTTTGGATTTCGCGATCGGGTTGAGGAACATATCCTCTTCGCTGGTCCTTCCAGCGACTTCGGGCGGCCTTTGTTCATCGTCAAAATCTTCCTCGTCAGAGGAGTTGTATTCCGACTCGGACACAAAGCCGTCGACTCCAGTAGTGTACTCGTACGCCAGCGGCTGATCCGGCACCTTCCACGCATGGCTTCCCTCAAACAGTGGTAGGTATTTGCCTTGCCCGCGGCCTGATTGTGAGCCTGTGACGATCTCCCATAAGCGCCAGCGGTACCAGATGCCCCCCTCGCTCCTGGCGTCCCAGAGCCAGGCCCACTTCTCCTCTCGTTGAACGTCGGGACGTGACATGAGAAGTGCCTCAAACTCGGGCCCGTGCTCCAGGACGGACTCGATCACTTTGTGTATCATGCGTAGCTTCTTGATGTCCTTCGGAGGTTGTATCGGCACGTGCAGAATCCCCCCTCGACCGATAGGACCGCCGGGTGAGTTGTACGAGGTAGGGGGTGCGAACCCTCTTCCGTACCCAATCGGTTGCGGAGGCTGGTTGCCAACTGTCTCTGTGACTTTCTTCGCTCCAAATGGGTATGATACTGCGGTCGTCGCAGTAACCGTCGGCATGCTTGTGGAAGATATGGCGGCGGAGGAGAGATGCCGGTGTAGGTTAAGGTAAAAGCCATAGCCAAGATAGCGGTTCTGTAATGTACTGACGGCTGCGTCGATGTCACTTGCCGGCGTCTCCTTCGACAAAGTCACAATGGCGGCTGTAGATTTCCTCTCTGTGCCACTCGAACCCGCAGGGGGGACGATCTTGATGTGATCAATTGTCAGAGTCGAGGGTATCAAGGCCTTGATGACAGCTGGTGATGTTGTAGGGGGCAGATTGGCCAGGCGTAAGGTCGGCTTCGATATAGCCTTCTCCGCCGCTCGTCCTGCGGCAGCAGACTCATCCTCGTCATCGCTTGCGTCGAATGCCTTGGATATTGTCTTGCGTCCCGGGTCGTGGTCGTCAAAGCCTAGCCTGCCCCGGCTCTCGTCTCGATCTCTGTGGCCTGACACTGTTCCGTCGTAGTAACGCTTCTTGCCGAGGGACGGCGGAGGCGGACCAAGGCTCCCGGGGCCGCTCTTCATTGTCGACGTAGAAGAGGTGCCGAAGTGACGCTTTCCAGTACCTCCACTTGTGCCGCCAAAGCCAGGTCTTCTGTCGGGCGCCTCCCCACCAAACCGCGGCTGGCCGAAGCCAGAGCTGGAGTTATTGTTCCTATCATCTTCTGCTCCTTGGTCGAAACTCTTCACGAAGTCCTCGTAGACAGCTGCAGTCTCGGCAGCTTCGCGTTTCCTCTTGGCTTCAGCCTCTGCTCTCTGTCGTTCGAAGGCGGACTGTTTGGCCGGCTTCTGGAGCTTCTCCTCGACGTTCGGAAACTCGGCGATCTTCTTGGTCGACGACATGGTAGCTGCACGATCATGGTAAGCAGCACATCGCTGCTGAGCTGGCACTGTGCAGTAATGTTTGCAGAGGTAGTTCTTCGATCAAAAGCTGGAGGTAACTGCCAATCACGCTGGAGGTTGTCCGGCTTGGTCCGTGCACGTCGGCGAGCTACAGTGTACACGTACTAGAACACACGCCGCTCACATCCATGATTCCGATGCATAACAACAACTTGGGCACGACTTGGGGCTAGACGGGAAGCTTCTAGTGAATATCATTGTGTGTATCGCAGGCAGAGTTGTGTATTATGAGGCACTGTGCCGATGGTACAGGGTGCAGCCCAGCTTAAACGGATAGCTTCCCTTATTCATACCATAGGTACTTGATAACGGGATAGGTACCTTGAGCTAAGGTGCCTCAGGTACCGGTTATTGACGCCCAACGCAATGCGCCACACTACAGCTACCAAGGCGTTGCATTTCGTATGTACAGTACAATACTGACTACCTCAGGCTTATCTTACCCTCGATATGGTATCACTCAATGAGAGTTCTATTTGATGGCGACATTTGGATCCTTCAGACCCAAGGTTGACATCCTCGTGTGAGAAGGGCGTGAGGTGCATCCTGCAGCACCCAATGTCGAGATATCTCCCCACCGCCGCTATTCCGAGTTCCTAACTGAGTATAGCTAGGTCTTCTGCGGGCATTTCACTGACGGTATCTTTCTTAGTGCCGGTCAAATGTTCGGTATGCCCTCGGCTAGCCTGTATTTCGTAGCCTCCTCCATATCCCAAGCTTCAAATTTATATGTCCAGTCTGGCCTCGCATTGTCTTGATCGCGTCGGAAATCAAACCAGACACGCATCAGACATCCCGGAGATCTCCAAGCCCGTTCCTATCAGCGGCCCACCATTCCAGCCAGAACGCCCTCTGACGAGCAAACAAGAGTCCGGCGCACACAGTACGTATTCGGAGTCTCGCGACCAACTGAAACAATCAGTTCCTTGTTCTCAGTTGTTTTGTCCTGCAAGCACATCACGCATTGAACCTTGAAGGACCGACGGACCAGTCACGGACATTTGGAGGTCCAACACACGCACAGTCATCCTCACAGTGAACGAAACCCTAATTGCGGTGAATCACTGATCCGCTCTGTGCTTGTACGTCTCCACTCCGAACCAGGGCAGCTCTTGATTGTTCAACCCTCCTTGCTTTCCGGAATGGACGCCTCTTCCTCCACGTCCTCCCTTCACTCAAATCCAAACTCAAATCAACCTCTGACTTCTTCTTCCTCTTTCCTCAACTCTTCAAGCACTTCCACTTCCACTCCTGCATCCTCTGACTTCTCTCCCCCATCCTCGATCCTCATCATCGGCTCAGGCGTCTTCGGTCTCTCGACTGCCTACGCCCTGACAAGCCGCGATGTTTTTTCCAACACCTCCATAACCGTCGTTGACAGGGCGTCTGCCCCGTCAACAGACGACTCCAATTCCACTCCGGTGTTCCCAGCTCGAGACGCCTCGAGTATTGACACAAGCCGCATTATCCGCGGTGACTACGCTGACCCAGCCTACGCTGCGCTTGCCACTGACGCTCTGCGGCAATGGCGGAAGGTTGACTCACCCGACGCTCTTGGTGCGCAGGGCCGGTACAGTGAGAGCGGCCTGGTACTCGTGGCTGACTGTGAGCCTGAGGCTCTCGGCAAGCTCACCTCTCCGTCGTCGCCCGCTGCAGACGTAGGGGCATCCCTACTCGAGGAGCACAACGCCAAGAAGACGGGTGTGGACTATGTCCGTGCCAGCTGGGAGAACGCCGTAGCTCTGGGCGCCCGCGACCCCGAGCTAGCTGCCCGCATCCGCTTGCTGCCGGATGCAGATGCCATCCGTGAGGCAGTGGGCACCGGAGGCTATTCTGGATCGAAGGGCTACATCAACGGCTACGCCGGGTGGGCAGACGCAGAAAAGAGCATGGCCTGGCTATATGAGCGAGTCCGGAAGACAGGCCGCGTCAACTTCGTCTCTGGAACCGTCACCAGTCTGGAGCACACTGACGACAGCGTCACCGGGGCCAAGCTCACCGATGGAAGAACTCTGTCGGCCGACCTCGTCATCCTCGCAACCGGAGCCTGGACTGCCTCCCTCCTCGACCTCTCGGGCCAAGCAACAGCAACAGGTCAGGTAGTAGCCTACATGGACATCACACCAGAAGAACAATCCCAACTATCCAAGATGCCCGTCCTGCTCAACCTGACGACAGGCCTCTTCATCATCCCCCCTTCCAACAACGTGCTGAAAGTAGCCCGTCACGCATACGGGTACCTCAACCCCACCGCCCTCACAACCACAACACCTCTATCCCCCACCTCTCCCTCGGCACAAAAGACAGTCTCCTACCCGCGCACGAACCTCACGGTCCCCCAAGCGCTCACCATCCCCGCCGAGGGCATAGCCTCTCTCCGCTCCGCGCTGAGACAAATGCTCCCCTCCCACCAGCAGCTGCACGACCGCCCCTTCTCCAAGACGAGGTTGTGCTGGTACACCGACACGCCGACGGGGGACTTCATCATCTCGTACCATCCGCGTTTCAGGGGCTTGTT
Source organism: Coniochaeta sp. PMI_546 (assembly GCA_021432605.1). Classification (NCBI taxonomy): domain Eukaryota; kingdom Fungi; phylum Ascomycota; class Sordariomycetes; order Coniochaetales; family Coniochaetaceae; genus Coniochaeta; species Coniochaeta sp. PMI_546. Next base: position 621,758 of record MU271157.1, on the reverse strand, counting down.
CGTCGCTACGGGCGGTAGCGGGCATGGGTTCAAGTTCCTGCCGGTGCTAGGCGACAAGATTCTCGATGCGGTCGAGGGGAGAACACCAGTCGAGTTTGCGGAGAAGTGGGCTTGGAAAGAGGGCTGTGGGGAAGAGCTTGTTGCTACTGAGGACGGAAGTAGGGGAGGAGTGCCGGGTTTGGTGCTTGATGAGGAGCTTGGAGAGGCAACGGATTCGAGCTAACGACATCACATACGTACGGTAAGGCATCATCATGTGGCAGTTGGTTGGGCAAGAGCTAACATATCTCGGGAACATAGGGTGGGATCATATCCACGGCACCATGGCACGGCATCACGATAAGTTATTACGGCACCAGAGATTGAGCAGAAGGTTCATGTGAATTCAGCTACCAATGCAACGCAAAGGACGTCCGTGACGCGCTTTCACCAAGCAAAAAGAATGCCTTTGGAAATAATAGCAGCGCGAGGATGTGTCCATGCTTGTGCAGGTATCAATGCCAGATGTGACCCAAGTGGGCCGCAGACCATCTGCCAGCCATAGCCTTTTTTCAAATATTCCTCCCACTGTGATAGTCTGTCAGAGTGACGGCGATAGCGCCTGATTTCACGATTACTTCTGACAGTCGCAGTCTTGCTCTCACCGATCCAGGTCCAAGGTTGGCCTGCAAATCGGTTCCTCAACCGTTCAATCTTCGTCTTCAGCTCCGAAAATTAGGTTGACGATCCCGACCTGCGTGTGAATCGTCGATGTGCAACGCTCATAACGTAAAGCACGCGGTCTATGTATGTTGAGAGGTCACCGATGAGACCCTTCCCAAACGCGCAGACGTTTATCCCTTCTTGTAAACAGTTTGTGCCTGAACGCCAGTGCAATGCTGTGGAAAAAACAGGATGGTACAATACCCGGGTGTCAGCCGACACCTCGTAGCAATTTTTTTTGGTGCGTGTGTGAGGTGTGAAGTCGGCGAGTGTCGTGGTATCATGAGAGATGACGTAATATACAAGTCGAATAGCGAAGTCGCTTTGATGTGATGGTGGGATCAGCGCAGTGCCAAAAAGGTTCCGAAGCACTTCTTTACATCTTGCGGAAGTCTAGAGCTGAGTTAGTATATCAAAGGTACTAAGTGAGAAGAGCGATGGCAACGAACCCTGAAGCACGGGATAGATCATCTCGAAGGCCTGGTAGATCTCCTCGCGGACCTTTGCGCCGGTGAGGACAATCTTACCGCTGACAAAGATCAGAAGCACGATCTTGGGTTTGATCATGCGGTAGATGAGACCAGGGAACAGCTCGGGTTCATAAGAGCTGAAGTTGTGATGCTTCGATGCCAGGCCCTCGAGACGAATGGGAAACTTGATGTCGCAGCTGCCGACAATGTTCTGGATCTTGAAGTCCGTGAACTTCGCATTGAAGCCGAGCTTCTGAATAATGCGAGCATACTTGCGCGATGCGAGCTTCGAGTCATCCTCGCTTTTCGCGCCAGTCACGACCATCTTGCCGGAGGCGAAGATGAGTGCGGTGGTCTTGGGCTCGCGAATGCGCATGATAACAGCCGCAAAACGCTAAGAGTAGTGTCCTTGTTAGCCATAGCTGCCAAGAAGTAGACCTCAGACAGCTAGCAGTACCTTTGGATTGTACTCGGCGTTCCTCGCATGCAGGGCAATCGTCTTGAGATCCAAACGGCAATCCAAGTTCACCGTGGCGACGATGTTCCTTGACATATGAGGTCAGCAACACGAACTGGAGAACCCAGATGTGCGAACGAATACTCACTGCAAGGTTGGAGTCAGACCACTTCCTCCCTGCGTGGCAGCAGGTGTCGCAGCTGGAGTCGCGGGAGTCACCCCAGTGCCGTTCTGGGCTTGAGCCTCAAGCAGATGACCGCCGTTCATTGCAGGCGCCTTGTCGTTGGCCGTGGACGGAGGTGTGAGCTCACCAGCCGCGCCGGGAAACGACAAAGAACCGGGTGCAGTGAAGGCCTTAGCCTGCGCCGCGTTGGAGGGATGGGTCTGGATGGCTTCCATCTTGGAAACGTGACAGCGAAACAGCAAGCCGAAACTTTGCTGAAAGCGGAGATTCGACTGAGCAGATCTGCAAATGCAAAACGATTGTTAGAAACCTGGTCGTTCGAAAATAAGAAGATCGTGGTAAATCAGAAGTTCGGGGGTGCAACAGAGATGGGCAAGGTTCGGTGTCGCAGGTAAAGGTTTCGGCGTGTTGAATGGGTTTATAAATAGTTACATGCAGGCAGACCGAGAAAAATGAGATGGACAGACAATGGTCGAGCGCAAGTGAAGTGTATGCGCCAACTTCTTGTCTTGAATGTGATATTTAGGTGACTTGGCAGTGAGGGGACGCTGGGCTGCTGGCACTCCACGTGATGTAAATGAGCAGTAACCTACCAAGTTGTGGAGATAAACAAGTGAATGTCTCCCCTACAGCAACTGCCCAACAACTGCAAGTACGCCTGAGGTCTTTCGACACGGAGACGGGATAGATGAGATAGATATCGAACGAAAACCAGATGATCGAAGGCCGAGATGGTCCTTAGTTCGACAAGTGAATGCCTCTGGCAACGTCCGGCAGCAACACACTATGACCTGTGCGCAAGTGACGGAACTCTATGTATTTCCAGCCAACAGACTGATCGAAATCGTCAGCGGTCGACGCGGAGAAGCCGAAACTCGTCGAAATGAAGTCGTCGTGATGGGAATTTACCCAAGCCAAGATGATGCTTCGTTTCGGGTAGGACGATCTCCGGCGCACGCAGCGACCGATTTGAATATTAAATGAAAGTTGCGCACACACACAACGCAGAGAAAACTCTAATCCGGATGGGTCAGGTCAACGTGCAATGATGTTGATCTGACGTGGTGATGTGGAGGATGATTGAGGAGCAGGGATATGTGGTTGTGGTGACGGATTAAAGTGTGGCCGACGTAAGATGTAACGGATACGTAGGGGCCGGTCGGGATTTCGCGCGAGAATCTCGAAACAGGCGGAGGAGGGGAGGCAGCTCTTCTTATACTTTGGCAGCGGAGACTCAATAGTGGAAGGCCTGAGGCAACCACGCTAAAAGTGGCGACGAATCCTGGGGCTTCCTGGTTTCGGAAGACGCACTAGCACCCTCCTGCAGCCAATGAGACGCCATACTTTGGCAGAAATTCACTTTTGGACCCCCCTTTCCTTGCTTCGTGTTTGCCTCCTCTTCTGAATCCGAGCCGTCTCACACAAGCCGGGCCAAAGTACCGGTACTTGTCAAAGCCAAATTGCATTTCAATCTGAAGTCAAGCTTCCAGCCAAAGGCTGGTTGAGGGTCCGAGCAACACACTTCAAAATCTGGTAGCACACGGCGGTCTACATTTTCTCCTCGATGAATGCATTTATTTCTGCGACCGAAGCTGGTCGTAATCACTTCCTAATTTCCATCTTTCAATACTGATGGTGCTCTTCTACGACCATTCAAGTCTTGGGGTTCGCATATATATTCCTTCCCGGCTCGCTTCATCTGCATCTGGTTTTCGACCGGCGGACTCATCCTTTATTGCTCTGTATCATCTCGGCACTGCGCACCGGGACGAGTGTCCCTCTTTGCACGAAAATCATGACCCCTCCTGCTTCTGCTTCCTTTGCTGATCATTTCGGTTGAATCATCCATCATCTTCTGTGTTTGACACCTAATTTGAGATATCAGATTCGAGATCAGCAGTCCTTTTCAGTCACCTACCAGGCCGACAATGTCATGATAATCGGGACATCTCGTGTTTGCAGGTGCCGTCGTGATGCAATTTTGCCCGCTTTACCGGAGTGCAGCAAACACCGGCAGCGTAGGTAGTAGACGAAGGAGGTTGCTGAGGGAGTTCCTACTGGAAAAGGTGTTGGAGAGAACACCTGTCTCAAGGTGTTCGCAGGCGCTTCCAGCTCGAGGAAGTTGTCCTTGAACTACCCGTGATCATAGTCTTTTGAACTAACAGATGGTACCTGGCGAGAACAGGACATGGTTACGATCCTTGAATCGTGGTGCCTTGACATTCGCCATAGCCGCGTTTTGTCCATCCATCAGCTCGAGGACATCGATCATGCAACCTTACGCGGTACGAGCCAGGGGAGCTCAGAAAGTTTACAGTCTAGCGACGCTTATGGTTCTTCATGATAACCGTCAGGCCTTATCATGCTACGTCGACGATCGCTCTCGTGTCCTATCCTCTGATGTCCAACACTTATTATCGCGACCTGTCTACTTCGCTCACCATCTCAGGGGGCTCTCCGTCCCAGGCTCTGAAGCGAGCAAATTTTCGCTTCTCGCGCACCTGGATGAGCCAAGCGCACAGTTCGGAGTCCATGCATGGAAGGCCTCACACTTCACATTAAGCTGACATCAACATCACACAAACCAAGATTGCGTGGGTCTCACTTCGACAGCCCGACTCCCGTCCTGCAATCTTCATTATGGCCTCAAACACAAGAGGTAGCATGCACAAAACACGCGGAATACGCGGAATACTAATTGTTACCTCTGCAGCCTCGCGACATCTCAGGGGTCGTGAGGTGGGCTCGAGCGCGCACGGCTGTAAGCTCTCCCTTTTTTGGCGGCATTCGTACGAGGTATCGGTACTTGTTCCGCACACCAAGACGCCCCAGAGTTGCATCACCGATCCATCCCTGTCCGTGTTATCTCCCCACCCCAGCCTCGCAAATGACTCACACTGTTTCCATGCTTTTCCCAAATTCCCACAATCCGCAAAAAGGCAAAGTGATACTGAATTATTTAGAATGCGGACAAAACCTAGTGCAGGGACTTCTACGTGTAGACGAGCAAGTGCCCGCAAGTAGAGCGTCGGCCATCAACCACCCTCATTTGAGAGTTTTCAAACGGACGCGGCTTCGTTGGTATGGCCCTGGCACCAGAGCGTTTGCAGTCCAGCCCTTCACATGCCCGTTGCTGGGTGGCAGCGGCACAGGGACGGTTGCATAAAGGCGCTAAAACTGTCGGGATTATGCTTTCAGCTAAGGGGGTGGTGGGATTGCAGCTAAGGGCACGGCAACGGCGTGCAGCTACACGTGTCTTCCGTCTCTCCAGAAACAGTTCTCTGTGTAACTGTCAATCTCGTAACACATGCCAATTGGTTGGTAGCGCGGAATGCGTGTTAGCGCGTCCACGCGACGGAGCGTACGCGGCTTCGTGTTCGTGGTGGCCTCCCGATGGGAAGGTCTCAACTTGCATCCGGTCGTAGCCTCAGTAGCTGGATATCAGATCAAACTGGGGAGATAGATGTAGGTAGCCTGCCACAAGAAAGAGACAGAAATACTAAATGAAGGCGTTCCATTAAGCATGACGTGAAAATAACGAAGGCCGTACGCGTCGGGGACGGAGCGTCTCTATTGTGCGATGTGAGTGAGAGGGCGGAAGGAGATTGAAGTGAAAGGTGGAAGGAAAGTAAGCCAAGTTTTATGCAGTCCGCCTGGGGTGTTGGAAGCTTATAAAGAGCCGAAGTCTGGTCACGAGACATTCGCCCCAAGTTGTCGGGTCCGGAAACCCCCAATCTAAGATAGGCATGCGTGTATGTACAGATAGTTACTAGCCTACAAACGAACCTCTCCAGTCGTTGGGACACTCCCTAAGTCATGTAATACTTGGGCCCCTCTCCGCCTTGAGGCACTTGCCAGTTGATATCCTGCTTCGGAGCCTTAATGTCGCAAGTCTTGCAGTGGATGCAACTGGTTCAGCAGACGTCAGTACTGGCTATCAGGGCGGTACAGGACACGCAAGAAAACTTACTTTTGAGCGTTGATCTGGAACCGCACTCCCTGAGGTTTAGACGCGTCCTCAACGTACTCATACACCCCGGCCGGACAGAACCTATTCTCCAACCCCTTAAAGTCAGGATACGTCTCCTCAGTATGTTTATCCCAGTCTTTGACCTGAAGATGCACAGGCTGGTCTTCCTCGTGGTTGGTGCCCGTCCGTGACACACTGGTAAGGATGTCGAAGCTGATCTTGTTGTCTGGCTTCTCGTACTCGATCTTCTTGCACTGGTCGGCCGGTTTCGTCGACGCGTGGTCCGGGATCTTGTTCTTCAGCGTCCAGGGTACCCGGCCCTTGAAGAGGAAAGCCTCCAACCCGGAGTAGGCAACGCCGCCGTAGAGACCGAGAGGGGAGTGGAAGGACGGCCGCATGTTACGCACTTCCTTAAGCTCCTTCCAGATCCAGGATTTCCTAAGTGAATCTTCGTAATCGTAGAGGAAGACGGAGCCGTCGTTGCCGTCTTTGAGTGCTTGCCATGCTGCTTCGGCTGCGAGCATGCCGGATTTCATGGCATTATGTGTTCCCTTGATCTTGGGGACGTTGACGAATCCGGCCGTGTCACCAATCAAAGCACCTCCTGGGAAGGCCACCTTGGGAATAGACTGGAAGCCGCCCTCAATAAGCGCCCTCGCACCGTAGGAGATACACTTTCCACCTTCCAGAACGTTCTTGTACAGCGGGTGCTGCTTGAGTTTCTGAAACTCGCCGTAAGGTGACAGCCAGGGGTTCGAATAGTCGAGCGCAACAACCAGCCCAACACTAACCAGATTGTCTCCGAAGTGGTACATCCATCCTCCGCCGTACGTATCATACGGCAGAGGATACCCCATCGAGTGCACAATCTCGCCCTTCTTGAACTTCTCCGGCTGGACCTCCCAAACCTCCTTAATACCCAACCCGTACGTCTGCGGGGCGCTCTCGCTCCGCAGATCGAACTTCTTGATCACCTGCTTACTCAAGCTACCGTGGCACCCTTCAGCAAACAGCGTCACCCTCGCATGGAATTCCATGCCGCGCTCAAACGTATCCTTGGGCTTCCCGCTCCGCGCAATGCCGAGGTCATTCGTTGCAACGCCCAACACGCTGCCGTCGCTCTTGTACAGCACCTCGCTTGCCGCGAAGCCGGGGTAGACCTCTACACCAACCTCTTCCGCCCGCTCGCCGAGCCACTTGGTGAATTCGCTCAGACTGACTATATAATTGCCATGATTATGCATCTGTGGCGGCGCAGGCAGGGGTATCGCCATCTTCTTCGTCAGGAAGCGCATGCTGTCCCCGCCGGCGGGCGTGGCGCCCGTGAAGCGACTGGCATTGTCCTCGGCAAGCCAGTCGGGAAATAATTCCTCGACGGCATTGGGCTGGATGACAGCCCCGGACAAGATGTGCGCGCCGATCTCGCCGGCTTTCTCGAGCAGGAGGACGCGGAAGTCCTCGTTGCCGGCCTCATTGGCGAGCTGCTTCAGGCGGATGGCGGCTGACAGACCGGCCGGCCCGCCGCCGACGATGCAGACGTCCACCTGGTCGCTCTCGCGCTCGATGGAGGCGGGGTCAAAGGTGTCGTCGACGTCAGCGAAGAGGCGGCGCGGGGTGGAGGAGAGGGTGCGAAGCTGGAAGAAGGGTGATATCGATGGGGTGGTTCGGCTAGCGACTCCTGTTCTCCTGGAGTTTTCGGTCTGTCGTAACCTGGATGACGGTCCGGTTATGCTCCGGTAGCCTCGAGACTGTAACCGCGTGCTAGTGGTCGCGGTCGCCCGTCGACCGAGGCACGATGTCGTCAGGCGTACTGGGGCAGACATGGTGCAATGTGAGGGCTATATCGACATATCTTCCGAGCTTTCGATCTGGAGACTTGGATGCTGAGAACAGAGGACGGACCCGAAGACGAAATGAGAACCAATTGACCGCTCTTGCTGCTCGTAGAGTCACTTTCGAGTGGTTTATTTTCGCCTCGGTGTGGAGAAGTGGAGGATATCCATCTTATGATGGAGAGTGGAGGCCAGAGAGGGACGTCATCGAATGAAATGCATGACATTTGAAAGGCCGGCCGAATCCGGGGTAAGCTTAACCCTGTGTCTGTAGCCGAAGCTAGCCGCCCTACCGCGGTCAAGATTGGCTCTCTCCATATGGCCGTCAGGTTCAGCAAGAGGAGCTTTATAAGGTATACCTTACTTTATACAACCTGTACTGTGCTATTTGTTTGTTGATTCCAGTTGATAGGTCGATATTGCGTGCGCTGGCTCATGGCTTCTATGCAAGATGGATGAGCCGCAAGTGGTCTGGAAAGATCCGATCATCCCGTGAAATGGCCTTCGGTTATCGCCGACGATTTCGCTCAGAATATCTGCGTCCCCTCGCGAAGCGTCGTAAACTTCAGGTATTCGTGCACTCGCATGACCTATTGCCATCACCTCGGTTGGACATCGTTTTTTCATTATAGAAAATTAACTGCGATGGCATCCACACAATATTTCGATCCCCTGACGCTCCTGAGACTAGCACCGCTGCTCTCATCATCCTTCTCCCTTTGGTACTGCGTAGACCAGTATCTTTTCTTCAACAACTTCATTGTCCCCGCGAACCGTGCAAAAGGCAGCGTGCTCCTTCCACTATACTGGCAATCGTTCCTTACTCCAGGCCTGGCCTGCATCTTCTCTCTCTACGGTCTGTCTATCGCAACGGCGGCGGCCAACCTCTACCTGGTGCCAGGAAATCCGTCTGAATGGTACGCGATCGGGGCTGGCTTTGGGATGGCGCACTTCGTATTTGTTCCTACGGTCTCGAAGCTCATAAAGGCCATAATTGAGGATGAGGGCAAGGGACAGAGCTGGAAATATCAACAGACATGGTTGAGAGTCCACGCGATCAGGTCCATCTTTGTTGACTTTCCGGGCTGGCTTTGCTTCTTGACTGCTGTGCTGCAGTCTCTGAAGAGCGCATAGGGGCTCGAGCTACGAGGCGTATTTGTTTACCGCGCTTCTACGGTTACGGAAGATCTCTTGTACAGGGCAGTACCAGGTATTTGCGAGGCTCGACGTCTTCAGCGAGGCGTTTTCCCCGTATTGCCCGTCGGGTCGTACGGTGTCGTCTGATTCTCTACACCTGGAGGTCTGCCACAGGCGGTACTTCATACCTCTATCCCCAGCAACTTTCCTCTAGATCAATCCAATTCAGATCTCTGCTCCGTGATGGTCTATCACTAGTCTAGTAGGGAAGAATTTCGAACCCTCTCTCAGCCCCAGTCGGGGTAAGCCATGTAGTCAAACGGTCCTTCCGGAGTCGCTCCCCTTGTGGCTGCCATACATAGTGTAGTACCTAACTTGCAGAGGAACCTGGGCTGCCTGGAAATTGAATCGATCCGACGGGAAAATTGGCCCCACCATCGCAAGGTGGTGCCTGACCCCAACCACTACCGACCACGGCCAATTAATCCGTCAATCAGCATCGCTGGAGCCGTCCCAGCATCGCATCTTGTCGTCCAGGGGCAATCGACTGGACTCCACCCAGTCGGAATATTGCCCCTCATTCATCACTTTCTCAAGCTATTGCCCCTCATGGGGGGAGAATGGAGATCGTGGGGTATTGAGTAGCGGTGCCCTTATAAGTGTGAAGAAGTCCATGAGAATTCCGTGGCCGGATGTGTTCATGATACATCTCTTTCTCATCTCAATTGCATCCCTTCCCTCACTCTCTAGTACATAACCCCGAGACAGAGTTCACTATGCCGTCCGAGATCACCATCACCGGCTGGACCACGCGCGATGTGCGCTTCCCCACATCCCTCGACAAGACCGGCTCCGATGCCATGAACGCCGCCGGTGACTACTCCGCCGCCTACTGCATTCTCCAGACCGACTCCGAGTTCAACGGCCATGGCATGGTAAGGCCACCCTAACCTCCTTTCTCGCAAATTCTCAGTTCCTGACTGACACAATCTAGACCTTCACAATCGGTCGCGGCAACGATATCGTCTGCGCAGCAATCAACCACGTTGCCGACCGCATCAAAGGCCACACCCTCTCCTCCCTCACCGAGAACTGGGGCAAGACCTGGCGCTATCTCGTCAACGACTCCCAGCTCCGCTGGATCGGCCCCGAGAAGGGCGTCATCCACCTCGCCCTCGGCGCCGTCGTCAACGCCATATGGGACCTCTGGGCCAAGGTCCTCGGCAAGCCCGTCTGGCGCATCGTAGCCGAGATGTCCCCGGAGGAGTTCGTGCGCTGCATCGACTTCCGGTACATCACCGACGCTATCACCCCCGAAGAGGCTGTGGCCATGCTCAAGGAGAGCGAGGCCGGCAAGGCGCAGCGCGTCAAGGACGCGGAGAACAGCCGCGCCGTGCCCGCCTATACTACTTCTGCGGGCTGGTTGGGGTACGGGGAGGACAAGATGAAGGGACTGCTGCAGGAGACTCTGAGCAAGGGGTACAGGCACTTCAAGCTCAAGGTCGGGTCTAGCGTTGAGCAGGACCGGAGACGGTTGACGATCGCGAGAGATGTCATCGGGTACGACAAGGGCAATGTGCTCATGGTGGACGCCAACCAGGTCTGGTCTGTGCCCGAGGCGATCGAGTACATGAAGGAGCTGGCCGAGTTCAGGCCGTGGTTCATCGAGGAGCCGACCAGCCCGGACGATATCCTGGGCCACAAGGCGGTGCGTGACGCGCTCAAGCCGTATGGCATTGGCGTCGCCACTGGCGAGATGTGCCAGAACCGCGTCGTGTTCAAGCAGCTGCTCATGAGCGGGGCCATCGACGTGTGCCAGATTGATGCCTGCCGGATGGGCGGTGTCAACGAGGTGCTGGCTGTGCTTCTCATGGCGAAGAAGTACAATGTGCCCATCGTGCCCCACTCGGGTGGCGTGGGACTGCCCGAGTACACACAGCACCTGAGCACGATCGACTACGTGGTTGTCAGCGGGAAGCTGTCGGTGCTGGAGTATGTTGATCATCTGCACGAGCACTTCTTGCATCCATCTGTTATCAAGGATGGATACTACCAGACACCAACGGAGCCAGGTTACAGTGTCGAGATGAAGCCGGAGAGCATGGAGCACTTCAGCTTCCCTGGTCCGGAGGGTGGCTGGTGGAGGAGTGCAGAGGCCAAGCCTATTCTTGAGGGAGAGAAGATCTAAGGGTGATCTGGGGAATCTGATAGGGAAACTGGCGCCGCGGGGCGTGGAGAAAGGGTCAGGTTCAAGTCACCACCACAGCTGGGACCGCCTGTCCGCAGGGCAACGATGGCATCCTGTACGGTACGGCTTCGCGTGAAGTCCGTCTGTCTTTACATATTCATGTGATCGAGGAGATCACGGACACTTCGGGTGTTCAGGGGGTCCGACTCAGAGCGGTCCGCAGGGCAACGATGGCATCCTGTATAGGAGGTAGCTTCGGCGATGCTTCTATCCCGGGTAGAGGGTTCGGATATCCACCTCACCCATTCGCAAAAATACGTAACTATAGTGAAAGATAAAAATGGTGTTGAAATGAAGTGGTCATGCAATAATGTGATCTTTGCAATAATGCCAACTGTGATGTCTGCTTTCTACCCAAAAGCCATAGAATCACCCAGCGATATACAACACTCCGATACCCATTACCGGAGCCGGATTTGATCCCTCCATCATCGGCTCGTGCTTATCGAAGTCATAGTTCGCCTTGACAGACCACTTATCGCCCACCTGTACCGTGAGGCCCGAGCACTCGCTCATCGAAGAGATATGCATCATCCTCGTATCGACATAGCCCGCGAATTCTCCATATCCAGCGACGCTGTCGCAGGCTACTTCTCCGTTTCTGATAAGCTGTAGATCGACGCCGCCGTCATGGACGTGGCCGGCCGTCAAGACTACTTCCCCGGCAGAGCCCGCTCCGATTGTCCAGGGCTCCTCCATCTCGAAGCTGAACATCGTCGTACTGTTGGGAGGGGTTAGATCGGAGCCGCCACAGTTGCCGGCAATGTCGAGCCAGACGATTGTTACAGGTCTGAAGCCGCGCGGTACGGCGGGCAGATACTCCCATTCGATGGTCAGAAATGCATCCCGTGCTTCCGAAACCTCGTTCATCAACTCCAGGCGCAGTCCGAATGTATCGTTAGCTCCGACATAATACCCGGAATCGATTGTTCTGGGAAATTTCAGCAGGTATTTCGCACTTCCGTTCCTCTGAGGTAGAGATGAAAGGACGAATCAGGAACAATATGATAAGTTCATGCATACCCGTTCAAAGTCAGATCCGCAGCCGTTCTCTCGTTACCAGAGGCAAACAGTCGTTCAGGCCAGCGACCGCAAGTCGTATCTGTCCGGTTGAGGTTGTAGACGATCATGTGATGAAGCCACATGCCCGTGCCCGCGTTCGCATACGAACCGTCGGGATACTCGAGGTCTGCGCGGATGTGTGTGATGACGCAGTCGGAGCAAGGCATGGACAAGTGGCTTTCGAAGTCTGCCATGCCGCCATCGTTGTCCGTCCCGGGAACGGTAAAGGGGCCATACCTGGTTTTCACTCCTTGGGGCTTTGCGGGTGCTTGACCCTTAGCCGAAGGATGCGGTAGACAGCTTCCGTCTACTATGTAGTCGTCCGTTAGACAACTAGTTGATTTCAGCCGGGTGTTCTCGAGGTAACTCAACTCACAGCATGATTGTTGGCCGTAAAACACGGGTGAAACGAAGATAAACAATAGAACAGCGGCTCCGGTTGCTATGAAAAATATTGGATTTCTTATTGAAGACAGCATCGCAAACTTTGGCGGCTTGTATAGAATTGAGTGAAAGACGTAAGATGCGTCTGCCATGGAGTCATATTGACACTTATGGTGCCTGGATTCAAAACACATTATGCAAGTCGCGGAGCCCGTGATACGCCGTCGATGTGCCAGTGACTGGTGGTCAGCAAGCTCCGGCTGACAGCCTATACACGCCACAACGGGCAAGAAGATTCGGGAGAGCTAACTAAGTCTATACGCTATGCGCGAGCAACTGGCTGGGTTCGGCCGCCATACTAGCCACACATGCAGACCTCGTCCTTCCTTGCCTGTCCGACACTGTTTGTCACTTCATAAGTGAAGGTGACAGATCATCATCATGATCAGCCCGAGTACAGTTTAATTTACATCCCCGACAGATGTGGTTCACTACTGCAGTCACTGACATCCACAAAGTTGAGCAGACGAGAGGTCCAGGATGGCTCGAGGTTTTTCATAGAGGGCTCGGAGTAAGACACCAAGTTTTCAAGGTTTCTCATGCCCAAGGGTGGCCACTTCGAGGATCTCATTCTCGAGACCACCGACATGGATGACCTCGATCCCAGCGTCTGCTAGAATTTTCTGGCCCGTGTTATCGCTAACGAACTTCTTGGGTTCCTGGACACCGACATAGACTTTCTTGATAGACTTCGACAGGCGAAGGACTCGTTGGACACATGGCAGGTTCCCGCTCAATCGAAAAGAGCAGGGCTCCATGGTGGTGTAGAGTGCCAATGTTGGGGGTAGGACTTCTGATAGTCGCTCTTCTGGGACTTTGTGCTTTTCGGCTAGCTTCATGAAGCAGCACTGCTCAGCGTGAGTGTTTCCGGGGAGCTCCAGGGTGTATCCTGTTGCCAGCACCTCGTTGGACGAATAGTCAACAACTAGAGCTCCGACTCTGAAGTTTGTTGGTTTGGGAGGCGACTGCTTGGCCAAGTCCAGGGCCTGTTGCATCAAAGCTTGGTGGTCTGAAGCATTGTAATCTGGTTGTGCGCCTGCCATCATGGGACAGACCGGCCGGCCTTTGCTGAGGATGGATGCCTTGTTCTAGGCTGATTGAACAAACTTTGTTGAACCAGACGAGAAATCCCTTCTTTCATGTACATATACCAGTCAAGAGACGCGCTAGACGAAAAGAGGTATACACGTTGCTTGCGACATGACCATTACCTAGGTCTGATCATTACGGCAGTCGTGAGTAAGGAAGAGGTCATGGTCAGAGGCGCCAGCTGCTGCCAGTCGCCAACGCTTTTGACCCCACCACTTTACCTTGTCGCGTCAACGCGTTCGGAGCCCGGGACACTTTCAACCTGGCACAGCAGACCAGAGAAGTAGCACCGTCAAGATGTCTTCCTTTGAGGATATCACAGATGGAGAGCCGCCTACGATAGATCCTTATGAGGTCCTTAGCATAGAACGAACAGCTACTGCTGACCAAATCAAATCCGCATACCGGAAAGCCGCGCTGAAGAACCATCCAGGTATGCAGCGAAAGCTCTTACACTAGAATTCTCCTCTAATTATCCATTCCAGACAAGGTTTCCGAAGACAAAAAGGCAGAAGCCCACGAGAGATTTCAATCGATAGCATTTGCCTACGCCATTCTTTCCGATCCCGCACGGCGCAAGCGCTACAACGAGACGGGCTCGACGTCCGAATCCATAGTCGACTCAGACGGTTTCAGCTGGTCAGACTACTACCGCGAGCAGTTCCGCGACTCTATCAGCGATGACGCCATTGAGAAATTTGCGAAGCAGTACAAGGGCTCGGATGAGGAGAAGGACGATCTGCTCGTCGCCTACGAGCAGTACAAGGGCAACATGAATAAAATCTACGAGACCGTTATGCTCAGTAACGTTCTCGAGGACGAGGAGAGGTTTCGCAAGATCATCGATGAGGCGATTGCCAGTGGCGATGTGCCGAGTTTCAAGAAGTATACACACGAGAGCCAGAAGTCCAAGGAGGCGAGGATAAAGCACGCTAAGCAAGAAGCGGGAGAGGCCGAGGAGTATGCCAAGGAGCTGGGCGTGCACGACAAGTTGTTTGGGAAGAAACACAAGACCAAGAAGGATTCTGAGGCGGATCTAGCTGCGCTTATTCGGCGGAATCAGGATGGCCGAGGGAGCTTCTTGGATAATCTGGCTGAGAAGTATGGTGCTGCGCCGAAGAGCAAGGGCAAGGGGAATAAGAGAGTGTTGGACGAGGATGAGCCTGACGAGGAAGCCTTTCAGGCCGCTGCTGCGAGGCTGAAAAAGCCGAAAGCGAAGGATGGTGCCAAGAAGGTGAAGCGTTAGCAAGGTTGGGCAGGGGGGTATTTGCAATGGCTCCGGAGAAAGGCGTTGGTTAACTGGTTATGGCGTTGGCTTTGGCTGGTTCTTCTTTTCTGCAGGTAGCTTGGATTTGCCGAGGACGGTAGCATCGCGGGAATTTAACTGAAATGCTTACATTCCACGTTCCTAAATTACCTAACTCAGTCACGAGAGCTTTGCTTCAAGTAGTCGTCCTACGCTAAGAAGGTCCGCGATTTGATGTTAGGCATCACCGGGTCAACAGCACTTAAGCGGGGCATGACATTTCGCGTCAACTTCACCACTTCGATTTCTTATCGAGACGCGTTGAGCGCGTCATACTCAATCTTACAGATTTAGTGATTTTACTGTCGCGGACGCCATTTTTGGCTAGCTACAACCTACTGATATTGGCACCCTTGGCCACCCCAGAAGTACCCCAAAATCCCGGTCACATGTACCATTTGAAGTCCATTTTGCATACCAAGGACCTTCAAAAGCTTCCCCATTGTGCCTCCATCGGGGGCGCCCTGAAGCAGGGCGCTGGCGCGACCCCACACGTGTCGAGATCTGGAGCAATCAGAAAACGGCAACCCCGACGGCAACGCATAGCTTTACAGTTACTTATCCAGATTCAGGTGTCTTGCGACATTGTGGTCTCGCAAGTATTTCGACACCGGATTCCGCAAGTAGCACCGTCGCCTGTCATGCCATGACTGGCGAGCCGCCCAACACTATATACCCCCAGTACTGCTTCCACTTATCGCCAACCATCGAGACATGGTGTCGCTTTAGAGCGCAAGAAATCCACAATCTGACAAGCCATAAGGGCTTTGAGGGCAAGTTGACTGCCGTTACCTTGCAATTAACCTTGGACTAAAAACTGTTGGAGGACAGGCCAGGACCTCTACTTCCATGTGAACCACCCAATCAAATGGGTCCAAGTTGCGGGAGTCGTGGTCGCTATCGATGAGTTTTACGGAAAGCGCATCTACACGGTCGACGACAGCAGCGGTGCAACAATCGAGTGCGTCCTCAATGTGCCGAAACAGAAAGCGAATCTAGCCGCTATTGCCGCGACTGCAGAAGAAGGCAATGATGGCAGGGTGACACAGCATGGGACCAAGACAATGGCAGTGTCTGCGCAGGCAGCGACAAGCCAGGACGAAGTCAAGCCAGTTGTAGATGGCGACATCGACGTCGGCGACATCCTGCTGGTCAAAGGCAACATTACAACCTTCCGGAACACCAAGCAGATACGGGTGTACAAGATCTTCCATTTACGGTGCACGGAGGATGAAGTGCAATTTTGGAAAAAGATGACGGAGTTCCATTCCAGCGTGCTTTCCAAACCATGGACGCTCACCGAGAAAGAGGTCAAGCGCTGCCGCAGAGAGGCCACGAAGTCAACAGGTGAAGAGCCTCGGGCACCCAGACGGAGCAAGCGAAGAGCTGTCGAAGCCGATGGCACCGGTCTCGATCCGAGAAGCAAGTCCAAGGCGAACCTCGGCACACCGGCACTTGAAGGAAGTGGCTCCTCGAATGCGCGTCTAAGTGGCTTGGAAAGGAAAGTCAAACACAAAGAGGCTGAAGGGCTCGCGACGACCAGCATACCGAAGGCCAGTATGAGAACAGTCGCAACTGATGCCGGTGGATCGTTCAGGACTAGAGTTACAGGTCTCGAGAGGAAACTCAAATACGTCAATTCCGACGCTACGGATTTGACCAGGAAGGCGGAGACCTTGATAGTAACGTCAACCTCCGTCGCGAGAGGCACGTCGAACACGAGGATCACAGGGTTGGAAAGGAGTACCAAGCGTGCCGAGGCCGACCAGGGGACCAATGCGACGAGTAAATCAAGAACGAGCACAATGCTCGCGGCCTCGGATGGGGCGGGTAACACGAAGGCGAGGCTAACGCCTATGGAGAGAAACGCGAAACCGCTTGTCGAAGGTGTTGAAATCGATTCAACGAGCACATCGGAGACGGAGGCTGTACCTGTGATGCCGTACAGAAGTTCCACTAGGGCAAAGGCAACAGGTCTGGAGAGAAAACCTGAACGTGTCAAAACCGACCATGTCGAAGGGAAGTATGACGCATTGGGTATTTGAGAGGGCATACACCTTACATAAACATCCGCAACGGCCTCACCGTCAATGAGAATGACTTTGTCTCAGTTCTCGAGTGTACGCACTCATGTGCACATCACGTAGGATCTATCTTGCGTGAGGGTATCTCTAGAAGCTCAACCGCACAGTCGATAATGTGGTTCACAGCGACAGAGACGTGTGTAGTTATGATTATGACCCACATGGCCGGACTATTCGCTGAGGACTCCCACTCCACATCACAATGCCAACTGAATATCCCTTTTTCCAACCCTACTATAGGGATCGAACAGATAGCGCCTCATTGTCTAAGCATGTCCGTCAGTCAAGAAACGTATTGGCAGCTCCGATTCAAGCATGAGTCGTGACCTCAATCATACCCGTGGAATCACGGAGCTTCGAGGATGCAGAGATCGAGACTAGACTACCTTATGTATCAAGACAAAGAGTGGAGATTCCAAGCTTGGGAGGGAACTCGGCAAGAGCTCAAGGTCAACACCACCGAACCAAAAGTTGGTGAGATGAGTGAGCGCGCATATTAGACGGGGCAAACGTCACTTCATTCCTGCCCTCGTTTCTCATGCACCTAGAACTCTGGCGATCGGAGCAGTCTTTCCAAATTGAAGCTCGACTTCTCTCTTTCCGCATGACGTCTGAGCAAGAGGCAACTGATTTCTCTCAAGTGCGAGAAACTCAATCTCTAGTTCCCTCGACAACAATCCACATACCTCCCTCCTGGATACCCAATCTCGTGGCCTACCGCCCTCCCGCATTCCTAGACGTCTGCGATACCCCCCTTGTCTCAGTCGGCCCCCCTATCGCTCCCTATCGACCCAGGCGACCATCTTCTATCCCCTACTCATCAACGCTCGGATTTACAACCTCGTGGTTCTACTAGGTATGGCCTCCCTTGCCGAGACAAGTACATGCCCTTGCAGAACAACGGCCGATGTGCATCGTTGCGTGGTGACGGCTCCATGCCAGTGAGCCGTAGTCTATCCGCTAGAGATCATGTTTCTGCTGCTTTTTCTTTCCCTATGGCAACGTGGTGGGCGCCTCGGGAAACTGCTTATACGAGTTGTATCGCAGTAATGCTCCTCATTGTTCCTATGCCCGTGTTCATCGAGGTTCCCTCTGTGTTCTCTAGGTTCCACGATCACGTTCATCATGATGGCGGCTTCCACTACCAGGAGCATGTTCGTTGCGCTGGTGTTGTTCAACTTCAACGTCTTTCCGCAGCTCGTCGCCAGTCACACTATCCACAGACATGTTCATCGTGCTCACACTTCTGTCAATACCGCACAGCCGGTTCAGATCCATGATGCGCAAGGAAATGGTTTGCCCCATGCCATTGAAGAAGCCCGAGCTGACAAGCTGTCTGAATCAGTAGAACGAGTTCTCAGAGACCGGTCTTCACACCAGCACCACAATCTCCATCGAGAGTTCCACAAGAAGCGTTATAGCCGCCCTTTACGAGGCGACCGAGTGACACGCACTGTCATCGCCTACACTACCACTACCTCGAAATCTGCCAGCACGGCTTCGGCTCAGAGGCTTGTTCATGCTCCCAGTTTCACCCTTAGTTCGACCCCTGCGCCTGTAACCAGTGTCAGTAGGACTTCGACCCAGAAGGTCTCAACTAGTGTCAACCCGTCTGGAACAGTAGTGATCCTACCGAGTCTCACGGACAAGAAGCCTGATACCACAGGTTCGCTCCATACCAGCCTCGAAGTTCAGGGGCGCCCGACAAGAGCACCCATCATTACAAGTTCGATCTCAAAGCCGACTTCCCTGATATCTGCAACATCTCCTGCCAGTGTTGTTGCGCCTTCGACACAGCCCGCCATGGTGTCCGCCAACATTTTCGCCGATCCCATCGCGACCGGCGCCCCCCCGAGCAATATCGGGTCGAGGAAGGATCACCCTGTTGTGCGCCAGGGTATCATTTCAAACGGTCCAATCAGTACCAACAAATTCTATGCCAATATGTTCCTCGGCAGTCAGACAAGCCCGACGTTCCTCCACCCGTACTCCGTTGCATGGGCCAAGGGCAAGGGATCCAGTAGCAGCTGGGGCTTGGCCATCTCTCATATCGATGCCAGCCAGCGGGTTTACGGCAACACAGACGCGAGGACTGGAGCTGCTGCTTATTATCTCAATCCCGTCGGCATTCAATCAATGGTGATCTCTGCGCAAGAACTCAGCTCGAGCACGATTCTGACGACCGATTCACCGACTGCGTACTCTGCAAATGTTCAGTTGCGCGCTAATGCCGCGGCCGCCCCTGCAGTCCAGTTTCCCCTAGTGCAGGGCCAGGCCTTTATCACCGCTGTCTATACCGGTGCCACTCCGCTGATCCAGACTGGCGTGTTCTTCAAGACTGTCACAAAGTCAACCCAAGCTCCCAAGAGCGGCGTCGTCAAGTACAAGTTCCAGCTCCAGGACGGTACTAAATGGATACTTTATGCCTACAACAACGCTGGTACTGCTCTGGATCTCCAAGTGATCAACGACAGCACTGCCAAGGCAAAGGCGCCGTTCTATGGCACTGTCCAAATCGCGAAAGACCCCGGTACTGCTGAGACGGTCTACGACGCAGCCTCCGGTGCTTACCCGACAGGCGTCCAGCTTTCAGGCTCCGTCAACGGCGCCACGGGAAGCTACACCTTCACGTTCAGTAAGGGTGGGCTTTCCAGTACGCCACTCCTCATGTTTGCCCTGCCTCATCAAGTCTCGTCTTTCGATAGCCGCACACGAGCTGCAGTGTTGAGCGGCGTGACGCTCCAGACGACCACGAAGGGCATAGCAACCGCCGTCGTGGCCGACTCATGGACCATGATCGAAAGCATGCCGGTGGACATGAGCTTCTACCCCTGGCTCCCAGGAGTGGGCAACAAGGCTGCCATGAGTACCAACACCCGTGCGTATGTGCGGAAGATAGCTCAGCAGGAGTTGTCACAAGACATGATGGCGCAAACGGACCTGAACTCGGTTTATTTCAGTGGCAAGGTACGTGAGATCCTGTCGTATTCGCCGTGTTTTTTGCCTCCTAACTTGACTACAGGCTTTGGCAAAATTTGCCAACATCATTATGGTCCTCAACGACATGATCGGTGACAAGGACCTCGCACAAACCAGTTTAACTCAGCTGAAGACGGCCTTCGCCCGCTTCGCGCAGAACAAGCAGCAGTACCCTCTAGTATACGAATCAGCCTGGGGAGGCGTAGTCTCTACTGCCAGCTACGTGACTGGAAATGACGGTGCAGACTTCGGCAATACGTACTACAACGACCACCACTTTCACTACGGCTACTTCATCTACACGGCCGCCGTCATCGGCCATCTCGATCCGTCGTGGATCAAGGCGAACAAGGACTACGTCAACACGCTTGTCCGCGACATCGCCAACCCGAGCTCGAAAGACCCGTACTTCCCCGTCCACCGCGCCTTCGACTGGTACCACGGCCATAGCTGGGCCCATGGCTTGTACGAGACGGCCGACGGCAAGGACCAAGAGTCGAGCTCGGAAGACGTAATGCACGCGTATGCTATCAAGATGTGGGGTCAAGTCAGCGGTGACTCCAACATGGCGGCAAGGTACGTCCACCATCTCCCCTACCCCTTTTCTCGCACCAGCCAAATGCTGACAGCCCACCAGAGGCAACCTCCAATTAGCGATCCTTAAGAGGGCGCTTAACAGCTACTACCTCTACACCAGCTCCAACACGGTGCAGCCGGCAAACTTCATACCCAACAAGGTAGCCGGCATTCTCTTCGAGAACAAGATCGATCACACGACCTACTTCGGCACCAACCTCGAGTACATCCAGGGCATCCACATGCTGCCGCTGCTCCCCAGCACCCCCCTCGTCCGCACCGCGCAGTTCGTCGCGGAAGAGTGGAACGCATTCTTTAGTAACGGACGCGCGGACCAGGTTGTCGGCGGCTGGAAGGGGATACTGTACGGCAACTATGCGACTATCAATCCTGCTGCTGCGTATGCTTTTTTCAGCCGGGCGGATTTCGACGCGTCTTGGTTGGACGGAGGAGCGAGTTTGACGTGGTATCTTGCTTATTCTGCTGGTAAGTTCTCGGGATTCCCTGAAAATGCTTCTATCACAGCTATTGTGTGGATGAGTACTGACTGCTGCGTAGCGCTTGCCGGTCTCTGATGTGCTTGTGTGTGTGGTCAGGTGCTTTTGAATTCAAGCGTTTGATTCCTGTTTGCTTTTCCATATTATACGAAGCATTGGCAGATAGTTGCATGGCAGGTTGGATATAATTTGGGAGAACTTTCTGGCATTGGGTAGATGGTGAACCTATGACACGGTGATTCGAAGTTTGTCTTGCCCTACACAGGGTCTCGAAACACGATGAGCAGATAGCATGCATTAGATTAGACTTTGCTCTTCATGAAAATATCTACATCTTTACCTTCTTAAAAGGTGACCATGGCCTCGTCTGTTCCCATGGGGGGTTGCTCGGTGTTCAATAGCGAGTGGGAATAGCCTCGCAGCTACCAAACGGCATCCCACAGTTAGCAGCATGTGCCAAGGGTCCATTAGTCGTCCTCTCCACAGTTTATCCACCAATAATTGCGCCGTCGCAAGTTAGCCTCAGGGCAAGACTGGGGAAGTCGAGGCATTTCTTCAACTGAGTCGCGCAAGTGATGCCGAGAGTACCGAATAGGGAAAAAAAAGTACTCTTAAACCCCCATGGAGAGTCAAGCAAAAGGTGCAAAATGTCAGTCACCCTCCGCAACCGCTTTTTGACAACATTGGCTCGCCCAACCTTTAGGCGAAGTTACACAACATTTCGGCCAGTCACGGGACGGAATCACATGCCGCTGTCGCACGGGGACTGCTAGGATCTGGGAGTCGGTGTTTATGACGTAGCGCCGATATCGTCGTCGCGGACATTCATCAAAACTGTCGCAGACACCAAAGGTCATACCACAAGGGGTTCTAGACGGTCGACACAAAGCCTCACAAGCGAATCCTCACGGTATCAGCCAACGGCAAGCACCAGCAACATGACTACCCTCTCCGGCTCCCAGCCCGGCGGGCAGAAACAACAGGCGGAAGAGCACCTCCCGCACGGCATAACCGAGACCCCGGCCGAGCTGGCGCACAACTGGTTCGTGGGCTCGATCGACCAGGGGACGACCTCGTCCCGGTTCCTGATCTTCAACGGCGCCGGCGACCCGGTGGCCATGCACCAGCTCGAGTTCGAGAGCCTCTACCCCAAGTCTGGGTGGCACGAGCAGGATCCCTTGGAGCTCTTGAAGAGTGTAGAGGACTGTATCGAAGGGTGCGTGAGGAAATTCGAGGAGAAGGGCGGAGACAGGAAGAGGATCAAGGCCGTGGGCATCACGAATCAGAGGGAGACCACGGTGGTGTGGGATAAGGAGACGGGCGAGCCACTGGGGAACGCGGTCGTATGGCCAGATACGCGGACGACGGGTCTGGTGAGGGAGCTTAAGGAGAGGGAGGGGGCGGGCGAACTGCTTGAGCTCTGCGGTCTGCCGCTGAGCACGTACCCGAGCAGTGTCAAGCTCCTGTGGCTGCTGCAGAACGACGAGCGGGTGAAGAAGGCGTACGAGGAGGGTAGACTGGCCTTCGGAACCGTGGATAGTTGGTTGATTTACCGGCTAAACGGCGGAGCCAAAGCGGAGAGGCAGGTCCACGTCACCGACGGCACGAACGCGAGTCGGACCATGTTCATGAATCTGAGGACGCTGCAGTACGACGAGAAACTCCTAGCTTTCTTTGGTATTGATCAGAGGAAGATACATCTCCCTCAAATCGTGCCGAGTTCGGATGCCGAGGCTTTCGGAAAGATTGCCTCTGGCGTGTTAGAGGGCGTGCCGATCACGGGGTGTCTCGGCGACCAGTCTAGCGCTCTGGTGGGACAGTGCGGGTTCTCGCCCGGGCAGGCCAAGAATACGTATGGTACCGGGTGCTTCTTGCTGTATAATGTGGGCACGGAGCCAGTCATTTCGAAGAACGGGCTGTTGGCGACGGTGGCGTACGATTTTGGCAAGGGGAGAAAGCCGGTTTATGCGCTCGAGGGGAGCATTGCAGTGGCTGGCTCGGGTGTCAAGTTTCTGGTGAACAACTTGGGCTTTGTTGAGGACCCGAGCAGGGTCAGCGAGTTGGCTGAGAGCGTGGAGGACAGCGCTGGCCTGGTGTTCGTTACGGCGTTCAGCGGCCTGTTCGCCCCGTATTGGATTGACGATGCGCAGGGGACGCTGTGTGAGTTGCAACTGACAGAACCTTTTGGAGGATGGAGACTAACTTGAGAATTAGTCGGCATGACGCAGTACACGACAAAGGCTCATATCGCTCGCGCAACGCTGGAAGCAACCTGTTTCCAGACACGGGCCATCCTGAAGGCGATGGAGGAGGACTCGGGTCACAAGCTCGAGAGGATAGCCGTCGACGGTGGCCTGTCCAACTCGGACGTCTGCATGCAGGCGCAGGCCGACATTGCCCAGATCCCCGTCGACCGGCCGGTCATGCGCGAGACTACGGCGCTCGGCGCTGCCGTGGCTGCCGGTCTGGCGGTCGGTGTGTGGAACGAGCTGGAGGAATTGAATGATGTCAACAAGGTCGGCAGGAGGGTGTTTACGCCAAAGATGTCGCAGAAAAAGGCCGATTACATGTTCCAGAAGTGGACGCAGGCTGTGGATATGAGCAGGGGTTGGATTAGGGAGCAGGATAGGAGTAACTAATTTGTTGTAAGATTAGGATTCCTCTTGACTTGTAGAAAACTAGAGAATTAGACAGATACCACTTGTATAAGACGTGCAAATCTGTATGGTCAAGGGTGTTCTGTCAGTATCAGAAGTATAGATCAGAACAAGCTGGGTTGCACGGCGTGGCGTGAGATATGTGGAAAGTGACTGATTGATGGGTAGGGTGGCATGACATAGGATCAGGTAAGGTTGAAGAAACTCGAATCCTTCAGAAGTTGATGCTATTCATGTCACTGGCAGACGTGGTCACGCTATCAAGAGAGTTTGTACATGTCTATCAGCACTGGGTAGCCTTGCATTGCACAAAACGAATCAAAGGCAAGTCAAGCTGAGCAGAAACGACCATTGGTAGCTATCGACGCGTGCGCGCTTGCTACGCTTGGTGCAGAGACCCCGGGTCTATGTCCACCAGTCCATATGCTCTCATCTCCCGTAGACGATGCGAGGTGTTTCCACATGTTCCTGCTCTCAGCAAACTCCTGGATGCCGTTCCACATTTCCATGCCCTCTGAATCACACATGCACTCCGACGTGACACATGGTATCTCTCTTTCCCCAACCGTCAACATCTAAAGGGGCAAGAATCCGTGTCACTATAAACGCACAGCAATATGTCCGGCGCCACGCCTTTTCCCTCGCCCTAAACGCAAGAAAAAGACTAGAGTCGAAGAACGAGAACCCAAGAAAGAATTGGATGTCGAGGGGAGAATATATCTGTCTACCAGTTCCAGGCTGGGACTCGGAGTGTTGTTGTTTTCGAAGAGCATGCTATTATGAAGCCATATAACAGAAGTTGTTCGAATCATCGGACATTTGGGCCCGACATCGCGCTGAGAAAGCAAAGCCTCGTGTGACGTCTACATGATGATAGCAGGGACGTCGACATTGGCCTTGATGCTCTTATGAGGGAGAATAGAGCCACCGTTGACGTAGATCTCGTCCCCGATTGTCACATCGTCACCGAGGACAGTGACGTTCTCCAGACGAGCCCAGCGGCCAACTGTGCTGTTCCATCCAACAATAGTGCTCTTCACCCAGGCGTGATCCTTGACTTTGGAGCCGGAGAGCAAGACGCAACGTTGAAGGCGGACACCGTCACCGACGACGACATCAGGACCGATGGTCACATTGGGTCCGATTCTGCAGTTCTTGCCAATCTTGGCGGAGGGATCGATAAGGACGTTGCCGCCGTGGACGAACGGCTCACTGGTGGGGGTGAGGAGCTTCGAGCCTTTCTTGGTGAGGTGGCTTAAGTAGAGGCAGGTGCCGGTCAGGAAGTCCTTGGGTTGACCGACATCCATCCAAAAACCTTCTAGATCGAAGGAGTGCAGCTGACCGTCTCTAACGATAGCTGGGAAAGTCTCCTGCTCGATGGAGGTGGGGCGCAGCTCTATGCGGTCGAGGACCGAGGGGTTAAGGATATACATGCCGGCATTAATTCGGTTGCCGACGAATTCGACCGGCTTCTCGACGAAGCGGTCGATGCGGGAAGGATGGTTGGGCTTGTGGACAATAACGCCGTACTTTGATGGTTCCTCCACCTTTGTGACGACGATGGTGCCCTCGTCGCCGTGCGACTTGTGGAAGGCTGCGAGCTCGGTGAAGGGGTAGTCGCAAATTACGTCCGAGTTCAGGACGAAGAATGGTGAATCGTCCTTGCGGAGGATATTCTCTGCGAGTTTCAGAGGCCCGGCGGTGCCCAAAGGCTCGTTTTCGATCGAGAAGGTAATCTTAATGCCGAATTGCTTCTCATACTATATCTCGCAAGACAGGTCCACCGGTCAGCATTGGGATCTCGCTTGGAATCAATCCACTTCGATTGAGAACAAACCTCTGCCAAGTGCTTTTCCATAACCTCTGGGCGGTAGTTGACGGCGAGGACGACGTCTGTAACGCCAGCTTCGGCCAGAGCCTCAATCTGGTGCAGAATCATGCGCTTGTTGCCAAACTCCACCAATGGCTTGGGGAGTGTGAGTGTCTAAGAGCGGAGGCATGTCAGTGGACAATGTACTCGATGTGTGCAGGTAGGTCGACAAATGTCGAACTCGCGAGTCGAGGGATGGACTGCATACAAGAGGTCGCAGGCGTGTGCCGAAGCCACCAACGAGGATTAGAGCTGGGACAATGTCAGTTAGTCAGTCGATTCCATAGCTCCTAGTTAAAGATATTGGTGATTGGCATGCACTCACCCTTCATCTTGCTGGTTTGTGGTGAGAAAGATGGGATTCAAAGAAGTGGTCAAACGAGTGTACGAAGATGGAAGTTAGAAAGGGGAAACGAGCGTGAACGCGCAAGCGCAGTCTTGTGATCCCTAGAGCTAGAATAGAGAGGGCTATATTTAGATTGAAGGGGGCAAGAAGGAGATCTCGCCGAGTATCACTCAGTCACGGCGATGCACAGTACGCAGCTGATCTCTAGGTAGTTGAGAGTGTAGAGAAAATCACGTTGAACCGGATGAAGGTCGGGGAAGCTGGAGAAGGACACTTTGGTTTTCGAAGCTTTACTGTGTACGTGTAGGCCTTTCCAGGTTCGCTAGCACTAGCGCAAGGCTGGGTCACGGTCGCTTGAATTCACTGGCGCAGATCGGCCCCAGGAAATGGTGAAATAGGGGGAAAGGAGTCCCATCTCCTGTTGTCAAGCATCCAATCAGCGACACTGAACTTGGACACGAGCCACCTACAAATCTCGAGGGCAATTTTACTGGCTGGTTCCTTGAAAATCTGGCGAGATTCGTCTTGCACGCCGCAATTACATGTATTTTTGGTTTACGAAGTTGCTTTCACGAGATATTCACATCTGGCTGACTGATCCATGAGGTCGCCCTTCTCCTTGCATCAGACGCTCCCTGTCCAGGTGACCTATCAGGGTGGCAAAGTCCGTACTCGAATTCGTAGCTCTTGCGGCTATTGATGGTCTAATGACAGCCCAGACGACGTGAAGCGGGCACTATCAGTGCCAAACCCCTCTCTGAATTGAGTCTGGCCCAGCTTGGCTGTCTGCTGATATCAATTTTTCCCCCGACGGTGAGTCTGCAAAAAAGCTTGTAGAAACAGACGGGTGAAAGTAGGAGCTTTACATCTTGATCAGGGGAGCAGTAATGCGGCGGGCGTGGAGACCCATTTCAAATCGAGATACATCCCGTGAAGTGTATGCATATACGGGAAAGTCCAAAGGGGTGAAAACAGGTTGTAGGAACGGAGTGGGGTCCCGGCCACCGACTGCCGGGACCGGCGTTGTCTGAATACCGTACTGATGTGGGGGCTCCTACGGTCCGAACTGGACGTTGAGTATTTATGCCAGTAACTTTCAAACAACTATGCCAACTGGAGTCGATCTTGATTTCAACGGTCCCAAGGAATGCCTTGGCTCTAATTAGGTAACTTAGATAAATTGCTGAGGCAACCATTTGAAACTTACTGCTGACGAAGGGCAAGCGCGACCTCCCTGAGCTTGACCATAGTTGTGCGTTGTGCAGATCGCCTGATCGTGAGGAACACGTGATCTCTACCCCGCTGCGTGACAGCCCACCTTCAGCTCACAACGCTTTGCTATTTTGGGACACTTGGGCGACGGTGGTGGTTGCTTCAACGCTCGATGTCGTGCATGCCACCCTTGACATTCCCTTGGCTGGGACTTGACCTCGTTCGCAGCCTATAACAGCCCTACATCAGGGCCAGCCACACTTTTTCCCCGGGAGCCCATTGAAGCCGGGGTGCGGCTTGTGACAATGGGCTTTGGTGCTGGCGAGACCGCTTGTGGCTCACCTTATAGATATATGGTCAGCAAGGTATCAGATTCTTCCCGGTGGCTCGACTGGTCTTGCTGTGCAGCGTGTATCATGGTTATGGCGATAGTTTCAGCTAGGACAGACACATCAGCCCTCTGCGTTCATGTGCCGCGTAAATGCTTTATATTTAACCAGGTAGATAGATGACTATGTAGAAAGTAAATCATAGTATGTCCAGATCTGCATCATAGATCACGATGACTCGCCTTTCTCCTCCTCTTCGTCAGACACACCGTCCGGTGTTTGTCGTGGTCGTTATTGTTATTGCAAAGCCAGAGTTCCACCCAGTTCATTCAAGTCGTGGAGGCATGAGCCAGTCGTGTAGGAGAAAATATGAGACTTCGTGAGAATGAAAACATGACACTGTAGAACCGACGCTTGCTTGATGCACCGCCGCTTTTCGGAAAGAACCTGAACGAATGCTATGGTCGACAAGCGTCGACACTCTATACCCAATTCGCGACTATCGACGGATAAGAAATTTGCAACGTCCCCTCCTTTCAGACCTCCCGTGCCCCATGAGCTACTGAGACAGTATCTAGGGGGCGAGAAAAGGTTTTGTGGCCAAACAGAGTTGCCTGCTGGATGGTCCAGTCATCAAGTCCGCTCCGGTTGGTCCTGTGTATCCCAACCAAAAGGGTCCGGTCATGAGAAGTCTTGAAGTGAAGTCGTAACAGTCAGTGGTAGAGAAGGAACAAGACAACCGAACAGCTTGGAAATGTAGAAAACCGAAAAAGGAAAATGGTCGTCCGTAGAAAGTCATAAGCTGATGGATAATGATCTAAGTCGTGGCTTCGTTAATTCATGACCTCGGGATGCATGCAATTTTGGGCTTGGAATCATCCTGATCCCACGTGGCATAATTGTCTGTTCTCCTGCTCTCCGTCTTTCTGCCTCTCTTTTTTTCATTCTGCTCTTGTTGGATGTCCAACGGTAGCGGGTATAAATTCCACGGTCTCGTCTCGTCGTGTTGCTGTGAAGCCATTCCAAGTTTATGTGTGAAGTTCAACCCCTGAGCTCCTGCTCTCCATCGGCATGGGAACCATACGGATGTCTCCTGAATGCAGTGTCCAATCCAATCGGGAAATTTCCGTCCTGGGCAAGAGATGTGGCCACCCATCCCTTGTTTGGTTGACCGACCCGACCTCACTCCAGTGAGGTCGTCGAGCTGCTGCTCGAGTGGTGGCCAGACCGTTGGCTGTGCCGGTGTCCATGATGCGAAACCGGCTTATTGTGTCTAGGGGACTTCCGGTGCTTGCGGGTGGTCTCATCCACTGGCAGTCCCTGGACGATGCCGTTCCTGGCTAGCATACCACCGTTTACAGAGAAGTTCCTGCAGACCATGAAAGCCCGCATGGCCGCGTTCTCCTGTGCAAGCATGTCCGATTCGTAGGCAAGATCCGTCTGGTACTCGCGGCCGTTGACGTACACCAGACAGGTCCAGCCATTAGTTGTCCGAATGTGCTCGTATGAGGGGTCCCCCCATCCGCGTCGCCGGCAAAGGCCTGCAAGTAAAGCCTCAGTTAGCCATCGAAGCCCCAGGCACGCCTCCAGTGACCCCGTGGGGTTCGTAGAGAGCTGAAAATCACTCGCAGACAACGGATCTGCAATGAGTATGACGCGACAAATCTGCACGACAACCCAACGCAGCCATCTCCAGCCCTACCGAGCTAGTGTTCGGAAGCACCAAGTTGTAATTGAACGAACAATTGGGCTCGCAGCAATGGTAGTGCCAGGGATTCGATCCGAAGAACGAATGCCATGTTGACACCACCACGCTTCTGGCTGCAGGGGGGATGTGACCCTATCTCAGTCCTAGGTGCCCCAGGCGATTCCATGATGTCTTTGCGTTGTCTCCGTGAGACAGTTTTTGGAGGGGTCGGAAAACCGGGGCAAAAACAGAAGGATTTCCAACTTGGAGAGATCGATGGCAACACTCACTTTCCAGATACTGCATATAGAATCCTCCCATTGTGTTGCAGATGTGTCAATTAAAGTGTTTTAGAAGAGGAGACCGCCAGTATGCCTAGATGGCAGAGTGAAGCTGGACCAGGGAGAGCAAAAAGAAGTAAGAAACGCTGCGTAATGGCAGGGCGAAGACCGGCTTGCGGGGTGTAAGTCGGCCCCCGAGATGCACTCGAGCCAAACTCTAACTTCTGAATAGACCGGTGGAAGTAAGGTAGTCCGCAGCAAAGCTTGTCCTACAGAGAAAGGGTGTGTCCGGCCGTGGGTGAGGTGAAGTTAAGGCTGACTGATCCGTATGCCACGTAAGTAATTCCAAGGCTTCATGTCACAGGAGAGTTTGGCCAGCAACCGGCGAGACATTGGTGTGATTTATTGCAGAAATCAAAGACTTGAAGTGCGGGGGCCTGTCAATGGCATGTCTACCATTCCCAGCAACCGGAGAAAGGTAAGGAAATTACGGGATGGGTGATTCGAGGACCGGGATGGAAGGGAAAATTGTGAGTTCTCTAAACGGAGTCGTGATGCGGCTCTCACAGTGTGACCCATCTTGATGTGTTGGCGTGTGTCGTTACCAGTTGATAAAAACCGCTGAGACTGGGGTCTACTCCACCCGCAACATCTGGAAGGAGGGGTGGGAAGAACGCCCTTAGCTTGGCGAAGATCGACCAGCCTCCGATAAGTATCGTTCTCGCACATTGACAGCGTTAAGACTCCAAACTGATCCCTATAACGTCTTTCGAATACCGCCGGATTGTGGAGATACTGGGGCAAGATGTCTGCAAGAAACTTTCCTACTCGGGACCCTGTTCCAATGGAATCCCCGATACACTGGAAAAGCGAGAGACATGGGGCGATGTCGAGCCCATTGCTGGACAAAAGCGCGTACTGAGTGTGGCCAGAGTACAAT
Source organism: Coniochaeta sp. PMI_546 (assembly GCA_021432605.1). Taxonomy (NCBI): domain Eukaryota; kingdom Fungi; phylum Ascomycota; class Sordariomycetes; order Coniochaetales; family Coniochaetaceae; genus Coniochaeta; species Coniochaeta sp. PMI_546. Next base: position 591,399 of record MU271157.1, on the reverse strand, counting down.
TGTATGTACATGCCGTACATGGCATTGCAGAATCAAGGTACTTTAGGCGGCAAGGTGAGGTGGCAAACTAAGAGGCTAATCTACGAATCGAACGGAAGGAGGACTTTCACCAACAGTCTGGCCACTGCTCTCGCCCCTGCCTGTTGACAAACTGGACGAGGTACTGTACTAGACGCAGAAAGAAGCGCGCTTGTGTATATGCCGGTCCAGTGAAGCTATGAGAGAACGACACAAGCCAACAAGCCAGACGACTTGACAAGTGGAGAAGGGACATTCGTGCGTGAAGGGACAAGGGCAAAGGAGCTGGAGGGGATGTCAAGGAAAGACGGTGTCTTCATTGCATTGCAACTTTGCAGCTTCGACAGGAGATCCTTACTAGTGGCTACTAATGCATGTATCGCAAGACAATGTGACATCTGAAGGTACTTGAGACGGCTAATGCAGACCCAAGGTCGAACGTAATAGCAGTACCTTCGATGCAGACATGCATATCGGTCCTGCCATGACGGCCAGCGGGGGTGCTTTGAGAGAGGTACCGATGTATCGAGCGAGTAACAGTCCGTAGAAGACGGCCGTATACCTCCGGTGACGATCCGGATGTGTACCAGTGGTGACTGGCCCAGGACAGTCGTGACAAACCTCGTGAGATAGAGTTGATGGGCTCGGCTGAGAAAGCGGTTATGCTGGTAGGTCAAGCGCCTTGGTGGAGCTGACAGCAGACAATATCCATCGACTTTTCTGTGGACCAGCCTAACGTCGCCGGCAGCTTGGATCTGAAGGGCGATTCGCCGGCCGAAGACGATGGTCAGCAGAATAGTTGCCCAAGCCCAAACTCAAATCTGGTCAGCAAAAGCTGCACTGGCAAATCACGACTGAGCATCGAGGTTCTTGGGACGACAATGACGGTCGAAATCGTGACGGTGGGCGCTTGCCCGGTGTTGACAGGTAGAGCGAGAGCAACAGAGTCTCCGTTGTCTCTCCAGGGGTTGGCCAGATTCAATGTGCCACGATGGAACCTAGCCGGCGGGGCGGTTCGAATAGTTCTAAAAGGGTGGTCGACGTGTGGTAGAAGCCGGAAACAAAGGTCGAAATGACTGGCTTGAGGCGGAACCACGAAGTCGGTGAAGAAAAATGAGGTGCATGAACAGTCCAGTGGCTGGGACTGGGGCCAAACCCTGGCATGCCTGCAACATGGCCCAAAAGTCAGAGAGATCGTTCCTGAATGGACAACGGGGTGAACGAGGCAGGCTACTAGAAGTAATTGAGCACGGTGCAGGACCATAATACATCATGCAATGATGAGTTGGCAATGCTTCGCTTGATATTAAATCAGGAATCCAGAGCAGCTCCATGACGGTACCATGCCGCGGCCGCGATGTATGTGTCTGTATGTAGGTTGGCTTGGATCCTCTGCTATGGTCGACAATGTAGAATCAAATGCGCGTACGTACCTGTCTGTACGCACTGTTGATACATCCATACTGTGCCAATGACACAGACTTGCCCAGATTCCCAGATGGACTGGATCGAAGGAGGCCATCTCGAAGTGACCAGACCAGAGCGGAGCCTTCATGCTACCACAGTAAGGTGGGCCGTACTTAATTGATACGTGCGAAAGGGGACGATAGGCTCCGTCGATCACTGAATCGGCCGTTACAAGGTTGTTTTCCAGTTTTCTCTTATGCTTAAGCCGATGAGTTACTAGTCGACAGCATGGGACGGCCAGAGCAGCATTGAGAGGATGTTAGGAGCAATTGGCAGTGGGAAGTGGCAGTGGCCATAGCCGGCTGAACTGCGAATAACGCCTTCACGAAAAGGAACGGCTGGCCAGCAACCAGTCGTCTGTCTATTGCGGTATGCTTCCATTCCCAGCGAGGTCCTGCGGGCTAGTATTAGCGAGCATGACGTGTACAGAGTCCCCGGTTCTTCCACTACTGCAGGACTGTCGACAGTTATCTTTCCATCGCTTAAGTCGCACTGCGACGAAGTGGATTTCAGCAGGCCCAAGTGCTGAACTGGCGGAGGATTTGGTGGAGAAAAGAGACTGTGAACCTGGAAGCGTCAACTCTGGTTTGGTTGGAGTGAAGTGAAAAAGGTGGGGAAATCCTCTTCGACATCTGATAAGAACAGCTGCTTCCCATCATGCTTATGTAACCGAGCCCAGAGCTAAACCCAAGCGGGAACGATGTCGAACTTCGACTTCGACTTCGACTCCGACTAAGGCCATATGTAATACAGGCATTTTTCCAGCTTCCCCCTTGCCTTGACGTCCGTACCTTGTCGCTTAGAGTTCGTTATTCCATCAGGCTGGATCCATACCGTTACGATCACAATGTTATGCTGCTAGTAATGTGACGGGAACTCACATCGCAAACTGGCACTCCCTCGGGGCATATCTTGTGCCGAGGACTGGGTGAACACCTTGGTGACATCCAGCGAGTGCCTGACAATCAGACTACATAGCTCAGACTTGGGTTGCGGCGTATCTCGAGCGGCATAACCTTCACTTCTAGACTGGAAGCGGATGTGTCAACAGTATCACTGCTTGAAACTAGTTGTGCTGAACATCAATGTGCTCTTTCTGTGTCACCTCACCCTCATGTCACCATGCCTTTCTAAACCCGATCTCATCTGACCTATGCAACGTCATACTACAGGAGGAACATCCGATCAGGGCCGTGATCGGTGTCTCTACCACACTGCTTCCTTCACCCTTGGGGCAAGAGACATGCTATCGACAGGTGGAAAGCGACGGCGATCCCTCCGTGGAAACCAGAGCAACACAGTCTCCAAACATTTCTGGCGGTGGTGGTGTGTAACGGCCTGGGCCGCATACTGATTATTATTACCACTTGCTTTTAAGCTTGACTCGTCTTCATTCACCCACGCCTGTTTTGCATGTTCTTTTTGTGCCGCATAATATCACCGCAGATCCGTTGTACCGTGCATGTATGGCATCCTGCCATGCAACCACTTAAATCTCTCCTGAACCACTCGAATGTTCCATCTATCACGTTTACTGAACCAAATCTGCGGCCCGTTATGGGGGCCTGCCTGCCAGCAAGCAGACGAGTGAACAGTGTTCACCTCAACCGCTCTGTGGCGGTCACCCACGATGGCCGAGCTGGTTCCTCCGGGCTGGGCCATGGCAAGAGTTCGCCGGAGCATTGGTGTACAGGGTCGTTGTCAGTAAAACAGAGAGACGACTCTGATGTTGTTCCCAGGCATGGGCGTACGGCAAAATCGGATCCTTAAACGATCTCACCAGCAACGAAACACAGACGACCGTGGTGGTCATGGAGTGACGGCAATGGGGCGGTGACTCCTCCCAGGTTCGAACGACCTTGCGGATAGGAAGGAGATGGAGTCAACCCGCCGGTGGCGTTTGCATAAATAAGGTAAGATTAACATGCAACACTAAGAAGTCGCCACGTTCGCCTCGATCAGCATATCTAGAGATGGATCATTGGCTGATGCGTACACATCCTCCACGAACTGCTTCTGGACGATATGCGGACGACTGTTAAGGGGGAGCAGCACTCGGATCGGGATTGGGATTTCGTGCAGATTGACAAATGCATACATGCAACTGTCCGGCGTTTCGATTTCCTCACTCAACCCGGGCGAAGCCTGACCCAGACATGGCCGCTGACAAGCCAGACAAGGCTCACATACACATTTGCGTTATCATGAAATCCTCCATTCTGAGGTGGATTCCCCATACATCAGTCGCTGTAAGGGACTATCGAAAGGGTTTAGCCGCGCTTCGCATGCCGAGATTACCACCTCGCTGGCCAATCTTTGTTTACATCACGAGGACGCTGAGCTGGCAAAGCATGACCCTAAGGCGGGTGGGTGAAACCTCGCCGGTGTCTCGCAATCTCCCGAAGGCGTCACCTCTTCTGAGGCAAACGAAAACGGATCAGCCGGTGGTACTAGGCTCAATGGGTTGGACTTGGGACGCCCTTGGCTGAGCTACGATCCTCCACCGGTTCAAGTGTGTCTGCCAAATGAACTCCTCCTCCGAATTCCATAGTCGTTGCAGTCTTTTTCTCGTTTCGAGACGTAGCACGTGATAGCGTCAGACAAACGACAGAGCCGTCACAACAGAGCCGAGAACATCGCCTGTTATGTATATTGCAATTCAGAGTGACGACACCATATTGGATCTGAGCGCTCAAAAGCCTTGCTTCGCGGAGAAGTAGTGTTTGATATCGTCCACCCTCTTCTGCGGGATCGCATACACAGGATGGATGGGCACCAACCGGTCCTCCTCTTCAAATATCTGTACCTCGTCGACATACGGTGATACACTCCACCCGTCTGCCTCTTCATCCTCAAAAGGTCTCCACCGCCACTGGTGCTGCGCAGAACTTAGGCCGGAGAGAACATAGCACGAATGGTATGGGTCCGAACTCCTGGCAAGTGTTAGTTCAAACCCACTTCCATCCAAAACATTGCTGCGTATCAAAGGAAAACCGAGGAGAATTGTTACAACTTACTTTCCAGGCTTGTCTCGCAGACCACCCCGTCTTGGTAGGTCTTGACAACAGCAGAGAATATATCGGATCAGCCCTTCTCTACTGAAGAGACTACCCGACGCGGGAGGTAGGCCGCTTCTAGGCACACCATCTTCCGCTGAGCTGCTAGAGCCGTTCAAACAAGCCTCGATGAGTGGCCAGCACCCGCCGACCCAATGGCTGTAGCAGCCGTCGACAAGCTTGTTGGTACGTCCAGAAAAGCCGCCTTCGGGCGCATACTGTCGCGACGACAACCACGAGACAAATCGTTGAAGGTCGAGATACTTTGGGATAATGCGCTCAGGGGCATCGAGGATGGACAAACAGCCCAAGGCACAGAAGGCATACGCGCCATGTGCCTCCGTATCAGGCTTCTCAGATATTCCTCCTTCGAACGTTTGACCTGTGGGGGTCAGCAACGAAAAGCGAGGTTTGAAGCGGAGAAGAGGCTCACATCTCTTGACATATTCAGGCACACCGGTGAAGAGGGTTTTAGACTCATCGCCGGTCCACGCAGGCGATTCAGGGGTAAGGTTTAGCGGCAGGTTAAGCAGCGTAATGATAACGGCAGCGCAGTAAGCACCCCTACCACGGCTTGTCAGAGAATTGACAGACAAGTGACCAGATTCAGGTGGGGATCCGAGGCCTACCTTATGTCCTCTTCTCCTCCCTGGGCGACCTGGAAGCCGCCATCCGGCTGCTTGAGGCTGCATAACCACCTCCACATAGCCCTCCTGTCGATGACTTCGTACGCCTCCGCTCCGCCGACCAAGGCTATAGCCAAGACAACAGCGTATGTCGTGGCCAGATGAGACGTCTGTCCGCAGCCTCCACCGAAACCGCCGTAGTCGTTCTGCATGCTCATTGCCGTTGCTATCAGCTTGTCCCGGTACGACGATACATCCTCACCAAGGAGGGTAAGCGCCGAGAGACACCAGTAGAGATACCACGGCCGACTCGCATCTGCGGGTACGAATCGGTCGGGATATTTGCCAAGACCCTTGTGGAGGAAGGCCTTGTGCGCTTCCCTCTCCAGCAGCGCTACGCCGTGCAGGTTGTACACCAAGTGCTCATCTTTTGCAGTGAGATATTGAAGGCAATCTTGAACGACCTCATTCTGCTTGTAAGAAGTTTCAGTCTCCAGGCTATCGACGACTGGGGGTGCGTAGCTGAAGAGATCCGGAATCTCGGGCCCCATGGCGGGTGATGATAGCGTCGTTGAAAAGTCGTGCACAAATTCCTCCTCCACGTCTGTGTCTGTCATGCGAGAAGAAGCAGAGTCTGCCATCTCTCTCTTTCTAAAAATGACCTGGGGTCGACTTCTCTTTATTCTCTTCGGCTTTGTTCGTGAAGTCTGTTTCATGGCATGAGTCCGGAATGTTTTCAGAATATTTACCGAGTCCGTCGCCACAATTCGGAGAGAACAATATGAGCAATCATCGCCGCATAGTATTGTTCTAGCTCGAGGGTATGTGATACCGACAATTATAGTTGAAGCAATGCTTGCCCGCTCGTGTTTGCTACGTTGGCGTGACCACATTTCTTCACTCTAAGAGCACGCGAAGTCAAAGTAGCCAGCTGTCAGCTGCGTTCCCAGCTGGCAATTGTCAGTATAATTTAGTAAAGTAGCTAAACTGAATAATGTTCATACAGGTACGGTCGCCCATTCTCGATTGCCGGCCAGAACCCGATTGAGAGACTCATCATCTCTGCGGTAGAAGGTGGTTAAGGGAAATAGCCTTCATTGATGGCATATACCTAGTCATCCGCGGTTCTGGACGCCATCGATGAAAGGTACCGTTCGTACTGCTTCGGCGGCTTATCCCGTGAAGCACGTGCATATGCAATAACTACAGACCACTCACAAACGCGGTTTCTTCGAGGTGATGAGGCATAAACTAGCAAACACGCGATGAGGAAGACGACTTTTTGATCTCTGTCAGTTATCCTAGCCCAGCAGCCGTCAAGTTCTTGGAGAGCATGTCCATGTAAAATAGACTGGAAAATTCGACAATGGTTTTATCCTAGTCCCATGTTCCGATCCAATCCCAGCAACCTTCACAGAAGCAAGCATGTACCTTGAGATTTGTAGCGAAGATAAGCAGAATGCGGTCACCTAGTTAGCGGGAGTTCGACCGTCTACTATAGTATCTGCCATCAACGACTATCCAGCTGTTTTCCTCAAATAAATGTGACTTACGCGGCCGAGGTCGATTCATCCATGACGACTGGAGTCTTCAAATCCTCAGAATATCAGACGATCTTCAGCAAGCGACTTTGCTATGAAGGCAATTATCTTGTAGCCTTTAAGAAAAGGAGCTGTGACCACTGACCAGGCCGTCATCCACAACCCCGCCGACACCTGCAGTTCAGGGTCTGACCCCGCTTCATCTCACCTAACCCAACGGTAATGCATAGATACACAGTAGTAACTTCTGTCTGCGCTTATACATACAGGCCATACAACATTCTACTTCCAAGATCAGATCTGTGTCTTAGATGCTCAAGTACCTTGTATACCTTGTGAGCATCTCGCAGCACACAAATTCAAACACTGAGAGACAGAGTCTACGTGCTCAGGATTCTCGGGGCCTGTGGTTGCACAGCCATTTGCACTCGACAGGCGGAGAAACCTGGGCGAGGTTGAGGTGCCATGGAGACTAGTGATGCGAGACGAGACGCGAGAAATCGATGCAGTAGGAAAGCAGTGGGTGAGCCGACATCAAACATATCCTAATGCGAGATGCCGCCACCTGTGCTGCATTCCGAACAGTTCCGGTCACTATGTTGGATACTTCAATTAGTCGTCGGAGTTGCAATCAACATCGCTTCGCTGACACTGGTTAAGGAGACAGTTACAGGCTGCCATGCTCTTCCTTACTGGATCTGCATCTCCGAACACTATTGTGGCTGTCTAGTCGTCACGGTCTGATAGGATTGCATGAGTGCTAAGTCATGTCGCACATACTGCTTGATGGTAGGCGAGGGCGACTTCGTCATGACGCTGCATCGAGCTCCAGGTGCATTCTATGCATTGAGGTTCAGAGGCACGCGCAGTTTTGGCCATGCTTTCCAATCCGTGTGCATGCGGTGTCACAGCAGGGAGAACGAGACACCGCGAGGCATTGGCAGCATGATAACAGGAACTGCGCGGAGCGGGTCAAGTAGCACAAGTTCGACATTCCTGGCCGATACATGAATCGGTCTCATTCAGCCACCATATTGACTCAATCTGGGCCCGACTTCTGCTTAAAGAACGTGTCGGCAACACCCGCACGGCATGTTCTCAGGATCTCGAGACCCCTATGACGTCGAGGCACCGGTATGGTAGGATCACGCCTCGTTCGCAATGTTGGACAAGATACAATGGTCTTGAAATGTCGTTGTGGTCCGAAAACCACACTCTCATTTCCGATGGCTATGTCTCGTGGCTCATTTTCTATTGTAGCGATAAACCCAGCGTGGAGGATTTATTTAGGTCACAGATTTCGATAGACGGAACTTGTTTCGAAAGTTGTGGGGTTCCCCTGATTCGTTAACGTTGACTACTTGAGCGCGCCTCAAGAACCAGGACCTGCAAGGGTGTTTTGCAGGATTGGTACTGTCGCACACATAGGAGCGCCCTAAACGACGCCACGTCGTGCGTAACCGCACGCGGCCTCCACCAAGAAAGGTGCTAGGGTGGAGTTTGAAGAAGTACTGTGGAACACGACTGCTACTACCAGACAATCAATTCTGGGCCTGTCCGAGATTGGTAGAGCAGAGGGCGGACCGATTGTGTCGACGACAAGTTGAATAAAAGAGCGGACGCCGGACACGGGAAGAGAAACATTGCAACACCTTACCCAGCATAGCGGTCATGTATGATGACTACGAATCTACTTCCATCCCGTCCAGGAAGCAAGGGATTCGGCCAGCTTTAAGTAGGGGGTTACTAAGCAATTAATGGTGCAAGTACCACAGTATGCCGGCGTCAAGTGCGAGCTCAACGTCGAACCTCCTCGTGATCCGGCCAGGGCTTCGCACGAGAGGTTGGGGCATGTCGGCTGCAGCGTTTGATAGGCCTCGCTTGCTGAACAGAACATACATGGACCGTGCGAGGACGGCTGGGGTTGGACGGTGCTAGGGCTAGTGGCCGCTATTGGTCTTGACTGCCCCGCACCTCCATCGAGCTGCCCCATGGCGTTGCATGGCCGAAGCACTCTTGCTCGGCCTCATTGGCCAGACGAGGGGCGACGTGCTGCACGTCGGGGCTGGGACTCGCTGCAGTCTTCACCGCCAGTTGAGTTGAGATGCGGCAACTCTAGGAGGCGACGGCAGAGGAGGAAAATAGCACCACCAGGGCCTGGACTGGACTGACTGGACCACGGCTTGGGTGGCCCTTCACTGCTTCATTCCCCTCTTTCTCGCTCCTCTCCAGCAGTTCGAGCTTCTCTCTCTCCTCTCCAACGAAGCGCTTCGCACTCTGGAGCTTCTCATATTTCCGCTCGAAGGACCCTCGCGGCTCTCCAGTTGCCCCCCAATTACCGCAGTAAAACCGCTCTAGACCTCTACACTACTACCTCCAGCCATGCCTTCTTTCTCCCGCTGACCGCTGAGGCACTCTCACCTTCCCCCTCGACATCCTCCAGAAAGAGCGGTGTCGCGTCGAGTCGAGCCGCCCATTCCCATACAATACTATCGAATATCCTCCAATCCCTTTAGCCTCTCTTTCTCCTTCTGATTCCTTCCCGAACTTGTCAACATGACATACAACTTCGACTCGTCCGGAGGGCAGGCCGCGTTGATGGAACAGCTTGGCTACGACCAACGGGAACGCTACCCGTACACAACGGCTCCATCGCAAAATAGCCTCCCTTCAACCTCCACCGCTCTCACCACCATGTCGCAAGGGAGTCGTCAGAGTCTGAGCTTGAGTCCGGCGACATCGTGGTTGCCGCTCGATATGTCAGGCGGGGTAGGCGCACCGGTATCGATCCAGTCGCCGAATACGGGAAGCGTCACTGCGTCCACGCCTGACGACTTCCAGAATGCGCAGTCGCCCAGCCAGCAGAGTGCGGCTTCGAGTCCGTTGCAACAGCAGCAGCCGTCGCCGTTCCAGACTGCCGCTCACCCGAACCCCACCTCGTTCCTGAACGGCTGGTCCCTACACCAGCATCAGCAATCGCAACAACAGGCGGTTATTGATCTTTCGCAGTACATGGGGGACTCGGCGCTGGTCAGCTTCAATCCGTACGCGGCGGCGAACTTCCAGCCCACAAGCCTCGATTTCATGCCCACTACCCAGGTATCTCTCGACTCAGGGTTGCAGTTAGGCCACACCTTCAACCCCATGTCCAATTCGATCTCGCCTGTGGACGAAAATAGCCCCCCCATGCAGTGGGGTATGGGTATGATGAACTGGCAGGATGTGGAAGCAGCCATGAACTTTCCGACAGATGGACTTCCCCGCATAGGAAGCTCGCCTAGCAATTCCCCTACCGGGACGTATCTGGAGGTGGTATCTCTCGGATCTGGCAGTGAGAGTGGCTGGAACGCTGTCGATGTGTATCACAGCTTCGATTCGTATCAACAACAGCAGGCACAAAATGCCGCAATCTTCAATCCCGGCCAGACACTACATCTCAGAACAAACTCAGACTCGTCCCAGTCAGACGGTAACTCCATTGAATTTGGCAGCTACGAGGAAGTCTCATTTCCTTATTCGCCTTTCTCTCCAAACTCAGACACCTACATTGATCCCGCTGGCGACCACCGCCATTGCTTTCCCGGAGAGAACCACCACCACTCCCATGAGGTTATCAGCCCTGCTGCTGTAGCCGCGCCCATGCCAATCAAGGCCGCATCATCGAGTAGACCAACGCCTGCAAGCGGCTCTGGCTCGACATCGCCACCTGCAAGGAGAAACTCTGGTCCGCGCAAGAGCCCGATTGCCAAGGCCACGAAGGCTGTCATCCGGAGGACTACTGCCAGCAACAAGAAGGACGTTACTGGTGAGAAGAAGGTCGGAAGACGTAAGGGTCCTTTGAGACCGGAGCAGCGCAAGCAGGCCAGCGAGATCAGGAAACTCCGTGCCTGCCTGAGGTGCAAGTTCCTCAAGAAGACTTGCGACAAAGGCGAGCCTTGTGCCGGTTGCCAGCCCTCACACGCGCGCCTGTGGCAGGTTCCCTGCACTCGTATCGACATCAAGGATATCGGTTACTTCATGAAGGACTGGAAGGCGGACTATGAGCGTCATCTTGGCCGCGGTATGTCGGTCTACAATGTCAAGGGTTTCGCCCAGAAGGAGACTCTCATGTGGGTAACTCATGGTTACGGCTTCTGCCTCCCTATCATGGTTCGCGAAGTTTTCGTGGCGGACGACAGCTGCTTCCAGGTTGACTGGGTCGAGTCTCACCTTTCTGATCAAGAGCCCATCGACTTCGAAATCCGGACGGAGCATCTTGACGTTGGCCAAGATGGTGTCTCCCACGAGGCCCTTTCCGAGTATCTCGATAAGCACATTGACGGCAACTTTGAGGATTTCGTTGACGACCATTTCGATGGCACGCCGTTTATCACCGAGATCTTCAAGACAGCTCACCGCTACTACGTCAAGGAGAAGTCTAGTGTCATCCGCAAAGCTCTGAAGCTCGTGCTTGCGTACAATCTCACTCTGCACATCACGCTGGTCGAGCAACAAGGATCCGAGCAGAACTTGGACGGTACAATTGACGACGAAGACTCCAAGTACTATGGCAAGGTCGTCGCTCCAGTCATGATCAACTTCCAGATTAAGTGTGCCATGGCAGATATGTGGCGCGAGCTTCAGAAGGAAATTTTGGAGGAGCTCTCAGCGCTTTACTCGAGCGTCTACAGCGGAGATCGCTTGAAGAATTGGCCAACCATTTTCATGCTTGCCTCGATCCTCCTGGCTGTTTGGGAAGAGATGCAATTCGACTGTCACTACAGAGTTCCCGACCCAGCTGCTGTCAACAAGTTCTGCAATGACATGGAGACAACCCCTGTCGGTGTCATTGTTGGGCTCTTCCATGCCATCTCCCAGAAGCTCCCTGCTTTCAGCGAGTGGGACACGCGCAGACATGGCCAGCTGCTCAACAACAACCCAGCGGTCTGCGAGGCGATGACTGAAGTCAAGCAACATGTCGTCAAGCATGGTAAGTCGCTCAATCCAGAATAAACCCCCTGCGAAACACATCGGCTAACAAAGTCTGCAGAGGCATACCTAAGAACGAGACAGGCAACCAAGTTTGACCGATATGACTTTGATTCCTTATCAAACAAATTCCTCTCGAAGTTGGTTATTCGTGCCAACTAGGAGGCACTTGTGTTGTCTACTCTTCGCTTCTATGTTCAAGTACACATGTATTGCCTACGCTTTTGGTGACCCGAGCCTGCGTCACTCTCGTCTATGTCTCATTATCCTCGTGCTCGATGACCTGATCGTCGTCACAGTTGCTCGTAGCTCAAGCAACAACGGGTGGCACAACCAAGGATGCGGGATGGACGTCAGTGACAATGGTCTCGTCCCGGAAGACGTTCATACTCAAGATACCCAGCTGTGGGATCCTACCCATCTGTTTCATTTGTCACAAAATCTTTCCTTGGTTATCAGGCAGCGACGGCGTTTTACTTTTCAAAACCTTCACCTTATCATCACGGCCGATTCGACATTCGCACCTTTTGGATTCCTTACCCCTCTGTTGGGTTGGACACCGCCAACAAAGACATGGATGAATGACTGAACGTCTTCACGACGAAAAGCATTTTATGATGACCTTATTTTATTTTACACCGACCTACGATATTAAATGAAGTCTTATGACTGGCAGGCGGAACTGGAATAGGCGCACGCTTTGTCGAGGACACAAGCGCTCGTGGTATGAAGGGAACGCTCTGGACGATACAACAGAAAGCATATAGAACATATGCATAGCATTTTGGCGTTTGTTTGAGTGGCTGTGTAAACAAGCCTCCAATACAAGAGAAATATTTGCTGGAAATGTTGGTTTGATGGCGGCAGCGCTATGTGCTCGGTGACGGTAGCAAGTTCCATGAGCATTGAGCATTGGATTAACATGAGGAGCGGTTCATTCGATATGAGAATCGATTCAATTTCGGCGAGAGCGCTCTTCGTCATGTCTACTGTAGCTGCGTTGGAATACAAGAAGATTTTACTATACTTGGCAATCTGCAACCTGCTACGCACCGAAATGTACTACTTACCTTACTCAGGTGATGAGATGTAACGGTCAACGTCCCGAGAATGCAGTTGACGTTCCGCGATGGTCGCATTACAGGAAGCAGAGTGTTGCAGTGTGCTCATGCCAACAGTTAATTCCACCAAAACTCAGAACGTGGATCTGCGGCATCTCCGACAATCATCAGAGAAAGGCTGTAACGGAGTACTCAGTTCATAGGAAGCTCACACACGTATTTTAACATCGCACCAGCATCCAAGAACAAATAACAGAGCACGATGCTTCAGCGGGAGTCCGGCGTTGACCGCTTCTGAGTGGTGGCCTTCCCGACACGGCCTGATGCATTATCCTGAGACGATGACGTCGGCATGATCCGAGCTCCAAAACGCGGGGTTCTTATCGTACAGGCCGGTGTCGGCGAACAGTGAGCGACTGTTCTGTCCGCTGGTACTGATCATATCTGCCCTGGTGAGCCGCTTCGAACAGAGTGAACAGTTATACGGTCACATCTCCATGTATCGTAGTTGGACGATCAAAAATTGAGATATATCTGGCACCTGGTGATCAACAACACTACACCCTCTTGGGCTGTGTAGGCCAGGCTGGGGTGGTAGCCGCGAAGGGTGACCCGTGGTGGGGTCACTGCTAGCTTAGTGTACTGATAAGCAGAAGGCTGCATGGATGACCTTGCGTCCCTGATTGTCCCGAAACATGGTCAAAACTGGGAAGTCACGATGGCCGAATGCCACGTTTTGTCCGCTGCCAGCCTCCAGTCTGCCTTCGCCAAACACGCACGGTAAGTTGAGGCAGAGTTACTATTTCGGACCTGGTGACACGACTTATTCTTGAACAACGGAGACTCAATTCCAACCGAGGGGAGTAACTAACTGCCTTCTGGCGCGAATGGCGGTTAGTTCAGGAATGGGGCTGCACTTGATCCGGAAGGTACGATCCACTGTTAGCATTCCGGGGCAGCCTTACGCCTTCCTCTAGCTTTCGTCAGACAGCGAGAGTGCACAAGTGACGAGGTACACATACACCACCAGGCAAGGTAGAGAGGCTCCTAGGGAGAGGGTATTGAGGCTTTTAAGGAAAGAAAATTGTACACTAGAAGGGGAAAAAGAGCATGCCGATGGCGAATTTGGGGATATCTGGTTTTTCCAGTGCGTTTGGCTTTTGGGCAGCCTCGTTTGTACCAACCGATTCTCGCGCCTTCCGCCTAGTTCGAAGTTCGCCTGCTGATGAATCACTTCCCGAACCCGTCAGGGAATGAGTGGGGCACCCACCGGATCCTCGTCACGTCATTCGCTAGGCTTCCTTGCCATTCACTTACAACTGCGCCTCCCAGCCTCAGAACCGACCCCTCATCTTCACCTCTCACTGGGCGCCTATTTAACCTTCGACTCATCTCCATTTTCCACCTAACACCTTCTTCCCTTTCCATCTCACGACATCTCTGTCAACGCCTCTTCTTTTCGAGCATCAAACAGCCTCGTCTCCCCAGATACAACTACATCATCAACACCTCATTTGCGGCACTCATCCATCCACCATGCAGATCTTCGTCAAAACCCTCACCGGCAAGACCATCACCCTCGAGGTGGAGTCTTCGGATACCATCGACAACGTCAAGTCGAAGATTCAGGATAAGGAGGGTATTCCCCCAGATCAGCAGCGCCTGATCTTCGCCGGAAAGCAGCTCGAAGACGGCCGCACTCTCTCGGACTACAACATCCAGAAGGAGTCCACTCTTCACCTCGTCCTCCGTCTCCGTGGCGGTATGCAGATCTTCGTCAAAACTCTCACTGGCAAGACCATCACCCTCGAGGTCGAGTCATCTGATACCATCGACAATGTAAAGTCGAAGATTCAAGACAAGGAGGGTATTCCACCTGACCAGCAGCGCTTGATCTTTGCCGGCAAGCAGCTTGAGGATGGTCGCACCTTGTCCGACTACAACATTCAGAAGGAGTCGACACTCCACCTCGTCCTCCGTCTTCGCGGAGGCATGCAAATCTTCGTCAAGACTCTCACCGGAAAGACTATCACATTGGAGGTCGAGTCCTCGGACACGATTGACAACGTGAAGTCGAAGATCCAAGACAAGGAGGGCATCCCACCCGACCAGCAGCGTCTTATCTTTGCTGGCAAGCAGCTCGAGGATGGCCGTACCCTATCCGACTACAACATCCAGAAGGAGAGCACTCTCCACCTCGTTCTCCGCCTGCGCGGCGGTATGCAGATCTTCGTGAAGACATTGACCGGAAAGACCATTACGCTGGAAGTAGAATCGTCGGACACGATTGACAATGTCAAGTCAAAGATCCAGGATAAGGAGGGTATCCCGCCAGACCAGCAGCGCCTGATCTTCGCTGGCAAGCAACTGGAAGATGGCCGCACGCTCTCGGATTACAACATCCAGAAGGAGAGCACCCTGCACTTGGTGCTGCGCCTGCGTGGTGGGCAGTAAGCGGTGGATCGTCTGGTCATCAGCTTGTCGACCGAGTGGATTTGTAATGATGGCTTTTGTTTACAGCGTTTATGGTCATGACTGGGATCAAGGGAACGTGCGATGAGCACACGTTATGGTATTTGAGGGATTAGCTTAGCCTCTTGGGCAGCGTCTGTTGACGCCAGCCCGCAATAGACTCACTTTTGACGTCTCATCACAGCGCTCCGTCCGTTTCAAATGTGATAATGTTTCCGCTCGTGCAATCCGGGCAACTGTATGGTCGCGTGCTTTGTACGACTTGATCATTCTTTATTAGCTACCTGGTAGGCACGTAAGCAGAGCGGCTTGTGTGTTTGGGCTCTCCACCCATCAAGTCCCCGAGGTGGAGTTTCTATTACATTCCAAGCTATCGTTGACATCTGCATTGATTTGGTCGGCATTTCCACCTACCTAAGGTACTGTAAAATATCGACTAGATCACCAGTGAGCGAAGCGATGCTGCAGGCACAAGACAGTCTGGATTACCAAGACCTCGAAATCCTGTTGCCCCCTTGACGAGCACCAAACCGCCACACCCGCAATCTTTTGACTACTACCTACCACACTGCTGTAGCCCCAACCTCGGCGCTGGCAGGCAGAGCACACCAGCTCAAAGTGCTATGCCTTCGTACAACTACCACCTTAAATTCGAGCTATACCCGACAGCCGATCCATCGGTTAGAGCAAGACACGACAGCTCCGTCTGGATTCCATCTGACGGCTCGAGCATCTTCGACGACTTGCCATCCCACCCACGAAGACACCCGACTGCGACAAAGGCCACACGAACCCAGGTACAAGACCACGCGCTTCCTCGGGTCCTCGACCTTTCAGACCCCAGCTCGTCCAGTCATTCATCGACAAGCACCCCCGCCGACCCCGCCGAGGAGAGCAACAACACAGTCCGCCTCACCGAGCGGCAGTGGCGCGCGCGCAAGGAGAGCTTCCCGCCGCCCGGGTTCGCCGTCGGTCTCGGACCTCGGACGGCCGCGAGAGACTGGAGGTTCGGTCGGTTGAGCGTCGAGAGCTTCGACATGGACGGCCACAAGAAAGAGGACGGCCACGGCGTGCCGGCCGCGAGCCTGGGTCCCACTTTTGGCGGGCCCGGACAGAGCACCAAGGGCCGGTACATACCGCTCGAGACCAAGAATACGGACGTCGGGTGGGGGATCGTGCACCTCTACCGGGAGAGCGAGGGGTCTTCTGGTGCGGGAGACGGCCTGGAGGAGCCGGCGAGGGGGGAGGGAGCAGGGAGCGAGGGGGGAAATGATGGTGATGACGGGACGATACTGTGTATACCCGCTGTGCCGAGCTACCTGTCGCCGAGCGACTTTCTGGGATTCGTGGGGGAGAAGTGGAGGGGGGATGTCAGTCATTACAGGATGGTTATGACGAGTCGGATGAATCGGTACATGGTGCTGATGAAGTTTCGAGATAAGTGGCGGGCGCAAGACTGGAGGAAGGAGTTTGATGGAAAGGTGTTTAATAGTATGGAGGTATGTTTCTACCCTTGCCCTCTAGGCGTGTTCTTGTGGTCGTTGCTAACAAAGAGCTGGTTGTAGCCCGAGATATGCCACGTCACATTCATCAAGTCAATCACCTTCGAGACGCCGAATGAACCGAGGAACAGAAAGGCTTCGAACACAGGAGACGCCTTTGGCGCGTCGTCGTCGGCGGTTGTCAACTCCCTCAAGCCCTTTCCTCCTCCGACACCGAACCTCATCGAGCTACCGACCTGTCCCGTCTGTCTGGAGCGCATGGATGACACGACTGGCCTGATGACCATCCTCTGCCAGCACGTCTTCCACTGCACCTGTCTACAAACCTGGAAAGGGTCCGGCTGCCCCGTCTGTCGCGCCACGAACCCGTCCCTCCTCTCCTCCTCGGACAAAGACCACAATCCGCACGACCCGAACAACCCCTACGCGCAGCCCTTCGGCCACGGGGTCTCGAACCTCTGCTCGGTCTGCGACTGCGCCGACGACCTCTGGATATGCCTCATCTGCGGCAACGTCGGGTGCGGGAGATACAAGGGCGGGCACGCCAAGGAGCACTGGAAGGACACGGCGCACAGCTTCAGCCTGGAGCTGGAGACGCAGCACGTCTGGGACTACGCGGGGGACTGCTGGGTGCACCGCCTGATAAGAGACAAGGGGGATGGGAAGGTGGTCGAGCTGCCGAGGGACGAGCGGCCGACGGGAGGGAACAGGCAGAGCGGCGAGGATGGGGACGTGGTGCCCCGCGCGAAGCTGGATAGCATCGGGATGGAGTATACGCATCTGCTGACCAGTCAGCTGGAGAGCCAGAGGGTGTACTTTGAGGAGATGGTCAGCAAGGCGGCCGATAAGGCTGCCAAGGCGGCGGCTGCGGCGGAGGGGGCGGAGAAGGCGGCTAGGGATGCGCTGAGCCAGCTGTCGGTGCTGAGGGAGGAGCACAGGCAGTTGAAAGAGGAGACGGTGCCGGCGCTGGAGAAGGAGCTGGCTAGGGAGAGGGCCAGGGCGAACAAGAGCACTGAGCTGGCGAGGAATCTAGGGAGGTCGCTCCAGGAGGAGAAGAAGGTGGGCGAGGGCCTGATGGAGAGGATTGGGCATGTGAACAAGGAGATGGAGGAGCTGAGGAAGAAGGTTGAGGAGCTGACGGGGGAGAATGAGGAGCTGAAGGAGACGAACCGGGATCTGACCATGTTTATCAGCGGGCAGGAGAAGTTGAGGGAGTTGGAGAGCGAGGGCAAGGTTGAGGCTGGGGAATTGGAGGAGGGGAGTGTGAGTTTGCCGGAGGAGAAGAGGAAGAAGGGGAAGGGCAAGGGTAAGAGGTGATTGACAAGGGAGCCTCTCAAGTCAGTGGACGCAGTCACAGCGAGCAAGAGCATACAAGAGCATACTACGTAGTATTCCTTCTTGTTCATTATGACATCAGGTCGCCAACAATACAGTTCCGTTCCTGATGTCTTGTCCTCGTGCCTCTGGTGTCGTGTTGTATTCTGGTGTTGGTCTTGGCTTTGATTGACTGTCGTACGGTTTTTGTATGACATGGGACATGAACCACCTTGAAACGGTCTAGAGAGACATACTCTACATTCCAATTTTCTAGAAGATCATCGCCGTTTGTTTCACAATGTTTATCGAAATTCCGGAAGCTACCCTATATTTCCAAGACATGGCGTCCGGAGTGTGATCCGTGCCGGCAGCTGGAGGCAAAGGAGGGGGTGGTTGACAGTTGTCACCCAACAATTATGACCACCTTGTGTACCAACAATTTGTACAACTATGCATGTACCATTGTACTACCTTATATGTACAATCCAACGCTGCCCCTCTCCCGCATTCTTGGTGGGTCTCTGCTTCAGAGCTCAGAGCTGTAGTGCTGCTAGTAACTGGTAAAAAGTGACATCTGACATCTCGAGCTCGCCCCCCCCCCCTGTCGCTGCGGGCGAACCAGGTCGGCTCTGCGGATGGAAAAAGATGACATCGTGTGCCTGTTTGTGAGGTTTGCTTCGCATTTCCCTCACCTTCCAAGCTTCCCAACTCAACGAGGATCTCGGTATCCGCAGCTGTAGAAAGGCGCGAGAGTAGCTTTAGTCATGTCAATATCTCAACTCTGAAGATCTCGCATCCTGAACCTGCATTCTGACCTTTGCGGTTATCTCCACCCCCCGTCATCATCGGCTCAACCCAATTCAACCAAACTCAATTCCTGTCACCCCTCCTCTTCTCTCTCCCGACCACGAAGAGTTACCAGATCTGGTAACTTCTGTCAACAGCATGGCTTCCAGCCAGAACCACGTCCCTGAGACGGGCGTGGCCCCTCAAGATGCTCGACATCCATCCAAACACAAGGAGCTCTATCCGATGAGCAACTGGAAGTACGACTCCTTCCTCTGGGTCATGTCCATCCTTGCCGACCTCTTCTTCCGCGAGGTCCACCCCCGGGGCTCGTGGAAGGTACCGCGCCACGGTCCGGTGCTGTTCGTCGCCGCTCCGCACAACAATCAGGTACGCTCACTCTCTCCAAAGTACCCGAGGCCATGGTGCACCCGACGGCTGTCACATGTTACTGACAACCCCTTGTTCGCTTGACAGTTCGTCGACGCTCTAATCTTACAACGCACCTTGCGAAACGAAGCCAAGCGCCGCGTGTCACTCCTCATCGCACAGAAGTCGGTCCACGGCTTCATCGGATGGGCATCGCGGCAGGTGGGCTCCGTGCCGGTCGGCCGCGCCCAGGACTCGGCCAAACCCGGCCAGGGCACCATCTACATGCCCGATCCCGTCAACGACCCCACCCTCATCCGCGGCATCGGTACCGACTTTGAGAAACAAGGCGAGGTTAGCGGTATGATATTCCTGCCCTCCACCAAGGGGAAGACCGGCGCGAGCGTGGACATTGCCGAGGTTGTCGGCCCGGAGGAGGTCCGTGTCAAGCGGCCCATCAAGGATCCGGTAGCACTCTTCCAGCTGACCGGCCGCGACGATATTGACGAGAACGGACGCTTCCGGAATACCTCGCTCAAGGGTTGCGCGGAGGGCTTCAAGGGAAGCAAGTACAAGATAGCGCCTCATATCGACCAGACCAAGGTATATCAGGCCGTCTTTGACCGGTTGAAGTCGGGCGGATGCGTTGGCATCTTCCCCGAAGGCGGCAGTCATGACCGGACGGAGCTTCTTCCTCTCAAAGCCGGAGTCGCCATCATGGCGCTCGGCACGCTCGCCGATGCCCCAGACTGTGGGCTCAAGATTGTGCCCGTCGGCATGAACTATTTCCACGCGCACAAGTTCAGGTCCCGGGCTGTAGTCGAGTTCGGTACTCCGTTCGAGATCCCGTCCAAGCTTGTGGAGGCGTACACGCACGGTCAGAGGCGAGAGGCTATTGGCCAGACCCTCGATATGGTCTACCAGGCTCTCAGCGCGGTCATTGTCTCAACCCCTGATTACGATACTCTCATGGTTATCCAAGCGGCTCGTCGCCTGTATAACCCGACCGGAAAGAAGCTGCCCCTGCCTGTCGTGGTAGAACTCAACAGGCGACTCGCGCTCGGCTATGAAAAATACAAGGACGACGAGCGTATCGTCAAGCTTCGCAAGTCGGTAAAAGACTACAACACGCAGCTACGCTACCTCAACATCCGCGACCACCAGGTCCAGTACGCTAAGATGTCATGGCCCAAGGTCGTAGTGACCTTCTTCTACCGGCTCGGCAAACTGCTCCTGCTCTCAGCCGGAGTCCTACCTGGGCTCGTCCTATTTGCCCCCGTGTTTATCGCGACCAAGATCATCAGCAGGCAGAAAGCAAAGGCCGCGCTTGCGGCTTCTACAGTCAAGATTCAGGGCAGAGACGTCATGGCCACGTGGAAGCTCCTCGTCTCTATGGCTTTTGCTCCCGTTCTGTACAACTTCTACACCTCTCTCCTCGCATATAAGGTTTACAAAGACCGCCTATGGGGTCACGTCCCAGACTGGGTGCCAATCTGGGCCGTCTTCTTGGCCGGTTGGATCTTCTTCCCGGCCATCACCTATGCCGCGCTGCGCTTCGGCGAGGTCGGCATGGACATCGTCAAGTCGCTGCGGCCGCTGATCCTCTGCATTAACCCCTCGTCGAGCTACAACATCGAGCAGCTCCGCGAGCGGCGGGCCAAGCTGAGCGCCGAGGTCACCGAGGTCATCAACACCCTCGGCCCGGAGATGTTCCCGGACTTCGAGAGCACGCGCCTCGTACCCGATCCCTTCACCGTCAAGACCCCCTCGGGCGAGAGCGGGCCGACGTCGCCTGCCCGGGCCGGCTTCAAGCGCCGCGACAGCGAGCTGTCGTCGCCGGGAAGCCCCAGCATCACCATCGCGCCGCCCCTGCGCCGCGAGTCCACGCAGTCCAGCCGCCTCATCCCGCGCAACGAGTCCTTCAGCAACATCGGGCAGGTGGCCATGTTCGCCACGCGGCCGCCGAGCAGGTCCAGGAGCCGCAGCCGGAGCCGGAGCCGGAGCGGCAGCGGGGTCGGGGCGTTCCCGTTCTCGGGATTCACGACGCTTGACTCTAAGGAGGGGTTTGACGAGGCGAGCAAGAAGATCCGCGAGGCGATGAGGGAGAGGGGGGAGATCAGGAGGCGGAAGAGCCAGGCTGAGGCGAGGGGGATGAGGCTTGGGGCGGAGAGCGACGAGAGTGGTGGGGAGTGGGAGGAGGCTAGGAAGAAGGATGCTTAGGTGACGAGCTTGATTTGGTTTGGGGGGGGGGTTGTTCATCGTGTGCGGAGTGTGTGTATGATGGAGGAGGGACGTGAGAAGTGTCTTGGAGAGAGTGTGCTAATGTGGGTGTTTTACTGATGGACGGACGATTTTCTTGGCATTGCCTATGACCTACGGAACTGCTGGGTCTGCTCGTTGGAGGATTCTTTGGGGTTTGATATCTTAGGTATTCTGTGTTTAGCAATTTCTAGTCCTGGATCTCTTGCATACTTGGGACTTGGGAGACAACCTGGCAGGTTTTTGCAAAATAGCCCTCGTCTGCAATTCCTGCTGATGAAAACTCCTTGCCTGTATTCCTGGTACTTCCCTGGAACGCCGGGATATCCCTTTAATCCTATGTTTAACAAAGAGCGAATTGTCTGTGGCACACGCTGTTATTGACTCTATTCACAACCCGTTTCGGCCAACACTCGATCCCAGTGGCGGCATCCAACTGAGAAAATATCAACGTCGTTACAATCATAAAGTTTCAATCTTGCCGTTCAATGTCTGAGACGAGGCTTGAGCAAATAGCCAATCTTACTCCTGAACATGTCGTTCATAGCAAGGAAGTACGAGCCTTTACTTGACGACGGCAAAGATGAGACTGACGTCCGCCGACCCTCGGCAGACTATGAAATTCAGCTACCGATCAGCAGAAAGCGAGACCGGACGGTCAGACTCCTCGTTACCCTGAATGTGGTGCTAGCCGCCCTGCTCCTGGTGCTGGTGATTGTACTGTGGCGGGAAAAGGCCAAGGTTCCCACGCCGCCGTATTCACCTGCGTGGGAGGCAGTGCGGTATGTCAACAAGAGGTTCGTGAAGGACGATAGGTTTTACTGTGTGAACGAGACAGACCTGGAGGTGGACAGAGTGTGGTTGAACCTTACGGGGCGTAAGTTGACCTTTTTTCTCTTTCTTTTTTTCTCCCGTGATATTGAGGGCGATGGGATTACTGACGGCGGCAGCGAGCAACGGACACATTAGGCTCGATACGGCGGAGGCTAGAAAGAACGTGCCCTCTGTTGAGCTGTATTATGAGCCTGGAAATTATCTCTACGGGTTGAATATGTTCCATCAGATGCATTGTCTCGTAAGTACTGGTGGAATTACGCCTAGATTGCTTGGCGGAAGAGTCGCTGACCCGGGAGTAGGATGTCGTCCGCAAGAGTTTCTATCCGTGGGTACCTCTTCTTCAGCACATCGCTTGCACGACTGCTAACTCGGAAGATATAGAAAGCACTACTTCCCCAAGAAGACTGAGGCCGAAGTCCGCGAGCACAAGCAGCATTGCCTCGACTTCCTCCGCCAGTCCATCATGTGCAGCGGCGACGTGACCATGGACCACTGGTTCAACTACACCTGGACCGACCCTTCCTTCGCCGCCGACGGTGAAGGTAAAGACGGAGATGACTGGATGGCAGTGTTCACGCCCGAGTACAAGCGGTTGACCCCGGAGCAGAGGCTCAACCACGCGCCGCTGCTATGGGACACGATGCACCAGTGTCGCGACTACGATGCGCTTTGGCAGTGGGTGAAGGACAGGCAGTTGGTGGACGATGCGTATATCAGGCACTTTGGAATCGATGAGGATATATTTTGAAAGAAGAGGAGTGTTGAAGGAGGAAGGTCGCCTCCTCCCTGTGGAATCGCGGATGGAGAGAGAGGATCATGGATGCCATACCGTAGCTTCAGCTGAGTTTGCGCTAACAATTAATCCCTGTAGGGCCTAGCTTGATGATCTGGGGAAGGCACGACCACCAACAGCCACCTGCTTTTCAGGTGTTTCTCCGTAGATAGACATCTGAAAGATGTCCGCATTCTCTAAGTCGACGATTCTAGCATGATTTGAAGACATGCTACGTACTAGTACACTATCTGTGACAAAATCGGGAGCATTATTCTTGTTGTCACAAAACGCTGCCTTGCCTCTACTTCTTTGAGTTCTTCTGGCTGCACCAAACGCGTGTCACGTCCACGCGAAAGGCCTCGCGGTCAACAATGGGACGGCAAAACGACATTTGAATGTAGAACATTCTGATCTGGCCGAGTCTGCATAATGGACACCTTAATAGAAAATCCACTGGCTCGAGCAGATGGACCTCCATCTGCCAAACGCCAACGAACAAGCCCGTCAGACGCTCCTTCACCTGGTTTGACGCCGAATCCTGCTCCTGGCCCCGGACCTCAAAAACCTTCAGTCGAGGACGCCAAGCCCAAGGACGATGCTGCGGTTAATCGCGAGCCGCCCAAGTTCAAAATGAAGAGGACTGGCACGAGTGGACTCCCACCAGGCCATTCAGTTCCTCACGCTCTCAGCCCACATTATGCGAGCACCATAGCTAAGCTAAGCACATCATCTTCCGTCCCAACCAGTGCAAAACCAGACAAGCTTGCTGCCGGAACTGCAAAAGACAAGCATGCACAGGAGGACTCAAACGCAACGAAAATTGTCCTCAAACCCCTTCCCAATGGTCTGGAAGGTCATTCCCCTGCCCCGGGTTCCTCGCAGAGCGCCACGATTAGTTCTCCTCGGCCAAGAAGTGCACCGAGCCGTGCACCAGAGATGGTGAATACTGCAAGCCCACAGAGTATTGCGATGAAGAGTCAGTATCTCCACATATCCTCACACCAGAATATAATTACTCACCGTTTCCAGGGAAGTGGGCATCTGGCCGGATGGACGGGGTGGCACAGAAGGCAGCCCAAACCAGGCGACTAAATGCTGAGCGTCGCATGTCTGTTATGACCCTCTCGGACAATTCTACGCCGGAGCCTGCAGCTCCCAGCCCGACCCCAGCTGCGGCGGTCGCCAACAAACCGAGCCTGGCCGACTATTATCGGCAACGGGCCGGCAAGGCGGCCACCACGCCGAGCACCGACAGCTTCACGCCGGAGGTTGTCAGCGACATCACTTCCCCGCAGCGGAACAACGCGAAGGTGGCGAGGGACGGGGTAACGGGGAAGAGGCCAATCATTCTCACTCTCAAGAGACCTGCGAAGAAGGCACCTGAGCCTAGCACTCCTCAGGTGGCAGGTACGCACTTTGACTTTAGCTTGAGCGGCCGACCCTACGACATGGTACTCAGTATGTGCAGTCCTTTAGAACCTTCATCTGAGTTGCCCTGCTAACTGAGTATGATTAAGATGAGAACGGCCGCCTGGTTCACGGCTTCGGTGCTTTATTCCCGGACGGCTATGCGCCACTACCCGGCCCTGATGGAAGAGGCTATCGCTGGATCTGTCCGGTACGGCACTGTACGCATGAGCGATCGTACCTCAAATCCCACGCGAAACACTTCGTGAAGGACCACCAAACTTGTCTCCTGAACGATAACGGGGACGGCACTTTTGTCGTCGTGGGATATAAGGCAGGGCAGAACGCGCCTGTTGTTGTGTCAAGAGACCCGAAGCTGAAAGGGCGAACGTCACTAAAAGTGACAACTGCCGTCGCTGCGGCGGTCGTAGAAGGACCTGGGACGCCCAAGGATTCTAGGAGCGCGACCCATGCTAGTGCAGATACTAGTGGCTCATCAGAAAGGGAGAAGGACAACGACGCTGATGGTCTGTTCATCACCACACCGTCTGGTCGGCCTTACATGATGTACCCAGGTAGGTGCCCTCAGAGCATTGACTTGGGATGTTGTCAGCGCTGACATGTCTTGCCTCTCAGACACGGGCGGCCGAACTTCCGGTGTGCCTGTACCGGACGGTTACGAAAGACTGGTGTCTTCTGCAAAGACGCCGTGGGTCTGCCCGGTCCAGACCTGCCTATCGAGTTGGGCATCTCAAAACGGTCTGTCCATCCATTTCGCGGTACGTATGAAACAGCTAGATCTCACCATGGTCTCGATTGGGGTGGATACTAAGTCCTGCGGCAGAAAGTCCATGGCGGCTGTACATTCAATGACAACTTGGATGGGACGCTGTCAGTTCTAGGTCGGAGGGACGATGATGCTCGATTTCGGCATGTCCAAGGCTGGGGCCACAAGGATGCTCTTGTGGTGAGACAGAGCCGGATGAGCCGCGCTGACACATTGGCTGCGCTTGGAGACATGGTAGAGCGGCAGACGAGCATGGACGTCAGAGCGGCACTAAACCATACTTCAGGGCATGTACCACCATCGCCTCAAGTCAACGCGTCCGTGACGTCGGACGTCGTTCAATTACCAGCGTCACAACCAAGGGTCCATTACCTGACCACAGCCACCACAGCCCATCCGGTGGAGAATCTTTCAGGCGGTGCCCTCGAAATATGGAACTATATACGCCCTTACCTCACGCAGTTCACGGAATGTCCGGACTCCAGCTGGATCCCGGAGCTGCTAAAGCTCCCCAAGGTGCGCGACATTGTCTGGAACGACACGTATATCGCAAACAACGGCTTCAAAGATAAAGTCTCGAGAGACGTTGCAACAATGATTATGCAGGTCACTGGCGAAATCCCCCCAAAGACGTGTTCCCGCTGCCGAGAAGGCAGCAAAGCGCCGTATGGAGAATGTGTAGTCATCTCGTCGCAGGCTCCGATAGACGCCAGGTTTGCGTTCTCTGCGTGCGCAAGCTGCATATATAACGGGCAGGGAACATATTGCACCTTGAAGTTCTGGGGAAAAAAGAGGGCTCAAGAACCTGCTGCGATAGGTGGGAGTGAGACGGCGACGCAGGAGACTGAAGCTGACCGAGAGCGTCCGAGTATGTCAGGGACACCTGGCTCGCAGCCTCAAGTCAATACCGAAGGTCAGTCGCTCGTTCGGCGCTCAGAGAGAGTACAGGTGAAGGAAGCAATAATCCGGAGCGGACCCGAGAACTCGCCGTTCTCAGCAAGAGGCGCAAGCCCAGATGCGCCCTTTGTCCCCAACGAAGTGACACCAGCCGCGGAACCTGCACCACCGCCGCAACGTGTGCTGCGCGCCTCCAACAGTCGCCCAGGGCAACAGAAGCAGGTGGAGCCAAACTACACCGACGGCATGCAGATCGAGGACTGGGAGCTAGCACCTGGTCGTCTGCAGTCCACCGCGCCGCCCGAGGATGGCGAGCCAGCGGAGTACATTGCCTTCTCCAAGGCATACCTTAGCACCAACCAGTCGGTGCGGGTGAGCCAGGACGCGTCCTTTCGCATCGATGTTGTGACCTCTGGCTCGTCTCTGCGCTGGGCGGCGACGCCGGACCGGATGCGGATCTGCTCGGTTGGCGCGGGCAAGGTGAAGGTGCGTATTCAAGACGAGGAGGAGTTCGACCTGGGCCCGCACGGCATGTTTCGGCTGCTGCCTGGCCGATCGTGTGTGGTGCTCAACAGGCTGTATGGGAACGCGGTGCTTCACGTTACTGAGGTTTCGGATTACAGCTAGCTGGAGGGGCCTGTCAAGATGTGGGCGAATATGTGGAAAGTGGAGGATATATATATATATATATATATATTATCTCGCGATATGTTTATATGGTCGATGTCGATGGCGAAGCATTATCTTGTCGTACGGTACTTGATTTCGCGATGTAAGATAGATGGAGGGCGGGCGAGGGGATGTTACTTTTCCGTTCTCTTTTAAGCGAGGCGTTGGTGATCGTCAGCATATGCAGCAATACCACGTTATTTTTGAATCAGTCCAGCAAGAAACGTCGACTGTTACTTCGCGACTGGGATAACGTTATGTCGGTGAGTTACTGGGGTTCCGCTTGGACATGCAGCTACACGCGATACAGTCTCTGGCTCTCAGATGGCCTAAGTTACGAACGCCTAGTCGTGAGACATTGCAGAATTTCTCACGATGATCTAGGCAAGCTCACACTACCTGCAAAGTGACGTAAAGCTGCTAACACGAAGTCTGACATCTCTTCGCCCCCGTCACCGTTACCGAAAACTATTCCTCGAGAGATCTTAGAGGAGCCTTCCCTCTCGCATCCCGGTACTACTTTGCGCGTTGATGCGCTGAGATAGCACGCTGGAAGCAGGACGATGGGCGGGTGCTACTAGGAACATTGCCGATGCTCTAGGTCCATTCAGAGAGTACTAGTCAAGAACAAGTTCGGATTCTACCTGTCTCCTATCTGCAGTTTTCTGGGCCTAAGGCGGCCAAGCCTCGGACAATGGGCGTGGGCAAGACCGCGAGGGTCAAGTTGGCTTTCGGAGGGTGTGGCCCGGGGAGTCGAGTCAGGGCCAAGAGCAGTGTTGGACACGAAGGACGCAGCACATGTGTGTCATATATGTTAAAATCCATGATCTTGGCAACGATAGTCTAAGTAGTGAGGAAACACCTCTGCCGTTCCCTTGCTGTGCAAGAACTAAACTCCAGCCCAACACTGTACCTTCAAGCCACCAACGCCATAGCCTGTACATTATGTATAACAACCGTTGTAGTCTACCGGCCATCATGAAAAAGACCAAATCAACTCCACAACCCGCCTGCTTCTAGACATGGGTCGATCTCGAAAAGTCAAGGGTGTGATCTAAAAGGGAGCAAATAACTGTAGTGCGTAAACTCAGAGCCAACGCACAACCACGTCTTCAGCTCAAACCTTGTCCTATTACGCAGAAGCAGCAATCTTCCGCGTCCTCGCCGTCCCGTTCGTCGCAGGTTCAACCCCATTACTAACAGCTGCGGTCTTCGCATTGTCTTCTTCCTCCTTCACCTGCACCACTTCCTTAACCTCCTCCACAGGCGGCTCGACCTGCGTAAACACCCACCGACTCTTGAACCCGTCCACCAACTCAACCGCAACTTTCTGGTCCCTGGGCACCATCTCATGGTCCAGGTCCCACCCAAGCCTCCGACAGAGCTCGGCCACAACAACATCACAATCCCCCAACAGATCAATATCGAAGTTCACATGTCCCACCGGCGTGCGGGAGATGTAAATCTGCGGCACACCCGGCGGGAGGAAGCTCACCACCTCGCTGACAGGCGCGACCTTGAGACTCGTCCCAATGACCACGCACAGATCGACCTTGTGCCTGTCATGCTCCGCCAGGCGATCGCCGAACTCGTCCGGCAGCTTCTCCCCAAAGAAAGTGATGTCCGGCTTCATCACGCCCACCGACCCAACATCGGGCACGTCAAACTCCGAGTCCGAGTTGCTGTCGAACTCCCCCGGCCGGCGCCTGGCCTTCTTCTCCGTCCCGTCCTTGGCCACCTTGCGCTTGCGGGACAGGCTGGTCCGGGAGGAGTTGTTGGTCGTCCTGGCCCCCAGGGCGCACTTCCTGCACCGCGGGATCTTGCCGGCCTTTACGTCGGGGAAGATCTCCTCGCCGGGCACCTTGTGGCCGCACTTGACGCACGAGGCGGTGGCGAAGGAGCCGTGGCACTGCACCAGCTTGTCCCGGTCGATGCCGGCCTTGGCCTCGAGGTTGTCGATGTTCTGGCTGTAGTTGGTGAGCAGCTTGCCCTTGTCCTGGAGGAGGCGGATGAACCTGTGCGTCGGGCTGAAGCGGTCTTGAGAAGGGAGGATGTCCTTGGCGATGGTGTAGAAGATGGACGGGTCGTCGTTGAAGACGCGGATGTCGAAGACCTCCTGCGGGTCGCTCAGCCCCAGGTGCTCGAGCTTGGAGTACAGTCCCGTGCCCTTGGACCTGAAGTCTGGGATGCCGAGGCTGGTGGAGATGCCGGCGCCGGTGAGGACGATGACGTTCTTGGCGTCCCTCAGCAGCTCGACGGCGTCATCGACCGTGTTGTACTTCTGCAGCTTGATGCGCTTGCTGAGCTCCCGCGTCAGGGCCAGGGTGAGGAGGGAGAAGTACGCGTCATCATCGGACCCCTCCAGGAAGTCGGGCGGCCGGATGCCGAAGGCCGTGAGCAGCTTCTTGGCGGTTATGAAGCCCGCGTCTACGGTGCGCTTGCAGAACTCCTCCGGCCCTAGCGAGCGCAGCATCTGGCGGAGCTGGACGGATTCCTCCGGGGTGCAGGCTTCGGGATCTGTACTCATGGTTAGCTGTCTAGGCTCATGTAGTGATATTCCTTTAGCGAAGCGTGTGGATCGCCGGTGATTCGGCAGAGTGATGTGGAGAGCAGTTTGGAGGTTATGAAGACATGGCAATATAGACAGACACCTAGATAGAACGCAATTACGTGCGCTATGGGTAATCGAAAGTGTGGCGTGTCTCGAGGCACACGATAGTTTGTCACGAAACGCAAAAGAAAGCACAATTCCGGATACGTACCATCGGTGAAGAACTTGTCCTCGGTGAGGTCGTCAATCATGTCCTCAAACATGGAATCGGTCTCCCACCGGTTGGCTTGGTCATCCATGCGCTGCTCCAGCTCGGTCAAGCCTCCCTCGACAACGACGGTATCGTGATGATGTGGTCCCTCACCCTTGACGGGAGACGACAACAGATGCTTCTTGTCATCGTAATCGATGGGCTTCGTCGCACATACACGCGGACTTCGTTTCCTGGGCTTCTCTGGTGTGGGTGGTGTAGAAGTCATTGTGAGATGTCTATGATGGGATTTTCGAGTGTAGATAGTGTACAGCGTGGTGAGGATGTCTAGACGAAGTGATCACCGCGCTCAAGGGAGTGTTAAATTTGAGTACGCCTGCACCTGAAGTGTGGCTCCGTGGTGGGAGATTGTGGCAGCACAAGGATGTGAATAGCACGGATGATGGGCTAAATGATGTGATGGCGTGGGGTGGTAACAGTGACTCGAAGAAGGAGAAAGTGTGAGACGCGGTTGTGAGGTTGCCAATCCGGTGCGGCAACTTTTGGTGAGCTTGTCGTGTCCTCGAGCCTTTAAGTGGACGAGAACACTGTTACAAGAGAAGCGCGCCGAGTGGCTTAGGGAATTGGCAACAAGAGCCGCTGCGTCTCACTACAATTTTTGCTTGAAGAACCCAAGAGCCAGAAACTTAACAGGGGAATACGTCAAGTTGGTTCCAAAGTTGTCTGGTGGCGTCAGAGAAGGGTAAATTTCTCTAAGCGTGGCGCCAGCGGTAAAGCGTTCGAAGTCGCGGAGCCGGCTAGGAGAAATAGGGGAAGAAAAAAGAGGACTATGGTAGAAAGAAAGGTGTGTGAATCGAAGACGCCGAAACAAAAGGTCTCACAGACGATGGCGAATCTCAACAATTCCGACTTGGCCGGCGAGCGGCAAAACTGGGTCCTATAGTCTGATAGCAAGTTGACCAAAGACTACTACTATCCTATACCTTGGGCAAAGTTGAATTACCTGCCACTTTGGTTCTTTTCTTCTCTTCTTAAGCATGCAGCATTTGAGACTAGAAGAAGCCTGTTTTGTGCTAAGACAATGTTAAGCTGACGGACAGGACCTTGTAAAGAGTACAAGGTACGAGATGTGAACATTATCCGAACATCCCTTACTCGAGGATAATATTGTATACTATACAGGCCCCGGATGGGCTCTTCCTCTCTCATATCCATATTCGTGTCTTCGATTTGATCAGCATTTGCAAGCAATACGGCAAGTATCATTCGCTTCAAACTCGCAAGAGTCGAGAGTTTGACGATAGCTTGAAATCCATATCATCATCATTCCGATGAGAGTGGGGCAGGCCTCTGCATCACTACTATCCACGGTAGGACTGTCCCGACTTGGACAGTCCCAACTTGAAAAGCGGTCATTTCGTGGCCTGACTCAGTCAATATTCTTCAACGAGCAGTCCCTGGCATACTTTGCCATGTCTGAATGTCATAGGATGTAGTCTAGTTACACCTCCGTTTCTGCAGTCCGTTTCTACGAGGCTTGTGTAACTCGGCCATGCCATCCTTCGGTGACACTGCGCCCGGTTCAGACTGCGCCGATTACGCCGCATGCGCTGCTCGCAGTGACCGACAGATATAGAGATTGTCTTCCGACGCCCAGGGCCCGGAATAGCTCACAGCTGAAAAGCAAGAGACATTACACAGCAGGCACGCGAAGCAAAGATAGGAAGGAGGTTCACGTATCAGCAATAAGGGGTATATTTCTTCTCCCACCATACCAGCCTCGGTTGTTTCTTGGAAAAACACTATCTCGAAGTAATAAACCGGCGATGCTTTGCTCTCTAGTAGTATAAACTGACAAACAGGAAATACTTTTTGTTGTTGCTGCGTCTCAATGCGGCGCTCGCTGCCACACCTGCCGTGCCATGCTATGCCGTGCCATGCTCTGCCACCACCAAACATCTAAAGGGCCACCACCACAAGGAAGTGGCCTCGCTCTCCAACCACCAAAAGGTATTGACAAAAAAAAGAAGAAAACGAGTTGTATTCGGCCAAAAAAAGCCACCATGCCCCTGTTGCCCTATAAGGTTACCAGAACCTGAACGCCGTCACCGAAAATGCGCCGGTACACAAATGCTGCACGTGTTACAAACTGTACAACCACACGCGTGCTGAGGGTTACAACACTCAAGGGTGAAGAGCGCAATGCTATCCAAGTCGGCGAAGGTGATAGAATGCGGATAGTTCCAAAAGTCGTAGGCTGGCCTCGAGCAGCAGCATCCCGCGCCTCTTAGCTTCGTCGTGATCGTTACGGCTGGGCCAAACGCTTGCGGACTCCTCCTTTACTGTCTGCAGGCGTGCTGCTTGATGTTGATGCCGCTGGCTGACGATGGAGCACCACCGGAAGACTCTCCGGTCGTCTCAACATGCCGTAGAGGATACGTTCTCCGTTGGGACCATGTTTCCTCTCAACGCTCAGATCTTTCTAAGAAACAGATTTCTTTCCCAGCTTGGGCGGCGTGGGAACGCTCAAAGTCGGCACATCACTAGCCCTCGCCTCGGCAATATCCTGGGGCTCGTCAACCATAGCCCCTTCGCCGAGTACAGAAGAGCCTTGCCGGGACAGCTGTGATGGATGAGATGTCTCCTTGTCTTGGGAGCTCTTGGTGCTCGGCGATGGCTTCGGGAACTGGCCAAAGTCAGGTTCACCTCGACGGTCGATGGGCGACCAGCCGGCAGCAATACTACCAGCGACAATACCGGCCATGACCGTCGGAGCACCGAGAGCACTGTTCGACCTGGACCGCATGCTGCGGCTCCGTTTCCGAGAGTCAGGAGTCGGGGCAGGCGAATGACTGCCGAAGCTATCCTCCCTGGTAGGTGTCTGCGGAATACGGAGGCTCATCGAGTTTGAGCGCGAGTGCTCCCTGCTGTGCGAAGGGCTCTTTGACTTGGGCAGGAAGTCGCGCGGGTTCTGGATGGCGAACTTGAGGTTGTTGATGCGACCTCCCTTCATGCGCTTCAGGAAAGCGAGTTCGTCCCTAACGTCTGCGAGGGGAAGAGGGTATTGGTCGAAGCGCTCTTCGTCATCCGAGACGTTTATGCCTGGAACCTTTGGATGCGCCTTGCGCTTGATGAACTCCGGCACCAGTTTCGCCACGAGGCTGTCCGGAATCAGACGGATAATTATTCCGACCGGAATGGAGAGGAAGCCCAGGATGATGGCGTAAGCCCACATTGCTGGCGTCTGCTTGTCGTGCGCGATGTTGAAAGCTCGCCCACCAACCATAACGATGAGGACCTGGCCACCGATCATAAGGGTGCTGATGCCGATAAAGAACCAGTTCTTCGTTAGGCCCTCAAAGATGTTGAACTTGTTGTCAAGACGTCGGTTACTGTGATACATGGTTAGAAAGGTCTATAATACGCGTAATGTGTGTATAACTTACTTCCACTGGTTGAAAATCTGCATCCACACGAATGTGTTGAAGACCAGTGTTTGAACCTCGTCATCTGTGACATCAGGATCATAGGCGGGAAGAATGCCGGGCGAGCCAAAGTAAATCAGGAACGTGATAAGTAGCTGATAAATGGCCTGTCCAATGATCATCTTCCACATCGTGGTGGTGATGATCGACGAACCCTTCCTCTCGGGCTTGCGATCGAGAACGCTGTCCACCGGAGGATCCGTAGCTAGAGCCAGGGCAGCGAGCGTGTCCATGATCAGATTAACCCACAACAGCTGCACGGCCGTCAACACCGACGATTCATCGTTGTTGGACACGGCAGATACAAATGTGAGGACAACAGCAGTAATGTTGACCGTAAGCTGGAACTGGAGAAATCGCTTGACGGCGTCATTGACGGCACGACCCCACTTCAGGGCCTTAACGATGGAGTTGAAGTTGTCGTCCATCAGGATAATGGCAGAAGCCTCTTTGGCGACCTCTGTTCCGGCGATGCCCATGGAGAAGCCCACATCGGCCATCTTCAGGGCGGGTGCATCGTTCGTACCATCTCCAGTAACAGCGACAGTCTCGCCCATGTCCTTAAGACGCTTGACCAGAATGCGCTTGTCTTCCGGACTAGACCGAGCCAAGACGTGAAGCATGGGGATGATCTCGATCTGCTTCTCCTTAGACAAGTTGCGGAACTCGGGACCCTCCATCACGATGCTGTTGGGCGTGAGAATACCACAGTCTTGAGCGATGGCCTGAGCAGTGATTTTGTTGTCACCAGTGACCATACGGACGACGACACCAGCCTTCTGGCAGTCCTTGACAGCTTCTGGTACACCAGGACGAAGGGGATCTTTGATTCCAACCATTCCGACAAACACCATGGACCGGCAGATATCTTCGAAAGCAATCTCATCTCGGTCGCCATCTACCCGGCGGGCTGCACGTGGGGGCCACCTTTCAAAGTCCCGATAGATGATGCCAATAGTTCGGAGCGAGTTCATGGCGTATGACTCGATCAGATTCGTAATCGTTTCACGGTTGTCGTCCGTGAGTGTAGTAGTCGACAGATCCTTGGATGGATCACGGAGAATTTGTGTGCACTTTTCCAACATGATCTCTGACGCACCCTTCACATAGAGCCGGGCCTTGCCATTCTCCATCTGAACGACGACACCCATGCATTTGCGTCCAGAATCGAAGGGAATCAATTGAAGGATCTTGGCGTTGGCACGTTCCTCGTTGATTGGTCCCATGGCGAGAAACTCTTGAGCAAAGATGAGCAGAGCAGTCTCGGTCTTCGATCCAATGAAGGTCTTGACTCCGTCCAGTTCGCCTTCAAATGCCGTCGAGTTGAGCGAGATGGACTTCAACAGAAGTTCTTTGACGGTAGGGGCTAACGATGCCACAAGCTCCTGTGGAGTGACATCCTTCTCAGTCGGGCTGGCAGGACTCTGCCCGTCAGGGCTGGTGACGGCACCGCAACGGTGGCTGGTGCCCACAGTAGCCGCGACGACTTGCATCTTGTTCTGGGTAAGTGTTCCTGTCTTGTCTGAGCAGATAGTCGTTGCATTTCCCATGACCTCGCAAGCCTTGAGGTGACGGACAAGATTGTTGTCCTTGAGCATCCTAGTCGTTGCAAATGCCAAAGCTAGAGTGACAGCAAGAGGAAGACCTTCAGGAACTGCAACAACGATGATAGTGACGACCACAATGAAGATTTCGATAAAGTTTTTGCCCTTGTCTGCCGGAGTCACGTTCGTCATCTTCGGCAACTGGGCCAGGAACTTGATGAACAAGACAATGAAGAGGAGAAGACCAGCAGCGCCGCCGAGCTTCGCGATGTACTCGGCAATGACGTTCAGCTTTGACTGGAGAGGCGTTATCTCGGGGTCCTCGTTAAGAGCCATGAGTGTTTTGCCATAACTCGAGTAGATGCCGGTAGATGTGACCATAAAGGTGCCGACGCCTTCCATGACGCGGGCACCGGACTGGATGAAAGGGTCCATCTTCTTCAGGTCTTCGTGGTTTTCGATTGCGGCATACACCTCATCCGCCGCCCGCTTCTTGATGATGTCGGACTCTCCAGTAGCTTGAGATTCATCACATTTGACATTGAACCCCTGAATCAAAACACCATCGACAGGCACCATGTCTCCAGGTTCGAGGTGAAGGACATCGCCAACGAGGATATCGAAGATGGAAATCTCGATGGTCTTCCCTGATCGTATCACCTTCACCAAGCGGTCCTGCTTTTTCTTGTTCAGTTTAGCGAACTGTCGCTCCTTTTGATAATCGTTCAACGAGCCGACGATGACGACGATGACGATAGCAACGATGATGGCGACACCCTCGACCCATTCGACAGGCGCTTCGCCGTCAGGGTGCGACTGTCCAAAGGTCTGGTACAGCCCGATAGCCAGAGACACGACCGCAGCGATCGACAGGAGTATCAACACCTTGTCGTTGTAGGTGATCCACATGAGCTGCAGTAGGGATTTTCCCTTCTTTACCGGAAGCCTGTTATCGCTAAAAACCCGTTTCCGGTCGATGAAGTTTTCGTTGTGCTTTCCAGAGGAGCCATGTCCAGAATGGGAGGGCGCAGGGGGATGCCTTGGCTCCAAAGCACCCTCATCCGTTGCTTTGTCGTGCGCTTGGCGTGTAGCCTCCTCGAATGTTACAGCTCCTTCCAGGTGAGATTCGTCGATACTCAGGCCTGCGTGGCGGTCGCTCCGAAGTCCTTTCTCCAACCCAGCCAAACCACCCAATTTGTAAAATGCCGCCAGACTTTTGGGGTTGAACATCTTATTCAGCATACCGGGCGTGTAGGCGAAAGGGTTGTTTTCCACTTTGAAATCATCTTCGTTCCCCTGATCCGGCTTCAAAGCAGTGTCGTCATTCATAACGGTTTCGTTGTCCGAACCCCGACTGGATGACAATTTTCCCAGTTTCTCACCTGCCGCTGAGCTTCCAACCACTGTGTCCCCTTGAGACGAGGTGAATGACTTCTGTCCATCATCGCTATCGACGGAATTCTGTCTTGATCTTAGGTTACTCGGCACTGAGAGGAAGCCGCGATCGTTCCCCCGTGATGTGACAGGGCTCGAGACATTGTGTGGACTTGTCGGTCGACTATCCTTGCTTTCGGAGGTTCTGATGGCGTGTACTTCGGGTCGTTGACCAGATAGACTTCTCTGGTGAGAAGCTGTCCAATCGCTTGCCATGGGTTCGGCGGCCGGTGCAAGACTGTCCCGTGTTGGTGATGTGGGCGAGGTGGAGTTCGCTTGGTACGGATGAGACTCGGTCTCTGTTGGCTGAGGAGTGCTCGCGTTCACGGTGTCGATGGTAATTGTTGGGCTACAGAAAACGTTAGACCGACATGATATGGGCAGTCGGGGCATCTCTATAGAAGACTTACGCTCTAGGTCGCCTCGTCGGCGTGGAGGCCGCGCCTCCATCAGGGTCGGAGGCAGACATTGCTGAGATACCAAGGGAATCTGGGCGGGTTTCGTCAGCATATCTGGAAGCACAGCCTGGCTGGGGCGAACAAAGAGGATGTCTGACGGTGGGGAGGATTTACATCAACAGATGAGGCTGAGCGGAAAGGCAGAACCAGCTACTCCTAGACGGGGCGAATGACGAGCGACCGTCAAAGATTCCGGCCGAACTGCTGCCTCTCGACACGCCACAGAGCGTATATTTTTCCTCAGCAGTTGTCGATTACGCGGTTGGCCAGGATATACAAGTGGTTCCTGGTGAGAGACTCGAAGTTGTGGTAGTGTTGGCGAGGCAGGTCGTCACTCGAGTTGGTCGGTGCATTAAGGAGAGAAAGGCGAGCGAGCTGCTCAGATTAAGAAGTCTGTAAGAGGCTGGTGTCTCGTAGGGAAGGCCTCAATATCTAGATACTGCGCATCTTGGCCGAGTCAATACATCAAGGTGAATGCTTGTTCGCTTAGCAATGATATCAGCGTCCGGCGTGAAGAAAGACGAAAAGACCTGGGGGAGTGAAGCAATGGAAGTGGTGCGTACCTCTTGCCGTCCGCCAACTTCATCAGAATTGTAAGTTGATGTATCTCCGTACCGGCAATACAAACAAAGTAAGGCGCCCTCCCGCTCGAAATTGGGTCAAGGAATTATGGGCCTGTCCGGGCCAAGGGTCTTGGCCTTGAGGCTGTGCTGTGACATGAGCGAATCATCATCGCCGCCGAGACAAGGGTGACTTCGGATCGACATGGGTCTCAACGCCCCCATAACGGGCCCACTTGTGCATTTTGTGCGTTTGGAGCCAGACCTGCCAGAGAGCATCTTCGTCCAGATCGGGACCGGTATGGTATGCAACTTTTGCCCTGGGCTTCTGACGAAATAGTGTACACTTCAAGGCACTTGTTTGGAGTCAGATATGGAGATCAATCGTCGCAGCGCAACGCCGCAGGATCGCCGCCCACCGCTGTTGATCCAACGCTTAGAGAACTAGTGTACACGTGTAGGGTGCCGGAAGGCGGCCTGAAGCCAGCACTACCTGCCACTACATCGCGCCAAGATCTTATCTGATTCAAGCGAGCTGCTATGACCGTCTTGGTGCTCTCATCCGCTGAAACCCCGTTCAGCAAAAACCATAATAAGGGGCAGTGCTCTTGGTATTGTCGCCTCTTCAGCACACCTGGTTTCCCGTCCGGCAATGATTTCAAACTCCCGATCATTTTTGCCGCCGTGTCTGTTCTATCCGACACACTTTGCCAGACATGCCAGGCAGGCCAGACAAGCTCCTCGTCGAATCGGCCACCGTTCGGAGTCATGACGGACTGGCGGAATGCGCGGAGCGCTTAACCCAAGTGTTCCGGAGAGGCCTCAGCCACCTACGTCCGCGGTCACAATGTGAGTCTCCTATCACGAGCACGCTCTGGGTAACAGTGGCCAACCAATTGAAGGTGCCAGTTCAACTGGCTTAGACGCCTGTTTGCCCTATAAGCTACCCACTTAACTCCCACTTCGCAGCAGTAGCACAGATCTAGATTTGTTGTTGCTAGTGATACTGTTGGGCGCGAATACGTTGGAGCCCTCACGCTGTCTAGCTTTATATATCCAAGCCTACTAACTATTGACCGTTGTCTTCCCTTGCCCAAACAGACGCCATCCCTGAACGTCTGAGAAACAGCTTGAATCGGTGCAAGTTTGCAAGCCATGGTTGTTTGTGTCTTGGGAAAAGACCCAGCTTACGACATATTGCACTCCAGCCATTACAAAGCGAAACCATTCCTTCTTGGCGGCAGGAATCTTGGCTTCGATGTGTTTACGACTGTGGCTGGCTTGTCACATACTGTACCCAATGACGATCGTGTGGACAACAACTCGCAGAAACGCTCGACTGAGAGATTTTCTTTTGCCAAGACAGACACCCTCCCAAACCCCAAGCCTGCAAGCATATCGTCCTGCTTGCATATGCGATTGCTGTAGTACGTATACACGTGTTGGCCCGGACGTATCAAGGTCATACTTGTGCTTGACGGAGTTGTAGCTTGGCGGATTTGCGACGACATCCAAACCTTAACTTCGCAATACCACTTACTATGTAAGTGTTCTTGGGACGGCAGAATTCGCAAGATAGAGAGCTTGGAAGGCATTGACTCCCGCCACACGTCTCGGGCTGACACAACGGAGAATTGAGCATCCGGACCGCTTTGGAGCGGTTGAGTTATCTCACAATACGCTCTCGACTAGTGAAACGACGGGACTCATCACATTTACGAGCATCGGCTACAGCCATGTGCTGGATACGCTTTCGCAGAGGTTTTAGTGAGACCATCGCCAGGCTTCCAGCAAGGATTCCAGAAGCCTGCTATGGTAACTACACGTGTACACTACCGATGACATCTTGGTCCGTCGATTCGCAGTCAGGTCCTATTACTGATCGTCACCGAACTGTGCATATGGACCGCCGTTCCTGACAAGGAATGCTTGGCCCACGAGATGGATCTTGGAAATGTGACAATCTCCGGCGTGAATCTCGCACTTTCCCAAACCGGCATCCCATATGCTAAATGCCCAGCCATCGAAAACGGCAGGTCAAGGGGAGAATTCACGAAATAAGTGTATTTCTCGGTCCAAGTATTATCTGGCTGATACTGTGATATACGTGATATACGTGATATACTTTGTCTCGGTATGCCTGGCTGCACGACTCGAGTAGACGACATCTTGCGGAGTAGCAGCCAATCAACCCAGACTTTACATGCTGTGTGTAGTCGACTTGCCTCCCATTGTCTTTCGAAGGTTTGCATACGTATCTTTCCAAGAAACAAAGACACTGATTTGAGCCGAATGCTCGAGAAGTCGAGAAATCCTGAAATCGCGTCTTGGCATAGCACAAAAGGGAAGGCAGTGGGATGTCGCCGCTGCACTGGTAGTCTACTTCCTTCCGGTCCTGCGAGGGCATCAAGTTGGACATCCACCCCATCTTACCGCCAAATCATCGTAACTTATACGTATGAGGGGACCACATAACGAGGCTGTGCTGGACGAGTATGACCCGCGAAGGCTTGGCGCATCTCACAGCATCCTGCTATGATACGCAGTTAGAACTCCTCTGAACTACACCGCGTCCGTGGAGAAGTCGTCCCGGCAATCGATAGCACTCCGGATGCGGCAGCCCCCGAGTCTAACTCATCGTCATTCAACGGCGAGGCACAGACAAGATTGATGCCAAGAGGAGTGAGGAGGTTGGCGATGCTTCTCTTGGTCATTATATACGCGCAGAATCACACAGCCATCTTGGGCTTATGACATGTTACCGTTGCTAGGCAAAGTTTTGCGATTGCTGCCATCTGGGATTTGGAAAATATCGAAGACATTCTTGGCACAAGGAATACGCCTTCGTTGGGCAGTTAGCCTATCCGTCTATTGGTTCTTTCCCCAAGCTCAAAATATCGCTCATTGTTCGAGACTGATCGTGAGGATTCCATATGCCCAAGAGTGCTGCGCCAGCTTGCCAACGTTTCAAGCTCCGATCTGACATCATGGCGAGATGCTGCGACGATGAGCTGGAGATCACTGAATCCGCCAAGAGTATAGCCATTCTCGGTTTCTCACAAGGTCATGGAGAGCTGCCTTGCCCATTGCAACATGTTCGCTTCCATAGTGTAGTGTACTGACAGCCAAAAACGACTCTGCTGCGCCAACTTGCGAGCACGTCAAGTATCGATCCGATCCCAGGACGAAGTCACGTCCTACACGTGTACGGTCTCCACCTGTGTACAGGAACTGGAGATCACTGGGACTAGATCGTCATTCTCACGAGTGTACACCCGAGGTAGGCTCCCCTGACAGCGTCTTATCCGCCTCGCCGAACATCAGAACCCAAGACTGCTGCGCCAGCCTGCCGACGTGTCAGGTTCCGATCTGACACCGTGAGGAGGTAGCATGTTGCGTCCCTCTATGCCTGCACTGCTGTATCGTAAAATTATCTGTAACTCCATTGGGGTTGCCCAGAGTGTGCATCTCATGATGTTCGTTCAAGGAAGACATGTCCGCCAGCACGTGTCCGCCGATGCCGAGGGCCACGAGGGTCACGATCCAGAAAAGCGCTCCCGTGATCAAACAGCATCTTCTCCGAATTCCAAATGCTCAGGCTTGTGGTATGGGAACCGTACCACGGCAGTGGTAACGGACGTCGGTCTCCGCTCCATGAACCCTCGGCTTTACAATGACTCTGAGACCGTTTTTCTTTCCCCAACCAAGCTGCTTCCTCCTCTCACCTCCTGCCAAGATCAAGCTCCCTAACAAGCAGCATGTCCCGTGCCGCCTCCTGCACCACCGCCTCCTCGCCAGCCAAGAACCCGCTCTGCCCAACAGCAACGCCCAACACCCCTTTCCAGAACCCAGCCACGACATCCCTCAGACGCGGATCGTCGCCCGTCTGCTTAAAGTCCGGAAAAGCGTTGATCTCCAGCAACCACGCCCTCCCCCCAGCATCGACCAGGAAATCCACCCCAAAGGCCTCGAACGCGTTAGCCTGCGGCTGGAAGTGCACCATCATCGTCCTCGCGGCCGCCTCGAAGACGTCGCCCGTTATGGCCTTGATCTGCTCCAGCACCGCCTCATGAGCCGCCCCTTCTCCGCCCGAGCCAAGCAGCAATGACGACGGCAGAGGCAGGTCCGAGAACCGCACGACCGAGTCTGCCCTGGCCCCCGGGCCCTGGAGACATGTATTCGTCAGGTGCGCGTCGAGATCGACCCCCTCATCGCCGGCGGCACAGGGCGGCTGGTACGGCTTGCCGGCAAACAGCGCCAGCATGTGCTTGTAGACGTACACCTTCAGGCTCCCCACGGTGAGGACGTACGTCCGGACATGGAACTTGCGGTTCTCCATCTCCGGCAGGAGCAGAGGCGGATGGATATACGGCTGGGCGACGAAATGCCGCAGGTGCGAAGTCGTGATGTAATCCTTCCCCTCCTCCTCCTCTTCCTCGCCCTCCTCATCTTCCTCGTCCGAGTCGGGCATGTCCTCCTCCCACCGATCAAAGATGCCCTGTAGATCCTCCATGGTGCTGAACAGCCTTATCCCCTGGCCGCGATCGCTCATGCTCGGCTTGAGGATCCACCACTCCCTCTCCTCTGGCTTGTCCGCCTCCTCGTTCCGCTCCAGGCTCGCGCGGAGGTCGAACGCCTCCACCAGCGCGTCGTCCAGGAACTCGGCGTAGTCCACCTCGAAGGCCTCGGCGCGCTTGACGTTCGTCTTCAGGATCGACTCTGGGTGTTTGGAGACCCAGTTGTCCACCACCGACGACAGGAAGTGTTTCCGTATCAGGGCCTTGCGGATCATGTAGCTGTTTACCAAGGTGGTCTGCGGGTGGGAGGCGGCGTACTCGAAGTCGATTTTCTCGTACTGGGCGATTTGGAGGATCTTTGGGGTGGTGGAGTCGGGGACGATGCTGGCGAGGGAGGAAGTTGGTCCCAGGAGGGTGTACCTGTTCGAGAAGAGAGAGGTGAGTGCGTCGAGGAGGAGCGGCTGGACGTAGTCGTCTTCGTAGTCGATTACAGCCAAGACGTGAGTTGAGAGGTCTGTATTTTGGAGTGCCAGCTCTTGCAATGACTGCTGGATGCTCTGTGAGGGTGCCGCGTCATTCTGCATGCTTTCTGGAGGAGGTTGTCTGGAGTGAGGTGTTGGTAAGATGAGAAACTAGTAGATAGGTGGATATAGGGACACGCAAGAGCAGAGCAACAGAGCTGGACCGCGCCCAACTCTAGACAAACATTTTTTATTCGTAGGTTGGGTCTATGGTCTATTGACTTCCCATATCCGTTCCGATCCGTCCCAATGCGGTCTATTCTACCCTTCGACGGGC
Source organism: Coniochaeta sp. PMI_546 (assembly GCA_021432605.1). Classification (NCBI taxonomy): domain Eukaryota; kingdom Fungi; phylum Ascomycota; class Sordariomycetes; order Coniochaetales; family Coniochaetaceae; genus Coniochaeta; species Coniochaeta sp. PMI_546. The sequence goes on along the minus strand of MU271157.1, from coordinate 549,027 downwards.
ATGCGGCTCGCAGCTCGTAACGACGAAAAATAAAGCACCAAAAGACAGACAGTAGGCCACTCACAGTTGCAACTCCTTCCCATGCAGACTCGTCGCCGCCTGCATGAAGTTGGCCTTCAATGGCGTGACGCTGTCAAATATATCAGTACATTGTCCTCAAATCGCGCGGCACGCCAAAAAGGGTGGGAAACTCACCTCGTCATCTTCTCCTTGACAGCCCAGCCATCGTTCCCAGGCGGGCTACTCTCCACACTCTTCAGCACATCGCTCAACTTAGGCGCCCACTTGAAATGCCTATGCTTGTGAACATGCCCCTCCGCTCTCCCGCCGCCCTCCGCCTCTGGCTGTCCCCCTTCCTCCCCCTCCCTGATCCTCTCCTCCTCCTCATCCCCGCCATCCACACTCCCCTCGTCCTCGGCAAAGCAGCTGACCGGACTCCAGTAGTTCTGCAGCACATTCGTCCACAGCGTCTTGTTGGCCTCCACCCCCTCGACCAGCGGCACATTGACGCTGTACACATCCACGCTCCCGTCCTTCGGCCACTGCGCGACCAGCGCCTCCACAACCTTCACGCTATGCCTGCTCGCCGCAGCCACGATCTCGGCGTCGTGATTCCGGCTGAAGAACGCGTAGCTCAGCGCAATAGCCCTCTTCCCGCAGACGGCCGCCTCCAGCGCCCCGCCCAGCGTGCCGCTGCTCAGCGCGAACACGGCGGTGGTGTTGCGGCCGTAGTTGGGGCCCGAGAGGACGAGGTCGATCGGCCCCCTGTCCTCGAAGTAGTGGTACAGGCCGATCTGCACGCACGAGGCCGGGGTGCCGTCCACCAGGATCCACTCTTCGACTCCCGGTACGGGGGACGGGCGCGGGTGGACGGTGCCGTGGGAGTCGGTGGAGAGGCCGGCGGGCGGGAGGGGAGGTTGCGGGGGGCGGTAGTAGGAGGGCTTCACGGTCTGGCCTATCATGTGCGCCTTGCCGATCCAGGAGCGCTGGGTGTGCGGCAGGCAGACGGAGACGGTGTGGCCCGAGGCTTGGAGGGTGCGGACTAGGGAGTGCACGTAGGGGGAGGAGTGAGGGGAGGGCGGGCCGTCGTCGTTTACTACTAGGATGTGCATCGTGGGATCTTGGTGAGGGTTGTTGTTGTGGTCGAGGAGGGAGATGTTGATGTTGGAGTCGGAGAGATTGATGTCAGAGGTATGGGGGGATAAACCGGTCAAGTGAGAGAGTGTTTTGATCGTCCGAGGTTCGTAGAAGAGAGAGAGAGAGAGAGAGACAAGGGACGAGATTGGCTCAGTGATCCGAGAAGTCGAGGCAGCTGTGTGGACTGATATCTAGGAGAGTTCCGGTCCGTCTGGATTCTTCGTCTCTTCCGTCCCCGAGGCCGGAAAGGAAGCGGGGCATTGGCGGGGCAGAACTCTTGTCGAGTTTTGTCCCTTGCATAGCGTCATCAAGGGGTCCTGGGGAGTCAGACGAGACCGTCTGTGCCTTTGAGCACTCACTGTCAGGCTATGACTTGTGCCTAAAGATCGTCAGCTTCTTGAGCATCAGTAGCCCTGGAGATCTGGAAACACAAAACACATGTCATGGCAGCCCCTGTTGATGATCATGATTTTATTTCTACCTAACAAACAATGGCATGCTCTCACGCCGGACAGGTAATCCATATCCCTAACCTGGAAATCCCTTGTCGTCCATCCTGTGGGATATCAGAAGAAAAAAAAACGCCATCACCTCTTTTCTTTCCGCCTAACCATTTGCGAAAGACAAGACCCTATCTGTTTCGCCCTCATCAACAAGAAGACCAGCAAAACCGCAGAAACAGGGATGACACCCTCTGCTCTCAAAGGTCCAAGGTCCAAACCAATCGCACTGAAGAAGAAAGAAGAAGGAAGAAGATGCGCCAGTACCGCATCTCGTCAATAGTAACACAAATCCCAGTCATCATACCAAAAGCAAGCATGCAGATCATCAGTCAGCAAACCCTCGAGCCATCTCCTCAAACAAGTCTTCTTCCAAGCCCCCATCACCCCGTAGAAGTAAGCCAAGCCTCCAGCATAGCTCAGGCGCGAGTCCGCTTGGCGGCATCAGCCGCGAGGCTCTCGCCAGATCGCTTGGCGCTGGAGCTCTCGGAGCCATTCTTAGTGCGCCGCCAGCCGTCGAAGGGACTCCGCTTGCCGCCGCGGATGGGCTTCATGGGTGTGGTCTCCTCGGCCGACTTGGCGCCGTGTCGGGTGGTGCGCTGCGTGGTGGGAGGTGAGACCGGCATGCTTGGTGCGGACTTGGACCCAACTGGAGTGCCGGGGGAGTCCTCGACGAGCTCGAACTCGGTGGGTGACTGCTCAATGTCCATCTCGTCCTTAGCTGAGATGGAATCCTCGATGTCGGTCTCGGCCTCCTCGTCGTCTAGGCTGATGGGCTGCTTGGCCGGGGCTGCCGCGGGGAAGAGCAGCCGCGGCTTGATGGATGACCGTGTCATGGGGCGGCGGAGACGGGACTCGACAGCGGCATCGAGACCACCGTCGGCTCCGTCCAGAACCTCGCTCGTGCTGCCGGACGCCTCCTCCATGTCGGCAAACTTGCGGAATTGTCTCTTTCCACGGCTGTCAAGATTTCGTTAGCAGGTGATACGCAGCTGAGAAGAATGTAACGTGCTAATAATACGTACAAGACAATGAGCATGCCATCTTCGCGCTTGATTGCCTCATCGACTGCGACCTCGCCCTCGCCGGGGATGTTAACGTGCTGGGGCTTGCTGCGGCGCTTTGGCGCAGCAGGTGCGGTAGTGACTGTCGGGCCGTAGAATGGGTTGTCCTCGTTGGGGTCGACCTCTGGAATGCGCTCACGCGAATCGGTGAAGATGGGGAAGGACTCGTCGTCATCGGCGGCAAAGCTGTCGAGAACGTGCTTCTTGCCGCGAGTCCGCTTCGGAGTCGGCACCACGTCAGCCTCGTCCTGATGGAACAGGCTGCGTCGGACGGCATTGATGTTGGCCTTGGTCTTTGGCGAAGGCGTCTTCTGGGGTGTCTTGGCTGGGGTGGGAAGCAAACCGGCGGCGCCTGCGACAGATGCGCGACCGGTGCGAGACTCGGTATGCTTGGCACCAAATCCCAGGAAGGCAGCTGCGGTCGTAGTACTGTCGAGAGTCAAATTTCCAGAAGCGCGACGGGTGGAATCCATGGCGGGCATTCGCTTCTTCTGAGGCGACGTTGGCGAACCCATGCTGGCAGACGTCTTGTTGGAGAGAGAATTCTTCTTCGCGCGGGGTGATCCGAGATGGTTATTGCGCTCTGCCTGGCGAGTAGATGCGCGAGGTGAAGGCGTGCGCTGATTGACGACGTTGTTGTTGCTGTTGCGCTGGGAAAGACGCGCGGATTTGCGAGGTGAATACGGCTCCCAGTTATCCGAGTAGCCGTGTTTTGGCGTGTTGGGAGTATGGATCTCTGGAGTTGTCGAGTGGGTGGGGGTTGTAACCGTCAAGGATTCCATCTTGACGGTTTGAAGCGTAAACTTCTGGGAGAAGGTTTGCTGGTTTGATGGTTTGTGGTGGTTTGGAAACAGAAGATGGATGGTTGCAGCCGTTGAAGGAACCCAGGATTTCAAAGACCTGCGCTGCTGGCGCCGATGCACCTGTTCTTGTACTGCGCTCGAGGTCTCAGTTTCTGACCATGCGAGTTGCGCGGTGAGGCGCCGGTGAGTATGTGCAAGTCGGTGGTAAGGTCGAGCGTTCGAGGAGCATCCAAGAGATTTGAAGAGCAGGTCTTTATAACAGTTCCAAGAAGTGGATGGGTGATGGGTGCGCCCAATAACGATAAAAGCGTATACAATTGTCGAAGCGGTCAATAGGATAAGCGTGGTGTCAAAAGCGCTACTGGCGAACAATAAGTTCTATGGTGAGGATATTAACGTCGGCGAGAGCTATTGAATAAAGCGTTCACTGAATGAGGTCGTTGTCGTTGGCGATTGACGTGATGATGGAGAAAAAACAGGAGTCAGGTCAGGTCAGGTAGCTCTTGTTAACATGGGGATGGCGGTCAACAACCGAAAGACGGGAGTTACTGTGCTGGCACCAAGGTGCACCACCCATAAAATTACCAGCCTCCTGCCACAGCACAGGATGCAGCCAAGGGGCTCCACTGAACCCAAGCCTTACCAGCCACCAACGTTAAGGTACCTACCCCCCTCCCTTGGAAAGCTGCACCCCTGCCATTTTTTTTTGTTTTAATTTACCAAGAGCTCATCAACGACGCGCTTTTTCGCGTCAGAACGCGTCACCAGCACCCCACCACCCACACACCACCTTCAATTCACAGCCAATTGCATTTGCATGTGCGTATTGGAGGCTCAACAAGCGTTGAACCCCTCGTTTGGCCTCAGCCTCAAAGCAAAAAACAACACGAAAGTTCAAGGAGAAAGAAAACAATCAACGTCATCACACCAGCCCCTACCTACCATAGTACTGTGATAAACAACATTTCAAAGCCTGAGAACCAACTCATTGCGACCCAATCCTATCTACAAGCAGCGACATCGGCGCCAAATACAGAGCAGCTTGATCCTAGCGGTTCAGATTGTTGTGAATCTGATACTCCAACAGATACACAGACAGGTTGACGAGCGACAACGAGAATAAAGACCAAACCCAGACACAGCCGAGATGGACTCGTCAATACTGGACGACTCCTCATCCGACATCTTCGCCTCGCCCTCCAAACCCCCCAAAACTGCCTCCAATTCCTCCACCACACAGCCGAAAGGGACGGCCACCCCACAAACACCAGCCAACCCCCCAACCCGCTTCGACGCCGAGGAAGCCCGCGAATCCGCCCTGCGCCGCGAGCTCGAGGGCGTGCGCAACATAAACCAGGTCATCGAGGGCGTCATCGCGACCCTCGACCGCGCAAAGGGCAACATGGGCACCGTCTCTCAGACCGTGACCAACGCCTCGACCCTGCTCAACACGTGGACGCGCATCCTCAGCCAGACGGAGCACAACCAGCGACTGATCCTGAACCCGAACTGGAACGGCGCAACCGCAGATCTGGCCGAGATCGAGGCCGAGACGGCCGCGAGGCAGCTGGCTGCTGAGAGGCGAGCGGCCGAGGAGGAGAGGCGGCGCGAAGAGGTGCGACGCAGGGCCGAGGAGGAGGAGATGCGCCGCGCGGCTGCGGCGGCCACGCCTGTTCCCCGCGGAGGTGCGACGAGGGGGAGGGCACGGGGGAGGGCATATTCGAGCGGGTACGGACGGGGAGGATATTCGTCCGGCTATGGGGCGCAGTCTGGCTACGGATCGAGCGATAACACCGCTAGCAGTATCGGAAGTGGTAGAGGGACGAGTGGTATTGGGAGGGGCCTCGGGACTTCGAGAGCGGGCAGGGCGAGGGGTACGAGGTAGTGATTTACGAGTAATGATAGAAATGTGGACTGTGATACCCAAATATTGGCTGCTTCAACACCTGTCGCCAGGATACCCATCCAAAAATGATCCCTTCCTTGGCTACACAATCCAACAATGTCTATCCTGACAAGGCCTGAAACTCCTACGCCAGAACACGAACCAAGCATGCTTCAAGTCTTCTTCTTGAAGAAGTCGCTCATCTTCTTCATCCCGCTCACGTTCACCTTCTTGAGGTTCTTCACCCCTCTGCTCTCACCCGCCTTTTTCCTCTTTTCCTCCTCCTCCTTCTTGCGCTTCTTCTCCGCCCTCTCGTCCTCGATATCGTCTAGCCCGCGCTTGCGGCTGTAATCCGTTGCTGCCCGCGCGGCGAGCACTTCTTGCTTTAGTTTCGCTAGTTGGGAGAGGTAATCCTCCAGCGGCGCGAAGTCCGTCTTGGAATCTGCTGCTGCAAGACTCGTTTTTAGGGCTTGGGCTAGGGTAGGAGGGAGGTAGGCCGAGGCAATGAAGTTGAACGCCACGCGCAGACGCTGGAGGGAGAGGACCTCTGGGGAGGGCGTCATGGCTGCCGTGATCAGTTCTTCTTCTGTTTGTTCGCCGGCGGAGGGTGTCGTCGCTGCTGTGGAGACCGATGCCTGCGTTGTGGCACTGTCTGATGTCTCGACTGACGATATCGACGCTTGGGACTCGGTGTTTTCTGTCATTGGGGTGCCGGGGCCTTCTTCGACGGAGGTGTCGGTTGCCAGGCTTCGTTGTGGCTGGCTCCGACGTGTGAGGACGGGTGCCTCGAGTGGTTTGGACACGAACTTCTCCTCCATGCTCTTGGGGAGGCTTAACCTCCGTGCTTTGGACAGGAGCTCCTCTAGTAGTTTGGTTTCGTTTAACCGGTACATGCTCTCGTCCCCTGCCTCGACCGTGTCGCAGACAGCTGCCATCCTGGCTGCGATTAGAGTCCGTGTCTTTGCAGCTCTCAAGATCTGCGGTAGATGCGGTGATGTTTCCGAGAGCTTGTCGATATGGTCGTCGCTGGCCAGGAACATGCGCTTCTTGCCGGTGTCCGATGCCAAGGCAGGTAAGACGAGGAATAAGGGGTCATACGGCGTTGCGACAAAAATCTCGCCGTCCTTCAGTATATGTGTCTCGAACTTCTCAGAGGTGTGTGCTAACACTTCCTCTGTGTCGTCCTCCCCCTGCCCCTTGACTACACCCCTCACGCCGTCTATTAGCCAGCTCCGAGGTGTCGAGTTCGGCGCGGCGATCCGGGTGAACTCGTAGAAGCCTGTTTCGGGACACATAAGATACCGCGTCGGTTTCGACCACCGGGGATTCTGAAGTGTGACTACTCGCGATTCTGAAGATGCTGATTTTGGAAGAACGAAGAGCTGTGGTGGGTTGTCCATTTCTTCTGGGAGGCTGTACCGCGATTCTTTCTTGGTCAAGGTCGGCGGTTTTGAGGCGGTCGTGGTTGAGGCAGCGCCTCCTTTTGCTCTCGTTCTTGCCATGGCTAAGAATAAGAAAAAAGGACCAGGTAAGCTAAGGTGAGGATACTGGATAGAGTAGCAATACGTTCGACGTTGATTTGGGAAGGTGTCGATGTTGAAATGGTACAAAGTTCAAAGTACTCTCTCTACTGTGTGAAGTCTAATTGCTTGACTTACACGAGGTGGGGTCACTCTCACGCGACGCGACGAGTCGCGTCTCTCGTCTTTCCGCAGCGCATCTGCCACTTTTTCACGATAAGCCATCGTTATCTCTCGACACACACCTCCGTGCCTTCAAACGGCGTTCATCAATGCATTGGACGTCTCTGAAGCTCTTTGCATGGCATCAATTTGTATAATCTGGTCCCTGTAGCTCAAGTACAACATCCAACGTGTATCTACTACCTCTGCTCTGCATCTCAGATAACTGGAAGCAGGCTGCATGATCTTGTCGACCAAATTGGTGGTTCCTGTGCCATATAGATTGGCGACTACAGGGCCACCCTTGTCGTGAGACTGCCGACTCACGGCTTTCGCTCTCGCTTCAATATTCTTCCTGTGGTACCAAAACTTTGATAAACAAGGGCCAGCTCAATCGACGTCCTCGCAACCACTGCCTGAACGACTGTCGCTGCTCATGTAGGCAAGCCCTAGACCTCAGTCAAAACCATGGCGTCCCAATGGCCACCTCGGTCGCCTCACGAAGCCCTGCTCAGTACCCCAGGCGGTCGTGAGCGCCTACGACGCATGCAGGACCGAACCTCGCCCTCGCCCTCTCCATCGAAACTCAAATCAGCTCGGTTACAGCCCGCTCTAGACTTTGGGGATGACGACGACGACGACGACGATGACGAAGAGACCCTCCAGCTCAAGCTGCAAGCGATTCAAGCCAAGCTAAAATTGAAGAAGCTACAAGCTGCCAAGGAGAAGGGACAGAGAAGCGCTGCCGCGAACTCGGACACGGAAAACCATCCTGGAACAGCAACAAAAAGGAGACCAGAGTCTGCCGCAGCTGGTCTGGGCGTGCCGCTACAATCTCGTCTGGCGGCAGCAAGAGAAAAGCTCGACCGGGACCAGGACGCGGCGCGCGCCGCGTCAGCAGCCGGTGGAGTTCAGGTACCAGCTTCACCTGTGCGCAAGGTCCAGCCTCGACCGGAGGCGACTTCGCCGCAGAGAGTAATACTGGGCATCGACAAGGGACTACGTGCGGCCGATGTCTCGCTCAAGCGTGCGCCGAGTTTTCGCAAGACGGCGGAGGACAATGGAGGTTACTTGAAAAGGGCGCGAACGCCGAATCTCACTGCCGCGCAGAAGGCTGATACGGAGGTTAGGCCGAAGAGTTTCAACGAGAGGCTGGCTGTTGCTCGGTCTCAGGAGGCAGAGAGAACGGAGAGGCTGGAACGGATAAAGCAAGTCCGGACGCAGAGTTTCGGCCTAGGCCAGCAGGAGATGGAACGATACAAATCTGCTGCCGTAGACATACCAGACGCGCCACAAAAGCCTGAAGAATTCACTCGGGAGGACATCCTCCGAACAGTCGGCAAGACCACCGGCCAGTCCTTCCAAAGAGACGAAAGATCCCGCTCGACCTCCACACCAAGAGACACCTCCCAACCTCCCAACTCGGACGCAGTCCCCGAAGCCTCGGCCGCCTTCGACTCATACTCCGGCTTCCACCTATCGAAGCGCATCCTCCCGCACCAGGTCCTGACCCGCACACTACACGAGAAAAAGACCTACCTCATCCGCGACCTGCTCCTCCAAGTCAAAGCCCCCGACTGGTCACTCCCAGACGAAGAATGCGACATCGTCGTCTTCGCCATCATAGCGAGCAAATCCGACCCGCGACACCACGCGCCCCGGCCCGGAACGTCGACCAAACCCCCGACCGAACGGGGAAAATACATGGTCCTCACCCTCGTGGACCTGGAGTACGAGATCGAGCTGTTCCTCTTCGACGACGGCTTCGCCCGGTGGTGGAAGCTGCAGCCCGGCACGGTGGTGGCGATCCTCAACCCGGGAATCATGCCGCCAGCTCCGGGCAGGGCGGCCACGGGGCGGTTCAGCCTGGTGATCAACTCGGACGCGGACATGATCCTCGAGATCGGCAGGGCGCGCGACCTGGGGTTCTGCAAGAGCGTCAAGAAGGACGGGGCGGTGTGCGGCGGCTGGGTGAACGGGAGGAGGACGGAGTACTGCGAGTTCCACACCAACGAGGCGGTGCGGAAGGTGCGGAGCGGGAGGATGGAGCTGAACAGCGACTCTTTTGGGGGCGGCGCGGGCGGGGAGGGCGCGAGGGGGAAGTGGTTGAAGTCGAGGAAGAAGGAGAAGGAGAAGGAGGAGGAGGAGAGGAAGAGGGGCGGGTATGATCGCTTTACCGGGACGCAGTATTTTGTGTCTTCTGCGGCGCTTATAGATGGAGGGACGGGGGTGGTGGATCGGGCTGAGAGGGAGGAGGCGTTGAAGCGCAGGCTTGTGCATAAGGAGAAGGAAAGGGATATTGCGCGGAAGCTAGGGGAGATTGGAGGTGGTGCGGGGAAGGAATACATGTCCCGCGCTGCGGCGTTGAGTGAGATGTTGGGGGCCACGGCGTCTGGGTCTGCGATGCCGGGGAGGAATGCCGCTACTGGTACGTTACCTGGCGAAAGGCCGCCTAGACCCGATGCGAGGAAACTGGGACTCGTTGCGCCTAGGGGAGAGCAACCTAGGATTGACCTCGGGCGGGCGAAGAGGAAGAGACCTGATAGTGCACTATCCGGGGCGAGCTTGGTTTCTACGGCGCAAGGCGATGGGTTGAAGGGACGGGCGGCGTTTGGCTGGGGCACGACCCTGAGTACGAAGTTGTCTAGGATGAAGGAGGGGGAGAAGCTGGATGGAAGTACTGTGCATGGCGAATCTATCGCCAAGGCGTTCGCCAAGGTTGAGGAGAGAAAACGAGAACCTTCGCCTGTCAGGAAGAAGACGAGATTTGTGACGGAGAATGGAATAAGGGAGGCTGGACGAGAGAGTCTTGGCGAGCCGCTGTCTGCTGCTGCTAAGATAATGAGGCAGGTTGTGCTCGATGATGACGACGATGATGATTTGGTAATTGTTAAGTAGGCTGGCGTTGTCAATGGTGGTTGTATCAACTCGGGCGCTGTAGGTTTTCGTTACGGAATGCTTACGCGGCTATGAGAGGGTTACCAAAATATCACACTGTTAGAACACTTCCGGGGCCGTGACATTCGACGGATGGAACCTACTATCATCGAGCTTGAAGCTTCAATCTCCTTATTTCGAAATCAGACTACACTAATTAGCTCTGAGGGCAGATTGTTCAGAGGTCACACCCCAGACACATTTCTGGACAGCCATCTTACTTGTAGACGCCTCATCGCGTCGAATACCCCATTAATGCTCTAACGTGTGCCTGCTCAACGGAGTTTCTATCCAGTCATGTTCCCAAACTCCAACAAGCTGCAAAGTTGCAATAACCAACACAAGCCTCGCAGAATTCCTTCCTTATGCAGACAGTCGTCATCATCTCTCCAAAGCCTACGGGTTTATTCCTCAAATATCGGTGTCATCCTCCTCCTCCGCGGACGACATAGACATTGCTTCGTGTTCATTGTTCTCCTGCGCCGCCATGATCGCCTCTCCGCTCAGTTGGTCGTCCGCGGCTTTCTGATCCTCGTCTGATGTGACAGCCAAGTCATCAGCAGAAGCCACCGCGGTATCCTCCACAGCCTCGGTCTGGCTCTCCTTCAGAGCCTTGATGCCTGCTTTGAGCTGGACGGTTTTCTTGTCATTTCCGGATTTGTTGGTCTTCTTGCGCTGTTTGATAGTCGATGTCAGTAACATCTCTGAGTGGTACAGTGTCTCGTTGATGATTGGGATGACAAGCACGAAACTTACGACGTATTCTTTGTCGGGGGCAGCGACCAGGCGGCGGCAATGGTCCCAGGCCATCAAGTCATCAACGAGCGCCTTTGAAAACTAGTAACACTTATGTTAACCACCGCACCAAGAGATGCAAAGATGTCATGACACACTTACCTTGAGAGCCTCCAACACCTTCTCGTATCTTGCCATGAAGGATGGGAACTTGGTGTACTCCACCTGCTTTCCATACCGATCGGGAAGGAAGATGTTGCCATCTTGCGCGTCCTTGATATACCACTATCGATGCATGGGTTAGAGTCTAGGGCTACTGTGCGGCTTGCCGAAATAATTGGAATTTGGGCGCGGAAGTGGCACTTACCAGAACCTTCGAGGCCAGGATCTCAAGCTCCGCCTTGCTGGTATTCCTGACGCGTTCGACCCTATAGTTGTCCTTCAGGGCTGGCGCGTCCTCATCGTGGCTTGCGCCCGAGGTAGCATCCTGGCTGGTATGTCGGCGGCTCTTCGAGGCGATGGGCTTCTCGACGATGTCCTCGTAATTGACCATGGCATCGACGAGCTTACTGATCAGCTGCTGGCGCTCTACCTGAGTGCGAGGGAAGTCGTCGCAGTCGGCAATTCCCGCTGTCTTGCCCCTTTTGTTATTCATGCGCTGAAGCTCGTCATCACGCTTCTTAACGTGCTTCAGATCATCGGGGAAGGTTCCTGTGAGACCGGTCGCATGAGTGGGCCTGTGCTCAAAGGTCGATGGTCTACCATGTTGGGCCTCGCCCGGGTTTGACTGTGTCGATATGGCGACAGAGGGAGTGTCAGACTTGGTGATGGGAAGTGGCTCAGCTGCTCTGGAGGGCGTGACTCTGGGAACCTTGGGGTCGAGATGGGGTAGGCTCACGTAGGCCTGCGGTCGCAAGGCCATGATAGGATGCAGTGCCACGACCCAGCCATTATTAGGCGCTTGAGATTGAGACCTCAAGAAGCCTTCAATAAAATGCGCGAGGCAAGCCAGGTCAGGTGCAACGTCAAGAGAATGCACACTTGGCACGATCTTGTCACGAAAGTATTGCCACGAGAGAGTGTCTTTGACACACATTAGCAATGGACATCAAGAAAACATCATTGATGGACATACCGATGATCTGGAACACCCTAATTCTGGTTTCGATGTCGCTTTCATGGATCCAACGGATCAAGGTGTCCCTTGGAAATAGATCGATGCAGGGAGCCATTTTGAGGAGTGCACACCAATATGTCGCGAATATCGGGAGCAATGAAGAGATATCGCTCAAAGACGCGTTGGGATGGTGGGTGGACAAGTGGGAGAAAGGAAACGCGATGAGAAGCGACGGCAGATGCGGCTATATATTCTTTCTGACGACAGTGAATGGAGGCTGCTTGCGAAGGTATCTTCGCCCGGTGAAGCGAGATAGATTTGTCAAGTGACGTATGTATGAGTCTTCTCTACTTCACCGAGTTTACCCTCCTGCTGTCTGAGTTAACAGCACAAACTAATAGATGGCATTCACTCTCTAGGTCTCCCCAAGATCTGCCACGCGGAAGTCGGTCTTCCATTCCAGCTTTACTACTCCTCCATCGATGGTTTGTTTTCTGATGGTCGACACCTCATATACTCTGGAGTGATTGATGATCACCGCCAAAAGAAGGGCCTCCTGGTGCCTGCACGCTTCGCTGGCATCTTGACTTACAGTTATGTTGAAACGGTGATTTCCATCATATATAGATGTAAAAAAGATAGTATACATCCCTAGTCCTATGTGAATTTTAAGAATCAAGTTCTCGCGAGATGTGACTACTGAGACCAAGCCTGACGAACATTCTACTTACAAGTGCCATATTGCTGTTTGGACCTCGGTGATCTATCGATGCCTCTTTCATCTTCTTGATGGCTCGGGTGGTGATGAAGTTCCTTCGAGATATGCGAAGTAACTTGTACACTGTGTGGTGCTAGTGCGATATATCACACCCGGTACACTTTGGGCACATTACGTGTTGAAAGACGAAGAGCTTCTAGTGATAATAAAGTGGTACGTTAGACAAAGACCGGATAAAGACACATAACATCTCAACCGCCGCACCTAGACCGTGACAGGCACCTCCAAATATAACAAAGCTGATTGTCCCTGCTCGAGGTTTTTCATCGAGACTTCTGTCCTTGGGCCTGATACCCATGTCATGATCCTCGCCTTTTCTTAGAAAAACGAGTAGTCTAAAGGATCACATTCTCTCCGGTCCTGAGGGGAAAAGGATCAAAGAACTAATCCTGAGAAGCCAAACAAGTGCTACATATGAGCTCCTGAACGTCCAGCTGGGGCTGTTGTAGGAGATAGGGGCATGCCCCTGGCATTAAACCATCCAATGTGGATGATGTTGGGGATTTATTGCAAAAGATACGAGTCAACGCGACACCATATGGGCTACGATATTGTGATTCAAGCCTCCGGAGATCATCGCAGCTGTCAACTCGGACGTTATAACATGCTGGGTGCATAAATCGCCTCGCTGATATGACATGCTATTCGTTCTAGACATAGGTTAGAACGGGCGAGATTTACGATCTCGAGGGAAAGGTAGGAATGCATTGCTCAGGGGGATCCTACCTGCAAGTTGTGGAGTCTAGTCAACTATGATGCTCTGATATATCCGAAATCATGCAGAGCTACTGCTGAATCTGCGATTAGGCAGAAGGACAGGTTAAAATAGGCGAGACCGTATACTAGATATCGGTGACGGTGGACAAAGGTAGCGATAGGGGATGCAGGGTAGCAATGACGTCCATTCCCTTCTCAATAGCAAGGGCAATCTAGTAAGAAAGAGGAAGAGGCACCAATACGCCGTAATATATACACTCCAATGTCCAGCTTTCAGTAGAGTGAGTCACTCAAACATGAGAAGATTGTAGAGGTTCAACTAACCTGTCCTTATGCATAGTCAACCTCTGCAATCGCTAAGTCACTCACAAATCATGTAGTTTCATACAACAGCGTAAGCCCAAAGGCATGTATGAAACACTGTCACATCGTCCACTCCGTTCTGGTTGTTTGTTTCCTGACACTACAGGCTTTCTCACCACAAGCGTTACCTAATGCTGAATCCAGCTGCCTGATGTGGAAACCGCAACAAAAGCCAAGTTCACAATCAAGAACCGCCATACGCCTAATTACGGCCACTTCTCACCACGTAGAAGCTCTGCGGCTACTGAAAGTTTGCATCCACAGGTTGTATGCCGGCAACAGGCTCTCCAGGCCACCATACACTATGAATCGCTCGACGATACCCAATAACGTGCAAAATGGCGAAGGCTTCCCACAGGACATTGCTGCACGAAAGCTTCTAGTCCAAGAGCTGTTCGACGCAATGATTAACTGTGACAAGGCACGTGAGAACATGGTCCGCCTCTGGGAGGGACGAGAGTATCGGCTCTTTGCAGACGAAGCACCGAGGCAAATGGCCAAGATCAAAGAGACACCTCACACTCTGCTGGAGCTGATGTGTTGGCAGTTGCTGGTAAGACACATACCAGGTGGCACACATCGAAAAGTACAAACGGCTAGAGGCTAAACTCTACTCTACAAATCTAGCGTGCATCAAAAGATGCACAAGAGGGCACTGTCTCTATTGCGGCATCCGGCCAGGATAACCTAGCTATCAGACCGTACCCAACTTTCCGTCAACGTTTCGACAAGGTCAAACACACGCTCCTGGTAAGTCCAAGCCCGTCCTTCATTGGCAAACCCGCAACACACTTATTGACCGCCTCTAGAACCGCAAGGCCTTCATCGACCACATCATGGAGGATCAATTTCTATGGAAACTGGCTATGGCTCCGGAAACCTAGCTGTGACTGGCGTGCCTAACCCCGTTACTGGTTTGCTAGTGGTATTTCTTAAGGCGTTGATTTTGGGTTGGGAGGAGCTGCATCAGGCCGGCTTGGCATGATTGCTATGAGGTGATTGGTTCAACCAAATTTAGTCGGCTCGCCTCAGATGTGATCAGTCAATAAGGTACGTACTTGGATGCTACTATTGTCGTTCACTGCCTTTGTGCACTGGTCCTCAACAACGACGGCGACAATTGCTCTGTCTAGCTCCAAGTCGAGCAGGAAAAGAGCTTTACAATCAATCGTATCGATCTTTCAATGAGCATTCTTTCGATCTGCCGCTTTCCAAGCTCTTCAATGAAGTTGTTTGCTTTCATATATCGAAATGTGACATAAATCGGACAATGTCTTTCTGATGTCATGACCGCTTTCATGATCAACTCGTACAATGCTTTTGTTCGTCAAGCGGGAAGTCAAGAGTTCTTGACTGAATCTCTCGAGACATTTCCTATATAATCCCCAATCTTGTCTTCTCTTCCTACCCTCTACTTTCCTTCTCTCTATCTTACCAAACTCTCACCAACCCCTCGAATACCTTACTACTATCACCTGCGAAAGCTCAACATATTCAAGGAAATCCCTTACAGTTGACATACAACATGGATGTCAACGCTCGTAACGAGGCTAAGTCCATTATCACCCGATGGCTTGGCAGCATTTCTCCCGCCGAGCAACTGGTCCACTTCCAGATCATCGATTCTCTGACTTGGCATTACATCCGTTTTGGCTTTGTTCCTGATGCTGGAGAATTCGGCTTCTCTCAAGAGCATTCCGAATTCGCCTCCTATATGGTCACTTACTTTCAGTCCTTCACTCTCGACGGCGTGGTGACAGAGTTTCGCTTTCTCGAGCAGCTCCGTCCTGCTGGTGCCGCTATGCCTACTCTTTCGCCTGGATCCAACGGCATGAACGTGGGCCCACCACAGCAACCTGATCGACTCACATTGGCTCAAATGAAAGACATCAACGACCATACGTGGCGCGGACTGATAAGCGATCGCGTTCATGCTCAGGCCATCATCGGGGAGTATCAGGCATTGGAGAATGAGGAAGTCAAACAGATGTGGCAAAATTATCAAACCCGGCACGGGCTGCCTGGCATTATGGACGACGAAGAGCTGCGAAGCATTATGTCTGATCCGTCAAAGAGCAAGCCCTATGTGTTCGAGCTCTTCCAAGCCATGGTCGACTTCAGCGACATGGTTGATAGGCCGCTCAAGGTGCGTATCCGAAAGCCACGCGGTAAGCGAGCTTCGGAGCAGATCGAGGATGACCCTCCGGCTAACCCTTCCTTTCAGGATAGCGTGGCAGTTGCCAGAGTCAAGAACGCTTCTGACGCCGTGCTTGAGGCCATGTGCTGGATCCTCTTGGAGGCAATTGTCGAAGCCCAGCGCGGCAACATCTACACCTCGCCGTGGCAGAACTTGAAAGGCCACCGCCTCTACGAGCCGTACGCGAACCTGCGCGACCGACTTGACGCAGTCAACGAGGCTCTGAGAAAGTCCAAGGCCCTCGTTGACAACATGATGAACACTGCCATGGTACGACGTATTGCTGCTGTTCCCCAAGATATGCTCCATCGAAAGTATGCTAACAAAAGCACCAACGAGAAGCGCGGCGTCCAAAACAAGGCTGGAATTCTGATGCTCAGTCAGCTGCGCGTCCAGAGCGAAGCATCTGGAGCTAGACATACCGTTGGTATCCAGGAGGAGGAAGGAAATGATCAGGATGAAGATTATGCTCAGCACGACGAGGGAGAAGAGGAGGACGAGGAGGACGAGGACGAAGAGTGATATTCACTCTCGACATCAATGGATTACATGGAGCGACTCATGGTATCGAACTTGTAACAACACTTGCATTTTCAAATTGGACAGCATAGATTGGACAGGGAAGGACAGGATCACTTGGAAGGATAATAGGCATTGCACGGTTTGGGTACTTAAGACAGATTGTTATTCCCCTTAACATAAGTTCCTCATAAATCATCCTAACTTGACGTGAGACTGGTCCGAAACGATACTTATCTGAAATAGGCAAGCTGATCTTTAGTGGACTAAGTAAAATATCGCCGTACTTAGGCTGAAAGGTCCCTTCAGCTATGCAATTTTGCCGCGGCTGAAGTGGTGCTCAAGACTGCCAGCATTCCCGGTGGCATAACGCTGACATCTCACTAGACCTCTTGTATCGGAGACACAGATGGAGAGACAATAGTAGCCAAACTGCACCCGGAAATGTCATAAATGAGCGTAATACAATTAATTCTTTTTTTTTTTTATATTTTTTTTATATTTTTTTTTTATAGAAAAAGGATAAGAAAAAAACAGTGAACGATGTTTGTAGGAAATTTACTGTAGCACTAAACTTCCATGTTTGTATTCCACCATCAAGAACCTCTGTCCGCCTGCGGTGAAATCTGGGTGGAAAGTGTTCGGGGCTGAAGAAAAATCAATGACCTTGGAACCTTTTCACCAAACTACGATGCGTCTGGAGGACCCATACAATCAATCCTCGACGTGACCAGTGCCTATGACTAGAGACATTCCTCTAGCAGTAGGCGAGCGGCGTTAGCTGCTCCGTCGCCTCTACTCTTGCAGACCGCTGCCAAGGCTTTTGCTTTGCGCCGTATCGAGTCGGAGGATTTTCCAAACAGGACGTCGGAAAGCACATAACCCAGTTCCTCAGCATCCCACAGAGGCTTAGCTTTCCGACTCCCAAGTCGTCCAATACCCAGCAGCTCGACTCGCTGGGCGTAATCATAGCAGTCTGTCCACTGCGGAAGCACCACCTGGGGTACACCGGCTCTATGGGCGTGTCAATGACTGCTCGTGCTATTATGTATGGCATCTTAGACAGTTAGGGCAGACTTACATCACGGCTTCGTTGAACGAGTTTGCTCCCCCGTGATGGACAATACACGCCACATGTCCGCTCTCGAGAACTGCAATCGGTTCCGGCTGGAGCCAGTCGACAATCCGGACTAAGCCTGAGTCGACCCAGTGGTTCAGAATTCGATGCATGTTCGATCCCGCATCGGTGGAGTACTGCCCAAATTTGCTCAGCTTCCATAGAACCTGAAGCCCGGGGGTAGGTGATGTGGCAAGCTGCGCCTGCTCAAGCACGACCACTACTCCGCGCGCAAGCTCCAGGGCGCGTTCCTCTTCGATGTGGCAGATTGACCCTAGATTGATGTATAATGTGGGCCGTCTCGATAACCAGGTGGCCAGTTCCGGGTCCACGTCCCCTAGCGGCCTTGCGCTCCTCACAATGGGACCGCAGGGAAAGATATGACTTGGTGGTATGACTGGGTAGTCCAGTTCTTGTATACTTCCCACAAGAATCTTCAGTCCCGGAGGTGGGCTCCGGATCAAGTCGACGGGCGTCTTCAGAGTGGCTTTTGTCTGCTTTGCTAAGTGCTCCTCCACGGATTGTCGATATTTGTCCTTCAAGTACAAATTTACCGCGTAGAGGATGTAGAAGATATTCTGGGGGACTCTATACCACGGGATTGGATAGGAAAACCCAGAGAAGAGACTGATAATCTGTCAGCAACCATCTGTGTCACGATTCCGCAAGCAATAGCTGGGTCTTTGCTCTGGCTTAGGGTCTTGATTCACCGGTTGTGTATCTCACTTACGCAGGGTACTTCCAGAGACCAGCACCATAAGGCTGGGTACGTGCTGAAAAGTCCTTGATGGCATTCGGGCTGAGACAGACAAATTTGATCCCTAAGTGACAGCAAGCAGTCAATGCGGGGGTCATTAAGCTGTCGACGACGACCAGGTCAGCGTCAACTTCGTTGATGATGTCCACAATTGACGAGAAGATCTCCACAAGCTGTGGGCCATCATATGGAACCAGGACGGGTATGGTGTCGCGGATAGCCCGAAGTGTATTCAAGAATCCCGGGGGTGATAAGAATGAGGCTGGCAACAGGCCCTTCCTTGGTGTTTTCCTCGCAAGGAAATAGTTTTGGACTCCTTCAGCCATGGACAGGCCTTTGATTTGATGGAAAGTGATCTGCTTAGCTCCGGCTGCTGTGAGCTGTGCGTGCTGCCAGGTCGAAGTCACGGCTGCCTGGAGACCAGCAAAGGAGGCAAAATGAAGTTCTAGACTTGGATCGGCCTGTAGAAGAGCATCGGACGTTGCTAGGAAGGCATTGGCCTGACCCCGATCCTCATTGGTGATCAGAAGAATCTTCTTGGGCTGGACAGCGTCGTTCACCCCCATCGTCATTTTAGGTTTACTACCTTGATCCACAGCTGTAAGAAGTAGTTGAGTTTTGAAATGGGATGACCGTCTGTCGTCGTGGATTTGGAACCGTGGGCATGCCTTGTATCAAATTCTCATCTGTTTGGCACTGGGAACGCAGCCGTGACGCCAGTGTAGATCAAGGGAGCGCGGATAGTGCCGTTTGAGGCTTCACATCCATCGATGCGGACTCGGTCTGTGGTCCGAGACGAACCCACTAAGCAATGCGTCGCCATATGCAGCACGGAAGGGTTGCATATCGAGAAGGTGACACAATGACTCACTGTGACGTTAGTAGATGCAATCGCTTGAACAAAGATGCAATAAGCCATGAAGTTGAAGCCTGAATCTTCGCAAATGTTTCCTTCACACTGACCTACATATCACAGTAGCACTGCGACTAAACGAGACAATATGTCTGACGATCCCGCCATTCTTGCCGCTTGGCACACTTGACAGACTGAGTCTAGGAATGTCGTGTAACGGTCGCCCTGCCACTTCAAGACATATCTTGCTGATAGACATCATGCTCGACAAATGATATTGCGCGATGCGCCTCAGCGTGAATAACACAAGGACCAATGATTATGCATGTGTAATGCGCGGGTAGCCCCGTCTTCCCAGCGACCGAACCAGGCCGGAAGAGGGCGAACAAGTGACGATCTTATGCAGGTCAGATTGAATGATTGGCTATGGACCGTTGGCTACCGAGTCACTATCTCAGCCACCCTTTGTCAGATGCATGCTGTATTGCTTTTGCAAGTGCACTCCACCGCAACAGCCAATTCCGCCAGAGTCTTCGCGTCGCGAGGAATGGTATGCCCCTTTCCGTGATCAAAGAGGATGGCCGTGTCCTCATCACACATGCTAAAAAGGGCCATGGCGCCGTGGATGTATGGATCGTTGCATCCAACAATGTGACATGTCGGCACATCAATTATGTTCTCGCACTCATCGGCGAGGAGGCATCGGACTAAATCGCCCTCCTCCAGGCGGAGAGGGGGCCAGCCCGCGAAGAAAATGCCATACTGAGAATATGTCAGTCAAATTTCGCGCTAGGGAGGGTCCGAAGGAGGTTAACCTTGATCTGCCGAGGCCGGTTCTGCTCCACACACCGCCGAGCCTCCTCGAGAATGAGCGTAGAGGCAACCATGGCCCCCTCCGAATACCCGAGAATGCCCTGTACACATGATTAGGAGCAATACTTCCGTACGGTAGCATCATGTACCCACGTCGATGTCGGGATCCTGCTCCAGAATCTCGAAGAGTCTGTCCAAGGTGGATCTCACTGCATGTCCTCCGAAGGATTCCATGTCCCCTATCAGTTTGCGGATGGTATCTTCGGGCGTGGATTCCTGCGGCATCTCTCTTATCTTGGAAAGCATGTCGTCCATTTCGCTGATGCCGTCGAAATCGATGAAGCGATAGTGAGGCGCCAGTCCAAAGAAGTTCTGAAAGCCAGGAGGAGGGACGACGCTATGTCCACCATTGATCCATTTGAACTCAATTCCCCCAACCTGTTCAACAGCATCGAGAAAAGGGCGTAGCTGAACTTTGAAATTCTGCGTGTGTTAGTGTTGTAAGTGGCAGGGCCATGCCCCCCGGCCTTAATTTCACTTACGGAGGCGCTGCCAAAAGCACCGTGCAGGCAGAGAATCTTCATCCTGGGCACTTCCACACCGTGTGACTAGATTCGTGGGCGAAAAGAAATTATGTCAAGGAATCGACACTTTCAGATCACACATAAACTTCACGGCGACGTGCCGTCGTTATTACAGAGCCCTTTATGTGTTCTGAACTACTAACAGGAGATCATGACGACTTAGATAATTTAGATACGATCAGTCGGGCCCTGTCCTTCAAAGATGCGGAGATGCCTTCTGCTTTACCTGGTTACCTGAACTGGTCGAGCGCGTAATCCATCGCAGAGACCGCCGATCATGCCCTCAAACAGGCGGTAACATGTGGGAACTGGACACGACGAATGGCCTTCAATGCTTTTATCAAAAGCCCCTGTTCCTGACTATCCAATGTCGAGTCAATGTGGTAGCACGACGTTCAATGTGGGGGTCAACTGGCTGCAAGGGATCAGATAAACGACACCAAGAGCCGGCTGATCGACCGAAGTATGTAGATCAATGCGGGCGAGATGTGATATCTATGCCCGAAAAGAAGTGGCAGGGGTAGCTGTAAGTGCTTGCTATGCAACTGCCTGTTTAGGTCTTGTAAGTGTGGCATGCAAGTCGACCTACCAACGTCGATGAACGACCGGTGAGACGATCTTTGTCGCAATGTGCGAAGAAAGCGAGCTCATTAGGTTTCTTCCAGACCAATCTGGACATTATTGGCGATAGCAGGACCTTGGAATGCAATGTTGTGCATACACGCCCGCCTGGACAGGCAAAGATCCGCGTACAATCTCGATGGCAGGCTCAGGAGATGCTTGACTGTATGAGAGTTGGGCTTCAATGCCCATGGTTCACTCGTCGAGCACTAAGTCTAGGTATGCTCGCCTATGCCATGTCGGCACTCGTGTCATCACACAATAGCTTGGCTTCATTACTTAAGGCGCACTCGTCCAACGGTCCCTTATGCTTGAGGTTTTCACCGGTTTAGACGTCCTAGCCCAGAGAGCCTTGACTATACGCTATCTACGCACCTTGATACAGCTATAGCCATGGCATCACTGGAGCCAATCGCCATCGTAGGCATGTCTTGTCGCCTCTCAGGGGACGTCTCGACGCCTGAAGATCTATGGACTATGCTGTCACGCTCGCGGGACGGGTGGACACCTGTGCCAACAGACAGATTCTCAGTCGATGCCTACCATCATCCAAATCCTCAGAAAAAAGGATGCTTCAATCAGAAAGGGGGTTACTTCATGAGTCAAGATCTGTCAAGGTTTGACGCGCCCTTCTTCCAGATCACTCAACAAGAAGCTATGGCAATGGGTACGATAAGTCCCTCATATCACCTTTATAGGTGTCACCAGTAGACTATCTTTATGCTTACATGACACCGTTCAGATCCCCAACAGCGCCAACTTTTGGAGTGCACATATGAAGCTCTCGAAAACGCTGGCTTTCCCAAAGAGTCGATTGCTGGCCGCAATATGGGCGTCTTTGTTGGCGCCACAGCATCGGATTACCGCATAGGCACACTGAGAGACTTGAACCAAGTCCCTATGTTTGATGCTACGGGAAACCACCACTCCATTCAAGCCGGCCGCATCTCGTACTACTTTGACCTCCGCGGCCCCTGTTTCGCTGTTGACACTGCTTGTTCCTCAAGCCTGTACGCGCTGCACTCGGCAGTACAGAGCATTCGCTCTGGCGAGTCCGACTCGGCTATCGTCGCTGGATGTAGCTTACATGTACAGCCAGATGATATGGTTTCCATGTCGATGTTAGGGTAAGATGCAAGCACTAAGGAACGTTGGACGGGAGAAAGATGCTAACGCCGCATTACAGAATTTTCAATGATGACGGAAAGACTTTTGCATTTGAGAAGCGCGCCAAGTCTGGCTTTGCACGAGGTGAAGGTGTCGGTTGCCTCGTCTTGAAGCCTTTACAACAGGCACTCAAGGATAACGACAAAATCCGTTCTGTCATTGTCAATACTGGTACAGGCCAAGACGGCAAAACTCTGGGTATGTGAATGTCTCATGATCGGCCCTGCGAATTTGGATCCTAATACAACTGCACGCTAGGAATGACAACGCCTAGCGGTGATGCCCAAGAGCGGCTCATTCGTGACGTGTATGCTCGAGCAAATATCTCGCCCGAAGATACGGGATTTGTAGAGGCACACGGCACCGGCACCAAGGTCGGTGACCCGATTGAAGCGGGGGCTGTATATCGCGTCTTCGGCTCTGGGCGTACGAAGCGCGCGCCCCTATATATGGGTTCCGTAAAGACAAACATCGGCCACCTGGAGAACGCAAGTGGCATCATCTCAGTCATCAAGGCGTCCTTGATGCTCGAGAAGGGGTTCATTCTTCCAAACGTCAACTTCGAACAGGCAAATGAGTCAATTCCTCTGGATGAGTGGAACATCAAGGTCCCCATCAAAATTCGGCCCTGGCCGAAGAATAAGCGTTTCATCAGTGTCAACAATTTCGGGTTTGGTGGCTCAAACGCGCATGCTGTCCTGCAAGCACCCCCATGGTCTCTCAGCGACCTTCCACAAGAGGCACGAACAGAGTCACCAAAGCTGCTTGTTCTCAGTGCCTACGATGAAGGCGCAACCAGGCGAGTCGCATCACAAATCGGTGTCTATATTGAGCAGCATCCGGAGATCTTCCAGAAGCGTTTGTTGGGAGACATGGCTTACACACTCGGCGAGAGGCGAACCCATCTTCCCTGGCGTATTGCCGTCACAGCTTCCTCCTGTGACGAGCTCACCGTCGCTCTCAACAACGCAACTACAGTCCCCCGGCGAGCGTCTCCTGCGCCGAAGATCGCTTTTGCGTACACTGGTCAAGGGGCTCAATGGCCTCAGATGGGCCACGAGCTTTTACAAACACACCCTGTCTTCGCAAACACACTCAACGCTGCGGCGGACTGCCTTCGCCGTCTAGGCGCAGATTTTGACCTTCTAAGCGAGATATCCAAGCCCAAGGAAGAGTCCAACATTGGCAAGGCTCACATCTCCCAGCCGGTCTGTACAGCAGTGCAACTGGCCTTGACGGCACTGCTATCGTCTTGGGGAATCAATCCTTCCGCGACGATTGGACATTCTAGCGGTGAAATCGCAGCGGCCTTCGCTGCTGGAGCCATCACCCTGGATGATGCTATGGCTGTTGCGTACCATCGCGGACAGGTAGCCGCGAATATCAAATCAAAGTACCCAAGCCTTCGGGGTGCTATGCTTGCAGTCGGTGCAGCACCTGCAGAGGTCAGAAAGACGATAAAGCTCCTCGGCCTGGACAATGTTTGCGTGGCGTGCGAGAATTCGCCTGACTCCGTCACGGTGTCAGGAGACGAGGGAGCGGTTGACGCCTTGGCCGTTGCTCTTGAGAGTCAAAGCTTGTTTCACCGGAAACTTCGCGTTGACGTTGCCTATCATTCAACTCATATGGAGTTAGTCGCCAACGATTACATGAACGCCATTAAGCACGTCCCAGCTCACTCCTTGAGAGAAGGGGTCACTTTCTACTCCTCACTATTGGGCGTGCGAGTTGCTGGGGACTGTCTGAACGCTTCTTACTGGGTTGCAAACTTGACGCAGCCCGTTTTGTTTTCAACTGCTATGAGGCACCTCTGCACCGATGTCAAGCCAGACATAATCATTGAAGTTGGACCACACAGTGCTCTGGAGGGGCCTATCAAGCAAGTTCTCAAGAGCATGAGCCAGCAAACAGCATCAGAAGTCAAGTACATGCCGTGTCTTGTCCGCAATCAGCATGGGACGGAGACAATGTTAAAGCTTGCAGGACGTTTGTTTACTCTGGGTCATTCCATCAACCTTGCTGAGATCAATCAGACCAACAGTTCTGTTCAGCGACCAGTTGTCATCGGAGACTTTCCTCCATATCCGTGGTCGGATCACAAGTACTGGTTCGAGTCGCGTGTGGCCAAGCAACATCGACTCAAGCCTTTTGCACGTCACGATCTACTAGGCACCCTGGAAGATGCCTACAGCAGTGCAGAGCCTGTGTGGAGAAACATTCTCTCCACCGACGATGTGCCATGGCTGAAGGATCACAAGATGCAGTCGCTGATCACATTCCCACTGGCCGGCTACCTATGCATGGCCGTAGAAGCCGCCTCACAGAGAGCACAACTACAGGGTTTGGCCCGCGAACAGATTTCTGGATTTCGTTTGCGACAAATCCAGGCTACGAAAGCCTTGATTCTTGACGACGGAGCCCAGTATGAGACTGTGGTTTCCCTGAAAGCCTATGCTGAGGGCACCAAGTCCTACTCCAGCGAATGGGACGAGTTCACTATATCGTCATGGGCTCCGAATAGGGGATGGCTGGAGCACTGTCGTGGCCTTGTGGGCGTCAAAAAGCAGACGACAGCCAATCCGGTTTCTGATATAAAGCGGCCGGACGCCCACACACGTCGGGAACAAGCCAAGGCGCTCAAGAGTCCAGGGATATCACTTCAGGCATTCTATACAGAACTGGAGCGCTTAGGTGCCGGCTACAGGTCGGCCTTCACCTTGCAAGCGATGGGCGAGCTTCAGGCAGGCGTACGGCACTCCTCTTGCCGTGTCGCCGTTCCTGATACTTCTAGTACCATGCCTGCGGGCCATGAATCCCCTTCCATTTTACCCACGGCGTTCATAGATCTCTTCTTTCAGCTAACCTTCCCAATCTTGGGTGCTGGCCGAGGTGAAATGCAAAGTCTCTTCATGCCTTCTGCAATCAGGGAAGTCGACATCAATGCAACTATTCCTAATCGGCCTGGCGAATCGCTGCAAGTCATTGCTCATGGTGTACATGATCCTAGCAGTTCCGGACCTGTCGATTTCTTCATTGACTCCTGGGACAATCGACATGACGAGCCCGTTGTGGCAATCGCAGGCTTCAGGATGACTCCCGTCAGGAATGACATCAACACTTGCGAGGCACCCCGACGCCTATGCTACAGGGTTCAATGGCAGCCTCTAGTTCCAGCTCTGCCCCAGGTCAATGGCGACAGTAGTGACAATTGCGGAACGAACGGCCACACGGTGGTGTCTCATAACGAGCACCTTGATGAAGGCAGCCTTGAAAAAGATGAAACAAACGGCAACACTCTGGAGCTCCATAACGACCAACTCAATAGCAGTGGAGAGAATGCGCTCGTCTGCCGTGGCAGGCAAAATGAAGATGCAATCATTATCCTGACGGAAAGAGACAAAGCAGACCCGCTCATCGCAGCCCTCACTCGGCGGATCGAATTTCACTTCGGTGTTGCGCCGCTTGTGTCTAGTTTGTCTTCTTGTACATCGTCACCAACTGGCCGATACATCTCATTGACCGAGCTTGACACGCCGTTATTGCTCAACATGGATGCAACCACCTTTGAGGCCGTCCAACCACTCCTTTTGACATGCTCTTCGATCCTTTGGGTCAGCGCTGGGGCGTATCGCTTTGCGGAAAACCCTGAACACAATATCGCGCAAGGTCTTCTACGTACTGTTCGTTCCGAGACTGGCAAAGTAGCGGCCACTCTCGACCTGGATCCCAACTCAAGCTTGGATCACGCCGATCGAGCCAAACTTATTACGGATGCTTTTGTAGCATCTCTTGTTGGTCCTCCTCACGGATTGATGTCAGATTGTGAATTTGCCGAAGATAATGGTCAGCTAGTCGTCCCTCGCTACGTGGACGCGGAAGACATGAACCTCGAGCTTTTACGCGAAACGCAACCTTCATCACCATACCAACAACCATTCACGCAGCCTGGACGCCGGCTCAAGCTCACCGTCGGAACATATGGTGCCCTTGACTCATTGTACTGGACCGATGAGTTGGAGGTACCTCTGGCCGATGACGAGATCGAGATCAAGATACACGCTACCGGAATGAACTTCAAGGATGTCGTCATTGCCATGGGTCAAGTTCCCAGTCCCTATATCGGTGTCGAATGTAGCGGAACGGTCACACGCGTCGGATCGAGCGTCAATTCAATCATCGCTGGCGATCGCGTCTGTGCCATGTCGTTGGGTGCCTACGGAACTTATGCCCGATGTCTCGCCACCAGCGCTGCTGTCATTCCCCCGGATATGACCTTTGAGCTCGCAGCTTCCATCCCCGTGGTGTATAGCACGGCGTACTATGGCATCGTTGAACTCGCTCGCATGGAGGCGGGCGAGAAGATCCTCATCCACGCGGCATCGGGCGGCGTTGGACAAGCCGCTATTCAGTTGGCGCAAATGATAGGAGCTGACATTTATGCCACTGTTGGTACTGCGGAGAAGAAGCAGCTTCTCATAGACACATATTCAATCCCCGAGGAGCATATTTTCTTCAGCCGGAACACTGACTTCGGGCAGACCGTGCGAGCGGCCACAGGCGGCAGAGGAGTTGATGTTGTCATTAATTCGCTTGCCGGCGATCTTCTGCGAGAAAGCTGGGATTGTCTGGCCCCGTTTGGTCGCTTCGTGGAGATAGGTAAACGAGACATCATCTCTAACACAAGGTTGGAGATGGCCAAGTTTGAACACAACTGCACCTTCAGCTCGGTTGATTTGACGCTGGTCTCTGCAGAGCGACCGAAGACCATGCACAGAGTTCTCACAGCGGTGATGGATCTACTCGGCAAAAATATCATCACGCCCATCGGCCCAATCTCAGTACTTCCAATCTCTGAGGTTGAGTCTGCATTGCGGAAGCTACAGAGTGGCAAAACTTCAGGCAAGCTTGTCGTGAGCCACGTCGCTACGGACGAGCAGGTCAAGGTAACAAATCCAGATGCCATTTACATAGCTTTCATTCAGCTGACACTTCCCACCCTCTAGGCCACACATCCTCCTGTGTCTAGTTCTCTGTTGAAAGCAGAGGCTACATATGTGATCATTGGTGGTGGCGGTGGTATTGGCCGCTCCATTGCCAGAAGGCTGGTCCAGCGCGGTGCCCGCCACATCATCCTACTTTCACGTCGAGACTCCGTGGCTACCGAGGTACAACAACTCATTCAAGAAAGCCTCCAACATGGCGCGTTCATTCATGTCAAGCGTTGTGACGCTGCTGTGAAGGAGGAAGTTAGCAGCCTCTTGGCGGAACTCGCACAGACTTTACCCCCAATTCGGGGTGTCATTCATGCCGCTATGGTTCTTAAGGTAAGCAGGCGTCACAGCCACACCTAAGTTGAACAAGTACTGACCAAAATGACCCTATTAGGATGTGCTGTTCGAGAAGATGACGTTCGACGATTACAATACTGTTGTGCGACCCAAAGTGCAGGGCGCTTGGAACTTTCACACGGCTCTCATCAACCAGCCACTTGACTTCTTTGTTATGCTTTCTTCCGTTGCCGGCATCGTGGGCAACCGAGGCCAAGCAGCATATGCAGCCGCCAACACCTTTCTTGACGCCCTCGCTAGTTGCCGACGTCGACATGGCCTCCCTGCCGTATCACTCGACCTAGCCGCCATCGAGGATGTGGGCTACTTAGCAGAGAACTCTACTAAGCGGTCGCAGGTGATGAAGAACCTCGGCGGGAGCTCAATGTGCGAGTCCGAGCTGCTAGCTTTAGTGGAAGCGGCTGTCAAAGGCAAGACCGAAAGCGACCAGTGCATCACCGGCCTGGACTTCAGTAACCCGTCAGCCATGCCATTTTATGCATGTGATGCCAAGTTCTCCATCCTGCGGGACGCTGCTCTGGCATCCAGAGACGAGGTATCAACCGATTCGGTGGACTTGAGCGTATCTCAAAAGCTGAGGCGAGCCACGAACGTCGAAGAGGCAGTGAACATTGTGACGGACGGATTGCGGGGCAAGCTCGCTACCATTTTGATGCTCTCTACGGAGGACGTCGCCATCCAGCAAGCGACCACTTCTATCACGGCTCTAGGATTGGACTCGCTCACCGCGATCGAGCTACGCAACTGGATTGGCAAAGAGTTGGAAGCTCACCTGCAAGTCTTGGAGCTGCTCACCAGCGGCCTCCTGCAGGATCTGGCAGTACTAGTGCTCAAGAAGACGAGTCTCAAAGGGGTTTGGTCAGAGGAGCGCGGGAGTACCGAGTAAACGATGTTCCTTTACACGCTATTTTATACATCAATTGCAACTTAAATTCCTACATGGTGTTGACGATGTGTATATTCCAGAACGTCGTGCTCCTTGTGATTTGACATTGATATGCTATTCATCTGTACGTCCTTGATACAAAGCAAACATTCACTAATTATACACCCGCCTACTCTCTCAAAGAACACAGCTTGTACAGTCCTTTCACCATGAGTTGAACAATGAGACGGTCGTGATCAATCTTGTACTGCTCTCGAGATGTAACTTGAAGACTTCCAGATCTTTTGTTGGTAGCACCCTTTTCCTACCTGAAAAGCTGAAGACACCCTAAGAAGGTTATGCAGAGTATAGCAGTATTGACACGATTCTTCGTTCCATCACTCGGCTCTGAAATCTCTGTCTTACTTGTTCCTCTCATGTCACATCAGCACCGTCCTCGAATGACCAAGTAAGCCCCCGAATTCAACATTTGAGGAAGGTTTCTGGTCAGAGTTCGGTATTCACCATGCAGTACGAATAGGACGAGGAGGATGTGCAACAACACAGATTGCATACTCATATTTTTCTAGTGACAGATGCAGAGCACATTAGTATGGACATCATGTTAGGTGCCGATTTCCAATACCTTAGACGTACATTTGGGGACCGGGCCGTGTTTTGCCTCGACCAATTTGTGACGAATATGACTTGTGTATGGTCGATACTGCACAGTTGTGTATCAGCTTTGACACAGCCAAGAGTTGTATATCTTGGCAGCCCATGTTCAGAAAGCCCTGTCTGCTTCCTCAACGTGATTACTATGTACGGCGTATTAGTGGCGGGTGTGCTTCACATGATCGGCAGCCGATGCAGCGAAGATCCGTTACACCACGCCTCAGGAGTGCGCTTCCCGCATCCCGCTCCCGGATCTCAAACTTGACCAGCCACTGGTACTCTGGGCAGACCCTAGTCCGCAAAGAGCGAAGAGTGGTAAGAGGCCGGGGTCGTTGTTCTCGAAACCTTTGCCCGCCATCCATGTACTGGCCGATGCAGAGTGGTGTTAGTAGATCTCGCGTAAAATCTCCTATTCTCCGACATGGATGCGGAAGCGAACCTTGTGTCCACGTCACTGTTGTAGTTTACCCAAGATGTATATTCTGGATGACATTGATAGAGCAATCCTCTTACATCGTTTTGCATCGACTTTGATCTACGGCGCTGACAAATGGGTCAGCTCAACGGCTAGTACGATTGCAATTCGAAATCATAGAGATTGAATGAGTATAAGTGAATCTACCAAGTCATTTCAGGTGAGTCCATATATCAGATCCCACTCTTGGGCGTAGTGTAGGTTTATTATTCGCCTCCTTGAATACATTGCTCTATCTTAGGTCTTGGTCCTCTCGAGCCTCGGTTTCGTTAAAATCCAAATATTCCAAGCAAAATGGCTCATTTGTCCGGCCAAACCAGCCACATCATTGGAGCTAAATAGGTCAATTCATCGTTTATAGTCTATCAGTTCCATTGTATATAACGGCATCCGTGTTTCTGTATGCTAGCAATGAGATGGCGCGGCAAGCTTATATAATTACTCGCACCACAAGCTTGGCGGATAGAGTGATCGTACTGCACACCGTCTGGCTATCATCTATGGCTGACAGGAAATGTTCGTTTGCCCAAAATCATTGTTTCGAGCATCGGTTGGGGGTAAACATTTGAGGTGCTTAAGCAAAGGCGCCAACAACCGACATGCCAGCAGCTATCCAGGGATTAGTCGAGACCCTATAGTCGTACAATGATCAATAAAAACTTACCTCCAGCAAGGACGAACATGAATGCCGAGATTTTGTCCTTCTTCTTCATGACTCTGTTTGCTTCTTCCGAGAGGAAGTCTTCAGCGAGTAGATCAACCAAAGCAGCATACAAAAGCAGACCAGAAGAGCTATTCACGTCAGCTACTTCCACATCATATAGCACCAATGTGTTACACTCACATAGCATTGAAGACACCGACGATAATGAGCCCAAACGCGCTGTTGGGGTCGTACGATGATCTGGTTATCAGTCCGATGGCTTGCCCAATGGGGGCTGTAGTACCGAATGCGACGACAAGCACCCATGGCCGGATACTGCCGTTTTTATACGGCACAGCGGCGATACGTGACCCAAGACCTAGACCCTCAAACATCTGGTGAAATAGAATGGCGACGAGAAGGATTATGAATCCATCAATGGTAATGCTGATAGTCATGCCAACAAAGACCGAGTGAAACAGAATACCGCCTTCCAAGAGGGTAATGTTCAACGACATTTTCCGGTAGACGTCCGGGTGGACGGCAATACCAGTCTCCACATCGATATACGGTGAGTCGATGACCGGTCCAGATTGGACGACCACAGGCTGGGCTTTTTCGGAGGACTCCACGTGCCGGCTGAAATTCGTAGGTTGAGATGTTGTTCGGATCATGTTCATCATCTCCAAGCGTTGGCGGACATACTGCTCGTAGAAAACGATGAACCAAGGCGGCATCTCGGACTGCGGACCGAACTCGGACTTGTCGACGAAAGGATTTTCGAGCTGGTTCCGGACTTTCTCCTCGAACTCCTTCTTGGCAATCTTCTTCTCGTAGTCGATATCTTCGTCCGTCTCGAAGCTACGCCTGGCATCATATCGAGGGGGCCGTTGAGGAGCAGATGACACCATCATGGGACCAGTAGTTTCATGCGGTCCGCTCTCGATACCCATCGGTCCACCGTGAGAGTGGCCTCCTGTCTTGCCGTTAAGCCACATCTCAATGACAAAAAGACAGAACATGGATGCCATCATGATCACCCCAGGCATTGGAGGATAGTTGGTTGTGAATAAGTCTGGGAGGCATGGGTCGAGAAGGTTGCCGAAGGCGGTAGGGAGAAGCTACAGGAAGTCAACAGACAGACTTTTCTACTATCCCATAGAGATACTCACATGGACGAAAGCCGTTGCAATAAGGACACCTGTACCAAAGTGCTTGCAGGCAAAGAAGATCTTCGGCGGGATCCTAATCCACTTGACCTTCTTGGCTACTACCGGGAATCCAGCTCCTATTTACATGTGAGTGAAGTGGTACAGTGACCATGACTTGGTTCAGATTCCCATACCAAAGATTGAGAAAGCGAGAACCAAAACTATTTCAGTTGTCAGATGTTATACGAGTTGATGTGGTCGGGTTGAATACTCACACAGTCCCAGTACGTGAATACCAACATCATATTCCCCAACCTGCTGATCACCACCGCAGACCGGCTTTTCGCTCATCGTCATATCGGCCATGTGAGCCCCACCGGCTATCGAGTCGACTTCCATCACGAGCAGTCACCGTCCGGCGGAGACGATTGATGACGGGAAGCTTGTCGGACAAGGGAGAGTTCAGGCCAGCCTGTGTTTCCTACACCCACGACTTACACACCCATTGACACCAGGTAATTAAGAGAGGGACGAGTGAAGCTGTCCCGCAGCTTCGAGGAAAAGGAAAAGGGAAAGGAACGAAAAGCACAGGGTCCGTGAGAAACCAGAGCCAGAAGTAAACAGAAACGAAAGAAAGGACGAAGAAAGAGCAGAGCGGAAAAGGGGTAGGTCCGAAAGGTCAACTTAAGGAACCCAAGAGAAATTGGCGAAGCCAAGAAGTCATGATCATCGTGGACACCGTCTTGCTTTGATATGCATAACAGGCCAAGATCGAGCTCCCTTTCATAGCCGGATTGCCCGCAATAATAGGATCTTTCATCCCCACAGTCCTATCTCAGGAGCAAGTAAACGGTGTTACCAGGATCACTAGATCTGAATTGAAGGTAGAATAGTCGATGGGATCGGCGACTCGGTGACACAGCGTGCCATATGCTATGATACCATATCACCAGATGATCCAGCTGATCTGCCTAGCCTGAAGCCATAATGTAGATGCATGTTTTGTAAGGGCGCACGCGGAGTAGTTCACGGAAGCTCGTGGCTACTCCAGCTTCATCATCAACTTCTTGGCAGGCAACAAGATGCACATCTGACCATCGAAGAGTAGAAACGTAGCCAGTGATACTAAGGTCTTGCCTGTCAACGTGGTGATAGCAACTTGAGACGATGTTGCTATTGTTTGATCCAGCGCAGGGCTGCCATCAAAGAATTTGAAATGGTTGAAACAGTTCCACATCTCGACCCTGGGTCTCCCTAGCTCGGCAGCTACCGAATGTTGTCATGCTCGAGCCGCCACTCGGAATATTTACACTTATGAGTGCCAATCGGAGGTTCGCCTCTGAGTCCAAGGGGAGCTGAAGCTGAGCAGTCCTTCAAGGGACCCAAGCAGACTGCCGTATTGCCGGCTGAAGCCTTGTGGGGACAGCCAAGGCATCGAGGATGAGGCAAGCATTGTGCTTGGCAAGCCTCAGAACAGCAGCGGTGGCCGTTTTATGTTTGGTTGAAGAGACGAGAAGCAGGGAGTCTAGAGCCAGATATATTCTTGGCATTCGATGCTTCTTTAAGTCCTTCGTCCGGGTCCCGTTTGGGATCTCTTGGCGCTTGATCGAACACCCATGTTGGCGCATGTGCCGGTCGCTTCGCGGCTCCGCACCTCCCGTCCCGTTGAAACGACGAGTGCCGAACAACCAATAGAAGGTCGGGGAAATGGCCGGTACGCCGCTTGGACCCCAGCATGATCAACTGCATGTTGACTATGCATAGAATGTTCGTTGACATGTTTTCCAGACGGGATAAAGCTGTCTTGATAGTATTATGACCAGTCTCTTGCAATGCCAAGGGAAGCAGCCAAGAACATCTTACTTGGTCTGGAATACGTTGTGTTGCAATGTGCCTGCGGAAGGGGCCCTAGCACATCCCTCGAAGTGCAGAGATGCGTCCTCCATGTTAGGCTGTGCAACCTGCCACCCGACTTTGCGAACCCATACCTCCTGCCTGCGGAAAGTTTAGACGTGAGATCTGTCTCATTGATGCGGACATGATAGACATTGCAGCGATGCGACATAGCGTGGTGGCGTGGATCTCTCCAGCCCCTAGTGCCACATCTGCGACGACATGTTAGCCGTCTTGGAGTCAGTCCGATATAATCTGGCAGCTCGCAGTATTACCACGGCCGACAATTCTTTCCCCGAATAAGTCCATTTCCGTTGCTGTTGACAGTAACTCTTCCTGCGCATGAATTCGGGTCCATACATGGCCAATTCCGAGTTACATACCCATTCGCCCTCACAGAGTATGTCGCATCGTGAGTAGTTGTTTCCGCGCAAGGATATGTTGATCGTTTCCGGGATTCGGAACTGTTTGGCTCGATCTTGTTGGGCCATTCAATTTTCGATATCGTCCCGGTGTGTAAAGTCGATGAGCTGACAGGTTATAGCGAGCCAAGTCTCTTTCCAGAGTGCCATGGCAGAGCCACCGAAGGCTGTCTCGGTGGTGGATACCATCCAGGGGGCAGAAGCTCCATCCAACGGCACCATAGCGATTGACACCGAGAAAGGCACTCTCAATGCTGAGCCAGGCATGTCGTCTTCGTCCGTTGCGATCAATGAAGCGGATCCGATGAACTTTGGCCGCCATCGTCGCGACAATGTCAGCCAAAGACAGATGAAGCTTGAGCATCCCAATGGTAACAAGAGATTGCTCAAGAAGTACTACACCCGCCAGAATGAGCTCATTGACCAGTTTCTGGGTGCCGACGACGAGGAGCGGATAACATTCGAAGAGGACGCTCGACTGGCTCCTAAGATCAAGTTTGCTGTCAATGCCTCCTTCATTGTCAACTTTTGCCTGTTCGTTATTCAGATGTATGCTGCAATATCGACTGGATCGCTGTCGTTGTTTGCAACTGCTGCCGATGCTTTCGTACGTATACACCCTCCAGGTTCTTCCTTCAGACCATACGAACTTTAGCTAACCGTTTATAGATGGACCTAGTTTCATCTTTCGTGATGCTCATCACCTCCAAACTTGCCTCTCGGCCGAGCGTGTACAAGTACCCTGTCGTACGTTCATAAGAGTCAAGTCGTAGATCGTAGGTCAAACTGCTTATCATGTCTTAGGGTCGCACAAGGATTGAGACTATAGGCATCATCCTCTTCTGTGCTCTAATGACCACAGTTGCTATCCAACTGATGGTGAGTATCACCTTTGAGCGCAACCATCAGGACAAGCTTACAACATGAACAGATTGAGTCAGGACGCACCCTCGGCGGAGGCCCCCACGAAGCAGAGCAACTCCACATCATACCCTTGGTCTTTGTCGGAGTCGCCAGTAAGTACCCGAGCTGTACGCTGGAACCCGTGAAGGTGTTGACGCGTATTCAGTTCTGGCAAAAAGCACCCTGATGGTATACTGCTTCTTCTACCGGAAACACCCCTCAGTCCACGTCTTCTTTGTCGACCATCGGAACGACATCGTCGTCAACATCTTTGGTTTGGTCATGTCCATCGTCGGCGACCGCTTCGTCTGGTACCTCGATCCCATCGGAGCAATACTCATCGCCCTACTGATCCTCTTTTCTTGGGTCTCCAACGCTTTCGAGCAAGTGTGGCTCTTGGTTGGCAAATCCGCACCGAGTGAGTTCATCTCGAAGCTTATATATATGACCATGACACACGACCAGCGTATTGTGAAGGTTGACACGGTAAGTGTTCACAGAACTGCAGCTTCTGTGTTTTGCACGCTAACCAGCCATAGTGTCGAGCATACCACGCCGGCCAGAAATATTACGTCGAGGTGGACGTTGTGATGGACGAGGAGCTTCCGCTGAAGGTCACCCACGACGTAGGCCAGACTTTGCAGAGAAAGCTCGAAGGATTGGGTGACGTCGAAAGAGCGTTCGTTCATATCGATTATGAGCACGAGCACGATATATATGAGGAACACAAGCCTCTGTACGAGAAGGGGAAAAAGAGCAGAACCATCAAGGACATCTTGCTCTTCAGAAAGCCGGCAATCCAGCAGGAACTTGCGCGTACCAATACATAAGGTGATAGTAGGTGTCTGTGTACATGTGTATATTATAAGCAGCTGGGAAGGTCAGCATGAAGCGGCTTCGCGATCGGATACGTAGCATATAGTTGTGTCATTTCGTGTAAAGTAAAGAAATCAACAACATAGCTCCCATCAATGTCGAAAGGCGTGAACAGGCAGAGACCGTGAAGAGCACATACAATTTGCCTAATGTAAATCACGAAGGAGGTAGCGTGAAGCTTGTGAACACACCAAGGCCATCACATATCAACTCCAGGGCTCGGAAGTCGGAATTGTGGTATGTTATCGTTTCCTGACTAGATTGCCACCTGAAGTCCGACGCGATCATGGGCTCAAGCCCTGTCCTCGCACCACAAGCATCACCCAAATTTGCACACACGACAGCAGTTCCGAGCCCCAGACGGGAAAAGATGGGGGAGGAGAGCTCTCAGGGCTGTGTTCGATTGAAGACTAGTGCCTCAGCGACATCTTGCGGTATGCTCTCGAAAGACGCAGCAGCAAGAGATAAGTCCCCTGCAACGCTTGGATGGCCAGCAGCTCAAAGGCATCATGAACGGAGCAAGCTAGATATACGATTTCAGGGGTTCCGCGAAGTCGTCCACTCAGGACAATATATCGCCTCGGGTCACCATCATCGAGCACCGCCATAAATCCTGGTATGTGTGACCTGACATCAACAGAAGTGCAGTACTGAGCCCCCACGGCGCACAAGCTCAAATATCGTCGGAACAGATGCAAGGTTTACACGAAAGCACATTTGCCTCAGCACTGAAATAGCTATGCGACACGTGTCACAGATTGTTCAGCCTTATAGTTATATTGTGCCTCTGGCGTGGTGTTGTTGTTACTAACGAGGAGGGTGACAGCACCGTTCCGACATCGACAGGGACAGAAATATGAAGGGCGAGACAATGGGAGAACCGCCAACGAGACACTAGTCTCGAGTCCAGCCCAATTCTATCAATTCAAGTGCTGTACATCAAGTCGAGATGAGACTGAGGTAAAGAAGGCTCGGAAGACCCGATGGAAGGCACTGCGGCTTCCAAACTATATTGCGACCAAGGTGCCCATGACCAGCCAGCATAACCGGCCGCCGGAATCCGGCAGCAATTTCTGAGGGCCAGAGTAGAGATCTCGAGATGTACCGGGATATGGTCGCACGGCATTTGTAGCGCTCGTGTTTCGAAGGTAGACTGTCATAGACTTTCGAACGATAACAAATAGAATCGTAGTAGGCATGCAGTGGGAAAGCATTGGTCAACAATGCGAGCCCCCAAGAAACCAGGAATTTGGAAGGGTCTGGAGCCATGCAGGGAAGCAAATCGTGTGACGAGGCTATTGATAGTTGATGCGCTGTGGTACCGTGAAATCGGAAAATTAACTTCGTTGCCGGAGATTGGGATGGGGGTTAGCCAGCTGAGCCTCCATGCGAGCCTGGGGTATCCGATACTTCGACCAACTGTGGACGAAGTTGTTGATACAATCGTCGACTGGTTTTGTCATGCAGCTCGACCAGCAACAAGATATCTGATTGAATTGAGAACAAACGGTAAATACATCGAAGTGGCGTCATTTGTCTCGAGACCTCGCACAGGAGTCCAGACTGGCCTCGTGCCCCTATGCGGACATCGCTGTCTTTGTGTAGGATCGTAAAGAAACCCCCAAAGTTCAGGCACTAGTCTTCTGGCCTCCTGAGCATGACTCTTAGATGTGATACTACAATGCAGTAGTTAACGCACCTGCCTCACGTGTCTGACTCAAGCCCACAGGTGGTATGATGAAGCTGTCTGTCTGCGCCTGGAATGCTCGGTCACGAGGTGAACAATTCAAGAGGCCAGGAAACTTTGAGCCATAATGCAGCCGCATAAGCTAGGCACTCTCGGCTGGCCATCCGCGGAAGCTTGTTCCTGTAGGTAAGCACTGGCGAGTTTGGTGGAAGCTGACTCATTTGGCGTTGACGGGCATGGTTATCCCTGCAGCGAGACTTCGTGGGCACGAGCTGAGTGCTTGTGAATGAATATGCTGCTGGATCAATGAACTAGATATTCAGTATTTATCGAAAAATCTTGAGTTTGGTGTTTCAGATTTTGGGAGGAAAGAAATGGTTGTGACAAGACTTAGGCTGTTGGGGCATTTTGGGAAGAAACAGCACTTGTCGATAGCGAGATAGATGACTCTTTCTCCATCTCTGCAAGCGTAAGCTGCCTAACTTGCATGTACATGTACCGCAAACTCAAAATAAAGACGAACAAAACCCAAGAGCGCAGCACCTGCAGGAGAGAAGGCGTCTATTTCAAGAATCAAATGCAAATCAAATCAAGAAACAATGCGATAAATTCAACCTAAGAACTTTTATTGTTTTGTCACGCATGGCTTGCCGTCTCGATTCTGCCGTTTTGATACCTGACGTCTCGATAGCCCGAGGTACCTTACCAAATAGCGACCATCCTGTCGGCCCCCTCTTTTATCCCCGTCCTGTTTTCCGGCTCCGCCAAACAGTCAGCTGAATTCGCTCCCTCACCGACCGCTGGAGAAATAACCTCAGGTATGGCCTGGACATGCATAAGATACCCGGTCATCTGCCCAACGTCTCCCTATGGTGCTGGGCGATGACTTTGCCAACTCATCAAACGTCCCGCACCTCCTTGCGGCAGGTCAACGTGAGTCTGTCCGACGCTTTCGTCTGGCCATGGAATGGAAGGCAAAATCAAGAGACCATCTTTGCCGCTACCTGCCTCGTCATCGACAATGCGTTTTCATCAGTCTCGGGGAGCCATACGCATGTATGGCATACATGGAGACAGGTGAGGCAACCTGCCAACAAGTCAACTGATCTGACGTAGGTGGTCGCGGCGTATCCCTCGACGGGTTGCTCTGACTGGTCGAGGTAAATCACATTCACAGTCGATGACAACGCAGCGCTGCGCTCTAGCAACCACCAATGTCACGATACCTGCTGCTATCCAGGGGACCAGATGCAATACGATATCCGTGGGAATTCTTCATCGGTCTTGTTACACCGCCAGCGCCTCCCGCGAGCTTTCAGGGATAGCATGTGATAACGGCATTTCCTCCGCTAGATGATTAGACGCTGGCCAAGTTTAGTTTACTTCCTGGCGCTCGGCGCCTGTTGTGCGTCGTCGGCGAAGCCAGTCCGGTTTGTGTTGATAACGAGTGATAGCAAAGTCGGCATGCAGACGCAACTTCAAGATCATCTTCATTTTCCCTGTGGTTCTTTTTTCTCTTTTATTACCGACATTTTATATCATCCCCCTGATTTGTTCCTTCTTTTTGGCTCGCAGTTATGTTGTTGTCAAAGTTGGCTCAGACAACAGGCTGGTCCATTACTATCTACTCGCCAGCTAACACAACAACGCCGTTTGGTTTTGATGTATTCCGGTGTCTGACGCGAAGACAGGCAAATGTCGAGGAAAGACTTCTCCGGCCATTGATAGTCGAGTGACTATCATAGGTCCAGTACATCACCCTTGCGCGTGCCAGGGATTTGAGAGTCCTTTTGTCAGTTCATGTTGGCTTGTTCTTGGCAACTCCTGACATACTCAACAACATGCCCTTCCCAGGCTAGGAAGTTGGTTTCGGTTAACCAAAGGCGCGGTAAGCCGGCACTAAGGTTCGAAGGATGACGTGGAAACAGCCTATGACTATCATAGACAATACCAAGGTCATTACGAGCCGCTGCCAGAGCACTCCTGCTTGCGCGTCATTGCTGAGGCCACCATTCGAGCTTACCCTGAAGCTCGATGAAGTATCTGCATTGCAGGACGAGATCAACTTGGTCAGGCATATTAGGCAAAATGGAGTTCGGCAGCAGAAGCCTTAGATCTCTCAGCAGTCCCCAAGCAAGCCGCCAGGTCACCAGCCTCAGAAGTTGTCGGGCCTTTACTCCTGCGCCGTCGAGTAACACGGGCCTTCAATATAGGGTGGAAGTGGCTCACATGACTTCCCAGTCCGTCAAGCTGGAGGGCGTGCGCATATCGCTTGGCTACAGGGCTGCGAAGTTCATCCACACGGCTGTCGCAGGAATATCGGGAGAAGGGATCTCTGGATAAAAGGGGTGGACCCTACCTGTGGAAGCTCCCACGTGGCTTTCTAGGACGGTGCAGAGTCTAGGATTGAGTGTGCTGCTAGCTGATCTAAATATATTGAGGAGCCTGGCCAGGGACGATTTATGGTTATTACTCGGTCAGCCAACGATCACATATGCTTGACAGCTTGTTTTAAGCGCGGGTGACTGAGACCTGGGCTGGCCAGCTTCGTGCACTTTGAGATAGCTCGAGGAATTGAGTAAAGTGCAAATTGTTGGCGGCAAGAGTGTGAATGTAGTATCGTACACCAGGTGGTCAATCGACCCTTAGTCCTCCATTGCGGTAAAAGGAAGGTACCAAGGGCCGGGCCGCTCACCTTCAATTAAGGTGTGGTCACCGAGTCACACCT
Source organism: Coniochaeta sp. PMI_546 (assembly GCA_021432605.1). Lineage (NCBI taxonomy): Eukaryota > Fungi > Ascomycota > Sordariomycetes > Coniochaetales > Coniochaetaceae > Coniochaeta > Coniochaeta sp. PMI_546. Next base: position 509,015 of record MU271157.1, on the reverse strand, counting down.
CGCTTTTATGGTCCGTGCGCTTTGTGCTGTGAGGGCGAGAACGTTCCACCTGAATGGGGAATAGCAGGAATAGCCGTCAGTGTGATGTTGACTCATAGTGGCTCACATTTGCAGCACTGCTGAACAGTCAGCTGTTTGCCACTGAACGATTGCTATCACGAATCTAACAAACATAAAACTCGCCATTTGCCAGAGATCTCCTGTCTTATTGACCAGTCGAGTAGGACAAGCCTTGCTTGTCATAATCATCGTTTTGTCTTTGTAGTCTCGCCAGTCATACAAATTGTCTCCTATTCAAAGTGCGACCTCATACCAAGCTTCAACATGATAACCACTCAAGGCAGTCAGAGCCCGAGACGGCCGAAGCAGGCGGTTAGCGAAGCTTTGCCAACGCGGGTTGTACCGAAGCCGGTAGCCCAGACCCAACTTAAGGATCCTCGGACATACCAAGTCGAGCAAATACGACGCAGATACTCGCCAAAGGAGACGACATTGCAGAATGGAGATACCTCGCTCGTCTTCAAGCTCGCTCCTTCAGATCCTGACTTCCCCTTCGAATTGGAGTTTCTGGAGTGCGACCTGCGTGTCCCTCCTCAGTACCCGAAGAAGGCTGCGAAACTGATTGTCAAGAATCACGATATCCCCCGAGGCTTCGCCATTAACATCGAACGAGGTTGGGATAACCTCGTTGCAGAACGCCCAGGTGCAACGCTCTTGGCTCTCACAAATGCTCTCGACAAGGCGCTGGAGTCATTAATGTCGGAGCAGAAGACCGAGACGGTGAAGTTGACCATCTTCAAAGACACAAGACACTTAGACGGTCAAACAGCACCAAAGGTAGAACCGAAAGCTGTGGCATCGTCCTCACAGACGGTGCCTGCGCCTGCGCCGAAACGTTACGTCCGGGAACCATCGTTCACGCCCGAGCAGATTGCTGAAGCAAAAGCTCGGCGGGCACAGGAGGTCAAACAGCTGGAAGCCCGCATGGGCCGTGAGCCCTTGTACCACAAGTCTAGTGATGGTATTATCTACACCTTGCCAATCGAGGTGAGGCGACGGGCCGACTTGCCTGTTGGTCTGCAACAGGTCAGGTCGGTGCAGCTGATCATCCCACTTCTCTACCCTCTACAAGCTCTGAGGGTCCTCTTGAACGACGTCCAGTCTTCGGATGCCGAAGGAGTGGAAGAATTGTTCGTGGAAAAAGCGGCAGAGCAACGACAGATGAATCTCATGAGCCATCTGAACTACCTCGCTGCGAACCTGCACCTACTAGCTAGGCAGGCTGCATTACGGGTGAAGAGCGCTGGAACAGTGGATGTTACCGCACCTAGGGATGCTGCAGGCGACGTGCAGGCAAAGGAGGCCGAACATACGTCCACCGTCGATGACGCTAAGAGTCATGTCCAAGTGATACCGCGCCCACCAGAATGGTCCAGGGGTTCGGACGACGATGGCACAGATGGGACCGATTCGGATGACTATAGTGATTCCGACGATGGGCTTCATCATGAAGAAGATACAGCCATAGACCACTCCAAAGGCGGGCAGTCCACAGCCGCACATCAAACCCCTGAGCGCGGCATAGCGATCACCTTTCCCTCCCTCGAAATGCACGGTATCGAGCTTCTGCAAATCACCTCCCTCAACCTGACTCTTAGGTGCGAACGCTGCAAGACGATCAACGAAGTAACCGGCCTCAAGGACAGTATCGAGAAACAAACAAGTTGCAAGAAATGCGCCTCGCCCTTCGCCGTCAAGTTCCGCCCCGAGTTCCTACACTCGCACTCTAACCGCGCCGGCTTCCTCGAGGCCGGCGGCTGCACGGTAGCCGATCTGTTGCCCAGCACCTTCGTGCCCACCTGCTCGAGCTGCTCGACCCAGGCGGCGCAGGGCTTCTCCGCCGTCCGCGGCGACAAGATGACCAACATCTGTCGCGCGTGCCACGCGAAGTTCTCTCTCGCCCTCGGACCCGAGGTGAAATTCCTCCCCTACGCGCCGGGCAGCGTGCACCTCCCCTCGGGCCCCCAGAGACACAAGACCGAGAAACTGGGCCTGCACGCGGGCACGCCGCTCCCGGACCGGGGCGCGTGCGCCCACTACCGCAAGTCGTACAGGTGGTTCCGCTTCGGCTGCTGTGGCCGGGTGCACCCCTGCGATCGATGCCACGACGCGGCCGAGGGCCACGAGAACGAGTGGGCGCCGAGGATGATCTGCGGGTGGTGCAGTCGCGAGCAGCGGTACGACCCCGAGAGCTGCGCTTTCTGTGGGAGGAGCGTGATCGGGAGCAAAGGGCGCGGGTATTGGGAGGGCGGCAAGGGCACGAGGGACAAGGTCCTGATGAGGAGGGGGGATAGGAGGAAGTACAAGCGTACTGGAGGTGGGGAGAAGAAGAAGAGTAAAGACTAAGAATAGGGCTATGAGGGGATAAGGGGGTACAATTAAGCCAGAACTCCATTGTTCTCGGGACTGACAGGGAATGGGATGTTCAACAGGCAGTTGGACGAATGAGGCTATCACTGTCATGGGCGCTGTTGCCGCGCAGACTACGTGAGGCGGATAAGGCTACATCTCAGGGAGCGTCAGGCTGGCGGCTACGGAAGGACATTGCTCATGAGATGCAGGTATTAGCGCTTATCGAGTCGGGCAGGCGACTTTCATGGGCGGTCAACTACAGACATGTGCTAGAACCAGTCACTCGTCTCAAGACCTCTGTGAGGCTATCCACATTGGTCTGCCGTCTGTTGGTCCGGCATTTGTGTCTGGGTCATCGAGCCACGACGGTGTGGCTCGATGCGCGCATGTATGGCTGAGCAACTACCGCTCGCCGTCAGATCTTACAATGGGCGGGTAATGCGGACCGCAGACTGGGAAGGCGCAGTCGCCGGTGGTGGTGATGTTGGCAGCGGCAGCGGCAGTGATAGTGATGGTGATGAGCTGAAGTCGTCCACCCATTCGCCACATCCTACAATGCATCATCTACTAAGATAGTTACTCTGTAGCATGAATCAAGCGGCTCTTGCCTTGCGATATTTGTGACGGCCATAGGCCCGTCTGCCAACAGTTCACGTCTTTGCCTTTGGCCTGCTTTCGCGATGCTAACAATACGCAGCTGGCAGCCTTGATTGTTCTGCGACGGGCCGCATACCGAGCGCCTGCAGTTGCAGCGAAGCATCGAGACGCGAGTGTGCATGTGCACCACAAATCGGGTGGTGCGTTGGCAGATTTGTGTCAGCACAGCAGCATGTTACGCATCTGCTTCTCCCGTGCGTGTTTTAGAAGCCGTCAACTGACCTCGACGTGCAAGCGCAGCGTGGGGTGAGGGCGCCAATTTCCTCTGCTCGCGGGCGATTAAGCGGCGACTTCTATTTGTGCCCACGGCAGTCACCTAACTCGTCACAATTGGATGTATGGCCCTTGTGCACTGCATAATGCCAATTTCTATTTGCGCATTCATCGTCGCGACGTTTCTGATTTGTGGAGGATTTTGTTGATCACCAGCAACCAACCTTGGTGACAGAAAAATCAATTATTGATTTCCCGTCATTGTATTCTCATTTTATCGATATCATGACCACGATGTTTCATCTGTGCCGTCCGTTCTCACCGAGGCAGCATCGCCAAACCGTTCAATTTCCAAAGGCCAGCGTTTTCTGGATCTCATGACTCTGGCAACCAGATCCCCACCTTGATGTGGCTTGCCAAGTCGCCGCCACTCTAGGCCACTTTCGCTCGTCACCCGCGGCCGGCTTTGTGGGGGACGTGGCGATCTCGGCTCCGAAGTTTCGAAGTCAGCTGTCAATTTCTGATCGTCCGGAACAGGGAGATCAGGACTGAAAGAGGGCTGTATGTCCGACTCAAGTTTTTTCAGACGAACCCGGTGGACGCTACACTACACCGTCGTCATCGGTCTCAGGTAGTCAGATCGAAAGGTATATGTCACTCGGAAGCATCAATCATGAATTGACAATCAAGCTTCGACCTGGGGTTGCAATGACAGCACCTCCACGTAGGGTTGCCAAGCCCACGCGCCTGACCCGGCGCTATGGAGTATTTTCCACGTCTGTCAACGTGGGTCCTAATCTGGGGAAATGGCAAGGACGAAATGGGGAGATCGACAGGGCTTTCGTCATTCTGTTGCAATAAGCTGGACCAGCGGGGATGGAGCATCGAGATCTCGCGGCCACCACACCGGCGAGATGCACACAAGATACGCCGTATACGTGTAGTGTACACTACACTACATGTGCAGTGTAGATTGCGATAAAATCAATCAATAATGTATATTCAAGATGCAAAGGACAAAGGTGGATCTTTAGGACCCTTGTGACACTTTCATCGGTACACGAAAGAAAGCAACTACTCCGTAATGATGGAACGGACAGCAGCGCTATGTCGCGACGTCCAAGCGACACCGGTGAGACTTGGACTCATTCCCACTCGGGCCGTTGTTACACTACAACGTGTACCACAGTACACCACTGAGGATCTGGGGAACGGCCTAGCGAAACTGCATGGTCGACGGGGCCGCTCAACCGCTCTCGGGTACACCGACAACGTGGCATTATTGGACGGAGCTTGTTCACTTTCAGCAGGTGCTGTAAAAGACGACATGTTCGCGATAACGGTTATCATGGGCCTGCGATTTGAAATGCCTCTTGTCCCAGAGGCCTAAACAAGGGTATGACAGCAATATCCTCGATCCTTGTGGTCGGGTCTGGAACTTTCCTTGATCTTGAGGCCTGCAGGACCAGCGTTGCTCGTACCTGCATTCTTTGGTTCTCCACCTTATCAATCCTCTCTGTGCATATCACAGTGTACACACACGTACACTACTCTCGTACCCAGATGGTATTTGATAGGAATGAGATTGGCAGATTGGTCCGTCACTGTCGTCAGATTTGAAAAATACCGGGGCCTACCCCACCACCCTGGGGCTTTCCGTTATGGAGACCGACTGCCAGTACTGCGTACTGCGCTGCGGGAGTAGACCACCTTACCTCCAAAGGTATGCAATACAGTGGCACGCAACCATGATTGACCAACAGTGTCGCCCGTCTTTCGTGCTGTGTACTGTGTTAGAACAAGGAAACATTCTCGCTAGAATCTTCGTTGCCTTTTTGAGAACAGTTATGTCGACCCGCGACAAGTTGCAGCACAACACGACGGCTTTCGGTCGCCGTCGAACATGTGTACAGTACACCTATGTACACTTAGGTAGTGGAAGAAGCCCCGTCCACATCTTCTAGAAGGCCCTTTCTCGGCCATCGTCCCGAGCTCGGACGTCCAGGTGGCAGACCGGCTTTCGCTAGTGAACCGGGGAAGTGGTTGTCAATAACTGTTGGAGCGTATGCAGGAGTCGCATCTCGCTTGTCCTTCCGACCCCTAGTGTACAACGTCTGCACGTATCCTCGCAAGTTTTACTGAGCGCCGCTGGGACGGCAGTCGCGTATTTTTCTGACGTCCCAGCTCTCCCAGGATTTCACCGAGAACCTGACCGAGTGTGGTGCGGAATTGCAAAACCGTCGCGGTGTTTTGACTCGCCGGCATTGAATGCCCAATGTGGTTGTGAGACCCGCCGGAAGAACTTCCGGGCATGCGACTCGCGGTGAGTGGTTCCCTCTTTGGGAGACGACCTCCATGCGCGTTACGAAGGAGACGTTTCGCCGCAATCCCGGCGTCATGGATAAACGTCCTTCCACCCGGATGGTAGTTCCCGGCGGGGGGAGTCGTGAGCGAGAAGGGGCCTCCAATTGGTGGAAGTTGTCCTGCGGTGTGCACACACAGTGAGGTAGATCATGGTGCAGGGAAGAAGTGCCGGGGTAAAACGTGGTGAGTGCGGGAATGTCATCGCTCACCTTTGGACACACCTCGGTCAAGCGCATGGGCTGCTTCGGGATGGAATGGATTTAGAGTTTAGTCCACAATAAATTGATCAAATTTTTTTCTGTAATCGCCGATAATGCTTGATTGGAAGCAGTCCACCTCATTGACCAGATAGGTAGACCAGATAGGCATCTCCGTACACTTAGTCACACTCTTTGTGTCGTGACCCGGGAGACTGGATATCGCAAGTTGTGAAGCGCTGTTGCATGCAGCTGTAAAATACTATGGTATCAATTCGAGGAATAAATGATTCGAGCTACGATATCGACCCGCTTGGTTTATCAGGTGTAGATACGTTCATGTGCTATTTTACTTCGGACATGCAAAACAAGAACCGTGATAAGTTCGACAAGGTTTACCTGAGTGCTTGAGAGGGCAGGTCGTCAGCTGGACATAGCTCTTTTCACCTGTGCTTCCCGCCAAACCATCTTTGCATGACGACAGCCAATCCGACACGTCGGCGTTCGCTCCATGACCACCCGAACAGCACAGGGAAGAGCTCTTCCTACTGGACCTGGTCTCGGTCGTTTCTTGCGGACGGAGGGAGTTTCTGTGATGTGAAGAATGAGTCTCACCTACGTCAGAGGCGTTGCACGCGCCGGGTGAATGTGCTTTTTTCTTCGGCCGGTTCTCCGCTTACCAGGACATTGGGACGAAAGGTGCCCCTCCCCCGCATACAGCGATCTGCCAACCGGAATTCGCGGGGAAAGGCATCCAAGGTTGGATATTGGTGAGCCTGATTTTAAGGTTTAGCAGCGAGCGGTACGTCTTGCTTGACAGTATTCAATCGAGAAGGGTATGACAGGACGCGATGCGTGTAAAAGGGCCAAAAGATCTCGATCGCGCGTCAGGATGACAGCTGTTACTGATGGAGGCTGCTGCGGAAACAAGCCGCCGTGGATGCCGGACCACCACTCCCGGGCTCCTCGACTTCTAGTAGTTGAGGTGCAGATACAAGCTCGTCGTCTGGATCTTGTATCTCGACCTCCAGGGGCATATAGCACAGAGATCGTGAAATGCCGGCCAAGATGCAAGTGAAGCCCCATCGAAGATCCGGGATGAACGTGTTCCCTTGCGGGCCACCGCTCTCAATGCTCCAGCATTACCTTCCATGTCATCCTTGACCATTCGAAGTTCTCGGCACATCCTCGTTCGCACATGTTAAGGATCAAGATTTCAAAATTTGACAGTGATGATAACTTGTCGTCACTTAGACGATGCGGGACGGCAGACGTGTGTGCCATCCCGGCCTTTGGCCCTCTGGGGCTGTTCCGTAATCTGATCCCGTTTTGAACATCTCGTGGCCGACTTAAAGTTGGAGACTTCGCGAGGTGTCACCGCCGGCTATACACGGGCGTCAGCATTATCTCTTGAAAGAAAAATCTTGATGATGTGCCTGGCATACGGGACCCCAATAATGGGCTTTGTAGTAAACCGCCAACGCAGTGCTAGCGTCACTAAATTGCACCAGCTGATAGCGTGACGAAGACTGCTCTGCACGGAGTCGTCCCACCTGGGGCGACGGTTAGCGCAAGCTAAGGTGCTGTCTAAGTTGGAGAAAGGCTATGAGTTGAGCAGCACTTACACAGACCCTGGTTGGGTATCAAGTCTAGACGATGTTAAGGGGGCTTACAGACGGAGCTGTCTTCAGCCTATCACGATCACCATCTTGCAAGCAGTACATTGACAAACGACGTACACTAGTCCGCAGGCACTGTACGATAAGATCGATGTTTGGTATTACATAGTACACCTAGGTGAGTACCGTCTCCTGTCCTTACTGCCCTTTCGTAGTCCCAATTTCCACCGATATTCACGGAAAATGTGTACAGTATCAGCTGCCTACTATGTAATATGCCATTGAACGAACAGCAGCTTACGTCACCGGAGTGCAATGGCAGGACCGACTTAGCTGTTGAAACGTATCCGAAAGTTCTTAATCTCCTACCAACTCAGGAAATTCGCGGCGCTGAGGAAGCTGGGATTTGGCAATGATGTCTAGATCATCGGTGAATGATCTATGCCCGAAGATGTATATTACAGGGCTCATGACCGTCGCGGATTGGCAGGAGCATGATCGGGTGGCCACTGAAGGATTGCAACAAGATGGTGACTACTCTATGGTTTACAATGGACTTCGGCCTACACTTGCACTGAGCGCTGGTAGACGGCCCGTTTGTCTCAGGAGATAGCCGCTGTTACCCAATGCTACGATCCTCCGGGCAAAGGGTGCGGCGCAGCGAGCAAGAGGCAAGGGGTGTAATGGCTGTCAACGAACAGAATCTACGCTGTGTCCATACTGCTAACAGTGTTGCGCGGAGGTCATGGACTGGCGGGTCGGAGTACCGGTAAGGTTGGCCCAGAAAGAGCCTGCTCATGTGCTCCATGCTGTCGAACTACTTTTCGAACATGTGGAGGCACGCTCTTGCCCGCTTGAGCACATAACGCCGCGCAAGCGCGGACACTCAAGGGTTCTCTTCAATACTTTACTTGAATCCGGGGTAGTCGCCAATGCAAAGCTTCGATATTCCCTCCGTCTACCCGACATCCCGGGAGGCCAAGTGATGGGTACGTGCGGTATTTATCCTAGGGCTGTGCGCGTATGAATTATGCATCTCAATTGGCTTTACTAGCCCACGCGTGATGCCGGGAGCAGATACATATGCGTCACTTAATATAGAGAGTGCCCCGAACCAAGTCGAGAGAAGACCCCTATTGCATACTGCAACACATATATTGTCACGGGTGCAGTCGTGTACACCGCCATTGCGGCAAAGATAGAGCGGCTTGTTCATAGGACAAAAGAACGTCAGCTGGCTGGGTAACCTCTGGCAGGCAAATCCAGTCACCGTCTTGTTGGCGATCATCACCTGCAGGGGCGCGGGGAGCTCGGCTCGTTGCGCTTTTCTCGACCATTAGGAGACCGCTTACCGCGGAAGAAGACTGCGCCATGATATCGTCTAGGTGTCCTCCTCCTGTTCACCGCCATCGACTGGTTCTCCACAACTGGGTCGGGCGCATTATCAGATCTATCCTGGACTATAGCTTTAATTCAACTGTCACGCGGAAAGACCTGGAGATCTATTCTCAGCTCTGGCCCTGGCCTGGCAGCCGAAGAACCGGGATCATCCCATATGGTTTCGTTTTTGTAGTGCAGAGGCGAGATGAGAGACGGTCGGGAGAGAAAGCGTACGTCTCGTCTACATGCACTTTGCGAAAACGCGAACCAGCAAAGCATCAATCACGGACGCGGCAGCTCAACCCGCAAAATCGCTAATTGTTTCTCGGAGGATGCAAAGTGGTTCACAGATTGCAGCGCCGAATATGTAGCGCGATCGGATCGTTGGACCTGATTTGGGCGCATTGGCCGTCCCGATACAGGACCCTGACACACTTCTTCAATCGCCGTTCCATGGTACGGCACGGCTCTCCGGTACGGGGATCTGGATCCTTTACCGCCCTGGGGCACCTTTCTCCAGAAAAAAATAGTGCTGATGGCACACCCCGCATGCTGAGGTTGCTGTTGGAGCATGGAGGGGGGGATCCAAGGCAAGGAGCCGGAGAGATGTGCACGTATATGAAACGAAACGAAACCGTCAGCTGGACACAGTCTGTCCAACGACAATGTGCGTGGATGGATTATGGTCTTGAAGAAGCAGGGTTGATCAATCGGCAGGTGGAGAGGGATCTCACCGGTCGGCTTCGGGAGCCATGGAACCGTTGCGCTTTGAAGATCGAGCCGTTTGCCGTCGACGGCAGAGATGTTGAAGATTGGTACTGTACAGTACCGTGCACCCGTGATCAAAATTGAGTACAGAGCTCGCAAGCACGCAACACACTGAAGCAGCCACTCAGCATGCAACAATTGCCGGGTTATGCGAGTCCCGTTGGGGCGGGTAGATCTCCTAAACGAGCCCTGAGCGCACTGCAGCCCCAGCTGAGGCTGCGCTTAAGCCGGCAGTCGTTGCGCTGGGTGTCAGTCCGGGTAAAGAGCGTTCGAGGCTGGCGCCGTTGGTCCCATCGCCATTTAGCCGGACCATTTAGCCTGCGCGGAGTAGGGTTGCGCCTCGCCCTTAGACAGGATGGGAAAGTCGTGATGGTGATGGAAAGGCGGTCAGATGGGATATCAGACTCCTTCCAGAGGATGATCAGGAGGAGCGGAGTGAGGCCTTAGAGCTGGGCGTGGTGGTTTCTTGGACTTGACGTATTCATTGCGGTCGCTATTATCAGCTGTTCTGAAGGCCTGGAAGGCCTGGATTGGGGCATGACTTACATGGCCCTGGTGTCGGTCTGGACTTTTCCGCTGGCTTGCAAGGTCTGGGGTTCAACATGTCAACCAATGTCTCCGGTCTTTGGGTGATATCCTAAGAACGGAAGAAAGAATAATACGTAAGATGAATAGAGACATGCATTTGTAAAATCATTTTTGGAACCAATTGATCGATCATTTCTCTGGATGTCTGGTTCATCGATTGTTGTTGCCAATACCAAGTCACCGTTTCCACCAGAAGCCGTCTCAGAACGGACCGAAATGTGTACTTCAGCTTCGAGATACGTTTATTGAAGACTCCTCGTAATCTAGAGCACGCAGGACTTGTACAGCGCATAGCATGTCTCAGTAGTAGATGAAAGAGTTGGTTGGACGACTGATGTCGTCCCCTACCGACACATTCCCGACGTAGGAGTCGTGGCGGTAGGTTGTCATAAATTGAACAACCTCTGCCAGCACCTCGGTTGTCACATCAGCAACGAGGTGTGCAACTCTTGACCGAGGCTTACCATCCAACTCGAAGCTTGAATTCGGGCCTCGCTGCTGTCGTGCCACCATGCTGCTTACGCGGGGGTGGAGAGACGATATCGACTGCTGTGGGTGGTAAGAAGTCTTACTGCATGGACAGATCCCATTTCAGCTGCGCGTGAGGAAGGGAACGGACCGCGGCATTAGTTGATCGTCTGTGGGTATCAGTCACTCTTGTCAAAAGTGCTATGCATTAATGCCTGCCAGGTCAACTACATCGATAAGTGCAAATACGTGAACGTCGGAAGTTGTAGTAAGCTGAGCTCGAGAATACCACAAGACTCATATTTAGGATCATTTTGGGAAGTACAGGTGTAGCGCTGTCTTGAAGGGGTGTTGGTGCATCGCACGCACTAGACTTACTTGATATCGCACTAGGGTCCTCGTGGGAGAGTCAACATCCGTGAGAAATATTACGTCATCCGAAAGTTGTCAAAGTCGTTCCGAAACATCTACTCCTTCCACTTTACGCCATTCTGATTGCAGCTTGGACTACCCTCGAGGAGGTTTGGTTTGGTGAAACAGGCGAGTCATACGCCGAATGACAATGCCACGACAGCATGCGTGCGGCCATCCCGACAGAGAAAGGGATCGACTTCACTTGGCATATCTCAGGTAGACGGACAAGACCACAGCCGGACCTGACACTACAAAGTTGCGACAGGGTGGAGGTCCGAACCTCAGGGTCCACTTGAGCGGGAGTAGTGCAGATATTGTACTACCAGAGCTTCCTTCTCTCTATCTCTCGTCAGAGGCAGATAGGGTTCCAAAGGTCAAATCTTCGAGTCGACGACTAGGCAGATCAATCCCGCATTCGCTGTCCAGGCCGTGGCAACGGATTACGTCCGAAACAAGGTGCACCAGCGAGACTGCCCAACCATGTGCTACGATGGCGCAGTCCAAGTGCAGCTTCGAGACCTCTGTAACTACGAACCTGGGTGCAGGGCCACGGCATTGATAGACTGATGAGAGAGGAGACTCCCTGCCATATGTCTGAGAAAGAGTCCCAGGTCTTGGGTTTTGAGGGCGGAGTGTCCAGTATTGACACTGTGGAAGGTCGACGCGGGTGAGATGTCTCGACCCCAACACTGTATCCGATTTGGTGCATCCCTGGAGCTGCGTCGTCTCGTGTCCTGTGGCTGAGGATTCAGCGTACGGAGGAGCACAAAGTCATCCGCCTGATCCCGCCATTTGGCGCAAAGGGTTTTGAGGGCGACGGGTGATACATCTGTGCCTGCTACGCTCAGCACGCCACTGATATAGTCGTGGCCGATCAGCTACCCAGGTAAAGTGCATTTGATCGTCGTGTCCCGGCGGCCTAGCACAAGACGCTGGCTGCCGTTGCACTTCGTATATCTTGCGCCTCAAATTCGAGCTGACATGAAACCTTCAGACTAGCTTCAACAAGGGATCGTGAGCGTAGACAGCAATTGCATGGGTGAGCATACCAGATCTTGAGGAAAGGTGAACCATCGTCCTGAAGTCGTGGTTGAAGCCATGGTCGTACCGGAGAACGGAAGAGGCGTTCATAGTTCCTGTCTGCACTAATAAGAAGATCTGCGTTACCGTTCGCGAAAAGTCAGGGTCTTGGTTACTGTTGCTGTCGAGCGCTTCATGTGAGTCAGCAATAAGTGGAGGATCTACCTTACTAAGTTCAAGATGGATGGTCGTGCATCGTTTCCGCCCGCTTGTGGACGGTAGCTGTGGATGCACAACTACGCTTCCTGCGTTGACAAGTTCCTAGTCTTGAAGGGTGGTTTCTTAAGTACTCAGACGTTCGGACAAATATGAGGTAAAGGCCTGCAGTCAGGAGCTGTAAGGAGGCCATCCGACTTTGCCCTTTTTCTACCGCCTCACCGCCTGCATCTCGCCGCAGTGCGGACGGGAGCATTGCCATCTCATATTGCTTACACTCAGCGTCCTTGACAAGCCTAGACGTGATATCGTCATGTGTGAAGCCATGCCTTTGCACAGAGGACATCAAGAATGAATATCTCCAGCGGCTGAGGCTGAGTCTGAGTCACGGGCGGCTAAACAGCGTGTGTGGTTGGTCCCGGCAGTGGCCAGATTGGTCAACAACCGCGCTCTTTCACACCTCACCGGTTCTCTTTTTTTTTCTTTTGATGGAAAGCGCATTTTTAATGGCATAGTGAATATCATGATGATTAAGTCTGCGTCGAGTTGGTCTTCGAGATTCTAGATCGATGATTTGGATTCATTCCCCGTATTGTTGCTTATGTGGGTGGTCGGTGAGAGTCTGGCCGCCTTGGACAACATGTAGATGCATGACCGAGCGAGGGGGGCAAAGGCGGAGCAAAGAGAGCCGACGACATTTGATATCATGTCCCATCCCTTGCGAAACATAATGTACAGGTTACTGCCGCAAGTACATCCTGCGGCTTTGCAACGAACTCGCCTTCTCATTGCCTTAATCAAGACTCCAGGGAATCGGGCCGGACACCAGGGTATCAGGCAAAAGGGATGCGACTCTTCCTCCTAAACTGGGAACATGTGCATACATTGATTGATACGCCACGTGGATATGGAGAGTTGTCAGGTACTTGCACGTTTGTAGCCGGCGTCGCAATATACTTCTGCCGTCATTTCTGCCACAATAGGATTTTGAAGCAGGTCGGAATGTCATTCTCTTTCCATTGTCCGTGTTTGCGGTTGGCTTGAGTCGCCTGGAGCAGCCATCCGTCTGGCCCGCTCGGTACCGAAGACTCAGGTTCGGATATCTATACCTTCGACAAAATCTTCCATGAGCAGCACATGACAGTCAAGCACAAAGGATTGATACAAGGCAGGAACCAAACGAGGCATCCAGAGATGACCGTTGCGCAAGACTGCCGTCGCTTGCAGCTTGCGTCGTAAGCCACGTAGCTGAATCACATGCGCGCGAATATCCACAGTTTGTTACCCTGCGAGCTGTCGGTTTGCTGTGGCTGGGACTCCTGTACGAGCCGGATCGCATAATAACTATGCAAACAAGCACTCCCTTGTCACAAAAGACATCACTTGACGAGCAATCCTCGTGGGGGGATGCGATGATCTTTTACACTTGTCTAACAACCAGGCGTTCATGTTATGCCACTGACTGGATTGACACTATAACGAATCCGACAGCGAAGCTGTCGGGGTGTTGGCCAACTGCAGCGAACAGTGCGTCAAATCGGTCACTTGAGCGACAATTGTGCCTTTTCAGTGCGAAGCTTGCGCTGTCAAGCCGCCACGCTTGTTGTTCTGGACTCCGGAGGGATTCGCGGACTGACTACATAACCGTTAGGGAGGATGTCTGTGTCGAGTGAGGAAGGTAATGAAGGTAGGCTGACGTGCTAGCATATTGACCTGGGCCAGATGATCCAGCCGAAAAACACATGTCGAGCTGTCAAAGGCTCGTTTGCATGGTCGTCCGATCCCGTTGTCTCAATCACGGTACCATCAAGGCGATCAATAGGAACCCTGATACTAGCCTGCTGATGAGGGATGCATCGAGGTGAACAACTCATCAACATCCGCCCTGGAGGTCTTGATATGCCATTGTAACGCCGCTAACAGAGGTGTGGCATGGCCCAACAAGGCAGATTTAGAGCGAGGTAGGCTTGGACATGTATACAGTAAGCGCTGAAAGCATTCAGTAATGGCGGCCCTGATCCAACCAACAAAGGCAAGCTGAGCTGGGACGGCACCTCATGATCACTCTTGCAGCGGGCTAAAGTAGCTCACTGCCGAATGAAAACGGCCGCGACGGCGCGCGGTGTTGGCTGAACGTTACCTTTGTATGCATATTGGAAGGCTGCAGCCTGCTCAGCCTCTTTGTTCTCGCCGTGCTAAGGTTGGTATCCCGCAATGATGACTCAGGCAGAGACGATACGTCTGTGTCTGGATGGGTCACTCATTACACGCTTCAGATATACCTCGGAATGCGGAATAAACAGGATATCTTCTTTCAACCAGGAATATATCGATCAAATGATTTAAATCTCATTTAACAGTCCTCCACGCATCTGATCAACTGGTTCTAATACGTTCAACATACCAACTTTCGTCTTGCTGGAGACAAATTGGAGATCCTTTTGGGATTATGACGTTAAGTGGTCTCGTCACTTGTACGGTCCGTATGTGGGGATGTACATGTCCGTTGCAGATCCAAGGAATGGTCCATAAATGTAGCATTTGTTGATCCTCCATACTCTCCGTAGACCAGTTCGTGATGAACCGCCGAGCATTGCGTCAAGCGTTGGAATTGACGTACGATTGGGATCATTAGTCGCAGCACTACAACATGATCTACCCGTGATGCCCTCCGGGCAGGCAAATGCCATTTGCTTCGTGACGGCACGAGCTCCATCCTCGGCTCGCTCCCCGGCTGTCTTCGGCAAATGCTCCTACTAACACTCCGCCGGCCGGGAAGAAGGGGACTGTTATGGTGGGCCGGCTTTGACCAAAAAGGTCGGGGACCAGTTTCTCACATGTGCGGTCAGGAGCATCCATCGGGTTAAGTTGCATCCTTGTTGCTAGCCTTGCTTCTACCGTGCCCTGCCGTGTTCGTGTCAGTGAGACGCATTGCCGGAGTTCACCAAGTAGTGCTGACTAGTGTGAGGGGTAGACAGCCTGATCGCGGAAGTGACGTGTGATCTGGAGTTTTAGTCTGATTTGGTCCTTATTTGGGCACTGTGCAGGCTATGTAGGCCTTCACCTACCGTAGCGAGTTGTCGACCCTGGTGATCCAGGAGCCGGTCCGGTACTATATCCGGGCCACGAGGAATCTGTTTCGGACCCTGAGTTTGACGCTTCGATCACTAGCCCATCTCTCCGGAGCCTAGTCACGCATTTTTCAACTTCCGGGTCGTTTTGCGCCGGGTAATAGGTCTAGGCTCGCGAACGTCTGCAAGCAGGGTCCTCAACGTGGAGTAGCGTACCGATCACAGGAATGAGCTTTCTGCTTCAATTTCTCACCATGTACACTCGGAATCTCGGCCTGAGTCTACGGTAGTGTCATCCGTTTGCACAAAAGAAAACAGGGTCTGCATGACCATTCGGAACCCCGCTCCTGGTCATTCACAGATCGAATGATTCGCGAACGTTGCGATTTGCAGACAAGGCCGGTCTACTGGGAGGCGCCTGCGACAGCAGAGTTTCCGGGTCCATGGACCCTTAATTTTTGCCGCGTGGTTTTGACAGCCGCTCGCCCTTCCAGCATGTCACTTCTCTGCTGGCAAAGCAGAGGAAGGAATGTCCGGAGAAACGTAGCGAAGTGGAACCTTCATACTGCCCACAAGATGGGCGCCACCCATGTGTGGCACGTGGCGTGGTGCGTTCCGGAGCCTCGAGTTCTATTGTCTCTCGGTCAAGTTCGGGCCATCGGGGTGTGCCATCAAAGATTTGCAAGACACGCAGCGGGCCTCGCGCCTGTGTTGGTAGGTGAAGGCATATCGCAGAGCCGGAATTGGTATCCAAGACCGACTGATATAACACATGTGCGTCGGCTTGTGATTCTCCGGATTTCCCAATCACTCGGCCGATGGATTCTATAATGCTCGCTAATCTTGAATCTCCGATTTCTGCAATTTCCAACCATGTGGCTGGGACACTTGAGGGTTGTGGTTAGGGTTATATGACGGTTATATCTCATTTTTGGCTCGAATACGTTGGACAGCAGGAACGATGTCAGACGGAGCGCCCTCATCAAGTTGTCGAAGCACTTTAAAAGCTTGTTTCAAATCGAGGGGTTTCTACATAGTATGCTCGTACTTGGTCATCGGGGACAGTTCGTCTCTATGTACGTGCTCTCTTGACTTGCATTGACAACGAAGATATTTTAATCAACGAAACGATGACGATCAGCGTGGAGCCGGGTTTGAGGGTGCATGGCTGGAAAGATGGGAAATCACAGAGTCTAGACCTTCCACGCAGACATGAGACAGCTGCAACTGTGATGAACTGACGTTCAACACGTACGCGACAAAACTGTTTCTTCGTCGTGGTGCTGGTTGCTGTTCCCTTCGTTGTGTCAAACGGCGATCACGTAAATCAGCTGTCCCCGTGTCCCCTTCCCCTTCCCTTTCACATGATGGCATGTGTTTGCCTTCAGGACATGCACCTTATTCGTACCTAGGTACATAGACCATACCTAGATGGACGTGTGTGAGGTCTTGAATAGGTAACGCTAGGTCTAAGTAACCGACACCAGCCGTCTCTCTCTTTCACCAGCAATAGATCCTCTGCTGCAATGGAAGATTTGCTGAAGAGATTGATAACGGCTGCACAGGGCGTGACACAACGCGCTGTCCAGTTCCTCTCACGTATCTCATTCGCTTTTATGCAATGGAAATTGGGGGGATGAACAACAGTGATTATCTTTGTGCTGCATGCTTGACGGCGGCCTGCAGCTTGTCACACAGCCTGGATGAACCCCCACCAAGAGCCCTGTCTTCCCGCCTCCCCTGACACAAACACCACTGCCCCTGCTGTGTCTCTGCGTATTTCCAGGTCCGGGGAACAGATCCGGTGGCTGTTTCTCATCACAACTGACAGATTTCGGGGGGCTTTGGGGTTTGCATCCCAGGAGATGAGGCCGGGTGCGGTAACGGGTCTGATCCATGGGGACGGAACCCAACCCGCGACGCGACACCCGAAAAGCAGCTGCCGCATTTCTTTTTCCTCGTGTTTAATGATGTTTGCAAATTCAGCTGCTTGCCGTTTAGGTCCTCACATGACGTTCTAGTTATTGAAAACGTGCTGATCCAAGTGACTGGTAATATTTCACTACCAAAACGGGGTTGAAAAAAGCAAAGAGATGTCAAGTGATTGTCTGCCACACTCTTAAGCGAGCAATGCGGCATTATGATTGCTTGGACTTTGCTTCACGCGTTAAGAGGCTGCATCCAAAGACAAAACCCTCGCTCGTCGCCATGGTTCTGGGTCTGTCTCAGGGTGCGACTTCATCAAGAAGCAGTTTATACCCACGTGCGCCTTGCAAAGTGGTGTGCTTGACCTGTTGTTTCTAGAAAAGGTCACCGAGCGCGAGGGTGGGCGCGGGGGGAAGCGATATCAACCGCGACGTTAACAGCTGCCTCTTATTGTTGCTTGTCAACGCGCTAGTGTTGATCGAGGAGGTGAGGTGGTGTGTTGGGTGGTCGTAGGTACAAGGGTACGTGCAGCTCGCTATTGACAGTCTGGTTGCGTGGGGGTGTGAAATGGCATTCGCTTATTCCACGGGAAGGCGCAGATAGCAGATTCAGAACAACGTGGTTACTGTGTATTGATTCGCCCAGGACAAGAACAACCTGGAAGTGACGACGGCCTGGGGTCGTCCCGTTCACCAGAGCTTGAGGTCTGCTCAGCCGCTGATGTCTGAAGCACCGGACAATTCGAGATTCAGATTGTTACAGCTGAGTGCTTGTAGCACTGGGAACTTGTTCTCGGTCGTCAATGCACCGAGATGTCAGCACTGTATATATTGCGCCGTCCATTTGCTGGAGCATAGTCTGGGGAGGCGGTTACCGGGTCGAGTCTTCCTTGGAGTTCGGGATTAGAGCTCGCGTCAGCAGAGTCCAACAACGTCAAAGAGGCAATTCCCCTGACTTCTCACTAGCGTCCCCGCCCCGCAGCCTTTTTGGCCTGACCAATCAGCACGTGTACCAGGTAATGCACGTCGCAACTGGCGCAACGGGGAACGTCTTCCGCGGATATCGCTTCGACAAAACTTCACCTTGGCTTGAATCCGGCCGCCGTCCCAGCATCACGGAGCTGGTTTCGAGGCGTGCGACATGTCACTTTGATAGACAGGTCCACCCTGTTCATTTGCTTCTTCTTACGGCTGGCGTGATACCGGTGATTTGTTTTCCCCCGGCCAGGTTACGAGTCTACTGTATATCTCATCCCGTGGGTCAAAGGTAAATGATCAAACAATTCAGCAGGCGAAGTTGTTGAAGCCATCGTACGTGTGTCTTTGACCACGGTTGCCGTTTTCGGGAAGGCTGCCACATACCTTGACTTCGACGATGTAACTGTTCCTCATGCTTTCCAGACACTGAAACCGCAGGCAGGTTGCACCAACGACAATCCTTGCCAATCTAGGACTGCAACGTTGTTGTCGTTGCTATCGGCACGACGATGTTCTTCTGGCTGCCATAGAGCCATGCCGATGATGACCACCGAGAAGGCCTCTTGGTCATCCTTATCATCCCGAGGCAAACCTCAGAAGCTCACAATTCATGCCTCCGTTGAGTTAGACCTTAGGATAACATAGAGAAAGAGCCTAGACAATGCTTATTTCAAATACATCACTGGCTTGAGAACGCGGGAGAGAACCCCCGATCTACTAGTGTCAATTCCAGGAAGGCGAACGCGAAGATCTCAACCGGTGCTTTGGGAGCAACTGGGACCACAATGTCACCGAGGCTAAGGATCCAATCTCGACCCGGGCTCCCGGAGCCAGGGCTGCACATTAGTGCTGTTTCTCGCCGGGAACAAATCACAAGTGTTTCAGTGGCATGCTATGAACACTGTCAATACCCTTGACCATGGTGGAGGAAATAGAATACATGGTCGGGGGCCAGATAAGTACGCGAGAGACAGGGAGGAGATTCTGACATGGTGCTAGGAATGACTTGACCGAGGAGCCACGGCGAGTGTGCGAAGGGAGGGAGCTTGCTATCCCACGTGTACGCTATGTACGCTAACCTGGGCTGGGAAGGTGAATCGGCCGGGAAGCGCTCGTGATCCTGTCGATGGATTTTAGTTGTTGCACCGTCGCAAAAGCCTAGCGGCGTGGGGTGTCCGGTTCTGGACAAGTATCACGAAGGAGGAGGAACGGCCGCCGACGAAAGATATGTTCTTCATTGCCGGCAAAGTCGCAAAGAAGCCGAGATTGGAAGCTGTCCAAGACCTTCTCGCAATGGCCTCGGAAAGCGGCTGCCGTGATCTCGCCGGCGCGAGCTGTTTGCTATGAGCTTTCATCAACTTGCCGAGGCTGATGCAAAGAGTGCTGAGGATCATCCCCCCAAAATAATCGTCGACGGCAGTCTCCCGAGAAGTAAAACTTCCGAGGGGCTTATGTTTGTCGTTACAGCTCATCTTGTTGCTGGGTAATTTCTCTGGGTCATCTCGACCACGGCACATGTACGTACAAGCCATGATCAGTAGCACCAGGGGCACATGTCCTTCTTGTCTGCCTAGTGTACAGTGTATGTGTGATGGCGAATCGATGTAGACAATGCCTCTCCATGCAGTGGGGCTTTCAGGGTAAGAGAAAGCAGAGATCACGATGGCGACAGCGCATCACATCCATCCGAGGCCTAGAATTGGTAGAATACACTACAAGCTGCATTGTCGCAGCCCTGTTATTGAGGGTCAGCCCGCGGTAAGCGGAAACTTGCCCTGTGATAGAACATGTCACGAGGTCCAGCTGGGGCAAAATGGAGCATTGCGTTTCGTCCGTTCTTACGCCGGAATGGCCAGACCCTTTGCCGCGGCCACCTCAGTTGGCGACGCCAAATCACAGTGAGCCCCTAGCGAACCGTCCCCCGTATCAGCACAGCACATGTTTGCGCCATCGATTCGTTCACAGGCCTGACAGGGCATTTTGCGCCGACGAATTGGCCGTCGTTCCTCGGTAGGCAGGTTCCGTATTGACCTTCAGCACTATCGATAGTGGCAGCAATTGGCGACTGGCGATCGCTGGAGGCGATATCACAACTGCCCATTCACTAATCAATCTTGACACTTTGTCTTCTTTCCGTGGCCAGGAAATTAATGGTCGCAAATGAGATCCTACGGACGCGATGTCTGCATAAGTCAAGACATGGAAAGACAATTCAATTCGCGGTCGCTTTCAATCTCGATGAAGCATAGGCGATGCGGCACTGTGAGCTCGTGATCTTGTGACGGGTATTTGAGTGTGAATTGCATTGACCACAATGGTGAGAGGTGAGTCGTGGTACGGGAAACGACCCATTCAGTGTTCACGTGTAGATATTGGGCAGACGGACCAGCGATCCGTCATCGCTTCACCAGATTGGAATCACGGGGAATGTCGCGATGCGGGGAAAAGGCCTGGACATTCCGAACCAGCATTTTGGGCCAGCTGACAGTGACTGGGGCTGTCGAGAAAGGTCCGGTCCCTTGGTGAGGTGGGCACTGTGACGGCTTGAGTCGAGAAATCGACCGTTTAGCCGTTTTGCGGGGAGATTCGCAAGGGACGGGACCTGGGACAGCAAGATTCTCCTGGAACGATTGTTCCTGTCAGGTGGAGCCCATGGACTTGATTTCGGTGAAATAGCGAGACGAGACCCCGCTGGGGGCGATCATACCTAATGGGGAAGTGTCTAGACTTTTCAGGCAAAACCGCATTTGGGACCCTGGACGTTTCCAAGCGTTTGTCAATTGCAACGCTTGTCATGTGATTGGCACGGCTCCGAGAAACTCGACAGCCCCACGTCTTTGGTATACTACCACTTTTGGTTAGCACAGCCGCCTCTAGTCTCTGACGGCTAGAGCCAAAGAGGGAGCGTATTGTCTTCCTCGGTCTGCCAGCAAAAGTCTGGTTCCAGAAAGATTCACAGTAAGGTGGGCAGAAAGCGCTTCCGTGCTACGGAGAGCGTCCTTGATCCGGTAATTTTCTCAGTCGTGCCGGTGTCATGTCCTCAGATGCCGCGAGCAGAAACTGAGGCCACCCATCTATCTGCAGTAACAGCGCTTTCGACTACGTTATGTTGGAATCCCCGGGCCAGATCCCCATGAGCAGCACCTGTCAAAGAGCATCGGAGAGGTCATTTCGAGTCAGCCATTGAAAGCATCGTTACGAGTCGTGCACAGTTTTGAGGGAGGCATTCGGAGGCTGCGCCGACTGATTCGGGACTGCGGTACCTCTTCCACTCCCCCCTGCGCGTTATTGGGCCCACCCTTAATCAGAGACCCGGACGCCACCACCCTCCATCTCCAGGCGCCTTGTCCACCATCGCAGTACCCCGGCCGGGGACCCACTCGGTACGAAGGTACAGCCCTCAGGTACGTACCGGAAACAGTCCCCTTGTACCGTGTACGGGGGGTGTCAGGGGGGTGATCCACTGTTGTGAATGCTTTTACCTCACCGCGCTTTCAAGGAACATCGAACCCATCCCACGCTCCCACCCCCCCAACGTCCCGGAAGTCAATTACATACATCTACACCCGCTCCCCACCAGCCGACCATCTTCTTGTGTCCTCCTCTGCAAACAACAACGCAACTAATCGCTGTCCACCAGATACGCCAGAGCAGACGTCTTTTGGCAGCCTTTCGACCTGAACAATATCAGCACTCTCATTGTTCAGTATCATACAGAATAACGACTAACTTTCGACACTCCTGCGCGAGCATCACTGTAAAAGAAGCGCATCCCTAGAACAGTCGCGAAAACCTCACCCACTACAACCATACCAGCAATTCGCACATCTACTCAACCCTGCGACTTGACCCAACGAATTTCGAACAAAGTAACTTGATTACTGGAAGCAGCTGGCGACGACATTCGTGACCGCTGTCGCGAATTCCCTCCCAATCCTAAGATTCGACCTATTCGTCTGGACAGTCTGCTCGCTTCTTCGAGCAAGATTACTCCGACCATGCCAGCTTGTCTAGCAACACCCGTGCTACAGGTCGATACCAACGTCATCCATCAGGTTGACACCCAAAACCCCGATAACCTCTTTAGCATGTGGACAGGTGAGTCGACAGCGCCCGCCCTCTCTAAAGTATGAGACTCTTACTAACCCTAAAATTTATAGTTTTTGCCAAGTGCGCAGGATCTGTCGACCAAGGTCGCCGGTTGGAGAACCTCAGTTGGCGCTTGTGGACAAGAGAGACGATCTGCTGCGACGAAACCACCGCACCTAACTCCACCACTCTACCAAAGCAAATCCGCCAGCAGAGTCGGTCTTCGCCATCCGAGGACGTTCCTGAGTTGTCTGGCAGTCTCGACTCCGTAGCAGACGAGGAGGCCGTTGAGTTCTACTCTGAGACACCAGCGCTCGAGATTGCCCGTCCCAGAATCCGGAGACAAGATTCCTGCGCTAGCAGTCGAAGCCGCAAAGACCGCCACATCACCTCAGACGATTTGGAGAAGATGGTCGCCACCATCATCCAATGCAAGGAGCCCTTGAATGCTCCCTTACCCGATCTTGTGGACTCCTGTCTCATCCGAGTCGAGGACGCCGAGATGTGCCCTCTCAGGACCGATCGATCAGGATCGACGACTTCAGAGGAGTCATGCGACGACTCAACAGACGCGCCTTCTCTCGACAGCAACCAACAACAATCTCCCACTACCGAGATGCCTTCTTCCCAGTCACACCCTACCGTCGTGGTTCGCGGATTCTCGCCATCCACAGTGCCTATCTGCCGCATTACTTCGCAGTCCCAGAAGGCGCCGTCCCCGAGCGCAATCCCTGAGCCCAAGGCTGCTCCGGCGGCGCAACTTGTCCAGCCAAAGGGCCGACAGGCTCGCTTCGCCTTGGGTGTCTCTTCTGGGGATGATTCCTATAGCGACCGAGAGAGCATGGTCGCGAAGACAAAGGTTGTTCCACCACCTGCAAAGAGGCCCATGTTCAAGCTCGGAGGCTCCTCGGAAGAGAACACACCCGACAGCAACCCGAAGGCCCACAACCTTCGAAACGTCCAACAGCAGAACTACGCGGACTACATGAACGCTTCGGCGATAGAAAGCGACGACGAAGACGACGCTGTCTTCGACGAGAGCGCAATCGATGATGACGACGAATCTTCCGAATGGGAAGACTCCAACGAAGAGAGCGGCAAGTCTAGTGTTGACAGCAAGCTCAACTTCAAGCGGATCGACTCGACAACAAATCTCACGTCTCGCCGCTCTCTCATCACTCTCATGCTTGCTCAGACCGAGGGTCAAGTTCAACGCAATCCGAGGGGGATTGCCTCACAGTCTACTTCAGCACTACCTCGTACCCGGACGTCACCAAATGGACCTATCGTCTCGCCGAATGATTCCGACGAGGCTCCTCTCATGATGAAGCGCGGTCCTCGTCCCCCGCCCATGAAGTCCATCAATGAGGTCCCTCGTTCTGCCGCTCTTCCCATAATGACCACAACAAACGGTATCGCCCATCAGACCATGCTCTCGCCTAGGACGACGCGTCGCAACATGCTCGCCACCGAGCTCACAGAGTCCCTCCGCCGTCATCTCCTCTGGGAGAGGTCGCAGAAGAACGCTACGCTCAACGCAGTCCTCAAGCGCCGCCATACTTCGCATGACGTAGCGAACCTCAAGCAGTATCCGGGGCAGAATCTCAGGCAACAACCAGACAAGCCTTTTATGAAGGACAACCTCGAGGTCACCAACTGGGGATCGCCGAACAACTACTACGAACAGGGATGGTAATCTCTTCAAAAACCATCCGATATACTTTTTCTTTATCCATCAATGATATCCTGGGGACACAACTGCCACACTGTGTCGCAGCCAAACCCCCGTCCCGCCATGTACAACTTCTCATCAGCATTATCAAGCGTGATACCTTTCAACGACATCCTGCATGACTTGGCGGCGTTCTTTATTTTCTCGGCACATCGACTCGATGGCCAAACTGTCTTCATTGCATGCATCAATCCGGCCCCACATAATATCTGGCGGACATTAGGGTCGGATGGTCTCCTCATGGTCTGGAACACAAATAACTGGCATGGTTGACCGATGTTTACAATGGTGGCATCACTGCCCTCTATACCAGGACACAAAGGGGTGGCTTTACACATTCTGGCGCTGGGCTTCATCACTATGATACCACGACGCGCTTCTCTGCATTTGGCGCATTTTCTTTTCGAGCTTTGGGCTCATTTCGCTCCCAATCCCCGGTGTGGGCTTGCTACCTGTCAACGCTCGCAGGGGGGAGAAAAAGTCAATGGTAGTGTGTACTTGTATGGACCATGTCTCTTGTGATCATGGGTCCGGGAGGAAGGGGGGGAAGATGCGAGCATTGCGACGGAGGAGGGGAAAAAGCCTCAAAAAGCATTCATCAAAAGAGGCAAGGGCAAAAAGTGTTTTAGGAGGGACTGGCAGCATTGGCACGCGAAGCGAAAACTTCGGCAGCGGTTGTTGTGGGCGAGCGGCGGTTGGTCTCCAGCCTCCGGCCCTTGACCTGTTGGTTTGTGGATCCTGTCTGAGAGGGACATCGGCGAAGGGCCGAAAGGGAAAGACATGGACCGATTCCGACCACTTATTATTTGGTACTTAGAAAAAAACCAGCAAAACCGGTCAAACATAACCAAAAACAAGAATAAAATGACTTTCAAAATATCTACTTCTGCTCTTCAGCTTCTGCAACTGTGAGTGACATTGACAAACGAGCGCTACCATGGACGCGATCCAATACCCGAGACTCTGCGGCTCCAAAACCTTTAATTCCGAAGCGTGGAGGGGTCGAGCCGGTAGTGCTGAGGCTAAGCGTGCATCTCGGGAAAATTCGTAGTGTCCTGGGCGGACCACAGGATCCGTACTATGTATATTTGAATCTCGCTGACCTGGGTCCCGGCGGACCTTGTCCGATTTCAGCGAGAATTTCCAGACTGGGCATGTGACAGAAAGATGCTGACTATACCTCAGGCATGGCTTGTCACGTCAACGTCGCCGCAGTCGTGTCTCGTGATGTAACCTTGTCGAAGCCTTGTTTGGGTATGTGGATAAGGTAATAACCTATATTCCCGAGGGACCTGAAGCAATTCCTCTCAACTCACCATTTTTTTCCCTTTGCGGCTCGACGCGGCCAGAATGTCTCACCAAAAGAGCGGACGTCTAAGCGTCAGCGGCTTGCGTGCCGGAATCTGCGATACCGCTAGGTGGCAGCGTCCAAGATGGGCATTTTTCGCATGTTCTCTTGTCGAAAATACATGCAATAGAGCCGGCTTATTGTCCCCGCCTTAAAAAGTTTTAGACTCGACAAGCCTTTTTTGGATGCCAACCCGAACATAGGACGCGTCAGGAACGGGGAATATGTGCGCTGAGAATGGCATCTGATGCTGTCTCCCTTGACAGTATGCAGCATTTGCTTCTGATCTCCCGAAGCGTGATCCTTGTTCCCCGCGTTTTTGGTGAGACGTGGCTTGACGATCTTAAGTCTTCGTTGCTAAGGAGGCTGGAGTAGGGGAAGGGGATGTTTGCTACCGGTAGTTGTTTGTTTTTGGTGTTCTCCGACGTGAGAGGACTGTCGCATCAACTGAGTTCTGGTGGCTCATACCTTCAATACACAGCCACATGCACGTAGGCATGTTAGATCGAGTATCTTCGCTTGCTTGATCTTGTCTCCAGTAATCACCTGAGAGACGCGGAACATGCCTTGTACTGTGGCGGGACTAGAGATCAGACTTGTATAATGCATTGCATCTGAGACTTCATATATGTGTCTTTGCCGATCTCATGAGCATCGAAGGGATCGGATATCACCGGCGCCAGCGCCGAAGGCTGTCGTTCAGTGGCCTGTGCACTCCATTGTCGCGGAGCCGACATGTAGATCAGCTGGCGGCCCGAGGCGGGATCGACAAGCGACAACCAACGATTATGAACCACAGTGAACACTGCAGACGGTAGTCAAGTTTGTCTCAGGAATTCGGATACAGTCACACAAGCAAGGGCGCTATTCAACATATCCGACGAGTAGCCAGCATAGCAAATTGTTATTAGAACGATGAACATATAGGGATGTATCAAACCGCCGACGGACCACGATCGCGCAGATCCATCCCTGAGTCTGCTGTGTTAAGAGCTTCTAGCAGCATTTCGTGGCTCGAACGGATGAACATCCGTTCTAACGCTCACAGATAGCCGGCTGGTGAGTAGGTAGCACAGGTCTCTGTCAATGATTATTCCAGCAATTGATAGACGCTATAGGCCGATGGTCTTGCATTGTAGATACTGCCAAGGTGCGAAAACAACCAGACTTATAACCTGGCTTAAAAGAGCTCTATGCGCGTTTGGTCGGTCAGTAGTCCTATTGCCAGCCACTGGACCCTATGAGATAGTGTTTCATGCTTGCTGAGAGCACTTTTGCCTCTTCATGTTATAACGATGCAAGGGTTTGAAGATATCGTTGGGAGATAACTCGCTACGTCGTGTAGGTGAACGTGTCAAGGTGACCGGGTCAACCAGCCGAGTACCGCTAACTTTGCCCTGAGCGGAAACGGTGACTGCCACCATACCAACAAGAACTCTTGCCTGAGTTTTAGATTGCTGCCCTATGTAGTAGTGCCCCTTCGAATATGCAGTTATTTCGAGCATGAAAGCCCAAATGCGGGTCACTCTGAAGCAGATCATCGTAGGGGCGTGTGCTTTGGAAACACATGTCAAAGTGACGGTGCATGTTACCCTCGTCGTGGGTCCTTCGAGCACCACAATTTGTAACAAACGTTTTGCTTTGACGCCTCCTCAGAGACGGAAAAACTTGATTCAGTCGGTCCACATTGAGGATAATTCAAAGACCTAAGGAACGGCAGGGTACCTAGTGACGGAATCAAAGGTCGCGGGAGAAGCGTCTTCCGGGTCAGTGAAGTGGAAGCATCGGTCTATCGACCAGGCGCCAGTGAATGGTGGATTTTGACGGCCTGAAATTCAGCGCGTGCAAATGCGACGGCAGGTCAACCTCCTGCGGCGGGGCGGGAAAATACTGCGTAATGCAAGGCATGGGTGGAACCTGGATGATATTCACTTCCAGCTTCCAGATTGTTCACCGCCTTCAACTACCTCACAGTGTAAGCCACGACACGGCAAGATACACAATGCCACGCCTGCTAGCGTATTCTCTAGCTACATTAAACTTTATCTGTTGGACCATGTGTTTGTCGATTGACAATTCACGTACTTGGGACAGCTGAGGAGGGTTTCTCTCGTCTTGGCCAAAGGCGACCGACATCAGAGTTGATCAGTTGTCTGTGGTATGGCTACTCCAGGAGTCACATCCTATTCTTTGTTTGTCATGGCTGGTATGTGACTGGACCGGCTGTCCCCCGGTCATTCTCCTCGTATGCTGGTGAAAGGGGTCAAATAGACATTCAGAAAGTCTGACAGTTGTAGAAGATCACGGCCAGCATTAAGCGATGCAAAGCGTTCGAGATCGGGTATCACAGGTCCAACACACGGATGGTCTGGGCGTGACAGGTGACTTCCATTTCGATACAGCGGCTGAGCAGAACCCAAGATGGCCGTGCCTTCCAAACCTTATCAAAGACCGAGCGCGATGTCGCTGACTGCGAGGAGCGCGTTTGACAAGGCTCGCTATCAAATTGCATTCCGTGATCCTAATGGTTCCTCCCCAGATCAAATAATTGATCAATTACAAGAACCGTTTACCTCTCGCGTCATAGATTAACCATACGATTATTTACTCGCTGTATTTCACATCTGCAGGAAATGCAGCTCATCAGACGTCGAGAGTTCATGCCGCTTGGTTGGTCATGAATCATCTTACACCATAATGGCTTCGATCATGGAGGGGTAGCTTCGATAAGGCTTATCGAACCCTGCTATCGTTGCAACCCCTCCATCACCAATTATTTCCTCCATGCCGAAGCGACTTCACACCACCACAGTCCGTGTCTGCAGGAGACCGAGCTCGCAGCCGCACTTGTTCGCACGAATCAGCATCGCCAGAAGCCCTCTCACCGACTTTTAAGTTGTACCGGGATCCGGAATGCTCGCTCCCCCGGATCAATGATATAGCTGACCTTGGAGATGTTGGGCGGCCGGCAGCCTTGGATGGCATCGCTGACCCGGTACATATCGAGTTACATGCAGGTTGAGCCACCTGCCCGGCCATTTGTTCCAGTTGGGTTGAAATCCATCTCTTGTCTGCCTGGGCTGCATTTTGCTCGACGCTACTCGCTCAGGCATCCCAGCATGTCACGAATTGATCGCGGCATGATCTGGCGCGGGGCAGCATGGGATCAAGGATCTTGGTACGTGGGGGATGAGATGCGCCGTCCAACCACTCACAGCTCAACACAATCGGTTTGTTGTTTTTGTTGACGTTCTGGTTGAGAACATGGCCAATCGATCCTATTAAAGTATATTTTCAATCAACGTAGCGGCGCGGTCAGGCTGGTCACTGAGAAGGACATGACGCAGAATACGAAAGTCATGACATTGACAGAGACCACACGAAGTACCGTCTACAAACGCAAGCGGCTGTGAGCCGTGACTCTGTTGGGTTATCACTCTTATTGTCATGGACGACATGAGTACTCCCATTGGTCCTAGCTCGTGCGGTCGTGACTTGAATAGAGTGCTGATGTTATCACTTTGGAGAAAATTACACCCCCCGCTGAATTGTTGAGATTTTCTCGAAGGAAGAGTGCAAAAATGCAACAGAGTTCTTTGATGTAATCCATGGTACTACTGATCGGCGCAGGGATCCTGAGGTAAGCAATATTTCCTGTGAAGACTCGGTGTTGATCACCGAAACAGCGAGAGGCGTTGGTTAGCACGATCCCTGGCACCTTCCGAGCTTCGAGGCGGGGTTCTCGATCGGGCCTTTGTCGGTCGGCAGTGCCAGAAACCCGGCCAAGATCCACCTGTCCCGGGGACGGAGCTGCTACCGGATGTATATTGTCAGAGCCGCTATTCCCGATTGACAGCTTCGATCGGCGCCTTCTAGAAGCCTTTCGACGGCTCCAATTTTCAATCGTCCTCGAACTTGATGTGCCCCA
Source organism: Coniochaeta sp. PMI_546 (assembly GCA_021432605.1). Taxonomy (NCBI): domain Eukaryota; kingdom Fungi; phylum Ascomycota; class Sordariomycetes; order Coniochaetales; family Coniochaetaceae; genus Coniochaeta; species Coniochaeta sp. PMI_546. The sequence goes on along the minus strand of MU271157.1, from coordinate 479,628 downwards.
TCCAATGCGGGCTCCAATATATTCGATGTATCGGATTTTATTGATTATCATTGATCGATCACATTACCAGTATAGCTCAACCTGCGAGACATCCACGTTCTCGGCTCTCGCGAATATTTCAGCTTGCGGCGAGGTTACGTTGTATACAGGAAGAAACCCCACAGGATTGCAGAAAGATATGGCGACACCGTCAAAAGTCATGGACTCCGGATACGCCTTGTGGGCGGCGATAATTGACTGCCGAGTCGCAGTCATCAGGCACAGTAGGCGTCGTAAGTATGTGGAGTCACGGCGGGCGGACTAGTCAAGGTCGACGAACACCATATCAGCAGAGCCGCAACACCGACTGCTCCAGCCACGGCGTGCCAGGGTGCTAACTCTGTCCACCCACCTTCTTGCCCCTAGCTTATTCACTGTGGTTCGCCTCATTCTAGAGTGTAGTGGCGTACTGGAGGCAGCCGGTACAGTGCCTCTCAGCTGAATAGTCGCACGTGTCATGCGAGGTTAGACTCGCCACGAGTGAGGACAGTGGACCTCCTGCCTCCACCATACCCCTGAGAACCTGATCCAGCTGAATCGCTCCTTCTTACGCGTTGGAGTAGCCGGTACTACACTTCACAGCGCATTGAGTAGCAGTGTCAACACTGGGCTCTCCTTTTGACCTTCTATTTTGGGTAATCTTTCCCCGTGCGTTCGACATGCGTATAGGTTGCGGAGATGAAGAATATCACCCATACATCGCGTGTCCTAGCCGTCGAGATGAGGAAGACCGGCTCATGGGTACCGCTATAACGGATCATACATTGGCCAGTCCCTTACTATGAAGCCGTGGTTCAGGGCTTCGTCCCACCTTCATATTCTGAGGACGGCTCAACTGTCACGATATTCTCACCTGTGCCAGATACACACCGGCGACTCTAGGCTATAGAAGTTTGCTATCATAGTCCCTTGCATCCGACATGGTGTCCCCTCTTATGTAGCTTCTCTCCGCGATGAGGTCCGTCGAGCTTCTATTCCTGCCGCCGAAGCGAGTTTTTGCATATTGGATGTTGATGATGCTGCTAGCCGCACGAGGATGACAATACGCGAGGCCTGCTGCGTAAAAAGCTCGGATGCGACCTTCTCTGTACATTGCTGTCTCTCGTCAATGAACCTGCTTCTTGTAACTCTATTTCCAGTCCGACAGTTCAAGCTCGAGCCCTGCCTACTTGCTACTGAGATAATTTGACTCCCGTCGGCAAAAATGGGGTACCCCGGCTGCCGTGCATTCGTGGACGCGTCTATCTGAAGTCTATCTGAGGATCCTTGAGAAAGTTCGCAGCGACGCATCACTCTTTGTCTGGAAGATGGCATGACGCGAGATATCCCTACGATGGGAGACTGTGACTTAGCAATCAACTTGACGAGCCTCGGCCGGTGCCTCAGTCGAGTCTCTTCCCCGCGGAACATGGAGAAACCAGTCACTGCCATTCGACATGTCCTGGCTCTCATTCACCTTGTGTGGTTCTCGAGGTCCAGTAGACAGATGCTTGCGTGACATGACAGGGAGATGCATCCTCAAACCTTTGATGCTAGCTTTTCAGATAGTTCCCTCCCCCTGATTACTAACTACCCCTGAGAAGGGGATAATACTACTTGAGATCCTGCATTGATGCTGGATATTGAAAACTGCGAGCCCTTATTTTTGACTTCATTGTTCCAGTGGTGTACGAGGGCGACACAGCCGCGACACGACTTGGCCATCTCCCGCATCAAGTGAGAACGGCCGAGTCTTGTTTAATTCGCCGTAGATATGGACAACACGCTGTACCGGAGGTCTGCGCAGGCATATTGCCTCAAAGCGTCAGATGAAGCTCCGCGTTAGGGCACGGTGGTCTCTGACTGTCCTGCGTTGGGCATCACTGAGATACCTTAGCTGAGAAATCTCCCCTTACGTTCCCGCTTGGTGTCGTGCGTCTTCGAGTCTCGAGTCTTCTTGTGATGGGTTTCAATTTGTGTGTCATGACGAATCAGCGATCCTAAACATATCATATCTCTCAGCAGATGACAACCCATGCGACTGCTGCAGAGTTCCTAACTCCATTACATGCTTCTCAGCGCACCCAACGCACCCTTTAGCAGGAGAAGACCTTGGGGCCTGGGTTAACATAAGTCGTCGGCACAGGGTAGTTGATATTAATCAGAATCCCTGGGTCACTCGCCGAGTACGCTCCCGGAAACGCGACCGTCGGGCCACCCTCCGTGCTCCCACCACCGCTCAGCGAGATCTGCCCACATGAGATATAAAACTGCGCCCCGCCACTACTACTCGCGCTATGCAGCGCGATATGCTCAATCCTGAACAGGTACTCCCCGTTCTTCAAACACCTCGGAATGGTCACGCTCTGCGTCGCCTTATTCGTGCTCGGCCATGTCAGCTGCGCCCCGAAGTTGGGCTGCTCCTGGTAGATCTTGAACCACACCGACCCGGACCCGTCCCAGGTCTTGGCGCTCTTGCCGTCGGGCACGCGCGCCATGTACATCTGCACGGGGCCCGGGTGGTAGATGTTGGGGGAGGCGCTGAAGCCGACGGTCGAGCCGGCAGTGACGTTGATGGTTGCCGCGCTGCCCATGGATAGGGCGTCGCATCGGATCCCCTCGGACTTGACGTCGCCGACGAAGCCGTTGTTTTGCCAATGTGTGGTCTTGATAACGTTCACCCACTCGCCGGTGGCTTTGCCACCTGCTAGGAGTTGAGGGAATGTGTCTGGTTGTGTCAGACAAGGCATGTTACAGGTGAGGATCAGTAGCTTACAGTGAGCCTCTACCGCGCCGGCGGCGAGGAGGAGAGTTGGGAGGACGTGCATATTGACAATCGTTCCACAGTCGGAGTAGTCGTCGTGGAGACTGTTGAGTCAAGTAAACCGGCTCAGAGGGGTTGTGTGACGTTTGGAGGGCAAGCAACTTGAGTGCCAAGACCCAGGAGACCCGGGTAGAGCCTTATATCAACCATTTCATCCCCATACTCGCTGCACAGGTGGCCAGCGGAGGACCGTCATCCCTATCCGGAAGCATGGAAGTCGGCCATGCGTAAGGTGGGTTACCCGCCGGCTAAATAGGGGGAAGACGCCATTCGGAAGCACTCCGTATATTGTGCCACTCTAAATGCGATGGAAGACATACAATAACCTTGAGCACGATTTCCTGGCTCGTGAGCAGAATCCGGGGTGCATCGTCGGGCTTCGGCCGGCATTTGGTCTGGTTCTGAGTGACGTGATCGGACGAGCGCATGAACACTGCGAGAATCCAGGATCAGGGCTGAATGAGGGACTCTTTGCCGTTGACTTGCTACTTGGTTAGGCTCTCAAGTAATGGAAACTGAGTTCCTTAACAATTGAGGACGATTGCGAGAGCTGAGTGATGGAAGAGAGCACATCGAAACAACTGTTGAGCTGAAGCTGGCTATGAGAAGACGATCAGCGGAAGATCACCCGCCGGGTGCCAATGCTTCGCTTCCCTAACGCGCACATCCGCATCGTAACAGTACACCTGAAGAAAGAAAAATCACATGAGTAGACTACGAATGCCTAGACGGACAACCAAGCCGCTCAACCTCCATAGCTCGAAGGCGAGACTGCAACTGCAGCACCCCCGAGAGATAGGGCCGACTGACTTTCGGGAGCGGATAGCCGCGTATATTGATCTGTTCATATGGGATACAACCGTAGCAAATCTTGCATCCCATCGTAAAAAGTCGCTCCCTAACTTGTGACCAGGCGTAGACCTCGGTTTGTAATGGACAACCCAGTTGAAGGAAACTCCGACACCCAGGAATCATCCGCACACTTGTGCATATCTATGAATGCGTCACAATGAGACCTACACGTCAAGAACAAGAATAGCTAGGTAGTCGTAATATCACGTCGCCTATATTGGACGTCAGAGGTGGAGAGAGATCAATGTCTATTGTAACTTTACATCAAATAGAATGTGGTAGTGTTGAGATTCTGCCTCACAGAAGGGCCAGTCAAAGTTTAAGCACCTCCCTCACGTTTAGCGTACTCCTCCTCCATCCTCTCGTCATATTGACGATCAGCCTCCCGCTCAGCTTCTGTCTTCGGCCGGGTCGAGCCAGCTCCGGTATCGACGCCGGCACCAGTAGGGCGAGACTCGGCAGAGGCAACATCCGGGATTTGAGCAGCCTGAGCCTGAGGGGCCTGGGTGGATGCTTGTATTGAGGCTGACATCGTGCGGGTGTATGATCTGGTTGAGGCAAATATTGATATCTGAGCTTATTGGACACAAGTATTGAATGGTTGTTTGATGTTGTTGAGAAGTGCAATGGAGGTAAAGGAGACACAAGTGTGGCGCAAAGCCACATTTATACCTCAGTTAGTGGCGAATGCCGTGGAATGGGTCACGCCTCAGCCACACACTCTCTCAAATGAAAGTGTTGGTTGATATTACTGACTAAGCACATAGGCCACTCCTCTTATCTTATCTGGTGTGGCTTGACTTGAGTCACCCCGCGATACCAAGCCACAATTCCCCCTCGGAGCAGCACAGTTTGGTGAGTCAAAATTTCACCCCGCTGTGGGAAATAAATTGAGTTGATGTTCTATCTCGCCCTCGAATGTGAGGGATACTGAGAACCAACTTTGAATATTTGCCATTGAGGACGTCACAACATGGCGGACTCAACCAATCCCACCCCTCCCACCGAGGAGATCGCAAACCTTCATCTCGACGAGGTGACGGGCGAACGCGTCAGTCTCTACCCCGCCATTCTTCCTTGACTTGGACATCCATGTTCACGTTCAACTTACGACTGACTACTGACGACGCCGAAACAGGTCTCCAAGACAGAGCTCAAGAAGCGCCAGAAGGCACGTCAGAAGGAGGCAGAGAAGGCCGCCAAGGCCGCCGCCGCTCCTCCCAAGCCCGCCTCCAAGCCCAAGGCCGGCGCAGAGGAGAAGGACCTGAACCCGAACCAGTACTACGAGATTCGCTCGCGCCAGGTCAAGGCCCTGCTCGATGCCAGCACCACTGACCCGACCCTCAACCCGTACCCGCACAAGTTCGAAGCCACCTACGATCACTCCAAGTTCTTCGAGGAGTTCGGCCACTTCAAGTCGGGCGAGTCTGACAAGTCTAACGTCATCAGACTTGCGGGCCGTATTTACAACATTCGTACCTCGAGCTCCAAGCTTATCTTCTACGATCTGCGCACTGCTGCCGACACACGTCACATTGGTCAACACATTCAGATTGTCTGCCAAGCTCAGGAGGCAGCCGAGGGAGGTATTCCCTTCGAGAAGCAACATGAGGCTCTGAGGAGAGGCGATGTCATCGGCATTGTTGGATACCCTGGCCGGACAGCGCCCAAGAAGCAGATTGAGCTTGGAAAGCAGGGCGAGCTCAGCATCTTCGCAACGGAGGTCAAGCTACTAGCTCCTTGCTTGCACATGCTGCCGACTGAGCACTATGGCTTCAAGGACCACGACCAGAGGTTCCGGATGCGTTATCTTGATCTGCTCTTCAACGACTCCTCACGCGAGGTTCTCTGGAAGCGCAGCAAGATGATTAGGTACATTCGTGACTTCTTCAACGACCGCAACTTCCTCGAGGTCGAGACGCCCATGATGACCGCCATCCCCGGCGGCGCCACGGCTCTTCCCTTCGTCACTCACCACAACGACCTGAACATCGACATGTATATGCGGATTGCCCCCGAGCTCTTCCTCAAGATGTTGATCGTCGGTGGCTTCGAGAAGGTCTTCGAGCTGGGCAAGAACTTCCGCAACGAGGGCATCGACCTCACCCACAACCCCGAGTTCACCTCTTGCGAGTTTTACGCCGCCTACTGGGACGTCTACGACGTCATGAACATCACCGAGGAGCTCGTCTCCGGCATCGTCAAGCACTTGACTGGCGGCTACAAGACCAAGTTCACCAACCAGCACGGCGAGACCTACGACGTCAACTGGGAGGCCCCTTGGAAGCGCATCGAGATGATACCGGAACTCGAACGCATCAGTGGCGAGAAGTTCCCCCCCTACGACGAGATGCACACCGAAGCCACTGGCGAGTTCCTCAAGGGCATCCTCAAGAAGATGAACGTCGAGTGCCCCCCGCCCCTCACCAACGCGCGCATGCTCGATCGTCTCGTCGGCGAGTTCATCGAGGAGCAGTGCATCAACCCGACCTTCATCATGGAGCACCCGCAGATGATGTCTCCTCTGGCCAAGTACCACCGCTCCAAGAAGGGTCTGTGCGAGCGCTTCGAGGCCTTCGTGTGCAAGAAGGAGATCGCCAACGCCTACACCGAGTTGAACAACCCCTTCGACCAGCGGTTGCGGTTCGAGGAGCAGGCGCGACAGAAGGCGCAGGGCGACGACGAGGCGCAGATGGTGGACGAGAACTTCCTGACTTCGCTCGAGTACAGCCTGCCGCCTACCGGCGGATGGGGATTGGGCATCGACCGCCTGGTCATGTTCCTGACGGACAAGTATAGCATCAGGGAGGTGCAGGCTTTCCCGTTCATGAAGGATGAGCGGTCAGGCGCCAACCATAAGTTTGCTGCTGAGGTTGTGGGTGTTGAGCCCCTGCCTGAGGAAGGCATTCGTAAGTCTACTCCCAGGCGAGATTTGATGTGCGTTACTGACATAACTATAGCCCATAAATAGATGGTGGGAAGGGAATTAGAAGATGGGTTGCAAAGGTGGTATCATATTCATGGTGGGCTAGACTCTTATAGGTAGCTTTCCCAAATGAGGAGATGCGTGGCGGTGTGCAGCTCTCTCTGTGCCAACCATGCAGAAATCGATGGAGCCGATCGGTCCAGAATATGGTATTAACATGAGAAGAATGGAGAGTCTATACGAAGATTCATGATCGTACAAGTTTACCACCTTTCGTGTCTACGCAAGTGACAAGGACTACACCCTCGTCAGCAACCTCCTCTGCACCAACTTGATCGTCCTAGGCGACACCCTCATCCTGGACCCCAACACCAACGCCCCGCTCAGCAGCGCCAGCGCACCGGCCTGATGCGTAGCCGCCAAGTGCGTAGGGACCATGTAAATCAGCGTGCTGATCCCCAGCACAACCTGGAGCGAGACAAGATGCACCATACCCATGACGCCTTTCCTGACATCCCTGGGCATAGCGGCGGCCACCCTGCCGGTACGGCTGTAAGCGAACAGCGCCAGCACCGCGAAAAAGGTCGTGGTGGCCAGTATTCGGTGATCGAGCTGTACCAGGGACGGGTTCTCGAGCATGTTGCGCCACCAGAGGTCGCTCTTGTCCTCGCGGCGGGAGTAGAAGTCGCTCCAGAGCTCGCTGGCGGGAGGGGTGAGCCCGAGGCCCATCTTGGGGAACTCGTTGTAGATGAGTCCAGCGTCAAGGCCGGCAACCAGCCCGCCGGACAAGACTGTCACGAAGACCAGGGCCGTGAGTGCCGTGACGTAGCGGCGAAGCGGTACGAGAGCTGGGGACTGGAGAGCCTTCAACGCGGCGGAAGCGGCTGCCGGGTCCTTGAGGAGGCGGTTCGTTCGGAGGACGGACAGGCCGGCGAGGAGCATAGCGCTATAGCACACAAAGGCCGCGGCCAGGTGGGTGGTCAGTCGGTACTGGCTGACGCGAGGGTGAGACCCAGGCGCGAAGAGGTCGTCGTGCAGGCCGGACTTGACCATCCACCACCCGATGACACCTTGGAAGCCGATCAGGCCCGATATGCCGACGAGGCCAAAGGCCATGCGCTTGGTGACACGGCGGCGGGCGATGAAGTAGATTGTGGGTATGACGAAGGAGAGACCGATGAAGCGGCCCCAGAGGCGGTGCGTCCACTCCATGTAGTAGATCTTTTTGAACTCGGCGAGGTCCATGTGCGGGTTGAGCAGCTTGAACTCGGGGGAGGCGCGGTACTTGTCGAATTCGGACTGCCAGTCTTCGAGGGACATGGGCGGCAGGGAGCCGGTTACAGGCTTCCATTCTGTTATGCTGAGGCCGGACTCTGTTAGGCGGGTGAGGCCGCCGAAAACGACGATTCCAAAGACTGAGGCGGCGGAGGCGAGAAGGAAGATGCCAACAGATTTGGAGTTTGTTTCGGGGAAGGAGGAGGATCCCGAAGAGGACTGAGTGCTGGATTGTGCCTTCAGTTCTGCTGTCACCGCAGAAACTCTACCTGCGATAGGGTTCGCTGGAGGAGCTTGAGCTGCTGTCGACTCATATCGTCGTGATGACGCTCGCAGCGAACTCAGGATGGGTGAAGGTGATGGCGATGGTGATGACAAGGGAGAGAAAGTCCGTTGCTGGCGAAGACATTGACGGCAAACGAATGACGAGCGGGATAGCTGGGTAATTGCCCTGCGCATCCCGGCTTGGAAGGATGCCATGTTAGCTCGCTGCGGTTGTCAACGGCAGAAGCTGTGAGTGTCACAGAAACCTGGAGGTTTTGACACAGAAAGGTCAGCTCACTTCGCGGTCTCGCTACTCGTTGGGCGGCCGAGACCGAGAGTGGGGGGCTTTCAGCCACAGCAGTATGTCTATCAGCCTATCAGGTACTATGTGATTGTGAGGGCTAAGCCACATGTGGCTCGACGCTGGGAGATCCAGCTCATCCGTACTTCTGCGTTGAAAGCCAGGGCGTCAACCTGGGACGGATTCGTGGAGGTCTTGTCTGTGCATTATATTCTGGACTGTCACTACTACTAACTTTGTGAAATATAGCGAAATCATGATCTAAGAGACTCTGTCGTGTGCAATGTTTTCAAGGTTCCATTACCTTATGGGTCATTTCGACGTCAACTTTGGAAGTGGGGATATTTTGTGTTGTCTTACTAGGTACCTTAGCATTGAGGGCAGGGACGATGCCATGAACAACCTCGTGACTCTCAAAAGAAAGGATGACTTTGGATCTGTCTCGCCTGAACCAGGAGTTACAAGAAGCTATCTGATATGGCCGGGTTTATGATCGGAAGTCGTCTTCCTGATCACCATGTCGTCTGTTCCAAGCCATGAGGAAGGTCTCTTCTCAGTATCAACGAGCCACTCGCATCGCAGGTCCAGAGCAGGCTCCAGCTTCTCGCGTCTACGTCGCCGCCTGACCTTTGACGCGAATACCAAGACTCGGGACCCTCATCCATCGGTATTCGAGGAAGGTGAGGACGAGGATGTCCGGCCACCCCTCAGCAGGCCAGGCTCGCAATGGGCATTGAATGAGGTGAACCAGCTTATCGACGGTGACGAGTACGACCAGGAGACATACGGTCTGACCGAGTTCCGTGATGGGTTTTTCGATGCTGCTTTCACGAGGCCACGGTCAATTGACCAAGAGGAGCTGGACAGACGTGCCCAGCGGACACTCCCAGTGGCTTTGCAAAAACAGCACCCGCTGTCTCTGACGGCATTTCTCCCAAGGCAGTGGCGTGGTATTAAGGATGTCGCAGCACGTGTCTTTACAACATCAGGAGGTGTCAAGCTCGTAAAGACATTCGTAGCTGTTTTTGCGGCATATGTCTTATGCCTAGTTCCGTCGATACGGGCATGGCTCGGGAGGTATAGCTATGTCATGGTCATTTCGGCCATTATCAATCATCCCGGGCGAACCATTGGGGCTCAACTCGACGGATGTGTCTCGACCATACTCGGCACTCTGACTGGTCTAGGATGGGGGGCTTTCGGACTATGGCTGTCGACATCAACTGTGGCCGCCAAGGTCGGTTATGGAGCGATTTTGGCCGTCTTCCTGGGCGTCTACATCTTCATCGTTGCAGCCATACGGTCCTACTTCATCCGGCTTTACCAGTTCGTCATCTGCGCTGGTATAGCTGTCTGCTACACCGTTCTGTCCGAGGTGTCTAACGAGGCAGTCCGCTGGGATAAGCTACTGAATTACGGCATTCCTTGGTTCTTGGGGCAAGGGCTATGTCTGGTGGTTTGTCTTGTATTCTTCCCGGATGCCGGTTCTAGGCCTCTTGCGGTATCCCTGGACAATGCGTTCGCCGCAATGTTGGATGGACTCGACGAGAAGAAGGCTCAGCTAACGCTTACTCGCCGGCGCCTGGCCCAAACTTTCGTCAATGTCTCCCAAATGTACAGGGATCTCGTCATCGACTTCAGTATGACCTTGTTCGACCCCAAGGACGTTTATACACTACGCAACCTGCTACAGGCTGTTGTCCGAAGTCTATTGGCACTGCGACCTAGACCTGAGGTCTTTAACCTGCATGATGTGGCCGATGGTCGCATAAGACCGAAGGAGTCCAGCAACACCCAGGACATTGAGGCCGCTGTTGACGTGGAGAATGTAGCCCTGGATGAAGAACTTGCTGGAGTTCTCAGCCTACCTCACCTACAAGGAGGGAGGACATCCAGAGAGGAAGCGATTCATCTTGTGTCGCACAACCTCGAGGATCCGACCAGTCGCCTCATCCATCACATGAAACACGCTCTGCGGGCCTGCCACGCAGAGCTCATGGACAGGTCGGGTTACAGAAAGTACCTCGGGCCAGGAGAAGACGTCGAGTCTGACCTGCTAGGAGCCCTTGTGAAGCTACGAAAAGCAATGCACAAGTTCGACGCCGCCGAAGATGCCCTTCTCGATGGCGAAGAAATGGCTGCTACATTCGTACAAGAAGTTGTCGAAGTCTTTGCGTACTGCCGTCCCATACGACAGGCAGCCAAGGCCATAGAAGCCGTGCTAGTCAAGGTGATGGAGATGGAACAAAGGAAACCAACCTGGCCCAGGATATATGCGCCATCATATCCCTGGCGGAAAGCTTTGAACAGGACCAACCCACAAGTACGCCACGATCGCGGCGGGGTCACGGCTGGCTCGTATTACAGGAGCTTCGACGATATATCACACCTGATAGACAAGATCAAGTCCTCGGTTCACCACCCCAATCCGGAGCTAGCACCACAGGAGCCGGAGCTGTTCAACTCGAAAACTATTGCTAGTGATCGTTCGCGGGTGGAGGAGAGGGCTAACGACGGACCACCGCTGAAGAAGAGCACTTTCCGCTATGGTGTCTGGAAAATACTTCATCGGTTGCAGGGGTTCGAGATGCGCTTTGCGCTGAAGAATGTTATTGTGACCGTCTTACTTTCGATGCCAGCTTGGCTAAACGAGAGTAGGGAGTGGTGGAATGCTTACTCGTCGTGGTGGGCCGTTGTTATGGCGTGGATGATGATGCATCCGAGGTACATTTACTTTCACTTGGGAATGCTCCGCTCCGAATATGATACTAACGTGAAAGCACAGAGTAGGGGGGAACCTTCAAGATCTAGTCACCCGGGCCTCTATGGGTGTGCTCGGTGCTGCCTGGGCTGGAGCTGGTTATGCCGCAGGGCAGGGTAGCCCGTACGTCATGGGAGTGTTTGCAGCTATCTACCTCTTGCCGATGCTCTATCGATTCACTCAGAGCTCCCATCCGGTAAGACAGGCAACTTGACCTCACCTTGGTCGGACAATAGCTGACGAAGGAGCAGAGATCTGGACTCGTGGGGTGTCTGTCGTTCACGGTGATATCACTTTCCTTGATGACAGACAGCGGATCGCCGGTCACAATCACTATCAGCCGCGGTCTTGCGTTCGTAGTTGGGGTGGTTGCGGCCGTGATCATCAACTGGATATTATGGCCTTTCGTTGCGAGACACGAACTGAGGAAAGCCGTCTCGGCGATGTTATTCTTCTTGAGCATTATTTATAGGAGTAAGTGCTGGCCACGAGCAAAACAGGACGTCAGAGTGTCTAACGCAGACAGGCATTGTCGCGAAATACATCTACTACGAGCAAGGTCACAAACCGACAGCCGAGGACATCCACCGATCTGAGATATTAGAAGGGAGACTGCGCGAGGGGTTCGTTAGGGTGCGGCAACTAATGGTATGCAAGCGCTGGACCATCATGGATCTCGTTATGCGAACTCTAACCTGATATAGGGCCTTACCCGGCACGAAATCCGTCTCAGGGCGCCCTTCGACCCCTTGCACTACTCCGCCTTGGTCAACGGCTGCGAGCGATTCTTTGAGCTTCTGGTCGCAGTCCGCGAGTCAGCGCTCTACTTCGACCCCAAGTTCGTCAGAGACAACGACGAAGCCATGTCAGCACTACTGAGTTATCGCCGAGACGCCGTAGCGTCGATCCTAACCAACCTGTACATCCTGGCGGGAGCGCTCCGAGCAGATCGGAAGGTGCCCAAATACCTGCCTAGCGCTGCGTTGGCAAGGAAGCGACTGATGGACAAGATGATTGAGCTTGAGAACGAGTACGAGACGGACAGGAACCGTGAAATCCGCCAGCTGGGCGAGAGGAAGAAGTGGGTGCAGATTTATAGCTATTCGTATAACGAGAGTCTTACGGGATGTGTCGCGCAGCTGGAGGAGTTGGAGATGTATAGCAAGCTCATTGTTGGAGAGCAAGGGTGAGTTTGCCTAACCTAAATGTGGTGACTTTACTAACCAGATACAGGTTCAACGATGATTATGACAGCGACTCATGGGATGAGAGAGCGTAGATCATTAGGTAGATGCCCAAGATTTTCCGACACTGTTATAGACAAGTCCATGGCCTCCGGCAACCTGCGCATGATAAGCCTGATGATAAACCCGCATTCAGAGCAGATCGATCAGTCCCGTATCTCACATTATGTTCAGTACTAATTCCATGCGTTTGTCAACTTCTGAGTCTCACATCACGCCATTCGAGCCGGAGACTTTGTTCCCCTCCTCTCGGCAGCTTCTAAAGCACACGACAACCCGACACGCTAGCCACTTATATTCCTTGCCGAAATAATTCCAGGTTTTGTGAGCAGGCCAATGATCGGGGGAAGACTTTTCCGGTGGCTTCTTCCCCAAGTGGCCAAAATTGGTGCTGCAATCGTCGGGTGTGCCGGTCCTTCGTTGGACCATAGTTGAGGATGGAAAACCTGGCGTAAGCTATGGTCCTATGCTTTCATTCGACCGAGAGGGCTAGGTCGAGCATGGAAGCAAACTGAGGCATCCGGGTCTGAAGAACCACATTACGCTGCTGTTCTTCCACGTACGACCACAGACGTCTGAGAACTCGGGATCCCGTCCGCTCTCCCATAGATAAGCAGACGATCGCAAAATTGGCTGTGGGAGCCGTATATTGACCAATCGGTCTTTGGCACCACAGCTTCCCCCACGGCCATTAGTAGGGTCTTCCAAGGCGTTGTGGCAGCGCTTGATACAGACGACCTCCCATCTTGCTACCCTTAAGGTCAATACATATCTGTGTTTAGCTAGTACTAAAGTACTAGAGCCTGGCGATTTTGCGGTATACTCGACATCGGCGTATAGGTGGCAGAATTTTACGTGGCACTTTCCTCTCTAGTTGCCATAGCTTGGGGCACCTGCCGGCTTGCCCTCAGCTCCTAAACCTCCCGCCTGAGCGCCCGCACCTCAATTTAGGAGCATAATATCTAAGGGAGAAACCGAGACGACACCCTGCTGTGTCTTAAAGTTTGAACAGACATCATCCCACACCGCGCGCCACGCTGGAGACGGTCATCTAGCCAATTGAGCCCGCCCACGGCAGCAACAGCTATACTGGCGGGTCACTCGATAGACTCTATACCGCCATATACCGGGCCGAACATTGGTAACAGGCGGAATTGGCCGTATAGCTTACACGCTATTTCAGGATAGGCGTATAGAATAGGGTGAAAAGACCGTTTGAGTCTTATAACAAACTCGTTACGTTGTCAGAGCCCCTATAGGCGTCGTGCTATTCGGTAAAACTACGGAGCTAATTCCTGAATCCTGATTTGCCTAAATGGCTAGAGGGTTGATATTTGTGCTCGAATAGCTTGGACGACATCGATGTGTGACTCAAAGGTAGCTCAAATAGTGCTTATTCCTTCTGGTTAGGGTAATCGTCAACGGATGAGCACCTCCGGCGGCGGCTTGCTTGTATTACGCGTAGCGCGCAGCGCATGCGGAAGGCAACTTTATGCAGAAGTTAAGAGGTCCGGCGTGACTCCTGGGTTCGGATAAAGAGGTCTTGGTACGAATAAGATTGAGGACTTCTCTGATACTTGTCGCCCTCGGGCATGTTACACTTTTTTAATATATAGCTTGGTTAACGTTTCTCGGCTTCTTGCCACCCCCGAGTCACCGGCGAGCAATGTAGGAGGGATGGCCACGAGGAAGGTACAAAACCGAGCTACTTCCTTTCACAGCTTGTTCATTCTTATCTCTTCATATCAACTCAAGAAAAGTAACAATCAAAGCAGGTATGTGATTAAAAAACCCTTTGTTATTAAAAAGAGAAAGGCTACCTGACTAACTAGAAAACAATGGCTCAGACTTAACTGTTATCATCACGAGAGGATCTATGTCCATGCTATAGCTCGAACAAGCTGTTAGCCCGTAACAAGGTTATTGTTCATCACCGCCATGACCATTAGGCCACTAGCCTGTCTGTGATGTCAAGACTCAGTGTTCCAGGGTCTTATTAACTACCGGCTATTGGAGGGAGAAGGGGCTCTAGGGAAGGAGGATCTGGGGGAAGAAGGCTCTGGGGGAAGAAGGCTCTAGGGGAAGGAGGCTCCGGGGGAAGGAGGTTGAGGGACATGAAGAGGAAGGAAGCGCGTCTCCAATATCAGCAAGGCTGAAGAACCGCTTCCTAACCCTTACACAAACCTCGACGGGGTAAACCCGTCCTTAAGAGACAATGATGAAACGGAGCTACCAGTTGAGATTCATACGACATCCGCTCGGATGGCGGTAGTCTTATATGGCAAGCTATAATCTGAGTCTACTTGTATAAGGTACTGTAGGAAGACCGTAACGGTAGTTCTGGCGTCTCTTACTAGAAAGCTTATTAAAACTAATTTGCCGCGCAGCCCAAGTCAACCACGTAAAAATGCAAGGCCGAGTCGGCTAGCGAAAGTTCCTCAGTCGAGCTCTGAGTCTAGTTCCGAGGACGAGAAGCCATATACCAAAATCGTCGTCTAAGGAAGAGTCATCCTCAGATGAAGACTCGTCTTCTGAATCGAATTCAGATGCTGAGTCAGAGGTCGAGGAAGCTGCCCAAGTTCCTCTCCCTAACAGCGAGTCCTCCACATCGTCGAGCGAAAGTGACAGTGATAGCGACTCCTTCTCTTCCGACTCCTCCTCTTCCGACTGCTCCTCTTCCGACTCCTCCTCTTCCGACTCCTCCTCTTCCGACTCCTCCTCTTCCGAATCCTCCTCTTCCGACTCCTCCTCTTCCGACTCCTCCTCTTCCGACTCCTCCGACTCGGAGTCTGACTCCGCTAAACAAGTGCAAAAGGAGGCTAAGGAGGCCAAGAAACAGGAGAAAAAGGAGACCTCCGGATCCGACACTTCGGCCACCGTAGGCAAGGCTTCGCCCGAGGTCTTCCCGGTATCTATATTCGCCCCGCTACCTCCTAACCCGACCATCAAGGCAAACAACCGGGGCAAGAAGAATGGTAGCGAAAGAAGGGAACCGCCGAAACCATTTTCCCGTATCAAGGATGATATAGTAATGGACCCGCGGTTGGCTTCTAACGCGTTTGCTAGTCATAAGTGGGGATAGAAGGCATACGAAGACTTGATTGTTGCGCGTGGCAAGGGCTTCACCAAGGAGAAGAACAAGAAGAAGAAGGGTAGCTACTATTTAGTTATAAGTCCGCCGACACGTAAGGCTTCCTAGCTTGAAGTACAAGAGAATTAACACTGTTGGATAGATACCCGTTATCCATTTCGCACAATAACCTTCATCCCAACTTCGAAACACCTCGCCTACGCAAACCCAAAACTCATCAACAGTATCACCGAACCGAGTCACATCACCGAACCGAGTCACAGCCGTGAACTCTAAATAACCAGACCATAAAGATACCAGCTTGCCAGAACAAGCTTTTCGCCCACGGCACACAAAATAGCCGCCTGTCCTACGAGCCAAGCAATCGGGTCTCCCACACAAGTCCTCCCACCGATTGATTCCACCACTTCCATCCATCAACCGAATCAATCACTCTAGGCAAGTGGCACCCTCTAACACCAGGAATCTATCGCGCCGCTAACCTCCTATCGCAACCGCAGTCCACAATATCCAAAACCACTACCGTCAATTACGAGGTCCCAGTCCCCAGTACCAAATAGGAGATCAAGACTATCTATATCGACCTCCCTAACAAGCCTACGGATCGAGATAATATAGCCAGGTTCAAACTTATTATCGAGGGCCTTCAGGTAACTAGCCGCGAGGATCTTGAACGAAGAAAGGAGCTTAAAGGCTATATAAGGCGGCTCCGCAAGCTGGTTCTAAAGGCTGAGAAGGATTGGGGCGAGGCACGCTCTAAATATGCTGTTGCTGTGCCATGGGAGACATGGAGAAGAATGTTTCCGGAGGCACAGGTGAACAAGGAAGCAGTATCAGTAGTGCTTCTGAAACGTCAGTGTGCAGTGGCTATATGGTCTGGTATTTGGGCAGAACGGTGGGAGAATGAGATTTGAAAGGAAGCGTGCGAGAAACCGTGCGAACTCAACATGCAGATGATAAGTTGGGCAGGTCAGCCTCTGGACAGTAAGTATGCTTGTTTCCCTCAAATTCGATATGCTGTAAGTGACTCCCAAGGGTCCGTAATGTTTTCAACCCAAACGCCCGATGCAGATAGTTACCAGCTCTTTCGTTCCATCCATCATGATACAAACAAGTCAATGCCGGCGGCCGGACGCTAAAATGCGTAGGTGAACCGTTCGAATGTGAAGCCCAATGCCATCTCTCCGGCCAAAACGCGAAAGGGGTATCGTCGATGCCTAAAAGCAGGATGCCGCTTTCTATCACTAGCAATGCAACCCAATCAACCGTCTAAATCAACCAAAGACAACCATGACATGCTGCATACCAATGCACCAAGGCTCTTCCAATAGAGCTCGTAATAGTGACCGTCATCCATGTTCGTTACCGAACGCGAAACCTGCTGTGATTCCCACTTCCGTACACCCATGACCTTTCTCCCACATACGGTCAAGCCGTTCCCTGATTCTTCAAGCGTACTCCGCCGCCACACTCTGCAGTCCAACCGAATAGTTGAACTCGGTACTATTCCACCGCACCGGGATGATGGTGAGGTAGTTCAGAAACCTGGACCCGTCCTTTCGATAGTTTGTGATCTCAACTTGGCACTCCCGGTTGTGGCTGACAGCGTGCCGTATCTCCCTGAGGGCGGCCTTATCGGCTGTCGATTTCCTAGGCAATGTTGTAGCATCGGGAGGTGCTTGTAAAAAGCGGCAATTGCGTCCTAGCACTTCATGTTTAGAGTAGCCGGTCAACGCTGTGAATGGCTCGGAAGCGTAGATAATTGGCGAGTCCACTTGCGTCAGGTCGCAGAGAATAAGCGCGCAGGAGGCATCGACCGCCCCAATCTCGACTTGCGGGTTCGGTCGGTTGTATATCTGGAGCTGTTGATGTATTAGAAGATGATGTATTGATACCATGCGGACGACAGGTGGCCACTGAATCCTCCTATGCCTCTCTTATCGAGTGATGCTCGGTTCATGATATCAACACCGCCCGATGCTGGGTAGTTACTCACCATGATGCTCAAGGCATCTACACCTGACCCGGTATAGAGTGTGGGGTGGAATATCGTTGGCTGGGCGGCTGCAGCATCCCCATTTTGTGCTTCCTGCTCTAGGTACTAAGAGACGGGATATCAGCTATTTTTGCTTGCTCGCGTCTCGGCAGATCTAGAGCCGGTTCGAAGTTACCTCCAGAGCACTATGTTCCCAACTATTCATCTTCACTGAGTCGTCGGTGTTGGTTTGTTGATTTCAGGGGTGTTTATGCCGAAGATGTATCGCAAAATGCCGGTGCGTAACAACCTCTAAGTCGCAATAAACGATAACGTATATCGGCGATTTGCTCTGGACTCGATGTGACCGTCTAGGATGGTCGAATATTTCAAGGTGGAAGGAAACGGGAGTCTGAAAGGAGGAAGAAAGAGATAAATATCACAATTGAAGCATGGGATCATCTATAACCGTGTCAAACGCTTGTCCGACCTCGCAATTATCGCTTTTGCCATAGAAGAAGATTGGATCGAGATCTTCGAAAGCTCCGGCTTTCTGTGACCCAGATCACTCGAGCCAGGCGTGACCAGGAGCAAAACCGCGGGATACTGGATACGGCAGGGGAGCAACATGACAGCGTGAGACAAAAGACCGGTGCGCTGGTTATGGCACGATCTGGCCCTGCGGTAGGCGTACGCCGCTGGCACTTTGGCGCGATGTTGAAGCCGAAGCCTCTTTTTCAAGCCAAATCATGGGGCCATCCACTCAGTAGGTAACAATGTGGTTCTGATTGCAGCGTGCTCCTGCGGGGGCAGTGATCGGAGCTATCTCAAAGGACAGAGAAGGGGGCGGCATCCACCAGGAAGGTTTTTGATCCCTTGGGTCCAATCAATCGGCAACGGGGATTAGGCTGGCAAAGTTCCCCAGGTGGTGTAATCCATATCCAACATATCCATATTCCATAACACCTGGTAGTTGGAGGATTCCGCGTCAGATATGTCTCACATGGCCCTTGCACGCTCACACGAGACCAACGCGATCGGAACGATCTGACAAACCGTGGGTGTGTTCCAGCAGCCTGACAGGGGGTTCACTCAGCACAGTCAGTCTTACCCGCTTCGAATACCTGCATTGACAGGCCGTCTATATGCGGTAGTTGCTGGTTGACGGGCCGAGTTGGCGGACCTTTTTTTCCTTGCTCGGTAGAGGCTTGATGGCTGGCGATCGCCGGCAAAGAAGCGGCTTTGGTCAGATCGCCCAGACCCCGGTGATCGAAGATCATGGATATCCACACAAGCGTGCGGACTCCAGATGGACTAGCCCAGTTCGGCACTAGATGGAACGTTGAGCATCCAGGATACGGCAGGGGCATTGAACCTTGATTCCACTCCAGAGGCTCGTGTATGCATGCATGCATAGCTTAGACTGTACCGCATCCGATTTCCTTCAGCATCATTGTATCTCGTACTCCATTTCCTAGACAGGCGGCTGACGTGAAAAATGGGGATGAGGTAGAGGAAAATAGAAAGTTTCAAGGTCGTTGGAGGTAGGAATTGATACCGAGTCCAGTGTACTGATAGTCTTTGCCTAGGCTAAAGCTAAATGACGGCGGGGGAAACAGCGGATGGACGCCTCCTTGTCTCCGTGATAAGGAATGCCTCAAGGACAAGATTCAGAACAGAGACAGAGAGAATCTGATGCCTACCTAATCTGTATGACATTGATCTGAAAGCAGCAGAATTTATTATCCAGAGAAGAAGACGATGTGCCGTCGACACGGCAACTGACTGTCCTCCCACCCGTTATGTAGAACAAACGAGATGTAATCCAATGATGGATGGTCACGTTGCCAAAGTCTGGATGCCTCCATAGACAACCATGATATTAGAGGCAACGAGCCCTCGGGTCCTGCCAAACAGAGCAGAAGAGCAAACATAAAGGATGGAGGCGCGGAAGCTGCCGTACCGTGATCTACGGCGCAGCACACAGCAGGGTTCCAGTGCGAGCCATCACGAAGGTGATAGGCATGCTTTCCTGAACAGAAAATATGGAAGCTTGCGACACTTGCGAGGCTCGCATCAATCACGGTGTCGGTCCCTTGCTGGACAAAGCCGACGAATGTCGGGCTGATTGGCAGTTGATGTTCACATCCGTCTGCCAATACGTACGTACACCCGTAATCTGGGTAGCTCGAAATTGTACGACTACGACTTACCAATCAGGGAATCGCATGAACTGTCGATGTGTACTGTCGGGGAAAACGTGGATATCCTGGCCTGACAAACCCGGGGAGAGACAGACATCGCATGGTAACAAGCCTGGGGGCAAGAAGGCGATTCATGGTGCGCTCGTGGCCGTGGGTATCTCCTCGACATGTGCAAATCGAGAATCCATTTGCAAATTAGCATACACTACATGTACACTATAGTGTAGTGTACACCGTACACGAGTGTGTACGTAGACCTACGTATGTACTATGTACAGGCATCACGTGTCACAATGCTCACCATTGGTGCTCGAGATCGCGAATTCCATCGATGCGGCGCATTTCTCCCCGCTTGATGTCATTGTTGTTGTCTGAGACAAGGGTGTGTGACCCAATCAACCTGCTATGTTCGCTTGCTGGCTCGCTTGCATGTCTTCCCGCTTTGTTGAGGGGCCAGAACTGGCCCGCCCTACGAAGCGAGCAATTAGGTACCGGTGGTAGGAACCCCGCACAAGTGGTCAACATCGAGACCCACCTCTTTCAAAGTACCTAGACGCGAGTTTCACAAAACTCAACGCGACTCGAGGACTTGCCCTGGACTTGAACCCCGTCAAGCAGCACCGCAGCAAGAACAGCAGATGGAACCTTTATCGCCGTATCTCGCCAGGAAATACGAGAAACTGTCTTAGATCCGATCTCAAGGAAACCCGAGGCAAGGTCGCATTTTTCGGTGAGATCTGGACCTGTAAGGCTGTCAAGAGGGCCACAACGCGTCCTCGCGGTCGGTCGCACTGCAGTGCCCTTCTTTCCATCGACCGATTCGCGTGCACAACCCAACACAACCCAATCACAACATCGTATATCGACATATCAAAAGTCGTCAGGTTCTGCGACATAACCGCCTGATACTCCTTTCGAAGTGGTGCCATGGCTCCGGGTCGTCTTTTACAGAATAGCCGACGGCGAGCTGACCCTTCCTCAGCATCTGCTCCTGGAAACCACCGGGTCGACTCCTCTCAGGAGCTGCCACCATATGAGGCGCCGTCTCAACCCCTGAACGATGCAGCGAGGCGTGCTCTGGCTCAGATCTCCAACAACCGTAGCACCAGGAAATTCGACGACCACCTGAAGAAATCGACGGAATTGATACGGGATGCAGTTGGTGCGACCAACGATCGTGCGTGGGAAAATCACGCGACGCTGCAGCGACGTGCTGAGATGCTAGCGCAGACGGGACGGGACAAGACGGAAGCTGACATCGATCTTGAAAACTATGTCGCAAGATTGGGCGAGGACGTTTCTGCTATGACGGGTAAGCTGGAGGCTGCACTACGTGATATTATCGACTACCGCGTCGAATTGGAGGACGAGCCGGTGGTTTTAGATATGGTCCGTGGCGAACTAGAGTCACAAGCGCAGAACTGGAGACCAAGAGATGTCGTGAGGAAGAGCAAGAAGGAGCCGCGCCAGTCTGCGGCTAGCGGCCTCGGCGATGCAATGGACGATGGCGGAAACGCAGAAGACGATGAGGAAAACGAAGAGGATTCGGAGATGATAGAACCGGAGGACAACGTCGTTACCGGCGTCAGCGAGGTATTACAAAAGGTCCGTCAATCCAAAGCGGAGGATTGGACCCAAATGGATATGGGCCAACGATACGCCTCCCACAACGACTACATTCTCTTCAAGAGGACGCTACATGATGCTCAGCATCCGAGCGACGGTACAACTCTCCCACATGCCTCAACGTGGTTTGGACCAGACGGTCACCCGGTACTGTCGAAAGTCGGAGAAACAGATGCTCCCGGCGAAGATGACGACGACGAGCTGCAGATCGCTAGAGAAGTGCGCACTTTCAGGTGTCCATTGTCGTTGCAGGTCATGGAAGCGCCATTCAGCAACAATAAATGCAAACATACATTTGACAAGAAGTCTATCATCGATTATATGGGGAACAACCGGGTGGTCCAGTGTCCTGAGACGGGTTGCACTCAAGTAAGTCATCTCGCCCACGATTCGGCCATCCGACTGCATCTTGCTGACATTATCTGTAGCAACTTTCTATGCAAGACTTCTTCTTGGACAAGATTCTGCTGCGAAAGATCAAGAGACAGCAGCAGGCCGACGCTCAGAAAGACAAGGACGACTTCGGCATGGAGCAAGACGATGAGCAGGCCGATGAAGATGGCGACACAGTGATCGCCGGGTCACAGAGGAAGATCAAATCTGAGAGACGCCGTGGTCAGGTCGTGGACGATATTGAGGATGACGAGTGATCTTTTTCGCCACTGGCGTCATGCCTTTTCTGTTCTAGATACCCCTTTCAATAACCCATCAGTATGCTGCAAGCCCGGGTGTGTCTTCCGCTTCACCCCTCTGGTCCGACGTAGCTTCAATGCTGGCCGCGTTTTGGCCCCTTGAGTACCGTGACTGGCCCAAAAAGGGACTGACGAGAGGATCAACCACTTAGCAGCTTACACAGTGCGGGAATAGAGATTTTGCCACAACAACTGGCTTGATGATCTTTCAAAGCTCTTTGATACATGAAATACCTACGAGATTTTCGTTCATGGCCACCGAGGAATACTTTCGACAATCGTCGAGATGTTGTTTCTCTAGTGACCATTTGGCGGTCTGTAAGTGACGCCAAATTCCCTTCGCTGTGGAACCGGGCACTCTTATCCCCCATCCCTCCCTGGCTCTCCGTCTATGCGTCATACGCGTCATCATTACCAGTCATGATCGTCAAAACTAAATCGACACCCGAAAAGATACCCCAAAGCAAGTCGGTCGTACAAAGAAGCGAAGCCCATCCTCCACCGCGATACCGACCACTAAGTCATTAGTCCCTTGCAGCTTTAATGGCATCACTGGGGACATGGTACGATGGTGGCTGGAGTGACGCGGGAGGCCACCCATACACCCCGCCATCCTGGTTATGTTGTATCGGTAGCCCTTGCGGCGGAGCGAGGACACCTGTAGCCGCAGGCCCTTCTAGATGAGGATGGTACTGGTGGCCACCTTGGTACGGCTGCGGGAACGAGGGGTGCCGATATAAATCATAATGAGTGTACTGATGTTCCGTTGGGGAAGCGCTGAAACTGTGGCGGTGATGATGGTTGCTGGGGACAAGGCCGCTAGAGTCACTGTTGTACGGAAAAGAGACAGAGGATGTCCGGGATATGGTTGAGTCGCTGGTGATTGACTCTGCGCCGCCCGGGGATGGTGGCACAAGACATCCTCCTCCTCCAGATCCTCCTGCCGACTCAGGAAGGTAGCGGTGGTCCGTCGACATGATAGCGACAGGCTGCAGGTTCAGTTGCTGCCGTCGTGCCTGGTCTCCTGCGTAGGGTGTCCTTTGGTCATTGTGAGGGGTCGACGGCGGCGTCACGGCCGTACGAGGCGAGTCGGGCTCCTCCCTCTTCGGACTACAGTGAGAGTCATCGGTTCTTGGACTGCCCCCGCCACTCCCATTTGACGCCGAGTCTCCTCGTCCGCGGCAGTTGTACTTGTGAACTCGCCATCTATCGAACCTGGAGCGGTATGCTCGTACGCTACAAGGCCAGCACGGTCAGATGAGGGACTCGAAACCGAAAAGACGAGAGCGGACGTACGAGGCTTGGAAGCCGTGTTGCTCTTCCATGAGTCTCTGGACTTCATGCAGAGGCTTGTGCTGCTCCTTGTAGAGACTGATGATGATGGATTTGTACTCGTCCCATCTTTTCGTCATGGTAACTGCGGTACAAAGCTGCCGGTTGCTGATCGCCTACAGTGTGATAATGTGCGGGTCGGAAACGCCTCGTGATGGCACGTCGACTGCTGTGTAGCATAAGGGCTGCGGGCAGGGGAATGGTGACGACAGCAACCAGATGCTGGGAACCGGCAAGAAGGGGCTTGACAAGCTGCAAACCTTCGGCGACATTGGGAATGGGAAGATGGAAAAGAGCAATAGATGGACATGGCGGTATCGAAAGTAATCGAGGCCCTGATACATGATATAGGGATTAAGAAGCACGTCCCGCTTGGTCGCTCGCTGTGAGCTGCATCCATTCCCAAGGCAGAATAGTCTTGTGTGGAGAAGGTCGACCTGGGCTTGTCCTCATCGAGGCCAGATGTGATTGAGAATCTAGGGCGACCAATTAGAGATACAATGGTACAGATACAGCAGTATTATTGTGGCTATGAGGATGTGGCCGAGGATCGCGACGTAGCATCATGCAGTCTTGGATATACGCGCAAGGCTCCTATCGAGGTAGATGTGAGTGTGCGCAATACGTTCCGCACAGGAGCTTTAGCTTCCCGAGGTCTTGCTCTCCCCGGGTGAGACACCTATCCAGGACCACGGTATATCGTAGCTGTCCTTGTGGGAGATTGCTGCCCGCCATTTTGACCATTCCCTCTTCAGCATTTCTGACCTGCCTCGGGCGGCGAGGTGCTCACCATTCTCTACCGGTCAAGGTAGGTAGATAAATAATCGCATTTGACAGCAGCGCAGGCAGGATGAACGAAAATATGAGGCTGGCATTGGGGACTCGGAGATCATAGCGGAATATGTTCTATGGGTAACTTGCGCGTACTGAACAGCGGTAAGCATGGTGTGAAGAGACGAGGCTCTGACTTTTGCTGCGAGCCGACTGGCCAACATACCCCATCCGCATGTCGATTACTCCACACACATCTCACTTACACACCTCTTTTTAAGAGTTGGGAAGTCCAAGCCACAGATCAACCATAGCAGATTGATTCCCTAATGCTACTGCTAGGCATACTTCTCGACAACGGACACACCTGCCAAGCCAGAAAGCCAACCTCAATACAAGAGTTGACATCGCGCAACGACACCTTGGAAGTCCTAATAATGTCAAACATGCCGAAGACCATGCAGACTGCACGCGTGAGTCTTGTCTGCCTCGTTCTCACCCTCAGCCGCCTTCTCTAGACCCCTGTCCGAATGGTTCGCGCGCTGCCTTTCGGTGACTCTTGTTCCTCTCATAGGTTGGCCTTCAGCCTCCTTGTGGGTCTAGACCTCTAGACTGACACCACGTCGACGTCTTCCGGCTCGACTTCTGCTTCATCCTTCGGGTCTGATCCGTTGCCCGGCATGGCAGCAATCCATGAAGTCCTGTTATCTTTTTCTTGATGCGTCACTAGCCTCGACTGACTTCCCAGGCACGGTCTGATCTCACATTGATGCGCTGATGCAATCGGATCCTGTTCCGTAGGCATCCGATCTTGATAACTCACCACGTCTATTCTTCCGTGGCCTAATGTTACGGATCGTGTTGTTTCGCTTTATCGCGTAGCCAATGGGTTAGACCGAAATTCCGTAGCCTTTTCCTTCTCCCCCAAGGAGACTCCTCGATGACCCCCTTCTCAACCGTACGATATGCCGCGCGGCGGTACACACAAGTCTAGCTCGGCCCGGTGAAGTCCAGACCGTGGTCCATCCTAACGCACAAGACCAGACATCCCACACGCAAGCCACTGTGGCGCTGGGACACTCTGGTTTATCCTGGGCGGCGTTGTGACAGCAGCGCGACTGTGATCACGTCCGTGTTTCGGAGGTAGTTGTGTCAAACCACTACCATGGGACAGTTGCACGAGACATCAGCACATCAACTAGACTGTCGGCGCAGGGCCAAGTCAACTCGACTCTGTCCATGGTTGCCTGGGCTCCGAGCTATTCGATTTGAAGACACGATTGCCCGACCATGACGCATGATGCAAAGATAAAAAGCACTGTTTTGCTGTTGCCCATCTCCAAGGGAGAATATCCCCAGAAGCCAACACTGCGTGTCGTGCACAATCAGAGGGAAGCAGCATGGTCAAGTAACTGCCAACAGTCAGGACAAAGACCGATACACGAGTGGCTCAGGGACTGCGATGCCATCCTGCACGTTGCTCCGCCTCCAGAAGATCGCCGTTACAGTCCACGGTCAGTCATGGTCCCGTCGAGACAGACCTGCATTCACCGGTCATAAGAGTGAGGCAAGCAAGCGAACGATATCTGAACACGCGACCTGCTTCGCCGAATCGCGTCATTATATCGATTCACCTCGACCTCCTCTGTTGCCCAGATGCTCCTTTCCAACGACGGCTCACCCACTAAGCGTTGCAGTGGGCCAGAGGAGAGGGTGGACGGAGATATCATTTTGTCAGTCTCTTATCCTCCATTCTAGTCGGACTTGTCCGAACCAATTCCAAGACCCTGCCGATGCCTCTCGTATAGCTATGACATGCTGTTGGCAGTTTGGAAGAGTATCATATATCGATTAACAAAGACAGCACATCTCGGGCGTGACACATGTTGCTGTCCAGGTAAGATTAGCTCTTTTTTCCTCTATGGATCAATTCTCGTTGACCAGTGAAGTGCGAAAGTCAGTCGAGCACGATGTCCCGTGATCGCGCGAGACACAGCATGGCTGCAACGTGTGAAGATAAGAAGGCTCTACGCCTGCTTCACAGGTAAGGCCTAGACCGGTCCTGTCCGGACACCCTCCGAGCGACACCATCCAGTCACCTCGTCCCGTTGCCCGAAAACAAACGGGCAAGTATAATTTCGTCATGTGAGCTTGGCCACATAGAAACGCAGCGTCAAAGATCTGATGTTTGAAGGCTGAGTGCATAGTGTACTTGTCTCGAGGAAACAAAGTGTATTAATAGCATTATCAGATCTATACCTGTCTCGGGGAAACAAAGTGAATAGCATTATCAGATAGATCTTGTAGGGGATATCAAATTATTCAAACTGTCTCCACATGCAGAACGAACAACAGTCAACACACCGTCGTCCATCTGACTTCCCTTCCTTTCTCCTCTGTAACAAGCATAATCAAAGCTAAAAGTATGCATTTCCAGTCAGGTGCCATATCACGTATCCCCTCACGTCTCACAAGACATATAACTGCAGCTCCATGCCATGCCTTCACACACCTTCACACCTCGTCCCAGCCCAGTCGTAGACATGAGTGGCGTCTGCCGTTAGCCTTATTTCCAGCAAGGCGGGCATCAAATGTGAGGCTCCTAAGCAACAGGCGGCTTCTCAACCGGCAAACTAGCAGTCCCTGTCCCGACCGTCCCAGTCGACGTCTGGGCAGAGTGCACAGCCGCCGTGTCCTTAGCGGCGGTGTTGGTAGTCGTAGCAGGCGAGATGGTAGTCGGACTGGCAACCGTCTGCCCACCCGTAACACCCGCCTCCTGCGCCTTGTCCGTGGTCGTCGCCACCGTCGGATGCGGCTGCTGCTGCTGCTGCGGTGGTACACCGGCCTCGAGTCTCTTCTCTTCCTCGCGCACCGGCGACTCGGCAGGCGAAGCTGTCACTGCCGGGCCTGTGGCGCCTGCTACACCAGAGATGATGCTGAACCACTTCTGCGCATCGGCGGCCGTGTGCGCCTTGAAGTGCAGCTCCGCGGTGCCTGTCAGCTTGCTGCTGACTGACTTGGAGCGGTCCTTACCCTTGACGCTGAACTTCTCGCCGACCGGTGTGCCAATTACGGCATCGGGTAGGTAAATGCTCAGCTCGGGGGTGGGGTCCTTGCGGAGGTTGTCACTATCCTTGAACTCGTGCAGGAACTTAGAGGGAGTGACGACGTAGTACCCCGTGCTGTAGCCCCAGCTCAGCTTATTGCGGCTCTTGCGCTCGAGACTGCCCTCAATCAGAGGCTTGGTGGAGGGGTGGTTCATGTTGGGGAACTGGACCGAGTCCACACTGCGCGGGCCCTCGTTGGGGTTGATCAGCACGTCGCCGGAGCGGGTTACGAAACGCTGCCACTCGAAGTCGGGCGGGATGCGCTGGGCGGCGCCGAGCATGTCGCTGTAGAGGGCACGCGTCTTCTCGGCCTGCCCGCCGGCGTACTGGTTGAACGCCTCCATGGTCTGCTGCATGACGCCGACGACGTGGGCTTCGAAGCTCTGGAAGTTGTTCTGCACCGCGATCAGGTCGTTGCGGTGGTTGTTTTCCTCGAGGACCTGGTGGTTAAGGCGGTGCAGCACCTGACGGTGCACGACGTAAGGGTCGTTCTCCGGG
Source organism: Coniochaeta sp. PMI_546 (assembly GCA_021432605.1). Lineage (NCBI taxonomy): Eukaryota > Fungi > Ascomycota > Sordariomycetes > Coniochaetales > Coniochaetaceae > Coniochaeta > Coniochaeta sp. PMI_546. Next base: position 451,867 of record MU271157.1, on the reverse strand, counting down.
GTGACCTTACCGCCGGTGGACTCGAAGGTGGCGGTGTACTGGCCTAGGAGTTCGATGTGCTTCTGCGTTGTATTGCGCGCCTTCTCGATCTCCTTTGCACCCTTCTGGGCTCCATGCGAGAGTTCCTTGGACTTATTCTTGATCTCCTTGTGCAGGCGCTCGATGATGGGTAGGACGCTGCCCTTGATGTGCTTCTCAGTTTCGAGGCTCGTGTTGATGAGGGCCTCAGTGTTGGCTCGCATGTTCTCGAAAAACCCGGCCACGCCACCGAGGCTCTGGTCGAAGTGCTGCCCCTCTCGTAAGGGCTTCGAGATCGTCTATAGAACACATCTTCAGTAGGTCGTCATTGCGACACAGTGCCGAAAGAGCCATACCTTGAGAGCCTTTTCATATTCCTTGGCTTGGGCATGGTGGATCTTCTCGATAGCTCCTATGTATTCCTCGAGATAGACGACGGCATGCTTCCAGGCTTGCAGACGTTCTGCGAGCAGACCGGCGGTCTGATGGCGATTAGTATGTGCCTGCTGCGGAGTGCGACGTATCGGCATTTAGAAAGCAGTTCTGAAAAGCTTACGCTGCTAGGGTCTACGTCTGGCACAGCGTCATCGCTGAAGGTGCTCATGCCTGTACCCTGCCTCGAGGGCAGCTCTGACTGTTGTGTGGCCATATTGCCAGTTTATTCGGTTTTCGCTAATCTTTTGGCTTTGTTAGATATGTGCTGCAGTGGGCGGAGTCAAAATAAAAAGGAGAATATGTTGCTGCCTCTTCATATGAAGCTATTGTAGCAGCACTAATAACAGATACGCAAAGAGGGATTGGGGAGAAGAAGTGCACATATGAGCGCATGCGAGATGAAGTCACCGCTCACGCAGTGCGAGACACCACACCCTCGACTCTCGGCTGTAATGTAGCACGGCATGCTGTGACGTCGGCCGCACGTTTCAAAAGCCCCAGGAAAGCGCTCGCATTCATCTCGTGTACATTGTATACACGTAGATCCTCTGCGCAGACCGCAGTGCAGGGAGAAGGACAAGACTGGCATGGGAAACGATGAAACCCCATCAAGCGCTAGAGGTTGACGGATGGCAATGTTGCTTACCGATTGGAAGACAGCGGGATCAGGAGGTCAAGAGAAGTCTTTGCTGAAGTCATAGACCTGCTCCTGATTGTTTAGTTTGAAGGAAAGAGGACCAGGCATCGCGAGATTGCATGACCTGTCGGTTGACCGCCTTATCAGGTTATCGGACGTCTTTGAGATAATTAAAAAAACCTGATGACGTAGTTGGACCCCTCGTGACCCAGCCTTTTGGTTCAAATGGCTGTCAACCACATTGCTGTCTTGGCACATATGCTAGTTGGGTGACAGACATATCCTGGTTCTAAATTGCTAGAGGGGGATGGGTCGTTCAAATCCTATTCAAATGAATTGAATCACCCATTGACGGCATGCTTTTGTAGTGAGTATTAAATGGTCCGTATATCTTATTCGCTAAGTGATTTTATCGATAATATGTCGACGAGGGTATCGAAACCTGACACAGACTGATGTGTGGTATGTCTATAATCCGCTTTGCGAACGCCGCTGTGTGATAGCTGAAACCAGCAATGCATCCAAATCATGCCGCCAATCCGAACTCCTATCCCGAGTCTATTTACCCCCAAGGGACCTAAACAAAAACCTTCAAACCTCCTTATGGCTTCAATATGTACTCATGAAGGATGCCAAACGCCCAGCAGGAATGCTCAATGGTTCCATCGGCAAGCTTTGACAAATCAAGTAAAAAAAAAGTGAACAGGACAATTCAGCAAGTCACGGCTTATGAGATCCGCTCTCGCGCTCGCATTAGATGTAGTCGGCGTGGTTCGTCCATTTCCCCTGAGAACGAAGGGTGAAAGGAGGAAAGGCCAACTGCCCCGGAAGCAGTTTGCCTTCGTCCACCCACTGCCGGTCGCCTAAGATGGTCGCCATCCTCGTGCGATGCCTCCGGGATCATTGTCATGGCTGCTGGCGGGGGAGGTGCGAGCGTGGCATGGCTAAGTGTCGGCGAAGTCGGGGCGCTCACTGCTGTCCTGTAATCGGGAAGCGTACCGTTTTGAGACGAGACCATCAACGGCTTGACGGGAGTCCTGACGGCCGTCTGGTAGCTAGGAACTTTGCTCAGCTGCGTCAGATCCGGTAGGTCAATGTGCTGCGGACTGGTCGAACCAGAAGAATGCTCCGGGCTAGGCTGGCGAGAGAGCGGTGCCGACTGCGGCGCTGACTGGGGTGCCGACGTCGGCGTGTGTCCTGGGTGCGAATCGTGTACGTGATGAGGGGTGGCCGCTCCAGACAGAGAATTCATCGACTGCCAGGAGTTGTTCCGGTGCGACGGGTCCAGCGAGACGTTTTGCAATCTAGACTGGAGAGCCTGCGCTGTGATTTCTGTGGAATCACTCATGCGTAGCATGGCTGCTAAATTCTCAGTTGAGCCAGCCCGAGAATGAGTATAAAACGGGCTGCTGACACCTGACCGCACGCCTGGTGTCTGCAAACCATCGTTCTCAAGATCCCGGAAAATTTCATCCAGCACGTGGTCGCCGTATGTCGGAGGGGCCATGGTTCTTGCTTCCTCAGGAGTTGCGCTGAGGGGCGTGCCGTGGACGAGGTTTCCGTCATCATCCAGAGGCATGTTTGGCGAGATAAATATAGTGACCGGGAGGGTGGCGCGAAGTTCGGATATGTGACCATCGGGGTTCTTCAGTGCCACCACCATTTTGAGTTTGTGCCGAATTTTGATCCCCTGCACGTTGACGTCCTGCACACACTTCCCGATCTTTCTCGGCAGGTCGAGCGTTGTGCTCATCACCCAGCCTTCCTGGCCTGTATCCTCAATCATGTCGCACCAATGCTCTTCCCGGCTCATAGGGACCGTCCAATGCGCAACTTCTCTCTCCTTCTTGTGTTCTTTGATGGCGTGCCCGGTCGGCCCCTGAACTATGATGTCGTGGACTTCGACCAGCTTGATCGAGATATCGCCCAACTCTAGGCCTTTCAACAACGGCGTGAATCGCATCTCCAGAGGCACCGAACTTCCAAATACAATGGCCTTTTGGGGAATGAGGATAGAGTACTCGACCTTGTTGGGCCATATGTTCTCGACGCTCATCGAATGGAGGAATTCCAACGCTGAAGATTCCAGTGTGCGTATTATCCGTAATCTCTTGTAGGCATGCAGATCGTATGCCAGTTTTCCTCTTGCGACTGTTGCCTTCAGCTTGTATGTGATGCTTGCCTCCGGAAGACCCTCGACACTCTCAGATGTGTTTCCCGGGAGCTCGAGCTCGAATGGCCACTCGTAGTTCCCCGCCGGCAGGGTGATGGCTCGCGTGGCGTTCGACGAGTCGTCCGCCCCTATACCCACAAATGGCTTCCATCTGTGGTTAAGTATGACCGAGGTTTTGTCGACTTTCTGATTTGAGATGCCAGTCGGCGTGACTTTCGAATCCGTCCATCTGTTGTTTTTGCTGTCAGCCTTAGTTCAGCAAGGTGCACCGGCAAGATCCTGGCGCATGACTTACGATAAGTGAAGGGTGCCAGTCAGTCTTAGGTGTATATCCTCAACCTTCAATGGTGAAGGCAGACATAGTACCACAGTCCCCTTTAGCAGCTGGCCGGACGATTCGTGTTCGTTCCCGCGGAACACGAGGAAGTCGCTGTCCAGGCGAATCTCGAAGAGCGTGGCAGCGTTTCTACCCGTGACGGACGAGAATGGATTGAACGAAGGCATCACCGCGTTACTAGAGTGAGTAAGCACCCTCTAGGGAGTGGGATTGTTGGTGTCCGTGATGATATTTAGATTGTAGCCATGCGCTACGATAAGATAAGGTATCTTAGGTAGGATGCTAGCAGGTTCGACTCTCGTAGGAGGCAATCGAAATAGTAATGGATTGTGGTGAATGTATGGTTATTTGTGGAGGAAGGCAAGAAGATGCTGCGCTTACCAACTCTGAGACGAAGGGGGAGGACGATTGTTCAAGACAGGGGACGGTCAACAACAGAAATCCCATACAGACTATACGATCATGGAGCAATTGGAGAAAAAGAGAAAGAGGTAGGAAAAAGGTGATGGAAAGGTGACGGCAGACTGGCAGACCACCACACCATTCCACCACAAACTGGTACTTGTGTACATCATCCTCAGAAGGTCCGCAAGTATTCACGACGCATGCAGATGGGGGGCAGGGTGCCATGCCTGACAGATACATCACCACCCGACCCAACGATGCATTAACGTAGCGCGGCATCACCGTGTTCAGCCTACCTGGGTAGACCATCAAAGGCTTCATTCAGCGCACACACCCCTGCAAGTACAAGCTGACCATGTACCGTCCGGATTGGTGGGGAATTATGAGCAGTGCCTGAGTCGTGCGATAACGGATGGCGTTCGACAGATCACGATCGGGTCTCTCAGGAAACAAAACGAGACGAGAAGAAAAAAAAAGCCGAAAAGGAATGGCATCAGAAGCTCTGAGAAGGCAAAAGTGGAGTCACCGGAAACAGGAGCAGCTGTACCGGGAAAAGGGCAGTCGCAAACGTTTCCGATTCGGATCCAGTTTCTTTTTTCTTGACAGTTGACACGGAGGTCAAGCCCCTCCTCAGAACCACTGTGTACCACAGGAAGATGTTTCTGAAATCTGACGCCATATATCCGAGAAAGAGGTTGACTTCTTGCTCTTGCTGCGCCTCAGAAACTATCGAATATTCCTCGACTGGAACGCTCGTATGCGCTCACTCAACCACTGGCACAATAGGATTATATTGGCAGACTCAGACTCGTCAACTTTCGCCTGCGGATCAATATACTGTGTGGTAAGCGTGCCCCCCCAAGCTGGCCGTATCGTTGCGTATCATGACCACTGGACTTCCAAATATGGCTTGACAGCACTTGGGACCCCTGCCAGGGTGTCAAGCCACACGCTACCCACGGCCCACTGGACGGCGACCCCCACTGCATGCCGCGCCCTCTTCGAAGCATTCCTATCTCAGCAAAGGCAAGGCTTGAGATGACACAATACTAGCGCCCGAACGACCGACCTTGGCGACGGCTCAAACAATACGGCACGGCGGCAAACGTGAACTACGTTGGTAATATCACAGTAGAAGCAGACGGAGCTGAAGGCCCCCGAGTGACGGCCATGGGGGTGGCGCCTTGGCTGCATGTCTTTGCTGTTGATGCCATCACGACAAAAGAATCAGTTCATTGTCAGTCTTATGACCCTGGCACTTGGCTTCAAATAAGGCGGAGAGGTGGGAGCTTGTGAACTGGATTGACACGGCAGCGTATGAAGTAAGCGACCACAGCAGGCAATCGCGTATACTCTTGCCCATGATCATGCGGAGGCTGCCGCAGCATCAAATCCCGCCGGGCTGGATCGGCTGATCCGGTTACTTGACGGCCCAATGAAGGAGGTCTTACTTGCTGCGGTCGCCAAACCGCCAGCGTGACAGCGTGCCGCGTCGTCAGCACCTTGGCAAGGGTGTGTTACCTTCCTAACACCTAAGCATGCGAATGCAGGCCCTGCAATGAACACACCATTATGAGCTCTGGAACGAGCCGAAAGACATGCTTTTTGGATGGTGGTATCGCGGGGGAGAGTGCGCCTATATGGGAGTGAGTCTCTCATACCATGCGATCATAAACTCAACACCTCTTATTATGCCAGATATAGCAGCACTTTCACCATTGCGACAGCTACCAGGTGTCATGCTCCTCCGCGCCCTGTAGTAATTGTCTCCGTGGCTGGCATCATCACACGAGGACAACGACGAAGGGCTCCAACGGATCGCAAGTGTGTCAACAGTCAAGCCTTCCGGCCTTATCTCCGGACCGGACCAACGGTCAGAGAGAGAAAATGCACGTGTTGGCCGTTGGAAATGCTGACGGCTGACATACCTGTCGTACTTCCGTACCGGCTCCGAGCATCGGCGAGCCATATATCACAGCCAGTTGTCCGAGCGGCTGTTGTTTGCTGACAACCTCACAGGCAGGCTAGACACGTTCTTGCGTCCGCGTTCTCTCACCGTGTCAAGGTCCAGATGCACATGTGAAAAAGAGACAACAGAAATTGTCCAAGGTCTGACTCAGTTCCGTCGGACCTTTGCCCATGGAAAAACGGTTCAAGCTAGCTACGGAGCCACCTCGGCACGTCTCGGTATCTTGTGGCCGAACTGAAGAGCTGTGCAAGAAACTCCGACAGGCAAACCATTCCTCCCATCTGGAACGAACGCAAACGGTTTACAGGTTAGCTGGCCGCACGTGAATGGCAGCAACGGAACTCACCTTAATCTTTGGTCGGACCGGAAGAATTCGCGAGCAAGTTTTCCATCTCATCCCTTAACCGCCTTACCTCCCCTGGAGCTTACCCGGTACCTGAACATGATGTACATGTGGTACCTGAATCGATAGGATGGCAAATTGATTGGTATCCGATAAAGAAGTTTCAGAACACATATTACCGTCTCCAGTTCTTTGAGCCCGCAGTTGCGGGTGCAATGTATGAGCTTGACACTGCCGCAAATACAAATATAGCATTTGTGGGTACCTTATGGAAGGGCGGGAGGCTTAAAGTGAGCCCGGCGCATGCCAGGGTTCTCGGCCCCACACCTCCCTAGCTTTCTGTCGCCTTTCCAGGGCTTCTGTTACGCGGTATATGTTTCTCGAACGTCGTGACATCACTTCTCAAGAGGGCTTCAGGGATCATGGCAGATAGGGGCGAGAATTTGTTGAACAGCCCTTCTTTCAGACACCATTGGACCCCCGATGGCGTCTTCCGATACGCAGAGCACCACTTCACGTGTACATTTCCTCAACTCGAAACAAAAAGGGAACAATGGTATCCGCTGTGACTCTTTCGACCTCCTCGCCCAAAGCAAACCCACTTTGTTCTGTTGCCCAACCGTCGTTAACGCCCCGGTACACGTGTAGCGGACGTAGCCACACGTGGATACCTGCATAATCAGAGAGACAGCAAGGTGCCAGGGTGCATTGCTTTTAAGGTAGCCAAGGCGAGGGCGGCGAGGAAAATTGGGGACCCTCGTTGAGTTAAGAGCGAGCATTGATACGGATAGGCATTACCTCGTAGCTGTTCTCCCTGGTGAAATTCCAGTCTGCAGTGAGAAGAGTTTTCTTATCAACAACGTTACTCTGAGATTCCAAGTAGATACGGACCAGATACTCCCTACATATTGGTACACATGAAGATAGACAAGCGCCACCCTGGCCACTCAGGCATACCCAAATAATGTACGCCACCTTCACCTTAAACACGTAGCGCGATCTGGGTGGCGGGCTTTCAGCCTCGATCTCGTTACGCGGCGGCTGGGTACGTAACCCAATACCAAGCTTTTCTGCTGCCGCGACTCCGGCAGGCGCCGTCCATGCGGCTAGGGCATATGATGTAGATCTTGCCTTGTCGGTCACCACTGCCGGAGACCTCATTCAGGGACCCATGTCGTTAATCCCTCGGTGGTATCGGTGGTGGGCACCGAGACGATGGTCGTCCCGTTTCAACCTTTTACAGCCTCATCGGGCTGGGTTGTCGAGTCAGAGGGCCGGTTCCACGTCCGTATGTGGCCTGTTTCCTGTGTTAGTCTGCTCCTATTATAGACCACGTTTAATCTCCGACGCGTACCTGATTTGCAGCTCGTGAGGACGGAGTCCTCTGTAAACTCGAGCCAACAAAGAGGGTCCTTGTCAACAATCTTGCTCTGCATTAATGGTTAGCCGTTGGTTCGAACGAGTGGATCTTGACGGATGTTACACACCAAAACGGGCGGGAGCATTGCCGTCCGTGATCTAGGCTCCACTGGGTGAGGGAACATCTTCTCCTCATCCACGTCGCCGGAGGACAGGTTCGAGTTCGAGCGCACACGGCTTGTCGACGTGTTTTGTGTCTCTGCCCTTTGCAATGGAGCTAGCCGGGATGCTACTGACCCTCTTTGCCTTACAGAGGCCTAGCTCGTTGTTCGTTAGTCAAGTCGCAGGACCGATGTGGCGGGTGTTACGTGTTACTCACCGCTCTTGGCCTGTGAAGCATTCCCACACTAAAGTCCCAAAGGCAAAGCCTACAATCCTCTCCGACACTGCCGAAGCGGTAGTTCTTGTCGTCGCATCGCCACGGATCGAAAGCTACGGAAGTGACCCACGAATGGTGACCCTGACAGCGCGCAATGATCGCCGACTCGGACGGGCACCAGATGGTGATGAGGTCGTCTTGTCCGCCGGTGAGCACGTACCTGCCGTCTGGCGACCAGCAGACACATGTAAGTCCGCCATAATATGAGTAAAACAGATCCAGAAGCCTGCGCACCATGTGAGTCTTATTCCCATGACAACCAACGTGAGGGAGAATCCTTACTCCTCTTTGAGGTAATCTATGATCCTCAGTGATCCGTCTTCAGAAACGACTGCAAGATGCCGATTGTCCGGGGAGATCGCAAAGGCATTGATGCGTTGGTTCGACAGCTTCCACACGGCAACGGGGTTGGTCTTCTGGTTCTTGGAGTAGACCGATTTCTTCACCTGGATGTGGTTTGAAAAGTTGACGGCTGCGTTCGTCCCATTGGTCTCGCCGTTTTCTTTCGCCGCCCCCTCTTCTTCGACGGTGAAGAGAGCATCTTCTTTCTCCTTGTCGTACACCACGAGAGACCCGTCCATGTGTGCAGCGAGGAACAGCGTCTCTGAGCCGGGTATCCACCTAATCTCGGAGACTGGAGTGCCATTAATGATTCCCTGACCTGGTAAGCTTGCGACGTCAACGTGATATATCATCGAAGGTGGTTTGTCCTACGTTCTTGTTGAGCCTGGTATACCGCTGAGATATTGGTTCCATCCATAATATCTCGCCTGTAGAGAATCCCATTATCACGTCAATATGTGTCGAGCTTTTTGTGATCCTATTCACGTCATGACATAGACAGTGCGCCTTTGTGAAGAGTATCTTGACTAGGTAGTCATTCTGCAGTATGGTCAGCCCAAGATACCTAGACTGCCGGTGGGAGACTCTACCTTGGACGAGGATGAGAGGTCCAGCCATTGAAAAGCACGGTTGATGTTTGCGAAGGCGAACAGTCCATCGCTTGGCCGGTCTTGTAACCTCTTATTGAGGGTTTCATGTGCGATAACTCGAGATATGAAGGACGAGTTGCTCTTGGTCATGTTGTTCTTCGGCTTCTTCCTCTTCCCTGCGTCTTTCGGATTTGTCTGCGTGAGTGACGTGTTTCCCTCACCAAACGCCGGCGCGCTAGACACGAAACCATCCGTCGAGCTCAGAGGGCCACCATCGCTGCTGTCGCGAACATCGGTGGACGAGCGACTTTCGTTAGGGTGTTCCTGGATGCTTGGCTCCAGACCGGATGCTCTTGATGTGATCCTGTAGAACGATGGGGGTAGAGGGCGTACAGTTAGGCTGATCAACGATAGCTTCGTTCCGGCCGAGGCGGGTTGAGGAGTAGTCGCGAGAGGATTTGGGTTCACGATAGGTGCCTCGGACGGATGCGGCGGAGGTGTCGCGAGATGTAGGTCATCCTTGAGCACGTACAGTCCTTCACCGACAAGGAATTGATATTCAGGTCCTGACGGAGTGGTGAGGATGTTGTTCGTCTCGATCATGGGCGCAACCTGGCCACCGGCGAGGGCGGCATTGTAGGAGGCCTGGGTAGGATATCTCGGGGGAGGAGGTAGAACACTGTAGAGTTGCGAGAGTTAGAGCTGTTGCGCCTCGGGTGTGTAGGGTCTGGAGAGGCTTGGCTAAGATACGCGGATTGGCAGGAAGCTATCTTACAACATGGCTAGCACTGATTAGCTGCGTCTAGCAGCCTCCAGGATAAGAAGATAATGTCGAACGCAGCACTGCAAAGTCACCAAGCGATATCGCGCAACTGCCTGATTTCGGCACGGCGCCAAGACAAGGACACGAGTGCCTGGATATAGCTTGGTAGCTTTTTGCTGACAACGAAGGAGGAGTGTGAAGTGTCTACACGTGTAGTGTCAAATATCCGCCACAAATGGGTTGGAAAACCAGCTGGGTCGTTCGGCTTCAGGTCGATAGCGGCATCATGGCAAGAGAAGGGCTGAGGATTATCATAAGTGCTATCGGTGAGATGCGCAAGCACAGGGGTTGCTGTCTCTCATATTGTGTCGTTCCAGAACCAGGGTTCAGAAGAGGAGCAACAGCAGCTTTGGGGAAGGTGCCGCAGCGCATACATTACATAGTACAGTAATAGAACCCCGGATCGTTCCTGCCCAGGATTTGTGGGGAAGTGGAGAGGGGAAGTCAAGCATGAGGGGATCATGGACAAGCGCTGTTCTTCAACTGGACTCACTCTTACGGAAGAACATAGGGTCGTATTCAACCGATGTTCACGGCTAATAGTCCTAGCCGGCCTGCGGGCCACAGTCCCAATAAGTTCTGTCAATCCAAAGATACTGTTCAGACTCGCTGATTTGTACTAAGCACCGTTCGGCCAAACTGAGAAAGGCGGCTGCCGTCTGTACTTCATAGACGAGCCGCGTCAGCCAGTGAGATGTACACCATGAGGAACGATGGAAGACCAAGCATTCCAGTTCTCCCTCGAAGCAAATGATGCCTAAGTTGCCGGAGCAAGGAGGAAAGACATTGGGTTCGCTCAGTGCACATCGTTAAATCTGCTTGTTGAAGCTCTACACAGTACCTTAAGTTCCCTGCCTGGGAAGCTCTGACGAGCCAACAAATGCGCCGGGGAGAGGTGGGGTTGGTGACAACGCGCCTTTAGCGCTCGAGCCAATTAATGCTCTCGTCAGAGCTCTCGATAATCGTAGCTGCCAAAGTCTCGTTCGATGATTGCATCAAGAGAGAACACTAGATCCCATTGCCATCTATCAACATACCAGAAGTCACGAACAAGAGGCTGCTTTCCCCTTTCCCCTTTACTTCAGTGCTCTTGAGGGTCAACGGGAGCTGATTCGAGAGCCTGGTGATTTCTTTGACGGCTCTACAACAAACCCCGGACATAGAGTCTGATCCCTTGTCCATTCAACAACGCATCTGTCCAGAACCCTGTGTCCACCATGCCACCATTATAGCCAAAATATATAGCGGACTCTCGAGACAAAATGACTACAGGTGAGCGTCCTAGCCATACATGTACATATTATTTGCATCCTAAGCTTTCAGAAACTGATCGTCCGTGTCAAAGTTCGCGTATGTGTCTGTGGTGACGAAGGCACCGGCAAGTCCAGTCTTATAGCATCTCTCGTCAAGGATGTCTTTGTCGCCAACAAGATCCAACCTGTCCTCCCCCAGATAACGCTACCTCCCGCCTTGGGCACGCCCGATAATGTCACAACGATCATCGTCGATACATCCGCCCGACCCCAGGATCGCACAACCTTGCGAAAGGAGATCCGCAAGTCCAACGTTATACTACTCGTATACTCGGACCACTACAGCTATGAGCGGGTTGCCCTGTTCTGGATGCCCTACTTCCGCTCCCTCGGGGTTAATGTCCCCGTGGTGCTGTGTGCGAACAAATCCGACCTGACAGGGGACGGCAATACTGCCCAGGTTGTCGAAGAGGAGATGTTGCCCGTCATGGCCGAGTTCAGAGAGATTGACTCATGCATCCGATCGAGCGCCAAAGAGCACCGGAACGTCAATGAAGTGTTCTTCCTCTGTCAGAAAGCTGTCACACATCCGATAGCGCCTCTCTTCGACTACAAAGAAGGGAATCTGAAGCCTGCTTGCGTTGACGCTCTGAAACGCGTCTTCTATCTTTGCGACAAGGACCATGACGGGTACCTCAACGACCAAGAGATGCAGGAATTCCAGGCCAAGTCTTTCGACAAGCCTCTATCCCAGGACGACCTGGACAATATCAAGATGACAATCAGTAAGGCGGCTCCCGGCACTAGCCTAGTAAAGGGGATTGATCTCGCCGGGTTTCTGGTGTTGAACAAGATATACGCCGAAAAAGGTCGGCACGAGACGATCTGGGTCATACTTCGAAAGCACCATTACACAGACAGTCTGAGTCTAGAAGACGGGTTCCTCCATCCGAAATTCGACGTGCCCGAATACTCGTCGGCCGAACTCAGCCCGGCAGGCTACAGCTTCTTTGTCCACTTGTTCTTGCTCTTCGACCAAGACAACGACGGCGGCTTGAACGATCAAGAACTATCAGCACTGTTTGCCCCGACACCCGGTCTCCCCGCATCATGGACCGAGTCGTCGTTTCCTTCCTCCACTGTGAGAAACGAAGCGGGCCATATCACACTTCAAGGTTGGTTAGCACAGTGGAGCATGACAACATTTCTCGAGCCCAAGACCACGTTGGAGTACCTGGCATACCTCGGTTTCGAGGCACCAAACGCCCGCGACCCCATCACAGCCGCGCTCAAGATTACCAAGGCTCGCAAACGCCGACGGAAGCCCGGCCGCGTAGAGCGGAACGTGGTGCTATGCTACGTTCTGGGCGGTCCCGGAGCAGGCAAATCCTCTCTCCTGGATGCCTTTCTGAACCGGCCATTCGACTCGCTCTACCACCCCACGATCAAGCCCCGCCGCGCCGTCAACAGCGTCGAGCTCCATGGCGGCAAGCAATGCTATCTCATCCTAGAAGAGCTCGGCGAGCTCGAGCCCGCCATACTTGAGAACCAAGCAAAGTTGGACGCCTGCGACCTGATCTGCTACGCCTACGACTCGTCCGATCCGGACTCGTTCTCGCACATCGTCGACCTCCGCAAGCGGTTCCCGCAGCTCGACGAGCTGCCCGCCATCTACACGGCGCTGAAAGCCGACAAGGACAAGACCACGCAGCGCAGCGAGCTGCAGCCCGACACCTACACGTCCAGTATCAACATGTCTGCCCCGCTTCACGTGAGCGTGACGTGGAACAGCATTACCGAGCTGTTTATCGCGCTGGCCGAGGCGGCGACGAATCCCAGCACGGCCTTCCCTAAGAGCGAAGAGCCGTCGCCGGACCGGACGAGTCTGTATATTACCCTCGGGGCGACGACCTGTGCTGCTCTGGCGGCCTTTATGATCTGGCGGAGGTCGACGAACTCCACTTAGTTTGAGGACTTGGCGCTCTGATTTCGGAGGCCGGCGGTCCGCTCGCATGAGCGGTCTATGAAGCGGTTCTGTTTCTTCACTCTCGTTTTAGTAGATCGTCTGGGCAGTGGAGGGAAGGCCGTATTGGAACCCCAGATATGATGATACCCAACTCTTTATCCGTTTTGCAACCAACAGCATGAATAATTATAGTTTTTAATCAGCATAACGAGCCTCTCAGCATTAGGCAGACTCCTCGCCGGAGCACTTGGTTATGGACCTTGTGGTGGAGAGCAGCGAGCAGCGAGCATAGAGTGTTGTCCTTATTCCCCTCTCACATTGTTCCATGTATGTACAGCCGTTGTTGCCAGGAGGTACAATCGTTTTGGCAATTGGAAAGCATAGCACACCGAAAACGGTCGAACTTTTTGTCAATGCAAAAACGAGCAACTAAACGCCGATTGAATGATGACATTGTTCCGTTACCACCTCAACCCATGTTCTCAACACCACCCTCTACTTCAATCAAAAGCCTCGATGTAGTCTCCCACCAAGGCCACCATCATACCATCCCGAGACCTCCCTCTAAACATCGGGCTTGCCCGCCTTGCCCGCTCCGGTACTCCCACCGCTCCTCTCCTTGCGATCCGGTCCGGAGGCGCGGGATTCCTTGGCGGCGTTGTCGCCCTGTGGCTTGCTGAGGTCTCGGTTGGCGCCGCTGACATCCAGGTCCTGTGGATTGTCACCCTTCTCCTTGGAAGGGTCGGTCTTCTTGCGGGAGTAGGAGTCCGGGTTGTGAGAGGCGGCCTCGTCGCCCGCGGACTGGCTGCCGTAGGGGGCTTTGGGTTTCAGGGACTCGCGGTCCTGGTCGTCTTTGTAGGCCCGGACGGGGGCGGTCGTGTGCAACTGGCGGGAGGCGATGGTGAGGGGGCGCTGGATGCGAAGGGCGCGGAGGGTGGTTACACGTAGAGAGAGCATGGTGAGTTGTTGCTGAGCTCTTTTGCAATTTACTGTGAGGTATTTGAGTGTCAATTGGACGAATTGATGAGGACAATAGTATTGTTTATGTGCTCTACGTCGAATTGGATGAAATGGCTTTTGTTGAAGCTGGTGTCATTGACATTGCGGTTGCCGTGACGTCATGACGATGATGTCCATTTCGGGAAAGGTACGTCTCCTCTCAGAGCAAACCTCGGGGAATTCCGTCGCTTGCGATCTGGCTGGCATGGAATTTTAGCTTACATAATACCAGTAAATGCAAGACGCCTTTGATGTTTGTCCGTCCAGTGTCCATCTCATGATTATGAAAGCGGACAACAGCCTCGGTCGCCACAACGGACCGAGCCCGCTGCGATGAGCAAATAGTCTAGATTTAGCTTTTTAAAGAAAGGCCGAAGACGTGCTAAAAGCCTTCTGTCTTCACTACTGGAGGCAGGTCCTGCGTCCCTGCAGCACACCCACGCTCTTCCGTCGCGAGCCAAGGTTCGATTATTGGCACGCTTTACAGTTCTGGTGGCTTGCTGGTGGCTGGCGTGCATGACACTATGACTGAAGTCTCCCAGGAACACGAAGACTGAAGGATTTCTGTGGGTTCCAGAAGGAATCCATCCATGTGTTGGACGTAAACAATATATTTCAGCCAACTGGGGAAATGATAAGAACATGAAGGGCTCATCAAGCATATTGGGACTTAGCAGTTGCCGGACTGCCCTAGAGATCGCACCTCATGGTCACGGCATATACTCCTTAGAAAGCTTGTCCGAGACGTTTCCTTGCCACGACCGGAATGATAATGACGGTTCTGCATTCTAACCAGAGGAAGATCGCATACCAGCAGAACTTCATCGTGCAACCTTACCACCAGTCCTCCATTTGCGACACGCAGTCAGGCCGAATATTGGGTGACACCAGCGTTTAGAATTGCCTACTTTAACGCAATGGCGTCTGCTGTACAGCGGTGGCACTCAGGATAGTCCGCCGAGGACACAGTCCGGCCGGACTATACACCTCGGCGGCTGGATGCACCCAACTTGGAGCGGCACGAGTTACACGTGGTGGACAGGGATGCCGCTGCCGTGGCTGTCAGGGGCTCCACGAGGCTCAACTTCCGCCCAGAACCATCCCGTTCCTTTTTATCTGCGTTCTCGCTTGGGTGACGGGTGCTACGCTGATTGAAAGAAACTCTGGGTTCGCTGATTTGCATCTGTGATTTCCCCGCACTTCGCCATCCCACCCTTAAGACGACCTGCTGGTCATCCGAAGAACTCACCGCCCTCGCTTAGGGCAAGTCTCAGAATGCGGATAGCGCTCAGATCCTCTGGACCCTGCCGTCATTCGTCATCGCCCGGCCTCGCACACAACATGTTCGTTTCCGTAATGTATGGACTGGTAACGGCTTTCCGATAATAAGCCTTTGTGTTCGTGCGGCAGTGACCACAGGCTATAATGATCATGGCATTCATTATACGGCAACTTCTCAGAGATTAGCACATGAAGACACTGTACACTAGTCACGCGCAGGATGGATGATCAGGTTAGCGAGGGCTGGGTTATGCACGTTAAGCCGGAAAATGATAGCGATCACCATGCTAGCCTTACCGGTACAGCATGCTAAAAGTTTATCTCCAGGGCTGCTGCATGCAGAGACACGGGCAGAACGGGCAGAACGGGCACTCACTGCCGATGTGACCGTCTATCGGCGGGCGGCGCTCCTTTGGCTCTGCCTGCCAGACACCAGTTCTATGTTTACCACAGTGCATACCATAGTAGTAAGTCCTTACCCTCTCCTTGCCGTCAGACATGCAGCACATGCTGCAACTTGATCCCGCAATCACTCGTGACTGGCCACTGTTGGAATGGGGGGGCAAGCAGGACGGGGTGCTGCAGACGACGCCTGTCCTGTCCGGGGCTGGCGTGGAGTGGCGACACGTGGAAATAGTGCCTTAGTAGCGCTTGGTACGTAACACCATCGTGATACCGTGCCCCGTCATCGTGAAAACATCGCAAGGGGTAGAAGGTAGGTAGCCGAAGGTGAAGAGCAGTGTTGGCGAGTGTAGAGGGAGACTCAAGGCCAGAGATGCTTCAGTTCGTTGCAACGATGTTTTTACGCAAATGCAGCATCTATATAGTCGTAGTGTACGTGTAATCAGATCCTGGGGACCCCTCAATGTCCATTACTGCAAAGCTTCACCTTTAACCCCTGTCAAGCCCGTGTCAAGCTGCACCAAGGACCAAACAAGGTCTTGTCTTCCTCTGCAAATCGCCGTCACGGACCACCCCCTCCTATCTCATCTTTCGTGTGCAGCAATTGGCAAGATTAAAAGATTGGCAATACCCTCCCTTGCAATGTGTCTCCTTAATGGAGCTATGCTCGACTAGCCCCTCTACAATCTCCTCCAGAAACGAAGAGTGCTGACCTGCTGACCGCCTGTTATCATTGTCACCACCACGCCTGATACACCTTGTATAGCTCGAGTCCCCTATAACACACCTTCCAACCAGTCCATCTTCTTGATTCTAGCCTCCTCGTTCCTTGGCTAGACATTGGCCACGTATTCCACACACCTTCCTCCTCATCGCCCTGCTCAGTAATCCGCCAACTCTGATATTCAAGCAATTGCGGCATCCCTCCACTGATCAGTTTACGGCGAGTACGTCCTCGGCTTCACCTTCAAAAAGCGGAATAGCCGACCCGGTAAATCGGGGCCCTGGCCACGCGGGTGCTGGACGACAAAACCTCCACGACCTCCCACGACCTCCACCGTCACCGCTTGACGCACCGGGCGAATCATCGACTGTCTCCGCTCTCCGGTATCCGCTTCGAGGTTTCGAGTGCCGAACCTACAGCCATTCGCCCCCTCCACTCACTTTCGCGATCGCCCATCTCCCTTTAGCGAAATACTCAGAGTACCGCGAAATTCTTGGAGATACAACTCCCTCGGAGGACATACGACGTGCAAGAGATCCGAGCGTAGGATGTCCCAACTTTCAGAGCGTTGATTGCTTTTCTTATCGCTTTCTGAGAGCTGCTCTTCCGTCATCGTCGACTGTGGAGGACACCCGGGCCAAGTATCAATGGGTAACAGCCAGGGCAAGCCGGTCGACCTCGACGGCGAAGGTGAGTTTCGAGGCCCTCCCCAAACCTGCAATCCTCGTTCCAAGCTACCAATTTCTGACTACTGTACCGTTCCATCAGTGAACCTAAACCATTTCCGCCTCCTGCGAGTTGTCGGCCGAGGCGCTTTTGGAAAGGTCCGCATTGTCGAGCGGAAGGATACCGGTCTCTCGTTTGCGCTGAAATACATACGGAAGGATGAAGGTGCGCATCATATCCCGTGTTTCGCGCCGCTAATGCTTTGCGGTGTCTTCCAGTCGTGTCTGCGACGAGACTAACGGGACCTCTAGTCGTTCGCTCCGAAAGCGTTCGCAATATCATCCGAGAACGGAGAATGCTTGAGCATGTGAACCATCCCTTCATCTGCAACTTGCGCTACAGTTTTCAGGACATCGAGTATATGTAGGACTCCCCTTGCCGATACCTCTGCTTCCAGCAACTTTGAGGCTAAACTGTGTTGCAGGTACCTGGTGGTTGACCTAATGAGCGGCGGTGATTTGCGATTCCACATATCAAGAAAGACGTTTACAGAAGAGGCGGTTAGATTCTGGATTGCTGAGCTCGGTTGCGCCATAAGATATATCCACGGGCAAAACATCATACATAGGGATATAAAGCCGGACAACGTGCTGTTAGACGCTGATGGACACGTCCATTTGACAGACTTCGTACGTTTTCGCTTGGCTGCTCTCCTGGGCCAATATGTCGACTAACACCACGTCTAGAATGTTGCTTCCGACGTCGTCCCGGGCAAGGTACTGACCAGCAAATCCGGGACATTGGCATATCTGGCGCCGGAAGTCTACGCGGGCCGCGGCTATGATGTCAGGGCCGACTGGTGGTCATTGGGTGTCTTGTTCTACGAGTGCATATACAACAAGGTTGGTCCTTCAATCATACTTACGGAAGCTTGCGACATCGTAGTGGCGCGCTGCCTACTAATCCGCGGTGTGCATCGCTGACCTTGCTTCACAGAGACCATTTGAGGGCAACTCCGAATCGACGCTCAGCAGCCTCATCCAGGCGGCAAATCCCAGATACCCCATAACATCACCCCCAGTCTCGCTGCCATGTCTATACGCCATCAAAAGTGCCCTGGATGCGGACAGAGACAAGCGGTTAGGCCACACATGGGAGAGCTTTATCCACCACGAGTTCTTCCAGTGTATCGACTTCGAGGCACTGGAGCGGAAAGAGATCGAGCCGGTATTCGTGCCGTCCTCAGAAAAGACCAACTTCGACGCTACGTATGACCTCGAAGAGCTGCTTCTCGAGGAAGCACCGCTCGAGGCTCGAGCTCGCCGTCAAAAACCGCGGGACAGGCTAAAAGAGGACGCTACCGACAAGGAGATCCGCGAGGACGAGCTGTACCGCATGATTGAAACCGACTTCAAGCCCTTCGACTACACACTAGCCGCCTACAAGAAGTGAGTTTCCTTGCCGAAGCTTCCCCTCTCCTGGACCTCCAGAGTACCCTACTACCCCTTACTAACTCTGCCATCAGAATCGTCACAAGCGGCAACTCAGCCCTCCTCCAAAATGGCCATCCGCCCTCCGACCCGTCGCAGCACGCCCTGACAACAGACGAACTAACCCCAGCCTCCCACGCCCCCAACGGCTCCGGCCAGCCCCTCTACCAACCCTCCCCCATGTCAGAACTATCCCTCTCCCAGGTCGAGAACGGCGCCAGCCCTTCCCGGTCCCAGCAGCAGCAACAACAAGCACAACAGCAACAACAACAACAAGCCCAAAGACCGACGTCAAGCCACGCCCGACGCCACCCGCCCGGCCGCCCGCCTCCCCTCCCTCCATACCCGCAAGCCTACACCAACTCCGCCTCCGGCGGCCGGGTGGGCCGGAGCGGCACGCCGGGCATGATGGTCGAGAGCCCCACGGGCGGCGTGCAGGTCACGCTCGACGGCGGGGGCAGCTGGAGCGACCTCGCGAGGCAGGACGCCACGCTGCCCGCCGACGCGAGCGGGGCCAACAACGACCTGCTGGGCAAGGAGGGCGGGGGCGGCGGGGTGTTTGGCTTCCTGAGCCGGAAGAAGGGGAGGGGCAACAGTCCCAAGCCCAAGGAGCGGGGTGTGCTGGGCAAGGAGGGGGCTAGGGTTGTTATTGGTTGAGGTTTTCTCTTTCGTGGTGGCTTGCCTTCGACGGGACAAAATAATACTGGGTTCTGCTGAGAGACACTGGTGACTGAGACCCGAGTAGGCTTTGTTTTTTCACGGCGGTGTTGAAGCCCCTCTTGCCTGGAGACCTTCGCATCAGGGGCACTCGAGTACACGACGGCCTATCCGAGAAGGAGAACGGTACAAAGTGGTTAGTCACGTTTGTTTGCTTTACAGTGTTTTTTTTTGTTCAGACAAGAACGACAAGACCTCCGATGTTGCGAGAATCTGGTTTCAGGGGCGGAACAAGTGCGGATATCTGTGTTTTCAAAAGACATCGAAGAGGAGAGACAAAGTCACGCATTTTATGGGCGGGGAGCAAGCAGAAAGCGTACAAGATCATATTCTCTTTTTTTTTTTTGGTTTTCACATCCGGGATCTCATACCATATACCCTCCTCCTACGTGTATATCTCTTTGGGCTGGGGACCGGGTGGCAGATACCTGTTGCAATTGAGATCGTCTGGTCTAGTTTTTAGAATCCTGCGGAGGGTTTTTGGGACTGGGCCTCCAGTTACAGTTTATCTGGTCGTAATTGGCATCGCATATCAGTCATTTCTGTAGTATATGAAGTCAACACTCATAGTTTGTTTGCCTCGTGGTGTTCCGAAGTCCAGTGTCAAGGTGATCGATAGCTCTCCGTGGTGGTCCTTAACCCAACAACGCTTGTACATGACCATTTTCTTGTATGGCTTGAGGTATAGATGGGAATATACTGTATGTAGTATCGAAGTTCAGGTTCACCTTACTTGTGAACCAAGACTTGCGGTCATACAATCACGCGGTATGTCCTTGATTCAGGAGGTAGACAGACGCAAGCATTAGGTACCAAGGGCAGAGATTAAGGAAGCAACTCATACTACAAGTCCATAAACTATTCTCGCAATCGAAAGAGTTGGCTAAGCCGAAGCTAACACATCGCGATTCCACAACTGAGTTTGCCAGCTCGGCTCGTCATTCATAAACAAATATTCCTTATCAACTCCCATGGCCAATAATCTCCTGATCTTCCACTTGCCGATGGCAAGCAAAGAATGTGTTGTTCGCCTCCACATGAAGGACGGGCTGCCCGTCGTCATTTCCATGCCGCGCCGCAGTTCAACGGTAAGGTCTCCTGCAGACAAACTCCATAACCTGTTTCCCCCCCGAAAATGTCCATGTGTTTTGCGTTTGCCACCCTAAGAAACTCCTCTGTACTCCGAAGCGGGGAGTGTTTGAAGCTGTCCGTCCCAGCCAACGAAGGTATAGATAAAAATAAAGCACCCTGAGTGCATGATGCCACCGGTATAATATGTCCACCCGTTCTCCGTCCGCCTAGTCAATGCTGACGAGAAATCATTCTAGACACCGAAATAAGACCACAGAAGATGGTCAAGGTCAGGCAAGTGGGGTGGTGGTACAACTGGCAGCTCCCACCAACACCGGTCAGGCCGTCTGACCAAGAGCTTTCCGCCCATCGCGTTCCTTTTGAGCCTTCTCCCTGGCCTCGCACTCGGCAATCTCCTTCTCTGTGCTGCCGAGGTACTTCCTCATGACTGTCTTGAAGTCTCTTTCGTCGACCACGGCACCGGAGCCGGAGCACTTGGCTTTCTTCTGCAGCTCTGAGCAGAGGCCGTCCAGATCAAAGTCGCCGTTCTGAACCTTGGGGCAGTTTTGGAGTTTCTCCCTGTTGGTATTGTTAGAAGGAAGAACGATCTCGGACGGCTCAACGCCGGAAGTGGAAACGGACCATATCTTGTTGCAGGTGAGGAGATTGCCGTTGCTGTCGAGCTCGTCCGTGTTCTTGGCGGCGTCGATTTGCTCGATGAGACCAGGCTTCTTCGCGTTTCCTGCGTTGGTGGTAACAGGGACGTTGTAGGGAGTCAAGAAATCGGCATCAAAGGCGTCGTTGAAGAAGCTGTCGTCGAAGCCACCAGTGGCGAGGATGTTGTCTTGGGGTTCGCGGTAATCACCAAAGAGCTGAGGGTCGAATTGGAAATTGTTTTGCGGAAGCCAATTGAAGTTGGTCATGTCGACGCTTGAGAAATGGCCCATATCTGCTACAGATTAGTATTCCCTCTGTATTCGTAACTATGACTCAAGTGTGCTTAAGCACATAGATCAATAGAAGCCTGTTGCAACTCACCTTGATTTGACTCATGCAGTGTT
Source organism: Coniochaeta sp. PMI_546 (assembly GCA_021432605.1). Taxonomy (NCBI): domain Eukaryota; kingdom Fungi; phylum Ascomycota; class Sordariomycetes; order Coniochaetales; family Coniochaetaceae; genus Coniochaeta; species Coniochaeta sp. PMI_546. The sequence continues at coordinate 430,367 of MU271157.1, read as the reverse complement.
GCCGATTCCTCACCAATAGTCGTCAAAGTATCGACAGGCTTAAAAGCAGTCGGCGACTGGGTAAATGGTTCAGGAGACGTTCCGCACGAAGAACTGGCTCCCATATTTGAGTTTGAGGACGCGGAGGGGGAGCTCGTGGTGGTAGCGGGGTGCGAATCAAAGCTGGTGCGCGAGCCATTGCTACTTGGCATTAGAGGGTTGAAGAGGTTGGCGCCAATGTTGGCCAGGTCCTCTTTCATCTGGGAGTCAAGACCGATCTGACTATAACTGCTCGAATTGCCGGGGCTCTGGCTGGTTTGTCTGGATGGATCGCTGCTGCTGCGCTTTATGGGTGGCGAGAAAGAGTTCTTGACCGAATTGTTATTCGGGATGGGCGTCGGACCGGGAAGAACACCAAACTTGGGAAACTCGAACTGGAAGTTGACGTCGCTGATGTTGTTGACGATCGCCGAGCCAAAGGGCCGTGCGTTGCTGTTCGTGAGCATAGCTGGACGCCCAACGCTACCCGCGATAGTCACCCGCTTCTTGTACTCACTCAACTCAACAGTCATCTTCTCGACTTTCTGTTTGAGGAGCTCGTTCTCGTGGTTGACCGCCTCCGATGCCTTTTCCAACTCTTGGACCTTGGTCTCTAGATCCTTTAGGTGCCTTTCCTTGCGCTCCCGGAAAGCACGCTGAGCGGCTCTATTCTGGGCCTTCCGCTTCTGCAGAGGATTGTGTGAGCAGACAGCATCAAAGACAACTCTTCCAATCAAGACTTACCGAAGTAGGCTCGGTGGTGAGGGGCTTCCTCCCTGGCTTCTTGGACACCTTATCCTCGCTCTCTCTCCGCTTGGCGCCGTTCTCCTCTTCGTCGTCATCAGGATGACTTCTCTTGTCCGGCGAATCTTGGTCCGAAGCAGACTCAGATCTGGCGGTACTCGGAGCACCGGGTAGGTCACCAATCATTCTGCTGTCGTCGTTGCCGTTGTCGAATGAGAAGTCAAAGCTGGAGTCAGCATGGTTGAAATCGTAGTCGAAGTCCAGGAGAGGGCTATCTGTAAGGGGCAGCCCATGCCCTTGTGCCGGAGAGCCGTCGAAAGTAGACGGCGACATGGTCAATGCGTTGTTGGCCGGAGAGCCGTTGGCCTTGTTGGAGTTGAGTGCGGCGAAGAGGAGGCTCTGCTGTTGTGGAGTGAGGATGAGCTCTCCGAGAGGGTTGCGAATCGACGTCATAGTGACTGGATCTACGACAGTGGCGATATACTATGTGACGATAAGGAGATGCGACGGGCTCGAGTCTACCCTGAGTCCTCCTCAGACTTGAGCGGCGCCCAGGACGGCGCAATGAATCGAGTGAAGGCTTGAATTTGCACGAGAGAGACAACGAGACAAAGTGGGATGTGGTAGCTAGGAAGAATCCCGGACGACAACACAGGGGATGGAAGTGCGAGGCTATTCTAGATGGGTGAGGTGAACGGAGGATGCTCCGGGATGGCTGAAGATGACTTGACAATGCCTCGCCAGAAGACGAGCAGACAAAAAAAAAAAGTTGCCCCCTCGAACCTTTCAAGGGACGGAGAGCAGTCGCAGGGTGGGATGTTCAGGTGAAGGAGCAGAGCAAAGTCATGCAACCGGGGAAGAGAAACGTCTGTGGCCTTTCTGCCTTGAATGGTTGGTTGCCCTCACGTGTACTGGCCAGAGAGTCAGCTGAGTTTCCCAGACCTTGCCGGTTTGAGCGAAGACTAACGCAATACGCAAGACAGATACGCAAGGAAGAAGCAACTCGGGGTATCGGACGGTTGGTCTTTCTTGGATGCGAATGTTGGCTATCAAAGGTGAGATTGAGGCGAATGCAGTGGATGGAGATGGAGGAGTGGGCGGGGTTGGGAGGAGAGAGACCCGTGTGGAAAAGATCGAGTGTCAATTTGTCAGCCTGTCAAAGCGAGCCTACTGTGGTAGAAAGTCCCAAGCCCCTCCCTTAAATTCCATGGATGTCTGGCCGTTTTCGACTTTTCTCACGCCCTTCTTGTCTGTGCCGCAAATAGTGTACATTAGGTACCTACACTAGGTACCTTAGAATCCCGCTATCTCCGAGCTCGTACGGGATCTCCGATTCTGATCAAGTTGGATATGAACAGGCAGGTCGCCACGCGTCTGGCGTGTTTCCAATTCACAAATGGCACTCTAGGTTCACGCACAGCCGGGCGCACGGGGTGTTTTGAACCACACTCCCATGAGTAGATTGGTGATGATATCAGCTACCGGTATGAGGTAGCGACAGGGAAGACCTCTACGGCACGGTACAGTGCTGCTGTGTGGTCGTACACGTACGGCCCTGATCATCGAAATCTGTTCTTCTTGCGGCTTTTGCACACCGGTGACTCAAGGTCAGGTGAGGTGCTTACTGAGGCACGGTAGATCACTTCGAGTTCGAGAGTGGCTAGACTCTTAAGGCACCTCACCTCCCTGCCCTGAGTCTAGGCTGTAGACGACGGATCCTGAACCGGCGAAAACGGATTTGAATCATGCCGTCCTCGGTATCAGGTACCTGCGTTGGTCCTTGGCATCCAGGTACCCTTCCAGTTTCGCGGTTGAGAGCGCAAATGAACTATTTCCACACCTACAATCATGTTACCCACGGGAAGCTTGTAGGTAGGCAGACTATGTGACATGTTTCTTGTCATTATTGGCCAATCTAAAGCGTCACTATACATATCAAGTACGTCCACCAGTCTATCAGTCCATCATTGACCAGGAACGATACCTTGGGTAGAGCATGGCCCGTGCACGCGAATGCCCCCGCACTTTCCATTAACCACATGTCCCGTGTTAGCCAGGGAGTCCTCCTGTTTTATCGTACACCGTGTAGTAGCTATTGGCGGCACATGCAACAAAGCGATAAGGAGCTCGAGGTAGGTCATTGCGGTCATTGAACCACCGACTTCAGCCTCATGTGACAACAACATTCGAGACCTTCGACCCCTATTCGTTGCTATACACCACCAACGCAAAAAACCTTCGCCTCGTCGCTGGTAAGTCTACTGGTAGTAGCATACTCAAGCCATGGACTTGGCCTACGACCATATTCAGGAGGACTCGTTCCCAAAGGAGGACGAGGGCCCGTCGTCGCAGAACAGAGCCGACCAGCAGAACAACACGTTGAATGCCGATTTCCAGGAAGCTTACCGCGCATTCTCCTCCAGTCCCTGGGGCGCAAAGATCGGTGGCTTCTTCGGAAATGTGGTCAAGCAGGGCGAGTCCGTCTACAAGGAGGCATCTCAGGAGCTCGCAGCCGTCGGTCAAGATGCTACCACCGGCCTCACCAGCCTGCGAGATACCCTCATCAGCCGCACTCGATCACTCTCTCTAGCGACCGCTCCGCAACCCGCTGCAGCTTCCAAAGGAGCTGCCACCGCTGAGACTTCGGAGAAGGATAAGGAGACCACACCGGCGAAGGACATATCATCCGAGGAGGCCTTGAAAGAATCAGAGACGGTGCTATCAAGACTCCGACTGGAGGCAGCCAAGCGGTTGAAGGACTTACAAAAGGCTGAGGATGCCGCTGACGAGGCCTTGCTGCGATTCGGATCCAACCTACGAGACTTCCTTAAGGACGCAATCAACATCGCCCCTCCCTCCGGCGACGCAGCCAACCAGGGCAGCACCGTGCTCTTTGAGAGCAAGGACGCCCAGGGCAAGCGCGTCATCCACACATCACGGTTCGACGCGCAGCTTCACGTCATCCACACTACGACGGAGAACTTTGTCAAGGATCCGACTGGCGCCGAGTTTGACTCCTGGACCAAGGCGTTCGACATTGACAAGAAGACGGCCGACATCAGCGGTGATCTGGCTAAGTACCCTGAGCTCAGGACGACGATGGAGAAGCTTGTGCCGGACCAGATTCCGTACGCGGACTTTTGGAAGAGGTACTACTTTCTGAGACACGGGATTGAGACTGCTGAGGCGAGGAGGAGAGATCTGCTGAAGGGTATGTCGTAACACTAATTCACTACTCCCGCGCATGCTAATTCTATTTCTACAGCCGCATCCGCCGAAGAAGAAGTAGGTTGGGACGAGGACTCCGAAGACGAAGCCGCCGGAGCAAGTGACGCCAAGCCAGAGGCCAAGAGGGACCGCCCAACCTCGACCGAGTCGTCAACCACCATCCACCCGCCTTCCGCAGCCGCCGCTCAGACCCTCCTCAAGCCCTCGGCGCCGCGCAAGTCGAACGACGAGAAGTCGCAGGCCGACAGTGACGTCAGCTACGATGTCGTGGGCATCACGTCCGGCAACCCGAGCCAGGCACCCAACAGCCCCAAGGAGTCGCGCAAGGGTGACGATAGTGACGAGGAAGATTGGGAGTAAAGTTGTTGGTTGGAGGACGAGGAATGGTCTGTACAGATTTGGAGATCTTGATCAGCTCCAGTTGTTTTCTCGGCGCTTTGCTCCTTGTTGCAAGTTCGCGATTCGGTGGCCGCTAAAAGGCAAGTCATAATAGTACCGTTTCATCCCTCATATCCAGAAATAACCCTTGCGACTGGTCGCAATCCAACCCTCTACCTCTTCTTCTTCGTAACTTTCGTAAAGCCGTCCTCATCCACCTCGGGCTCAACCTTCTCCTTCGGCGCCGGCGCCGGCGCATCGCCCATCTCCACATCCTCATCGTCGTCATCGTCCTCATCGCTAGCTGAATCCCAATCCGTCTCTGCATCCTGGTCCTCGGCCTGCTTAAACACCACTTTTCCACCCTTCTTCCCCTCCCACCTCCGTCTAAGCGCCTCGACCTCGTCGAACTTCCCCTTGACGCACTCCCCGCGCACCCGCAGTATAGTCTCGGCCACCTCATAACTCGAGTCGTCGTCGACGTTCACCTCGAACTCGTCCAGCATGACCTGTAGCATAAATTCCTCCACGTAGGCCGAGTCCGGCTCGCCATCGTCCGCCTGCTCGCCGCCGGTCTGTGCAGTTGAGGTAGTAGCAGGTTTAGAGAGGTCGGGGAAGAGCTCTACCACGGCGCCCGCGAACCAGTCGCGCTTGTCGGACGAGTCCGGGCCGCCCCAGTTGTTCTGTACTGCGAGGGTCAGGTCGGGCCAGAGGTGCAGGGCGTAGGCGACGCCTTGCTCGAACTGGGATTGGCATGTTGCTGTCCGCAACGAGAGTCAGTGAATGATTCTAGGAGGCGGAGAGGTGAGAGGCGAGGGCCATACCCGGTGATGGAGCGTCTTGTTGTGAAGCTGAGGCCATGTTTATGACTTGACTATTTCAGTACACTTCAAAGCGACTTATCCACGGTTGATGTCATGGTGTGTGTGCAGGGAGTATTTAGAGTATTGATTTCTTGGAGGGGCGGAGGGGCATATTTTTTTGCAGCTGCAAGCACTTAACGGCATGTTCCGAGAGAACCCTTCACATAGATATTCAGGTCCCGTACTTGGCTATCACAGGGTACTAAGGTATACAAGCTACCTTATCTTACTGATAAATTTGTTTGATTGATTCTATCTCTTGAGTCCAACAGATGGATAATCAACAGCTATTGCGCGTGCTCGCTAATTCATCATCTTGGATATTTTCGTCATCTTCACGCTGCTGAAGCTTTAGTACTCAAGCACCTTCTTGATGTTGTCGTATATCCCTGACACATGATTAGCAACAGCTTCCAAACACAGCATAGAAAGAACACTTACTCGCAACATCTGGGATGTTAAACTGCTCAAACACCAATGGAGTCGGGATACTCCAACCCGCCACCCTTGCAACAGGCGCCTCAAGCCTTACGAACGTCTTTTCGTCCTCCTGGATAGCTGCTGCGACTTCGGCTCCCACACCAGCGTTGACCATGGACTCGTGCACAACGATACACCTGCCCGTCTTCCGCACGCTCTGGAACACAGTCTCCTTGTCCCACGGATAGATAGTCCTCAGATCAATGAGCTCAACCGTCACTCCCAGATCCGCCTCCGCCTGCTTGATAGCAGCCATGCACTTGTACAGCGGCTGGCCATACGACACAATCGTCACATCACTCCCCTCTTTCAGCACCTCCGCCTTACCCAGCGGCAGGGTGTAGGCCGCAGTCGGCACCTGCTCCACCGCCGCCCGGTAGAGAATCTTGGGTTCCATAAAGATGCATGGGTCATTACTCCGAATCGCAGCCAGCAACAAGCCCTTAGCCTGCACCGGTGACCGCGGCATAATCACTTTCAGCCCAGGTATGTGCGTGAACAGCGCCTCGGGGCTCTGGCTGTGATACAACCCCCCGTGTCCCACGCCGCCGCACGGCATGCGCACCGTCAGGCCGCCCGCGCTCCTCCCACACGCCCCGTCCCTATACCGGTACTTGGCCGCCTCGTTGACCAGCTGGTCGAAGGCCGGGAACACGTAGTCGGCGAACTGGATCTCAGCCACCGGCCGCATCCCCTCCGCCGCCACGCCGATGGCGAAGCCGATTATGCCCTGCTCGGTCAGGGGCGTGTTGAACACGCGGTCCTTGCCGAAGGTCTCGGCCAGCTTCATGGTGCAGCGGAAGACGCCGCCGAAGGCCACGTCCTCGCCGAAGATGAGCACGGATTCGTCTTCTGACAGGGAGGTGGAGAGGGCGTCGTTTACGGCTTGCATGAGGTTCATGCGTTTTGTCGTGCCGTTGCGCACGTCTCCGGGCAGTTCGGGGTTCGCCAAGGCCGATTGAGAGGTGTGGTATAGTAAGGGTGTTGTCGAGTAGTCTGTGGGCAGGTTTAGTTTTGCGTTTGGTGGGTGGGTTGAGTAGAGGCGGCGTTGTCGTTGTCGCTGTGATGGTATAGGTAGGCTAAAGACGGCCGAGGGCGAGTTGCGCGGTGCCATTGCTGGCGCCAGCGCCCGCTTGAGCAGGTGATTCCGTAGTGTCATTGTGACTTTTGTTTCTGGGTTTCTCGAGAATTACTGCTCGACTGCATTTCTTCAAGACAAGGAAGAGTTCAGTCGAGAAGATGGACGGTCAGAGTGAGGAGGGGAGGTAATGAGAGCCGAGCGGCTTCCAACGGCATAGCGGCATTCGACCGACTAGAAACCTTGTGCCGCTCGGCATCATAGCCGAGTCTTATCACGATTTGTCGATTGTCTCCCGGCCAACGCCAAGTAAATGGAAATGACGTGGAAATCTTGGTTGTACGCGCCAGCAAACCAATTAACGCCTGGACCACCAAGAAGGAAATATGTATCTACATGCCAGTGCAGATTGTAACGAACACACTGCACGACAGTAGCACAATTCATTGCTGGCATGGCTCCACGGGAGGGGACCAGGCCGTCAAAGCGACACCGCGAGTCCGCAGCAAGCAAACATCACAAGAAACGGAAATCGAGTTCTCGGCCGAGACCCAAATCGCGATCCGAGGGTGACTCGAGCAGGAGTAGCCATGCCTTATCTGCAGATGCACTGGCAGAGTTGAATCGCCACAATGCTCGCCAAAGCACCAGCACGCGACCGAGGAGAGAGTCAATGTCAAGACCGAAACCAGAATTGAAATCGAAACCGAGGAAAGACGAGAGGAAACCCAAAAGACCGCCCAGGGACGAATACGATGACCGGCTTCAAGACGATGACTATAGGGACAAGGAATGGAGACGACACAGGAAGAAGAAGCAGAGAGTCGTCAGCGGAGCCATCCTGGAAGAAGGTCGAAGTAGGCATCTCCGGGGAGGTGCAGGCAGCTACGACAGTCTGGAAAGGGAAAAAGTCGAGGGTTACGCATGGGCACCCCCAGCTAAGAACAAGAAGAAGCGGATATGGATATACAGCGGGATAGGATTAGTCGTCGTCATCCTGATAATCGTCGTGGCCGTCGTGGTCAGCAAGAAGAACTCGGGAGACAGTAAGAGCAGCAGCAGCAGCACCTCGTCAACCCCATCCGGCGGCATCGGCTCCATCGACAAGAACAGCATACCACCCGGTACACCGTCGTATCTGGACCCCTTCCAATGGGTCGACACAACCGACTTCAACTGCACCTACACCAACCAAACCGTCGGAGACCTACCGCTCATGGGGCTCTTCTCGGCCTGGGATGACTCGGCGGCAGCGAATCCGCACGTACCTGCCCTCAATCAGAAATGGGGCTCCTATGCCTCCCGTCCGGCACGCGGCGTAAACATCGGCGGCTGGTTATCTTTAGAGCCGTTCATCACGCCGTCTCTCTTCGCCTACGACCTCAGCAAGGGCATAATCGACGAGTACACCCTGTGCACCTACCTCAACGCCAGCTGCGCTTCGACCCTCGAGCACCACTACGCCACCTTTGTCAACGAGCAAACCTTTGCCGACATCGCGAACGCCGGACTCGACCACGTGCGCATCCCCTTCAGCTACTGGGCCGTACAAACATACCCCGGCGACCCGTACCTCTTCCGGACCTCCTGGCGCTACCTCCTCCGCGGCATAGAATGGGCGCGCAAGTACGGCCTGCGGGTAAATCTCGACCTGCACGCCCTGCCCGGCTCGCAGAACGGGTGGAACCATTCCGGCCGGCAAGGGCCGATAAACTGGCTCAACGGCACGGACGGCGACCTCAACGCCCAGAGGTCGCTGGACATCCACGACAGACTGTCCAAGTTCTTCGCCCAGGACAGGTACCGCAACATCATCTCCCACTACGGGCTGGCCAACGAGCCGCGCATGACGTTCCTCTCCGCCGCGGCGGTGACGTCCTGGACAGAGCAGGCCTACAAACTGGTCCGCTCCAACGGGGTGTCGGACGCAATCGTCGTGTTCGGCGACGGGTTCATGGGGCTGGGCAACTGGCAGGGCAAGCTCCAGGGGCTGTCCAACCTGGCGCTGGACGTGCACCAGTACGTCATCTTCAACACGAACCAGATCGTCTTCAACCACACGGCCAAGATCAGGTACGCCTGCGACGGCTGGACGCAGCAGACGCAGCAGAGCATGAACACGGCGACCGGGTTCGGCCCGACGCTGGTGGCAGAGTGGTCGCAGGCGGACACCGACTGCGCCACGCATCTGACGAACGTGGGGTGGGGGAACCGCTGGACGGGCACGTATAGCACCGGGAATGCGAGCACGGATATCCTGACGCCGAGGTGTCCTACAACGGATTCGAGGTGTGAATGTGCCGATGCAAACGCGGACGCGAGCAAGTGGAGTACAAGTTACAAGCAGTTCTTGCTTATGTTTGCTCAGGCGCAGATGGTTAGTTTTGAGAAGGGTTGGGGGTGGTTCTACTGGGTTTGGGATACGGAGAATGCGTGAGTTACTTCCTAACCCCCTTGGAATGTGTATGAAGGTGATGGAGATGGGAGTGGGGAGAGTGACGGTGACGGTGACGAGTTTTGCTGACAGAGAGTCTCCAGACCGCAGTGGAGTTATAAGAAGGGCCTGGCCGCGGGCGTGCTGCCGGCCAAGGCTTATGAGAAAAGCTTTGATTGTACGGGGGGTATACCCAGCTTCTCCGACTTGCCAGAGTATTACTAGATGTGCGGCTTAGGAATTTGCATGAGCAGGCGCTTGGAGCGGGTTTATGTTCCTTGGATAAGGGACGAAGAGCGTATACCACTGTTGAATAGAATGGACTTGGAAGGATGATGTAAATACACGATGAACGCATATGAATGGGACAGCTGGTTGAATCTTATCCTTGAGCCAAGGCGTTGTAGTTGCCATTAGGTTTGCTTAGAAGTCCAAGGGTCCCGAGCCTAAGCTGGTTCTCTGATAGCCATCAGTAGCTTCTCGTTAATGGTCCATCAGTAACAACAGTTATGCTTAAACTGACGTGGCAGGGGACGTGACTTACTATAGTAGAGGTTCAACTTTATTTATTGCGGCGACGGCACGGCCGGGCCCGCACTTGCAGTGACTAAAGTCTACACGTGTATAGGTGCCGGCTTTCTATTGTACATACATACATATGACCCGACGTAGGTATTAATAATGCAACCCTGCCTTGAGTTGTATAAGCTCTGGTCAATCACATCTCCTGTGTAAGCGGTCGTTTGGTTGAGGGCGTCCCCAGCAACGTTCTATGAATAAATATGGACCAGCCTCGCCATTCGCGTTTACCACAGTCCTTAGGGCGCGGCCAGTCAGTGCCCCCGCCGATGCGGTGCCGGACGAATCGACATCGTCTCGATTGCCATGCCGCGACATCCATTCCGAGCAACCCCGGCCACCTACACCAACACCATTTAGGTCATGGCGTCATAAGTAGCGAGTTTGTCAGGGGCTGTCTCGAGTCTTTCCCTCAACCAGCGGAGCCAAACGCCGACGTCCTCGCTTGCCTGAAATTCCTGAGTAAGCCCGTCGTTAACGCCTACGTATGTAGAGGCTTGACTATTTCCCGCCGATGACACAGCTAGTTATCCCCCGACGGCGTTACCAAGCAATTACACTAGACAGCGTGAAGCTAAGCTCCGCTGGTGCGGAAGTGATGTGATGATGTGCAGGGTGTCATTGCCCGTAAACTCCACAAAGGCCTAGTACCTCATGGCGCCGTCCATGTTAAAACCGAAGCGCTGCCATTGTGTTTTGTTGGTGTGATGCTCGGTATTTCGCGTCGTCAGCGTCATTGATGATCGTCGTATAACTTGCCTCTATATATCCTCTCGACTTGAGATTGTAGTTTAATGACTATTTGTTTTGAACCAAAGAAGCTGTAACAAACTCGAGCCGACGATTTTGGAATTTGTACCACTCGGCACTTGATGTACAGATGACCATGCAGGAGACGCGAGAAAAGGATATAGAAGCACACACACGCCACTCGGCAGATTTAGACCCTCATTCACAATCACCAACCACAAACCCTGAGAAGGAATCACTCGACGATGTCGAGACGGCCGGATTCGAGCCCATACGGACGCGGCCAGCAAGCATCGCCACCCGCAACAGCAGGCATAGCAATGCCCTGAGCCGCGAGCGCTCCAACAATGGCTACGGCGTCGATGACGACAACGACGACTCCGATCAAGCGGATGCCTCACCGGCATCACCAGCAGAAAAGGACCCCTACGAGGTCGCCTGGGACAACGGCGACAGCGACCCGCACAACCCGCGGTCCCTGCCGAACTGGCGGAAATGGAGCATCGTCATCATCACCTCCATCGGCAGCTTCTGCGTCACCAACGCCAGCTCAATCTACACCTCCACCTACACGCAGATGGACGCCGAGTTCGGCAACTCCCGCATCGTCGCGACCCTGGGCCTGTCCTTCTTCGTGCTCGGCATCGCGCTGGGCCCCTTCTGGAGCCCCCTGGCCGAGTTCTACGGCAGGCGGCCCATCTACCTGGCGAGCTTCGCCTTCTTCCTGATCTGGCTGATCCCCTCGGCCGTGGCGCAGAACATCCAGACCATGATAGTCGCGCGGTTCTTCCAGGGCCTGGCCGGAAGCGCCTTCCTGTCCGTGTCGGGCGGGACGGTCAGCGATATGTTTGCCCGAAACCAGATGCAGGCGGCCATGGCTGTCTTCACGCTGGCGCCGTTTGCGGGGCCGTCTATGGGTCCTTTGATTGGCGGGTTCATCAACTCGAACGTCTCCTGGAGGTGGACGCATTATGTCCTGCTCATTTGGGCTGGTGTATTGCTTGTGACGATATATTTGTTTGTGCCAGAGACTTATCGTGAGTTGTGCTCATTGCTGTGTGGACCGTGATGATACAGGGAGTCGTGCTGACATGTTCAAATCCAAGATCCCGTCTTGCTGAAGAGGAAGGCCGAAAAAATGCGGAAGGAGACCGGTGACGAGCGGTGGAAGGCACCGATTGAGAAGCAGAAGAAGTCCATTGCCAAGACTGTGGGCTACGCGCTGCTGCGGCCCTTCCAACTACTCATCTCGGAGCCCATGTGCCTGATCCTCGACGTTTACTCCGCCATCCTCCTCGGCATCCTGTACCTCTTCTTCGGCGCCTTCCCGCTGGTCTTCGGCACCAACCACGGCTTCAACCTGTGGCAGATCGGCCTGACATTCATGGGCCTCTTCGTTGCAATGGCATCGGCCTGCTGCACCGCGCCCGTCTGGCACAAGACGCGACAGCGGCTGGCTGCCCGCCGCGAGAAGAAGACGGGCGAGGCAAGGAACGAGCCAGAGGACCAGCTGCCGTCGGTTATTGTTGGCGCGCCGCTAATTACCATTGGTCTATTTTGGTTCGGGTTCACGACGTACCCGTGGGTGCATTGGATCCTGCCCATCATTGGGTCTGCTATCTTCGCTTTTGGGTGAGTGTTGCAATTCCTTGTTTAGTTGTGACGCGAGGAGCAGGGAAGGTCATCCTCATGTCTGTCGTGGTGGTTGCGCTCTGTCCATCTATTAGTGCCTCGTATGAGCATGCGGACCAGCGCTGTGCCGGTTACGCTCGTACGAGTTCCCCTGACCCAGGAATGAGCTTGTCGACGTTACCCAGAGCAGGTCGTCTGATGTCCTAGCCCTGTCGGTCGCCAAGTGGCACGACAGCGCGCCTGTCTGCCAGTTTATGTGGTGCAAGGGGTCTGTCCACTTGCGGGCTTGAGTCAAGCATTTGTCAGACTGATTTGGGCTTTCCGCTGCCTTCGCTCTGTGATCTTGCATATCCTGTTTCTGCTAAGGTCATGCTGCTAACCGTTGAATGTCGTGCAGCGTGTCGTTAGCCTTCACTGGTATCTTCACCTTCCTTGTAAGTAGTGCTTGCCTGATACGAATGCCAAGATCTGGGGCATGGTGGCCGTTAATGATCGAGAGCGATGCTAACCAAGGTCTAGGTCGACGCATACCCCCTGTATGCTGCCAGTGCCCTCGCAGGAAATGCGCTTGTTCGGTGTACTTTTGCAGGTGAGCTTCCACCGTATGACTGCCATGCCAGGCTACATCCTCTCTGGCGGATCTTGCTCCTGGCACAGTCAGACGCCAGCCATGTTACTGACGGGGTTTCATAGCCGCTTTCCCGCTATTTGGCATACAAATGTATGAGCGCCTTGGGTATCAATGGGCCACTGCGCTCCTAGGGTTTTTGACTCTGGCCATGCTGCCTTTCCCATATTTGTTTTTCATATATGGAAAGCGTATCAGGAGCCGGAGCAAGTACGCGACAACGGCCTAGGTCTGGAGTCTTGAAGGCCATAAACCACCGGCATGTCAGCGAATGGCCCGATCATTGCCAATTAAGGGTGGACAAATGTATCGGTGTGCAGGGACGATCTGCTGTGCAAACAACGCCACACAAGGCCGCCTGCCTTAATATCCTACTGGCTTGTCCACTCGCAGATCTAAGTGACTGCACATCGTCATCCACTTCGCTTCCTGAGGCGGATGCGGGCGGTCAAGGGAGACGAGGCTGCTTGTTTCTCACTGGAGCTTGTGATGTTCACAAGCAACAAGCATCTCGTACTCGAGCCTATAAGACGCCATCATTGGGGTGCACCGTGCCTGGGAAGCCGCAGGTTGCAGACACGGCGCATAACGACGCAGACGTAAAGCAAAGCCTGCGGCTTGGACGGCGCTCAACTTGCTTTTTCTGGGGTCGTGGTGTTCGAACATAAACTTTGCTCGAGATGAGGCCGATGAAGGTCAAGGACCCCCACACAGTCACCACTTGGTGTGCTGGTGTAAACAGTCTTGAAGAATCGGTGACCTCGGACAGCTGGTTCCATGACTTGATTCGCCGAGGGCAAGGGAGCGGAACGGAGGCTCTTGGAAGAATGGGCAACGACTGGATCACAACAATCAAGCCATGTCAAGCTACCGCTTAGCTTCCGAGATATGGCAGTGTTCTGCGGTTGAGGCTGCGAAGCTAAAGCAGGATTGGAGCAAATATCACGCGAAGCACGTAAACGTGCTGTGAGGTAGCTAGCTGATCTGAGGCTGAAGGGGCTACCCGGTATAACCTCTATCTCGACCACGATCTGATCTCGGAGAATTGCAAAATTGAGAGAATGTGTCTAGGAGTGCTCGCCCTGGCAAGAGTGCAAAGGAACGCCTTCATGCTCGTGCCCGTTAACTATTGAGCTGCTGTATTGAGGGGGGGTGCAGCTTCCGATCTTGCAAGGGGGTCACTTGGTGCCGCAACCTGGTCGTACAGCACCATGGGCAGTTAGGAAGGATAAGATTTAGACCGAGCAATCGACATCGACAGAAGTGATGATGGTGTTGAGGTTGTTGCGAATAAAGAAGTGCAAGTAGGGACAGTAGCATGGGTGTTGCTTGTCAGTAACGCAGCATTTGGCTGGACTCTTGGGATGCCGAATCACAAGCTGAACTGGACTCTCACCGACGGATCACAGCAGGGTAGACCTTGTTTGATGGCTAGACAATAGTTTGAACCGCGGGATCCTGTCTCTTGTCACCAGATCAACTTGTTGGCTTGATTCATTTTGTGTTAAAATGGGAAGACTACGGATTCTCGTGGCTCTGAGAAGCTTCGAGTTCTACCTCTAGACGTGTTGAGTCACGCTTCCAAAAGATCGAGAGGCAACTCGAAGATAGAGAGAGCCCCTAGGCCGGAACATGTGCTTCAAGGTAGCGGTAGCTGGTACTGGTTATGGATGTGCCAGTCCAAGCCATGGTGGCGGTACTTGTGACCTTGGCAGTCTGGGTCTGGTGCTGACAGAAAAAGAAGCGGGGATTGGGTTGACAGACTCTCTCCTACAGGTACCTAGGGTACCTTAGGTACGGAGTCTATTAGTACGTACGCAGTAGGTAGGGTAGGTACTCCAACGACTAGCCGAGCAGAAACCCCGCAGTCAAAAATCCACCGTTGAACCGACGGCGACCCACCTTGGAGAGGGAAGGAAGAGCTCACCCCGGGCTGTGCTTGAACGTAAACGCCATCCCGCCGAGGGAGGAAATGCCACACGCACCTTCCTCCATATCACCAATGCCGACATAGTGTAGACCGCTGGCCACCGCGCGTGCTTCGACACTCGACCTTTCCAACTCTCCACTCCTCTCACCATCTTACTTTCAATATCCAATTGCTTGGGGTGCCTTCACCGAGACGATCAATCTTGTAGTAGCCGGACGACACAAGCAACACCCATCTCTAACCTCATTGTTTTTTTTGTGTTTCCCCACGAAGACAATCCCGGTGGATCTACCTCGACCCCAACCTGCAACCAGACAGAACGAGGTGCAAAGAGACGGCATGAAAACATCCCGGAATGACGCAGACATAACCCGGAAATCGAGAGCTGCCGCCACCGGTCTACGAGCCTAAACCCAAGCGCCACTCCTCGACGTCGCGACACTCAACAGGAAGCCAAGGAACTTGCCGTGCCTGGACCCCGATGCAATACAAACATAAACTGGTCTATGGGTAGCTGCAGTCTATTGTCCTCCCACAAAGTTAGCCCAAGGGGCAACTGCCAACATTTGATCCCATATACCAAGATAGCGCCGCAATCCCACGCCGCCACATGGCTTTCTGAGCCCTCTGTAAACTACTCATCTCATCGACACGGTACTGACGGTCCACCATCCCCTTGGCTTGCCAGGCCAGACCGGTCCACCACACGTCGTACAAACAACGCCTCCGATCACCCGGGAGCGAGCCTATTGGACGAGGATATCAAATACTTTGCCAGCTATACGAGGGAAGACGCCGTGACTGTGTATCTGCTGAGCAAGCGCAGCTGAAAGGAAGTCACTGCCTATCACTTGGGTCCCCTGCCAGAACAAGATCAATACTTCATCTCGCGGATGTGCACAAGCTTGAGATTCAGGGCGGCCGCAACCACCACCTCTACCCATATCCGCGACGGAGCCAGCACTGTGAGACTCGACTCTCGACTGACACTGGGGAAATCTGATTAGGGGCCGTGATAAGCTGGCCACAACCGACCAGCCCCCACGAAATATTGCGATCCCATCGAACCTGTTGTATAGTCCGGCGGAAGGTGCACACTTGCACTGCTGTCGTCCCTCGCGGCTGTGTTACCACCGTGGGGATTGCTGCAGGCGTTCACGAGAGGTTGTCCACCCCTGCCTCCTGTCTGTTCACCAGCGGCTCCGACCAGGGGGGGTGCAGCTGCAGTTTCGCAAGAAGGCGGCTACCGCTGGCCTTACATTGCCGTGCCGTTATCACAGGCCCCTACCGGGCAGAGGCGTCGTATATAAAACTAAGACATGATGCCGCCCGACATGGAGACCAACGAGGCAGAGGTCTCAGTTGTCATGTCTGAGAGTGAGAACGAGTACGACGAGATCGACACTCACTCCAAAGACGGCGACGAAACGATGGCCGACAGCAACATCGCAGAGAGTGTAGACGCCAATGGCGATATCAAGAAGAAATATGACCCCAAGGATCCCATGCGCCCGAGGCGGAAGAAGGCGAGACGAGCCTGCTTTGCGTGTCAACGGGCTCATTTAACGTGCGGTATGCCTCGACTTTCCCTTTGTTCTCCAAGTACTCGCGTTGCTGTTAACAGCACTTGCATCGTCTACCCCCGCTTCTTACAACCCTCTACACATGCCCTCGCGCTACCTGCGACCGACTTGGATGAGTCAGCAAACATCTATACTAACATTTGCTCTAGGGGATGAGCGACCTTGTCAGAGGTGCATCAAACGTGGTCTAGCAGACCAGTGTCAGGATGGTGTTCGGAAAAAGGCGAAGTACCTTCACGATGCCCCTCCGGAGGCCCTAGGTCCAGTTCTCGGACCTGGGTATAACAACCAGATCACAGCCCCCACACGGCCAAACGGTCATCGGCACCCGTCTAGCACAGCATCCGATGCCTCATCGACGGTCGGCACGTTTTACTCCCAGGCCACATCGTCTCAATATCCGGTGTTTTCCTCCTCACAGACGCCAATGCCGACGTTGCCGGATGGTCTGTCATTCGGAAGTCAACAGTCGCCAGTGTCCCCGACGTTTCAGGCCCCTCATGCAGGTGCTCAGATGGGAGGTATGAACGTACCCCAGGTGTCCGGGGAAATGGCCAACTTCACGTCAGCGCTCTTCGACCCTAGCAATCCTGCCATCTTCAACTTCAACCTCGAGGGCCTCAATTTCGGCAGTCAGTACTCGGCTATGGAGTTCGGCATGCTGAATCACATGTCATCGGGCGCCGCCGACACGCCACCGCAAGATCAGTCGATATCGGGGCAAGGCGGCGGCGATGTCAACTTTGGTCCGCCGGGCGTCTTCGGCAATGGCGTCGGCGGGTTCGATAAGGTATACGATGCTGGCATGATGGGGGACTTCCTGGGCCTCGACCACAGTGTCAATGGCGCTTATTCCCAGGGCAACCTGCAGCATGGTCTACCACATGCGTATGCCATTGCCGCTCGGCCTACAAGCTTACAGAGCCCTAGCACAGAAAATAACAGTCCCCAAGCGACTACCGCGGGCTTCGACGGTTCGCCAACGGCTACGACGTACAACACCACCCCCGGATCTTCTACCCAACCACATCCCCCACAGCTACACCGCCCGAAGCCGCAATCCGCAGCCGCTAGACTCGGCCCGAAGTCTCTTCTGGGCAAGCGGCAGCGAGACGCGTCTTTTGTATATGAGTCCGTGAAGGAACCCTATCAATACGTTAAGAGCTTTCACAAGCTTATTGCCTTCCTACAGACTCGCTTCGCATCCACAAAGACACTTTCTATCGCCAAGTCCCTGGCCAGCATCCGTCCCCCCTTCATATCATGTACGCGGACCCTGAACACGCAAGACCTCGTCTTCATGGAGAAGAGCTTCCAGCGCGCACTCTTCGAGTACGAGGAATTCATGCACCAGTGTTCCACGCCGGCTATCGCGTGTCGGCGGACGGGCGAGGTGGCAGGCGTGAACAAGGAGTTTACGGCCTTGACGGGGTGGACTAAGGACGTGCTCCTCGGCCTCGAACCGAATCTGAACGTCAACACGGGTATCTCGTCGAACGCGTCCAACAGCGGCAGTACGGGACGAGCAGGCCAGACGACGCCTCGGATAAAGACTCAGAACGAGGCTGGCGCTAAGCCACCCGACGAGCAGCCGCAACCTGTCTTCCTGGCCGAGCTCATGGACGACGACAGCGTGGTCACGTTCTACCAGGACTTTGCGCAGCTGGCTTTCAATAACAGCAGAGGCAGGGTGACCAGGAAGTGCCGGCTGCTCAAGTACAGGACGCAGGAGAGCATGGAGGGGTCACTCCCGGGGAGCGTGGCGGACGATTCGCCGCAAAAGGTTACGAAACAAAGCATTCTGAGCAATAGGGTGGCGCGGATCGACGGGGAGCACGGGATATCGAAGCTCGAGAAGGATGGCAAGCTGGAGTGCAGCTACACGTGGGCTATCAAGCGAGATACCTTTGACATTCCGATGTTGATTGTGGTCAATGTAAGTCTTCACAACATGGCGTTTAGTCTCCTCGCCTCTTTCGAGAATATTGCTGACATCCCGTCTAGTTTCTGCCATGTTACTACCGCACGCATAACCAACTAGCGGTCTGATAGGGTTCGATTTGGGTATATGGTCTGACCAAAAGGTATGGTTTGGGTTTTGGGCGGAGTTTGGGGCTCGTGCATTCATGGTCGGGGGGCGTTGAGATACCTCTTCATTTCATTCTCTCCGGCGTAGCAAGCCTGCCAGCGAGATCACTATTTAAAATGAGGTTTCAAATATTAGGATAGCCATGTCTATGTGAATGAAGGGTTAGCGGAACCGAAGATTGGTCGAAGGCAGAAGCACGTACACAGGGAAGCGGTTCAAGCCTGTGGACTCCAATCTGGGAATAGATTATCAAAACAAGATGCGTCAACGCTCAACTAACACCTCTATCTTTCTCCATCTTTCATTGCACCCAACAATTATATGGACCATGTCCTCACGCCTGCTTAGCCTTGACCTCGACCTCAACCCCCTCATCCTCGGGCCGGACCAACCAACTCCCATCCAGCTTGCCCGTCTCGTCCACCTCCTTCGGCATCCACCCGGGCCGTTGTAGACTCCGCCTCGCCACATCCCTATCAATCTTGATATCCTCGATCAGCGCCTCCATGCTCGGATAATCCTTCTCCTCCCTTATATACCCCAATATCATCAACCTCATCTCATGGCCCCGGAAGTCAAAGTGTATCCGGCGCATGACATGCACCTCTGCGCTCCGGACGGTGTTCTTGTAGAAGGGGTTGTAGCCGATGGACATGACCATGGGCCAGACGCGCCAGGCCTTGCCGTCCTCCCAGGCGCGGCCCTCGTCGGGCAGGGCCAGGGAGGCCCAGCCGAAGTAGACGCCGGACCGGGCGGAGGCGATCCAGGAGGCGGCCTCGGGCCCGTCGACGGGCAGGTTGGCGGTCGGGATGCCGAGGTCGCTGGAGCCGCGGCCGAAGCCGGCCAGGACCTTGCCGGACATGAGGAGGGGGAAGGGCGGGGAGGGCCCGGAGTCGTCGCCGATTAGGGGCGGGCGGGTGGAGGCTTGTTGGAGGTAGAGGGGGGTGTGGACTTGTTCTATTATTTCGGGGGATTGGTAGTGGTGCGTCATTTCTTCTTTATTTTTTTTTCTTCTTTCCTTTGAGCGTTCTTTTATGTATGGGATGTGTAAGGTGGTTGAAGAGTGGATGACTGGGGTTAGGACTGTGTTTCTATGCTGGAAGTGTGAATTTATGTCTATGATGCGCATAGAGGATGCTACTGTCGCGGAGCTACAGATAAAGTCGGAGGAGTCGCCGTTGTCGGTGGGGTAATTCTTGGTGGGGGGGGGGGAATTATGCATAGACTTTGGTAGAAACAGACGGGACGATAGCGAAGATAAGACGGGCCGCTGCGGCGCGCCATCTCACATGCTTGACAGGGGAGCGACGTGCGGAGCTTCCCTGTGACATATCAGAAACACCATGTAGATTGAACCATAGGTAGGTAGGTAGTTCAAGTCAAGCCAAACTCTGTGGAAGCTTGACATTGCAACTTGGACACTTCGGTACTTAGGATTGCGAGTAGCCCGTCATTTTGGATGGTCCGGACACTGTGGATGAACGATAGGGCTGTTCGGATGTCATGTAGGACGAATACAGCGTGTCCTGGATGGTTTGCTAAGTGCACCTCGCAACTGATAATTTGCTGAAGGTAGCTTCATTCAAGAACCATCCATGGCAGGTACTGCGTCTCAGTGTGCTTGAAGTCGCTCCTTCCTTGTGGACATGGAAGAGCCGAATCCAAGTCGAAGTTCGACTTCACCTCCTCCACTCTAACATCGTCGTCAAGGACGCGGGATCAACTTCCATATCGTGTCAATTGTGCCTGCCTCCATCCGATTCACCTCGATTCATCGGTCTCTTGACTTCCGCTGGCACAAATGTCTCAGCTCGATGACACGATACCTCAATCATGGAGGTTCACTTGCCCGCTGGCCTACGTCCTCGTAGACGGCAAGCAGATTGCCAATGGCGAGGTCGACTTGGTCGTGAAGTGCGAGGCCGGCAAGTCTCCCGCCTCTGCTTCACGCCGTGCAGAGCAGCCCACAACCCGTCGTCACAGGCTCATGGTGTACGTCCCGAAAGAAGCAGAGGCCAAGGTAGGTTCCTCGACATACTTATGGCCGTTCCTAGCTCGTTGGCTCGGAAATGTGCTGACTGTCACCTCTCCGTCAGGTATCGCTGTCCCTGGATGGCTTTCTGACAACTGCAAGTACAGTGCCAGACCCGGCTTCGATACGATACTCGGCCCAGCGGCGACGTCTACTTATCAATGGCTCGTCAAGACTGGCATCTGTGCGCCCATCCTACCCGACCCAGCTGATATGTGCTCCTTGGAACTGATCAGTGCTGGCAGCGTCCGATCCACGACCTCAGATTCAGCAAGGGTCGTGATCTTCTGGATGCCGTCTCAAGATTGAATAGAATCGGCATCATCTGCGCAGATGACGATAGAGATCCAGCCGCTGACTCAGGAAGTCAGTCGAGCACAGGGTCCCGCAGTCAGACTACGAGTCCTGCTTTCCTCCTCTCAGCAGAAATGATGAAAGCCGGGAGGGTCATGTCTCCGCTCCAGCGAAGACCAGATGGCAGCACGCCACCATTCTGTCTGATCCAGGTTCCGAATGGAAGACAGCCGACTCTGAGGCCGTCGAGTCAGGAATCAAACTCCTCACAACAGTGGCAAGAGAGCCAGTTGATGCTCCCACCCAGACGAGAGCTGAATTTCACATCAACGCGAGCCTCAGCCCCTGTCGGAGCATCAAGGGACGAGGACAGGTCAACGACGCACCTGGAGAGCATTTCTCCGGTCTTACCAGTCCGCACCCGCACAGTCAATACGTCGTTGATGCCAGAAAGGGCCGCCGGACCTTCGTCAGGCAACAACCACAGTCAAAATGGAACTTCCAGCAGGGCGAGACTCAAGCGTGTCGACTCGATCGCTGATTCCGACTATTCGTCAAGTCAGCCGGCCAAGCGCCGGAGAGTTTCCCAGCCACGTAGTCAAGACCGCAGCTATCAGGAGACATCATATAAGCCTGGTTCTCACTTACCGCTCCCACAAAGCCAGGATACAACGGCCTCTGTTGAAGTGTCCAGCCAGCAATTTCCGAGGTCGAATACCAAGCAAGCCGAGCTTATCATAGACCCCCAGGTACAGCTGGAGCAGCAGAATGAACTCAATGCCGCCATGGCAGATCACTTCTGGAGTGGAAATATGCAACAAACCATGATATGGGATGAGCTGAGGGATGAGCTATTCATGGATGTGGAGGCAGCTGGAGACGACGATCAAGCCTTGGAATCGCTTGTGGAGAAGTATCAGCTGGATCTTCATCTGAGACTTGGAGGAGGCCCCATGGCATACATGTGATGGCTCGTTTTCCTAACCACAACAGGAGGAAGCGCTTACTGTTTGACTTCGCTCCAGGTAGTGTGGTCTTCTGGCAGATCCCAGGACATGATGTCTGACCTAACGATAACGGAGACTAGGACCGCGAATGCCACCGATGTATTTCCTCAGTGCCCGATACTAACTCTTTTCTTGATAGCGGATGGATTTTACTTCGTTTCTTTAATAGTTATCCTAAAAATAAATACCTCAAATGGTCATGAAGCCTCCCAGTGTGCCCTGGCGGTGTACTCGACTTAGTGGCGTTTGCACTGCCGCAGACGTCCGCTAAAGTGAGAGGGACGAGGCTCCAAGGCGATACGCAAAGCAAAGAACATGACTCTAACCAATTACTTCTCAGTCAAATATTCAGCTGTGATTATCTTTGCTAGATGCTTTTGACAGGCGCTACCAGCGTCAGGCTCTGCAGCACCTGGTGGCGCTCAGAACACGTCGCCGTGCATCTCGCAGACAGCCTCACAGCCTGGACACAAACGACATATATGACGGCAATGTCAGTCTCTGGAGCTCTCTAAAATCATTATGTCTCCAATTGTGTTCTGCTGCCTTCCCTGCATTGTAGATAGTTTGCATTGATACTTGCTTTCAACTCCTTTGGAAGCGCCTAACCGTCTCGTACACACAGTCTGCAGCATGAGATCACGACCACTCATCCTCCACCTAACTATCCTCGCACTCGCAGCGCTCGTTAACAGTGACCCAAACGCACCCTGCTATGACCCGAAAGGCGTCCGAGCACCAGGATACTACCCTTGCGATCCGACAGCCTACATAACAAACTGCTGTCCCCAGGGATGGACCTGCTTCAGCAACTCCCTGTGCGTCGTCACGACACACAGCAACGCCTTCCCCAACCTCACATTGGGCGAAGTCGTCAGAGGCACCTGTACGAATCCGCTGTGGGCTAACAACATTTGTGGCGATTATTGTCTCGGTGAGTTTGCTCTGTGGTTCGCCATTGAACGCATCGTGGTCGCTGATACTGCAAGAAAAGACGACGCAAACGCCGATGGCGACATGGCGTCCTGCGGCGGCGACCGTTTCTGCTGCGGTCACGACTTTGACGAGGGGAAGTGTAACTGCTCATCCAACGGCGGCGCGTTTACTATTAACCCCGGCCGAGCGCAGACTGTCCTGGGAGTCTCGGACACGTCGTTCACCGGGTCTCCGACATATGTTTCGCCGACGAGGCATCAGACTGCTCTCACTGCCGGGGAGAGTTCTGCTAGGACCAGCCTGGGAGTGAGCACTACCGGTAGTGGCTCAACGCGGACCACTTCTCCTGTCACCTCGTCCCCGACATCGTCATCGATGACACGGTCGTCTTCGCTTTCATCGTCCAGCAGGTCGACCACCAGTGCATCCTCTCCAACGCCCACAGCCAACCAGAATGGCACGGATTCGACCTCGGGAGGCGGGACAAGCAATTCCCTCAAGATCGGCCTCGGAGTCGGCATCCCGCTAGCGGTGCTGGCTATCGTAGGAGCTGCCCTGGGGTACTTCCTCTGGTACAGGCGGCAGAAGCAGGACCGAGGTATTCCGGTGGGTGGTACGGCTGGTGGATGGGCGACGAGCGACGATCTAGCTGAGAATGAGCGCTCAGAGTCGCCTGTGCTGAGTAGGCCCGCTGGGGCGCCGGGCATGACGCAGACTCGGGTCTAGATGGTGTTGAGCAGGAGGGGGAACTGCGATGCCGGGTAATGATCGCTGTGCGAGTTCAGAGGAGATCGAAGGGTATGAACTTTGGTTTGTGAAAGTTGATCTTCTCGAATGTTGGGAAGCGTTCGGCGGTTGTTCTAGAGAGTTTGGATAGCGGTATTAGAGCCGTCTTCTCCCTCCATCGCTATCACGGTAGATTACCTCCATAAAGCTGCTCATAATCATGTTTAGCCCGCCTCCCGCCTCCCACTCACAACAATACAGCCACATCTCGACGACCCAGCGTCTAAGCCCTCATCAGCGTCATGATTCATTATGCCGGTCTAAACACGTCTCTCTATCCTACACGCTCCCCTCCAGCAATCAACTGCCCCCCATCCCATCAAAAGCCTTAACCAGCCCCATCGCCGCGCCCGCCGCCGCTCCTCCAACAATCACCATCTGCGCACCCCCAAACAGCCCCATCTTCACACACCTCGTGCTGTCCCACCCCGTCACAATGCACGTCTTCACATACCCAAACGAGAACAGCGCCACCGCCATGACGGCCACCGAGATCCACAGCCCGAGCATAACCTCCCTCTCCCCAACGCAAAGATACGGCAGCAGCGGCACCAGCCCGCCCAGAAAATACGCCAGCGCAATAGTCAACGCACTCGTCAGCGCCCGCGACGAGCTGGGCTCCTCGGCACAGTGCTCAAACCTAGTAATGAAGTCGACCAAGTGCTCCCGCCCGGCAGCCGCCGACAGCTGATCCGCCAGCCCCGCCACGACATGGGGCGGAACGCCGTAGGGCTCGAAGACGGCCCTGACGGTCCGCTCGGCGGCGGCTGCGGGGTCGGCCTCGACCAGGCCTGCGGTGCGGAGGCGCGTCTCGCGGTAGCTGGCTATCTCGCTCTTGGCGCCCAGGTAGCCGCCCAGCCCCATGCTGATGGCCCCCGCGATGAGCTCGGCGAGCCCGCCGAAGATGACGACGCGGGTGTTGCCCAGGGCCGACAGGCCGGCTGTCAGGGCGAAGGGGACGGTGAGGCCGTCGCTTAGGCCGATTGTTGCGTCGGAGATGACGCGGGCGGTGATGCGGAAGCCTGGTTTGGAGGTTGGTGGGGAGGTGGTGGATTTTTGAGTTGGGTGCTGGGCCTCGAGGTCTGTGGAGAGGGTGGTTGAGGAGGAGGTGGTGGAAGAGGAGCGGCACTTTGTTGGGGGTTGTGATGTGCCATATCCGTGGTCTCTGGAGTCTGGTAATAGTCGGGGAGACCTGGTTGGCCCGAAGAGGAGTGTTTTGAGAGCTGCTATGGACATTGCTGGCTCCTGTGTGTGTGTTTTGGGTTGGTGGTTGGATGTGTGAGGGCGTTCTGAAGGGTCTCGTGAGAGTGGCGAGA
This sequence comes from Coniochaeta sp. PMI_546, assembly GCA_021432605.1. Classification (NCBI taxonomy): domain Eukaryota; kingdom Fungi; phylum Ascomycota; class Sordariomycetes; order Coniochaetales; family Coniochaetaceae; genus Coniochaeta; species Coniochaeta sp. PMI_546. The sequence goes on along the minus strand of MU271157.1, from coordinate 405,582 downwards.
TCACTTTATAAGCGGCTTGCTCGTGATGATGAAGGGTTCATATAGCAATAGGAAGTCCTGAGGAGGTCTCTGGGAATTTTGTTTTTATTCTACGTAAATATGCCAAGCTGTTATAAAGAATTCTTCTGAGCAAGAACAGTGCTTGGGTTTGTTCACATAGCACAGTAGTAAGTACTCTTGTGATGGAACCCATTCGACTGCCAAAGACACGGCGGCCAATGACGCAGGCGCGATGTGAGATAATCATCAATATCTCGTCTTTGATTGGCTGTTGTAGCTCCCTTGCAGAGTCAAGTGGGGCGGTCGTGGATTCCAAGGTCATTCAGCCAACTCTGCAAGCCTTACTTACCTACAGCTAAGGTACCTCTATGGTATTGGCACTCCCGGCCACGAATAAGCACTCTCGGAGACCGAGGGCAGCTGTCTCTGGGTTAAAGTAAGCTCGGACTTTATTAGAAGCAAGTACACAGCACTTATTCCAATTTTGATCACCTGCTAAAGAAATTCTTGTACGGTGCTGAATTTGGGTCTTTGCTGATTGGACCGGACTTTGTCGGTGGCCGATGTGTGCTCAGCCATGAATCTCTTTCAACTCTTCACCGAAAGTAATCAAGAACACCGAGAAAGTGATGCAGCTCTTGGAGGTATATGCGGCTTTTCTTGTCAGCTATAGAGCGAGAAGCTTATCAAAACTAGGTAAGGTACCTATGCAGATGGTGTATGCCAGTACCCTATCACCCTAACCGGAGGCCGAGACCAATGCTCCTTTTCGCCATTGCCGTGTTCAATGTCCTGACACGCCTGGGCCACAGAGCCATACCTTATGCAAAATGCCATACGAAAAAAAACATGCCAAATGCCGTGAAGACAGACACTCCCAATGCAGGTTCCAAATGCTCAAAAACGCCTGCCAAAACACTCTGTAGACAAACAAGTCGCCCGTACATCATGCCCTATGACCTGTCGTCACCTCTCGTCTCTGGCCGAGTATCCTGGTTGTGGTGAGACTCGTCACTGTCGGTCTCCTCGTGGATGCCATGCTTAGCATCCCCTTCCGTCTCCTCCTGAATCTCATTCCCGACATCACCCTTCTCGACCTCCTCCTTTTTGCTCGTGCTTCTCGCAGCCTTCAGTTCCTGCGTCAGCTTCTGCGTAAGCTTCTCCAAAATCCACTCCGCCTCCTCCTGGGATCCCATGAGCGGGCTCCTAGACCCCACCCAGCTCCATTGCGTCTGTCCCTTGCTTATGTCGTTATCCTCCTTGCTATCTCCCTCGGCCACATTGTCGTGCTTGCCCGTCTGCCCGTCCCCACCGGCCTTGGCATGGACGTGTGGGCGCGCCTTGCGGTGCGTCTGCGCATTGCCCTCATCCTCGCCGATGAGCTTGAGATACCACGCCCACTCGGCCCAGCTGTACTTGCGCGGCGGCTGGTTCTTGAGATGCTGCGTCACTCGGGCCATCTCTTCCAGAAGCAGGATGTGGTACTCGTTGTTGTCCTCGGGTATCTCGTTCGGTAGGTCTTGTCGTGCAAACGACTCTGTTCTCGGCAAGCCGAGACCTTCTGGGTGATGGCTTTTCTTTGAGTGAGAGGAGCTGGGGCGGAAGCTCTTCATGGTAGAAGCTCGCCTTGGGGATTTATGTTTGTTCGCTCCATTGGGAGAACTTCGTGAGCCCTCCTCGCTACGGCGCTGCAGCCGCCGCCTCATGCCTTCATCGTGTTGGTCCCTCTTCTGCGCCCTCTCCGCGTCCGCCTTGCGCGTACCGCCCTTCTCAGCGTCAAGCTCACGCTGGTCCGATTCTCCGCCCTTAACACCCCCGAAGCCGTCTCCTTCGCCCCCGTCGTCACCGTCGTCGTCGGTATCGTCCACGTGCTCCTCCGCGTCGCCCAAGAAACCCGGTGGAGACTCTTTGATGTCCTCTTCGAACACTTTTCCCAAGGTCATCTGCCGGAGGACTTCCTTGAGCCCTGTTCTGAAACCTTGCTCCCCCGGCAAAATGGTTACTGTGCCAATCGTATTCGTCAAATCACGTATCCCCTTGACCACAGTGTCTCCAGCGTTAGAGATCAGGATAGTCATGGTGGGGAGCGCCATCAGAGACCAAAAGACGAAGAAGGACTTGCCAGGGTTAGAGATCGGTGTAAGATCTCCATAACCAATAGTCGTCAAACTGACGAAGCCGAGGTAGACTCCATCAAAGTACGACCAGTGCTGGTACGGCTCCTCGCAGACCTGGAAGACCTTGGCCCCGACCAGCCACAGCACGACCCACGTGCCCGTCGACGTGGCCATGGCGAGCCAGCGGCGGCGCCGCTCGGCTTTCCGCTGTATCTTACGCATCAGCTTGAACTCTTTCTCCCTCCTCTCGAACTCGGTCAGGTGTCTATCATCCGGCACCGGAGACTCTGCGTTGGCCTGTGACTCCTTCTCCGAGATCGGCTCCAGCATGGAGTCGGCACCCTTTTTCGCCATCCTCTTGACCACCCTGCGCCGATTTTTCTCAATCATTCGCGCGTCGATCCTGCGCTTTCCGCGGTCGAGCACCAGAGCACGGATGGATCCGATGACCAGACCAAGGCTGATGACACCAACCAGGGCGTACGGTATCAGAAGAGCGCGTCCCAAAGTTGTGGTGGCAGAGTAGTCGCCAAATCCGACTGTGAAAAGGGTGACATCGGCCCAGTACACCGCGTCGAGATAGTTCCAGCCCTCAATCTTGGAGAAGACAAGGGCGCCGAGCAACAAGTACATCAAGAACATAATCGTCTGCAGCATGAGTGTCCGTTGGCTAGGCGTGAGCAGGAAGTCCTTGTCGTAGTGGTCCGTGTAGGCTCCCCAGAAGGTGACGACCATGAGAGACGCGTCGATGAAGTAGAGGGTGGCGGCGTATATGCCGTAGTAAAACGCCTGAGACCAGACGTGTTCGTCCCAGGGATCGATCCGTAGATGCGTACTGGCAACGCACTGGAGGACGATGAGACAGACCACCGAGAAATACCATCCAACGATGGTGATGGGTTGGGCGACAGTGAAGCGGAGCCTCTTGGTCATGTTGAGCAGGAGGGCCATGTTGGCGATGATGGCGATGCCCAACTGGATGCCGTTGATAGCAAGCAACCATTCCGGGTCAGGGATGTACTCGGCCTTCTGGATATCAGAACCGGGCGGAAAGTACTGCCGCCATGGGCGTACCAGGGCGCATATACTGAACGCTGAAGCTACCGGGCCCAGGGTGCCGGCAATCATGGGAAAGAGTGACGAGGCGAAGAACCAACGGCTGTGGTCGTTAGTGAGACAGAACAAATAGGGCGAAATCAAACGTATACGAACCTAGGGTCCAGGTGGGCGTTGTCATTGTCCATGGTCTGCTGCAGCTTGTCCGTCTCGGCCTCGAGGGCCTCAACGTGCGTGTCGACATTCTCGCCGCTTGCATCGTTCATGTTGAAACGAGAGTCGCCTTGTCTAGAGGAGCCAGCTATACTAGGTCTATACCAACAATAGATCCAAACCGTCGAGCAGCGATCGCCCGAAACCAAGGCATGCCAAGAAGACGCCAAGAAGGTCGAGAGTGTTGATCTGGGTAGTGAAGCTGGATATCAAGCGTTACGTGTATTTATCCTCGATCATCTCTTAGATCTTGGTCTTGAATGGAGTAAGTGAAAATGGGAAAGAAAACACTCTTAACAAGCTCCTGGCCGGGACATGGAAACCAGGTTCGTGATGCGGCCACCACCACGCCAACTTCCGTGCCAAATCGCAAAGAAAAACGCGTGCATGACGTCGCTTCGATGGCCCGCAGCTTCCAGACCACACGCAGCGAGGGGGCCTGACTGAGCCTACCCTGCCTGCCAAGCCTGTTTACTGGGTTCAGGTTACGGGGGAAGACCCTGAATATCGTGTTGTGTTCTGCGTCGCTGATTGGTCAGTGCACTGCAGCAGGCGCTACTGTAGTATTCCCGTGAATCCCGTGTGTCTGCTGCTTGACACGAGCCATCTCAAGAAGATCTAATCTGCACGTCTTCTCATCTGCAGTACGTATTTTCGACTGAAGGTTAGCTTATTCCGACTCGTACTACGTGCAGTCAGACTTGAATTTGATGTCACTGCTTACATTATGATGCAAGTGCGTTGAGAAAAGGGTGTATCTTTCGGTGGACTCGGCAAGAATGCGACAATGGCGGACAACGCTTGCACTTCGTGTCCTGACGCGACAACACACAAGCCCTCGGTACCGCTGGTTCAGCTCGCAGCATCATGTCGAGACTGTCGCAGTACCATGCGCCTCATCAGGTAGCATCAATGTAAAGTAGGAACACGGTGTCGACGTCCCGTAGAACACTTTGGCTTACGTATTGGCCCAGCCTCCACAACCTTTCTCAACACAAGCCTTCTCATCCGCTGGTGATATACCTCCCGCCCTTCTACCAGACAGGACACACCTCACCACCACCACTGCCGGATTTCCTAAAGCCATACCCATCAGCAGTAATCAACTACCGCTGGCTAGACCCCTCATTTAACGGACATGTTGATAATGACGAGCCCGAGTCTCCCCTCTTTCAATGGCCCTTTGCTGTCCACGACACGCTGTTCGGCTACAGTTGGATCATCAAGAACCTCATTCCACCAGGCGACGAGAAGCGGGATATCTACGTATACGGCTCCTACCTCGGCGCCAGTCTAGCCACCTCTCTGGCACTCACAGAATCCCATCAGGACCAACGGATGGCCGTTCGTGGCCTCTTAACATACAACGGCATCTACAACTGGACCATGTTCCTGCCGGACCATCCGATACACCAGCGCAAGTCCCTCGCAGACGCTCTGGACGACTCTTCCTACCCCGAAGGCTCCTTCTTCCACTACCTCAGAGACAATCTGCCGGTCCTCTTTTCCTCACCATCCGCGCTATTTGACCCGTTCGCAAGCCCGTCGCTGTTCTTCCGCGACCCGGGGCTCTGGGTACCCGAGGACTTCACGACCTCAGCCACATGCAGCTCAATGACCCAGGCCATCGATGCCCTGTCGTCAGCCTCCTCCTCCACCGAGTCTGAAACCGACACGGACGGTGCTTCCCCCACCTCCACAACATGGAATCTCAAGCCCCCTCCCAAAAGCCACCTCACCTTCCCTCCCCGCGCATCAACCCTGAAAATCCCCGAGGCCCTACTCCTATACGAATCGCCGCCCCCCCGCCCGTCCACCGGCGCGCCCCGAAGACGCAGGGCGGTCGCGCCCAAGACGGCCAAAAAGAAGCGCAAGGTCACGAACGACTTCGAGGGACAGGCCGCGGAGCTGTCGGGCCTGATGCGGCGGAGCGTCGAGAAGTACGAGCTCAAGGACCGCGAGGGGGCGGACGACGACGGCGGCGGGGGGGAGGACCTAGAGGGCGAGGCTGCCGAGAGGAGGGTGCGGACGAGGGATGTCGGGGCCGTCGAGGGGGATGGGACGCTGGGAGTGCTGGGACAGGGTGTCGCTGCTGCTTGGCTGAGGGATAGGATTGGGTGGTGAGGTAGACATGTCTAGAAATTACTGACTGGACTGTCATCTTTGCCGTCTATAAGCTATCCATCGGGATGTCCTGAGCTTGTTGCTATATTATCTGCTGCACAGCACAACGCAGACGGCATGCAGCGTGACTTATCGCCCGTAAATCTCTTAATTTCTGATGACTAGAATCGCGCAATTTGTATCTCAAGTCCATTTAGCGGTCTTATGTGTATGTACTTTTCCGTAGAGGTAAGAGAAAATTAAGCTTTGTTTGCAAAGTTTACGGTTCATAGTCTTCTTTATTTCATGGCGGGTTCAAAAGTCTTGAACACGATGAGGACGCTAGCTTCCAATATGACGCTCTTCAATTTTCGCTGTTTCATGCCGTCTAGTCTATATTATCTAGTCTATGTGGTCTATCACTGCTCCAGGCCTCCATCTAAGCAAGCTCCGGCACCTTTCTCTCGCTCTCCTCCTCACCGTCCGTCACGCTCTCGACCGTCGAGCTCCGAGTCCGTGCAGCGCTGCTACCCTCACCGATATCCGTAGTCGGTACAGACGGAAACTCACTGATCGTTCCGCTCGGCCCAGCCGCCGTGGCTGTGCCAGACGGAGACGGACTGCCCATACCGCTCCCGCTTAGCGTCCCACCTATCGACGGCAACACCCTCTGCTCGGCTCTCAGAGGTCCAAGTACATACTGCGCAGTATGCGATAGCTCTCCGGTATCAGACGCATACCCGCTCTCCGCAGCCTCCTCGATTTCCCTGATTGTCGGCATCTCCGGGACCACACGAGGCGTCCAAGCCTCTGCGGCCTTGGATGACTCCCCCGTCTGCGGCGCCTTCTCGACCATCGCGGGCTTTGACGTCTCATCAACCTTCCCAGTGTCGACCAGAGGCGAAGTTTCCGCAGTCTCCCAAGTATTTGGAGTCTTCTGCCGCAACCATGGGAATTGCTGCATATTTTGCATGAGCCTGCCAGTCTTCGAGCTCCCCTCAGCCTGTGGTGGCTCTTTGCTCAGCCTCCGAAACCTGTCTAGCAGTTTGTTCCCAGTCTTCGAAGCCTCCGCAGCGTCCGAGGCCTCGGCTCCCGCCTGCTTACGAGGGACCCAGACAAAGTCAGACTCCTGCCCGTCGCCAGGGGTGTTGATCGAAACCATTTCGACTGCCTGTCCAGCAGTCCCCGAGGGACCTGCAGTCCCCGAATGACTCTCAGTCCGTGGATGCTACCCACTCCCCTGGGCCTTTGTAGTCGTAATTCTCAAAGCCTTTCTAAGTTTTCTAAGCTTCCTGATCGTCTTTCTCCTCATCGTGTCGACGCGAGGCACCCAGATCATGATGGTCTCTCCATTCTCTCCACGGACGTCCGAAGGTACCTGTACCATTTCCGACATCTGTCCAGTAAACGTAGGAGTAGACGGCGCCCCAGATATCAGGGAATTGGCAGCACTTCCCTGACGCCCCTCCAGCCAAGGGGCGTCTGCAGCCCTTTGTACCGCTGCCCTCCGGTATTCTTCCATTTGCTTCCTCTCCTCGACTTTATCCTCCACTCGTGTGCCTCGGGATTCGGCACCCTAGGCCGCGAGGTCTTCTGCCCGGACGTCCGCCAGACCTTTGTCTCCGCTCTTCTTCCACTCCCTCGCCAGGGCGATGACGTCGACCCAAGCAGGTGGTCTGGCCCGCCGGTCGGGCGCGATTTCCTCGCAGTCAAGACCCCACCTGAGGAGAGCCTCCTCAGCACACCACTCCCCGGTCGCCATCAGCCCTATGGGTATGCCCTCGACCTTATCACGAACCTGTCCGTCCACAATTTCGCCGGCTTCCTTCCCTCCTCGAGGACCAACAAATCCGGCGGGGACGGACATGCTGGGCAGGCCGAGGAAGTTGGCCAGCCAGACATATTCCATGGATTTGATGGTCTGGTCGCCATCGTTGACGCCGTAACTCAATTCTGCCGCTCCGCCAATGATGGGCCAGCCCTCACAGGCGGTTGTTGGAGTGACTATTAGCATTCCCGGATGTTGCTCCCACAGCCAGGATAGATGCCTGGCTATGACGCGGCGCAGCTTCTGAGCTAGCATGTAGTCTTCGGCGCGCGTCACGCGTCCGAGGGCGATCATGATTTTGTTCGCAGGTGTGAGACCGGTTGTGTCGGGGAGCAATGTCGCAGCATCAGTCAAGACAGTCATCGCGTGAGCCGTTTGTCCCTGAGTGAGATAGGGAATGTCGATGTTGATCGTCTCGTAGCCCCGCTCCTTGACCAGGCGGTCTATCATGCTGCGGCAGAGGGTCTGGATTGCCGGGGTCGCGGCGTTGAACCAGGCTTCGGGAATGCCGAGGACTCTCGGCCTCAGACGTGGGGCGCCGGTAAGTCTAAAGGGCGGAAAAGGTGAGGTCGGATGCGGCGCCGCAATGGTTTCAAATACCGTGTGAAGAGACCTCACATCACCCGCCATCGGGCCGAGTACGGCACATGTAAGAGAGTGGTTCTGCCCAGGCTTGCAACTGACCCGCTCATGGGTCGGCTTAAGCCCGAAGACACCGCACATGCTAGACGGGATGCGGATGCTGCCTCCTCCATCACTTCCAAGACCAATCGGTATCAGCCCTGCTGACACCGCATATCCCGTGCCAGAGGAAGACCCGCCAGTGTAGTAGTTCTGGTTGAATGGGTTGAGCGGCGTGCCCTTGACGGGGTTGTTTCCAGGTGTGTCGAGGCCGAACTCGTGCATCGAGGCCTTGCCGATAATCATAGCACCAGCTTCCTGGAGCTTGCGGACGGTCCACGTCGTTATGCTACCATCTTCCTGAATCTTGCCCGTGTAGTTGTTGACTGAGCCGAGACATGTATCGTAGCCTTCGATGTCGTACTCATCTTTGACGGCTGTAGGAACACCGTCGAGGGGGCCTAAAGGCCGACCTTCCTTATACCGCAGCGTGGATGCCTCTGCTGCTTGGAGGACGAGGTCGGCTTTGGACTGGAAGAAGGCGAGGGCGTGGATGGACCGCACCTCCACCTCCTGTTTGATTAGGGGTAGCAGAACATTGGCCACGTCCGTGGGGGTTATCTCTCCAGACAGGTAGAGCTGATGGTAGTCCTCAATGGAGTAGAACCGAGAGGCGGGAAAAAGCCGAGGTTCACGCTCTTCAGTGTGGCGTGGGGCAGGCAGCGATATATCAGGTGCCTTGCCGCTGTCTTGGGGGCCGTGCAGAGGGATGACAGTCGGCTCGAACCAGGGTTCGTAGTCTTCGATTTGCATTCTGATCTCGCGCAGTGAACCGAAACCGGCGTCACGCCAGACCTTGGACCTTATCCACTCGAACGATTCCATGCTGGCAGTTGTCAGAAGTGTGATCGACCAGTAATAGAGATCGGAACTTACGCGAAAGCCGATGGCTTGATTGCCCAGTTGCGGAGCCCAGGGTTAGGTTTCCTGGCATTGTTGTATGGAACGTCCGGCCTTGAACCAGTTAGCAGGCTGCCAATTGTCCGGAGATGAGAATGGTTGTCCGCGGGATCCGGATGGTCCGAGCACGGCAACGAGGTACTCACCCTTTCATGGCAACCGGGTAGTTGATGAAGAGCCGTTGCTGAACGACCTTAGGCTTTGCCGCCTCTTGTTCAGATGCAGCATCGGCCTCGAGAATTGGGCCAGCCTCATCTCTGGAACCCATGATTGCGATACGAGAACGGACGAAGACGGGATTGAACGAATGCTCGTCAGTACGGTTGGTAAAGTGAAAGCAACACGGGACTGACGGAAACTGGATCTAACGAATGCTCTGGGGACGATAATAAGTGAGTGATGTAAACAATGAAGTTTTTCGCAGAAGTGAGCGAGGATTGCCAGTTACGAGGTGACTGAGGTATCGGGCAAAGAAAGACAGAGGACGAAAGCAAACAGACAGAAAACGGACAGAGGAAGTGTGAACCTGGAACCTGAAAGTTGTCGATAATGGAGAGAGCGTATGGCATGTGACATCCGCAGCGGCGGTTCTTTCCTTTTCAGGAGTCCGTCACTGCTGTTTGCTTACCTTGACCAAGCACCGGCCCGCCACGGTGGTGGAGCCGTTATAAGGGTACCTAGGTACCTTGCATGCAGTGGCATCATGTTCCTTCTCCTTTGAACGTCAAGCTTTACTAAGGTCCCTTACTTACATTGCACTGGGAGGAAGGCGTGTAGATTTACCTTATATCATCTTTCTGGTCTGAAAAGATGGGAGTATCACAGGTGCGGAAGTGATAGCATTTCGGTGAAAGTGATTAGGTTGTCCTGTTGTTGTTTACCTTTCCATCCACCCTTGTCAGATGACGTCGTCACTGCCTTTCGCATGTTGACTCTCTTCAGCTTTTGAAACACCAGGTCTTGTTCGAGCTGTTATATGTCCAATTAGATGCTCTAACACCTACAGTATCGTGAGGCAACGAGGAACAATCAACACTGGACTAAAAGAAGCTATGATATTGGCGGTATGACGGATCTAAAGAAGGACCGGGCTGGAGGAAAGGTGTTAAAAGTATGATGAAGTACACGTCTTCTGTCATATCATATCCTTTCTTTGGCCAAGTCCTTTTAGTCTAGACGTCTAAGATAGATTGCTTGATGATAGATAGGTGTGCCGGCGGTGACCAAGGCGCCAAAGCACAAAATAGCCGTCGCCGGGTTTAGTGCTGTCACTCACTCTTTTTAGTGGGTTCTGATGGCCTCGTACGCCGCCGCTCCGGGCGAGTTCAGGGAACTAATGAAAATCGTCTAGTCTACGTCAAGACGTCCTTTTCCACACCTCCGCCTCACCTGAATTCCTATTTTCCTATGAAAGACCATCACGACGCGATTATGAGTACTAGTATCAACAACACCCAGTCTGTATCGCATTCGAATAGTAAATTTACCTGTGTATTTAACACCAGTGCCCCCTCCAGGAGAAAGGTTGCGCCTACCCCCTGCAGGTAGGCCTATGGCAGGAGCGGCGCATGGCACATCTCGAACACCGCGATGGCGGCGCCAGCGCTGCCGGGTCCCGGATGGACCAACTGATTGTAAGTCATGTTGTTACTTCAGCCTTTCCCTTTCCCTGTATTAATGACAGCAAATTGTTCCATTGTCCCTCATTCCTTTTCACATATACTGGAAGTCGCTCTCATCGACCGCGCCGGGAATTGTGAAGAGTTCTGAGTCATATTCGCTCCTCGACAGCTATCCCCCTCACTCTCGGTCGATTGAACATCGATACTAACGCCGGATACAGGATGAATTTAAGACACGACTTGATGAGGCGCTCATTCAAGCCCTTGCTTCGGATTATGATCTCCTCGAATCATATGAGGATGTACGGGCGCAACTCAGCCAGCTCGCTGAGACTGCTCAGGCCGAGGAGGCCACTGGCTTTGATCCGAGTGGTCTAGGCCATCTATCAGACAGCGACATTGGTGTTCTCGGAGGGGATGGTGTGACACCAGAGTCACAGCTGTCAACAGAGTTTACTTCCGTCTCAGAGTCATCAGATGGATTCGACACACCATGTTTCACCTACCAGACCGAACTCTCCGAAGAGGATAAGATTGTTAACCTTCGTATGATATTCGGCAACTTTCCCGACCATACCCTCAAGTTCGAGCTCAAAGGCGCTGGTGGAAATCTTGAGAAGGCCTTTGAGGCTTTGCTCACTCGACAGTACCTCGAGGAGAACGGAGAGCTCCCTAAAGGCGTGGAAGGGTTCTATGTAGCGGACGAGAACTCTAGACCTGGAAAATGTGAGCTGCCCACATATGCGCTTGTCACCCCCCTCAACGGTGGACGCTAATCAGAGGATCAGATCCAAGGAAGCGCGAGCACAAGCCAGGACGCGAACAGCTTGCCATCAGATACTCTAACCCTCCTCGCCTTGACGCAGATGGGGTCGTCGAGTCCTCGAGCTCGGCTACCCATCAAGCCACGCGCATTCCGCAGCCCAATGCTCTGGAGCAAAGAACTGCCGGTAAAACAGTTCAGCATCCTCTCAGGGAACAACCGAACAGATCCCCTTCTCACCTGCCGCGCGCTGTGAAGGCGTCCGGAGCCAGTCCGCACGGTTGGCAAACTGTCTCCAGAAAGAAGACAGCGTCCAAGCCGAAGGACTCCGACCTGCCACCGGTGCCCGGAGCGACTGGGCCGTGTTATGCAGAGGCTGCCGCGGCTCTGCGCCGAAAAGGGCCATTGTATCGACATGCTGCTGCCGTGTATGCCGAGAAGGACCGTGAGGAGAAGCGTATCCGCCGTGGAGGATCAATGGCCGACTACGAAAGAATCGTCGCCGAACAGAGCGACTCAAACAAGACTGACCTGCACGGCGTGCCGGTTCTAGAGGGTGTTAAGATCGCCAAGGACCGTGTTCAGGCTTGGTGGAACCGTTTGAGCGAGGGAGAACGCGAACGCAGAGGAGCTGCCACAGGTATCACTGTGATCACTGGTGTCGGACATCACAGCAATGTCAGAGGCAACTCGCAATTGCGGCGAGCTGTCGGGGCGATGCTCAAGAATGACGGGTGGAAGTTTGAGACGTTGACAGGCCAATTCTATGTCACGGGCAGAGTGTGACACTCTGTAACAGAGGATTCTGTGTGCAAAGGGTTTCTTTATCTTGTTTCTCTTGCAGTGGTTTTATCAGGCAGTTGTGTAAGGCATACATGCATGATAGGTATTGGTTCAGGAGCATCAGTGCTGGGGCGTTGGGGTTTTAAGACCGTGATACCAGGCAAGTCAGGCTACATAAAAGGACACGGTAGAGTTTGTGAGAAAAGGGGAGCTATGATTGTGATCAATACAAAGACAGCTTTATTCCAGTTTACACCAAGGAACTGCTATCCTGTCGTCAAATAAGTCGGATGTCGGAGGCAGTGAAGACATTGAAACGTGGCCGTCGCCCTTCAGTACACCTGGGGTAACTTTTAGGATTATGGATGTTAGCACACTGTGTCACGTCCGTCTACCTTGTAAGGGCACTTGCTTTATGGTAAAAATCAGTGTCCAGTGTAATCCTAGTCATTCAGCCGCCTGGCTGGATGTTTATCACTCGTCTTATTGAGAATTCGCGAAGTCTTCGTTGAATATTGTGTAGTCCTCCTGCCAGCGGTTCCAGCAGCCAGGCGCAGCGGTTGCCAGTGTGACCCGAGCTCTGCTGATGACCGGCGAAAGCTCCAGCCAATCGAAGGTGGTTCCCCGGACTTGGCAGGGACTCTGTGGAGCTGGGTCCATAAATCCGAGATCATGACGCAACGACAACTCGTGGAACGTCGGGCCAGAGCTTCAGTGGAGACCCTGGCCCGCTCCGATCGTCCCTGCCTGTCTGACACGCAACACTCATCAACACCATCGCCCTCATCTTCTCTCGACGCTGCTTATGGACTGCTTGACAGACGAGCCGTTGTTTGCATTCCCCAGTATCTGTACAGCTTCCATCATACCCGCTTTCGCAAGTCCGATAATCCCGTCGTCCTCCCGATCCGCTGTGCCGTCCACCTACTGTTTCGCATCCAGTTAATCTGCCGATTCGAAGTGAATACGCTCCCTTCGCCGCAGCGCGGCACCCTCCTCGGTGCCATGACGAGGTTATCCTGGGTCGCCACAGCTTCCGGGCTCCTGCTCGCAGGTCTGGGACAGGCAGAGTCATTCACACCGAAGCATGAGGCTGGTCGTTGTGCCATTCGGGGCCACTGCGGCTCTAAGAGCTTCTTCGGAAAACAGCTGCCGTGCCCCGACAATGGCCTCGCAGAAGAGCCAGATCAGAAGCTGAGGGACTCTTTGGTTGAGCTCTGCGGACCAAAATGGAGTGACGGACCCGTCTGTTGCAATCAGGAGCAGGTATGTGCCTTCTCGTCATGGATGGATGGAATGGCCGATGTTGCGATGTCCTACCCTCGAATCTGCCATGCTTGATCTCTGCATATGTTCTTTCCATGCAGCTTTTCTAACATATACTCTTTTTCCAGGTAAACTCCCTCAAATCGTCCATGTCGACAGCAAACCAGATCATATCATCATGCCCTGCCTGCAAGGAGAACTTCTTCAACTTGTTCTGCACATTCACGTGTTCACCGGACCAGTCACTCTTTCTCAATGTGACAAAAACACAAGAGAAGAACGGAAAGCAAATGGTTACCGAACTGGACCAGCTTATATCGAAGGAGTATGGTACAGGTTTTTACGACAGCTGCAAGGATGTCAAGTTCGGCCCCTCCAATTCCAAAGCCATAGACTTCATCGGAGGTGGCGCCAAGAACTACTCTCAGCTGCTGAAGTTCTTGGGCGACGAGAAGGCCATCGGATCTCCTTTCCAAATCAACTTTCCCAAAGAATACGACGAGCCCAAGATGGGTCCGCTTGACATGAAGCCGAAGAAGTGCAACGACGAGGACCCCAACTTCCGTTGCGCATGTGTCGACTGCCCGGCTGTATGTCCTGAGCTTCCCGCAGTGGAAAAGTCTGGATCTTGCCATGTCGGCGCCTTACCGTGCTTGTCATTCGCGGCCATCTTCAGTTACAGCATTCTCCTTCTCACTGCCATCGTGGCTGTCATCGGTCATGTCGCCTGGAGGAGACATGCGAGACGTCGTAGCGAACGCTTGAGGCTGCTTGCCGACGCTGCTCCAAGTGATGACGAGGATGAAGGTGATCTTGTCCAGAATGGCGCCATGTTCGACCGGCCGCAGAAGAACTACTTTGTCAACAGGTGGTGCGATGCCTTGTTTTACAGGCTCGGCCACTTTGCCGCCCGGTTCCCTGCTATTACGATCATTAGCAGTCTGGTGATCGTCACTGTCCTGAGCGTCGGCTGGATTCGATTCGATATCGAGAAAGACCCAGCACGGCTATGGGTCAGCCCGACGTCGGCCGCGGCAGAGGAGAAATCTTTCTTCGACTCGAACTTCGGTCCGTTCTACCGAGCCGAGAAAGTCTTTTTGGTCAACGAGACTGGCCCTGTCCTCAGCTATGATACTCTGATCTGGTGGATGGACGTTGAAGCCAGCGTCCAGCGACTTAAGGGCCCTCAGTTCGGCGCGACTCTCCAAGACGTCTGCTTCAAGCCTACCGGGTCCGCGTGCGTTGTCCAGTCGGTGGCGGCATATTTCGAGAATGAGCCTTCACTGGTCAGCAAGAAGGGCTGGAGATCGCACATCCAGGACTGTGCTCGCTCGCCGGTTGAATGTCGACCTGACTTCGGTCTACCACTGGACGCCAGCGCTATCCTCGGTGGTTATGATTCGGATGATGTCACCGACGCGGCTGCCATGACTGTGACCTGGGTGGTCAACAATTTCGAGGAGGGAACATCTGAGGTTTCCCGGGCTATGGACTGGGAAACCGCACTCAAGAATCGGCTCTTGGAGGCCCAAGAAGAAGCTAAGGAACGGGGTCTGAGACTGTCGTTTTCGACCGAAATCAGCCTTGAGGAGGAGCTTAACAAATCCACCAACACCGATGCCAAGATCATCGTCGTCAGCTACATCATCATGTTCCTCTATGCCTCCATCGCCTTGGGCTCCACAACATTGTCATTGCGCGACCTCTTGCGCAACCCGGCTGTTGCGCTGGTCGAGTCTAAGTTTACTCTGGGCGTAGTTGGCATCGCGATCGTCTTGATGTCTATCACCGCCTCGATCGGCCTCTTCTCGTGGGCTGGTCTCAAGGCGACGCTCATAATTGTCGATGTCATCCCTTTCATCGTTCTCGCTGTTGGCGTCGACAATATCTTCCTTATTGTCCACGAGTTCAACCGTGTCAACATTGCCCGGCCAGACGACGTTGTCGAAATACGGGTCGCTAAGGCTCTGGGCCGGATGGGACCGTCTATTCTGTTCTCAGCAATCACCGAGACTGTGTCCTTCGCTCTCGGCGCCTTTGTCGGTATGCCGGCGGTCAGGAACTTCGCCATATACGCTGCAGGCGCAGTCTTCATCAACGCCATCTTACAGGTTACCATGTTCATCTCGGTTCTGACACTGAATCAGATCCGCGTCGAGGATGCCCGTGCCGACTGCTTCCCTTGCATCCAGGTCAAGGCAGCGCGTGTGCATTTGAATAATGGCAACGGCCAGCTCGGCGGTCGTATGAACGATGCACCCGAGGAGAGCATGTTGCAACAGTTCATCCGCAAAAGGTACGCGCCTGCGCTACTGGGGAAGAAGGTCAAGGCAGTGATTGTCATGGTCTTCCTCGGCATATTTGCAGCGGGTGTGGCACTGCTTCCGGAGATCAAGCTTGGCTTGGATCAGCGGGTGGCCATTCCGGATGACTCGTACCTCATTCCCTACTTCAACGATCTGTATGCCTATCTGGATGCAGGCCCGCCGGTATACTTCGTTACCCGGGAGGTCAATGCCACCAAGCGGAAAGAGCAGCAGAAGATCTGTGCACGCTTTACCACCTGCAAGCAGATGTCTCTTCCCAACATTCTTGAGCAAGAACGGAAGAGGAGCGACGTGTCTTATATCGTGTCACCGACAGCGAGCTGGATCGACGATTTCTTCCTCTGGCTAAATCCAGAGCTCGACAGCTGCTGCGTGGAGAACCGGGAGACCTGCTTTGCCAACCGCAATCCAGCGTGGAATATCACACTGTCCGGAATGCCCGAGGGAGACGAGTTCATACACTACCTCCAGAAGTTTGTCAACTCACCGACCGATGATGACTGTCCACTCGGCGGACAGGCTTCGTACAAAACAGCGGTCGTCATTGACGCAGAAAAGGACACCATCCCAGCCAGCCACTTCCGCACCGCGCACAAACCGCTCCGCAGCCAAGACGACTTCATCGACGCCTACGCCTCAGCCCGGCGCATCGCATCAGACATCAGCAAGGAGACGGGCCTCGACGTCTTCCCGTACAGCATCTTCTACATCTTCTTCGACCAGTACGCCTCGATCGTATCCCTCACCGCAACCCTCCTCGGCTCCGCCATCGGCATCATCTTCCTCATCTCCTCCGTCCTCCTCGGCTCAGTCGTAACGGCCGCGGTGGTGACGCTCACCGTGACAATGACCATCGTCGACATCATGGGCGCCATGGCGGTCATGGGCGTCAGCCTCAACGCCGTCTCGCTGGTCAACCTGATCATCTGCGTCGGCATCGCGGTCGAGTTCTGCGCGCACATCGCGCGGGCCTTCACCTTCCCCTCGTTCAGCTTCATGGAGCGGGCCAAGAACCGGTTCCGGGGCCGCGACGCGAGGGCGTGGACCGCCCTGGCCAACGTCGGCGGGAGCGTCTTCTCGGGTATCACCGTCACCAAGCTGCTCGGCGTCTGTGTGCTGGCCTTTACGCGGAGCAAGATCTTCGAGATCTACTACTTCCGCGTGTGGCTCGCGCTGGTCATCTTCGCGGCCACGCACGCGCTGGTCTTCCTGCCTGTCGCGCTGAGTCTGCTCGGCGGAGAGGGCTATGTGGACTCTGATAACGAGGGGAGCTTGGAGGATGATCTCGCGAATCGGCGGTACAGGGCGCTCGTGCCGGATGATGATTCCGATGACGATTCGGAACCGCATGGGGGGTACTAGGCGTCTGTCACCGAACCGAGGCCGGGGAGGAGGAGGAGGCCACCACGTGCGAGGAGACTGGGTGGTAGGAGAAGAGGGCGCAGGTTGTTTGGAGCATTGTCGCCTATTATGGAAAGACCCTGGAGTGATGGCTCCTAAAGCAGAGGGTAGGGTTTGGGAATTTTGGGAGTAAATGCGTGGGGGTGCGGCAAACGGCAGGGTAAGCTTGACGTGGAGACTATGAAATAGCGGTTTACTTTGTACTCTCTTCTCTGTTTGTATAGTTATAGACGTAACACATCACAGCGGCATTGTATTACATTTAATGCGATTGATTACGTTATGCTCTTCACGGTTTTGTTCTTGGAGTAAGCTGATCTCACACTGACTGCGGTGATGGAAGACATCGGACCGGGTCAGGGCTGAAGAAATCATTGACGACACAATGTGCCCACGAGGCAGAGTCTGTTGAGTATTATACGGGAAGGGAAGGAGGACGATCCATCCGAGATAGAAGAGAATAACTCTCGGAACGCTCATGGTCGACACAGTCGAGACGGTGCGATAGAAAGACAATAGGCGGGCTCTTCATACCGTAACTGAAGCCAGAGCCGAATCTTAAGTCTAGCAGCTTTGGACTTACCCCTTACCCAGATTGGGGCCACATCGACCCATTCTACCTCATACAACTTGGTCACTGACTTATCTAATAACCTCTAATATAGACCGAATCAACTTCCATCGGCTTCGTAGAAGTCCATTGAGTCTCCCACAACCCGTTGATGGGACCATAACAGCTGGGGGGACTATCCGCGCTACTGGGCTTTTGGAGATCCGCTCCCGGTGCGGGGATGCATGGCGAGGATCAGGATTTATAGGACCCCTAAAATGCAGACCGGGACCGCCTCCGGACGATGTGGGAGACGCCGGAACGTGGGGTTGGACTCGTTGACGCCAACTCCACGGTGTCAAGACCGGAGTATTCTATGTCAGGCTACCTTAGTTGACTGACTACTAACTAATTAATGATTTAAACGGGCTTCTCGCCGTACTTGTCCTTCTATCATCCTCAGTTCCTCACAGCTGAAGTTTGAAAGCTTTAAAGAGAAGAGTCGATCGGGAAACGGACAGCAACTTTCACAGAAAAGTCTCTGCATGTACAGTCGTCTAAGCCTCCCTACCTAAGGTAGTAAACTTGATACCAAACCCTCCCGAATCTTAACCACCCACCCCGTGATCTCACGTATCTCCCCCACAAAGAAAAATGCCGTCCCAACCTCCAACAATCCTCCACCGCGACACAACCGACCCATCGGTCTTCCAAACCGCAGTCTGGGGCCGCGTCTTCAACAAACGCCGCGACACGTCCCGCGTCCCTCTCGCCTTCGTCAAGGCCCGCACGACAGCCGACGTCGTGGCGGCCGTCAAGCTGGCGGAGACGAACTCGGCGCGGGTCAGCGTGCGGTCGGGCGGGCACAGCTGGGCGGGGTGGAGCGTGCGGTCCGACGCCGTGCTGGTCGACCTGGGCGATCTGGATGTCGAGGACGGGGCTGAGGAGGGTGAGCGGCCTGCCTGGGCCGTGGATGGGGGCCGCGGTGGTGGACGGGGCAGGGTCGAGTATGATGAGAGGAGCAGGGTGGTCTCTTGTCCGGCGTCTACGACGGGGAGGATGTTGAATGGGTATTTGAAGGATCGGGGGAGGATGTTCGCCGGGGGTCACTGTCCGGATGTTGGGCTTGGCGGGTTCCTGCTGCAGGGCGGGATGGGGTGGAATTGCAAGAATTGGGGGTGGGCTTGCGAGAGTGTTGTGGGCATCGATGTGGTCACTGCTGAGGGGAGGGAGCTGCATGCTAGCAGCGTCGAGAATGCCGATCTGTTCTGGGCTGCGAAGGGGGCTGGTCCTGGTAACGTTCTACCAGTACCCAGTGCCATGTTGTTGAGACTCTGCTAACGGGGGATGGACAGGTTTTCCGGCGATTGTTACGAGGTTTTATCTACTGACGCGACCGCTGCTGGAGATGTATCAGAGTCTCTACGTGTTTCCGATATCTGAGCATAAAAGGGTGTTGCAGTGGGTTGTTGACGTAAGTTAGGGACAGGAAAAGAGAACCAGCTACTGGTTACTGACGTAGATACCGACAGATATCACCAACAGCGGACCCGGAGACGGAAATCGTCGCTGTATCCTCCTACCTACCCGGTGACGAAGACCTCACCTTCTTGGCCAACTTCACCTGCTTCAAGTCATCCAAAGCAGCGGCCGAAGCAGCCCTGACTCCGATCCACGCCAGTCGTCCGTCCGGTGCCAAGATAGAAGTCTTCTGCGACCGCACCTCCCTCGCAAAGGAGTACGGCACCCAGGCCTGCGCGAACCCGGAGGGACACCGGTACTGCGCCGAGAACGCGTACGTGTCCAACGACGAGGATGTCCCCTCCGTACTGGAGAAAGGCTTCACCACCTTACCGTCCCGCAAGTCATTCGCGATCTACTTCGCCATGAACCCTACGAGCAGGCGCGCGCTACCAGCTGATGATAGTCAGGCGGGCATGGCGCTGAGCATGCAGAGCGATCACTACTTTGCGCTGTACACTGTTTGGGAGGATGAGGCGGACGATGAGAGGTGTACGGCGTGGGTCAGGGATGTTATGAGGGAGGTGGAGAGACACGCGGACGGGAGTTACTTGGGCGATTCGGATTTCCAGTATCGTAGGACGAGGTTCTGGAGCGAGGAGGCTGGAAAGAAGCTGATGGAGGTCAGGAGGAGGTGGGATCCCAAGGGGAGGATATGCGGATATCTGGACAAGGGTGATCTGAGTGGTGTTGATGGCTTGAAGAACGAGTTTGAGTGGAAGTAAGATAATCAAGGGTTAGGGGTAGAACTGCTTAGCTAAGGCAATGGAAGTACCTGCGAAAGGCCAAACGGCGCCAAAACATCTGCCGAAAGCTCCAAGAAACAAGTCGCAGGCCGCTACGCCACGCATGTCATCCATCTGGGGCGCTGCTCGTAACGGCCATGTCCGTCTCGGCATATCGCTACGGCACTGTTGGGGTGCAAAAGCACCTGTTTAGCGGATCGATAGGCAAGACCGTAGCATTTACTCGCAGGATCGCGACGGGTTTACTATTGCAAATTCTGCTCATAATCCGCAGGCTAGAGTCAGAGAGCCCTCACATCTTGTGCTTGCATGCATTGGTAGATTTCTGGGCATGTCTCGACTCGTGCAAAATGAGTTGAAATCTCTTGGCTGGTACTGGAAGTCCGAGAGAAGCTTTGGACTTCGGCTTCCATTTGCAACAAGCCAAGACGTTAGCAGTTTCTAGGCTATGTACAAGGTCTCAACTGAGTCCGATTCATTCATCAATTCGCTGTCCCAAGCATTCTTTCACTTCGTACTGAATCTATCGACCACTAAGGTCTCCTGCATAGTATGCCTTAGATATGCGCGGCTACTATCAATAGACAGTTCCGATCATTGATGGCATCTGTACTATCTAGCCGCACTGCCGCAGCAATCAGGGCATGTCAGCTTGGAATCATTGGGATCATTGGACAATATCATCTGCCGACAGGCGAGGCCCAGAAACATTTCCATCATGACCCCACCAAATCTCCAATCCAACCCCCCCTGCTGCCCCTCCCCCTCAACACGTCCACTAACTCCCCGCAAGTGTGGGACGAAAGCGACAATAGTGACGACGGCACATAGCTTGCTGCTCTCAGATTTCCAGAACTTGGGGACGAGACATCCCAGACGACAACAAGGCGGGTGTGCACTGTTACATGATCGGGATTTTTCTCTCTCGTGTACTATGATATGCAGTACACACGATCGTTGGACGTGAGAGGTGAGCAAGTGTCTCTCGCAAGTGCCTCAGTCCAGCGACGGCGTCGTTGCAGCTGCCGACTGGCCCGAGATATCGCCTCGGAGACGGCAAGATTGAGGTTCGAAGATTGGACTGATCTCGAGGCTGAACATTCCGCGAAATACTCCTGCCTGTCCCAGTGCGGACATGAATCCTTCTCCAGGAACCCGGCCGCAGAGGGCGGGGCGGATTTAAGTAAGGGTGATGGATCGAACGGATCATCAAATGGAGCTTGGCGGCAAGTGATATCGCGCTAGGTAGTTGACGATGGCCACGGCCCAAGGCGATATCACCGCACACCTCACTAGCCCCCATCCAACGTGCCGTGTCTACAGACAAAGCCCGGTAACTAACAGTCGATCCAGGACGCACTCCCGGAACCATGCTGACCACACCCTCCAATCGCGCTGCCTGCTGTCAGCGTGTTAGAGTCCAGGATGGCGGAGGCCATACTGGATAAATTACATCTTCCCGGGCCCGTGGCTTTCATATAACCCTTCTTACACATCCTTAGCCCCATGTCCTCCGAGTCTATTTGATCGTGCTACATCCTCTCGGCATTGGGGCTCTCGATATTGCTTGTTACCTCGGAGTGGCCAAGGTGGTCAAGCGGCAGTCAAGTCATTCCTACCCTACCTGCCTCTACACTAGATTTATTTCTACTTTAATGCACGGCGTCTGAGTCCACAAGCGCGGAATCTTTTATATCTCCGGTTCTCTTGAGCCTGTCCGACTCCATCTCACTTACACTCACTCTTCTCACCACCTACTT
The DNA here is from genome assembly GCA_021432605.1 of Coniochaeta sp. PMI_546. Taxonomy (NCBI): domain Eukaryota; kingdom Fungi; phylum Ascomycota; class Sordariomycetes; order Coniochaetales; family Coniochaetaceae; genus Coniochaeta; species Coniochaeta sp. PMI_546. The sequence goes on along the minus strand of MU271157.1, from coordinate 383,945 downwards.
TCTGCCCCCTTGTTCCTTTTCAACAAGGAGCATCTCGCCAATATGATAGAACAGGTCGTCGAATTCCTGGTCCAGCACTGGCTGTCAGTGATAGCTGCTGCGGTCCTCGCATATCTGGTGAAGAATAGGTATCACAATGGGCTCAACAAGTACCCGGGGCCATTCTTGGCTTCCGTTACGGACTGGTGGCGCCTCATCGATGTCTGGGGCCGGAGACCAGAGGTGACACACCGGGCCCTCCACAAGAAGCACGGCGACGTCGTCCGTCTGGGACCGAACACGCTGTCGTTTGCGAATCCAAAGGCGCTCAAGACGATATATGGACTGAACAAGGGGTTCGTCAAGGTACGACCGCATAAACTCCCTTGGCATGAGACATGCCATATCACTGACCGCACCACAGTCCGACTTCTACGTTGTCCAGCAGTCCATCGCCAAGGGCCACGCCCTGCCCTCCCTCTTCAGCACGACCGACAACGACTTCCACTCGCAGTTCCGCCGCTGCGTCAACTCGGCCTTCTCCATGACCGCCCTGGTCCAGTACGAGCCCTTCGTCGACAACACGACCAAGATCTTCCTCAAGCAGACAGAGAACCTCTACGTCGGCAACCCGGAGGGCTGCGACTTCACCCGCTGGCTGCAGTTCTACGCCTTCGACGTCATCGGCGAGATCACCTACTCCAAGCGCCACGGCTTCATCGAGAAGAACGAGGACGTCGAGGGCATCGTCGAGTACCTCCGGTGGCTGTTCGACTACGTCGCGCCCATCGGACAGATCCCCTGGTTGGACCGCTTCTTCCTCAAGAACCCCGTGTACCTCAAGCTGGCGCAGTGGGGGTTCATCGACGCCACATTCCCCGTAGCCAAGTTCGCGCGCGCGAGAATGGCCGAGCGCCTGCCGGAATTGCAGAGCGAGGAGAAGAAATCCATCCTGCCCACCACCGCCGCCCCGGGGCCGAACGTCAAGTCCCCGGACCTCCTGTCCAAGTTCCTGGCCGCCCGCGAGGCGCGCCCGGAGTTCATGACCGACACCCTCGTGCAGACCATGGCGGTGAGCATGGCCTTTGCCGGCTCCGAGACGACCGCCATCACCCTCTCGGCCGTCTTCTACTTCCTCCTCAAGAACCCGCGCGCCCTGGCCAAGCTCCGCGAGGAGATCGACGAGGCGGGCCGGAAGGGCGTGTTCTCCGACCTCGACACGGGCCTGGTGACATGGACCGAGAGCCAGAAGCTGCCATACCTTGACGCCTGCGTCAAAGAGGCATTCAGGCTGCACCCGGCACCGGGTCTGCCGATGGAGCGCGTCGTGCCTGAGCCGGGCATCGAGATTGCGGGGCACTACGTCAAGGGCGGGACGATTGTGGGCTGCTCTGCGTGGATCATACACATGAATAAGGAGGTGTTTGGGGAGGACGTCGAGGTCTACCGGCCCGAGAGGTGGCTGGTCGACGAGTCCCGCGACAGGGAGAGGGAGGAGCAGAGGATCAAGGAGATGAATGGGAATATGCTCCAGTTCGGCATGGGGAGCCGGACGTGCATTGGGAAGAATATCAGCCTGCTGGAGGTTTATAAGCTTGTGCCTACTATGCTTAGGCGGTTTGAGGTGAGTTCTTTTTCCTATCTTTTCATCTTTTTAGAGAGGGAATGAGAGAAAAAGGGGGCGGGGAAGAGAAATAGGAACAAAAGCTAACTATGACGCAGATACAATTCAAGGACCCGAGGCAGGAGTGGGAGCTGATCAATTCGTGGTTTGTGAAGCAGAAGAACTTCACTACTGTGTTTAAGATGAGGGATATTGTTAAGCCCGAGGGGGCGGGAGTATCTGGTGCTCCGGGAGAGGTGTCGTACAAGGAGGCTCTGGTGAACTAATCGGCCAATGGCCTTGCATGTCGGGCATGGTCTGTTTGGGGAGGGGGACAGACCTATCGCAGATAAGACTTCTGTTGTTAGACTACTTCTGGCCCTGCACTGGATGATACAGTATGACACTGGGGAAATGCTGTAGGGAAGTTAGTTGTTGGGGAACATGTGATGGGCTTGGTGCACGGGGATATACCCGAGAGGAGGTTTAAAGACAACCGCGGGGATGAACAACCTCCGGCTCGCTCTGCAGGTTAGCATTGTTGGTCATTACGAATTGCAATTATTGTACTCATTTTGCTATGTAATCCATGGATTTCTACCGTCATTACAATGTCTGCACGTAACCAGCGTACATGCGGTCCAACATTTGCATATCGTCAGCCCTCATATGAGTCTAAGGAACTCAGATACTACATGTCTAGATCCTTTATCACATGGTCCACTTCATAGACAGAAGCCATCCAGTCAGAGACGTAGAGTGAAGCAGGCAGTTAGCCAATCAGTGACCTAAGGAGCTACTCAATATATATGACACTATACACAACTACGTCCCCAACTCCTCCTCCTCCACCACAGCATAGCCTACTTTCTACTCCCCCTTCCCAGACGTATACCCATAATGCCACCCCTCCTTCGCCATATCCTCCCGCACCTTATAATTCTCCTCCGCCACCCTCAAAATCTCCATGTCGACCTCCACAACCCTGAGCACATCCTCGCCGCGCTCCTTGGTCTCCTCCGCCGTGCCGAACGCCCCCAGCCCGCCCACGATCGGCATCGCCACCTGGCTCAGCCCGCCGGCGTTGCAGTACACCACCGCGGCCGTGTTCTCGTAGGCGCGGGCGACCAGGGCGCTCTGGATGAACAGCCTCTCGCAGTCCGGATTGAACTTGCGGGCGTTGTCGTCCACGTCCGACATGTACCAGTACGAAGGGACGACGATCAGGTCCGCGCCCTGCGCGACCAGGGCCTTGAAGGCCTCGGGGAAGGCGAGGTCCCAGCAGACCAGGAGACCGGCTTTTACCGTCTTGCCTGGGTTGATGGAGGGGAGGGTGGGGACCTCGAAGGCAGAGTGCGGCTCCCGGATGCCGGCGGTCAGGTGGGGGCGCTCCGGGTGCCAGAGGTTTTTCTTCTGGTAGGTGCCCAGGATCTCGCCCGTGCCGGCGGCGAGGAAGTAGGTCATGTTGCGCAGCTCGACGGAGGGGTTGCCGGGGAGGGTGGTGGAGGGGTCATGCTGGGTGGTGGATGAGGCCGGGTGGACCTCGCAGATGGTGCCGGGGACGATGTTGATGTTGAGGTCCTTGGCGAGGGCCTGGTACTTGGCTAGGTAGGAGACCGACTCCTCGGATGAGGCGATGAAGTTTGCGTCTTCCGGTACCCAGGAGGTGAGGTGGTATTCCGGCAGGACGGCGAGGTGGCACCCTTGCGCAGCGGCGGCGCGAATGTTCTTCTCTGCTAGGGCGAAGTTGGCTGCCGGGTTGACGGGCTGGAGGATGTGTTAGACTGGCTGGACATGAGGTGTGACTTCAGGGTAAGGGGAAAAATTTGTCATGGTGAAAAGAAAGCCGGCACCATGTCGAGGTGGTATTAAGACTGAACGCCGTATCGCCTTATGCTGGATAGGCTTGGCTTTTACATGCAAGTCATGCCAAGCCCTTTCCGACATGAACAAGGCATCGTTTGAGGGACAGACGCAGAGACTTGGACTGGAGGGAATCAAAAACACTTACGATGGGCTGCAGTTGGATGAGGGCAATCTTGTAGACGGGCGCCATTTTGAAGTCAAGTATGGCAACAGATGCCTTGAAGGATGAGCTCAATTGAGATGTTTGAATACGTCTTCTTCACAGTATGATTTCAGATCTTTGCCGAAGTTCGCAAAAGGAACTGCTTTCGGACGGTCCGATGACGGTATACCCGGCACCCCGCTCCGAGCCGATAAGGGGCGTCTGGGGCTCGGTCACTAGCAGCGGGGGCAGCACAAGCGTAGTGTAAGCAGCACGAGTTAAGGGAGGTGTGGATGTTTTGTACCATCTGCGTAATTTGCGCAGATGTATGGCTTTCTATTTGTACGGTATTTTCATCTTTAACAAGCAGACCTTACGGACTCGGTGCTATCAGAGGGCGGCATAGATCTTCGAGAAACTGCCAATCCATCCTGCTTGAAAACGATCATGATACCGAGACCTGGAGACAGGCTTGTTTGTGATATGTCGTCGCATCATTTATCCTTTTTGCCAACCGCAAGACTTCCAGTCCCTTACCTCCAACGTCCTACGCCAAAAACGCCTCGTCCGACCGTGTTCTTCCTTAGAGAATGGTGCCAAAGCTGCCGATAGTTAGTATATATAGCGATACGACAAGCAAACCGACACTGAGGTAGCCAGGCACTCACCCAAAAGTCCTCTTGATGCTCCGCACATAGTACTCGAGCCAGTTCCGCTTCGTGACCTCCTCCTGCCCAACCGGCACGCCTGTCCACTCCACCCGCATGACCGTGACGTGCTCGACGTCGTTCTGGTCAAACTCGATGGCCAGCTTCGAGTAGTGTCCTGCCGGCCACTGGTCGAGCCTCCACGTCTGCACAATCTTCCTCGGCTCCTCCAGCTCCAGGTACTCGCCCGAGACGTTGCCCCCGAAGAGCTCGAACTTGCCGCCCTTCTTGGCGCCCTCGAAGACCTTGGGAGGCGCCCGCGTGAAGGCAGCCAGCCGCTGCGGGTCGGTGAAGGTCTGGTACAGCTCCGCGGCGGTGGTGCGGAACTCTTCGTTGTCTGTGACGGTGGTGGTGTTGACGACGCTGCCCTTGTTGCTCTGTGAGCTTGTCGAGGTGGACGATTTGGTGGTGGCGGAGGAGTTTATGGGCTGGTGTTTCGGGGTGGAGAAGCCGCTCGACGGGTTGGAGCCCGGGGCGTGCTGGATGTCCTTGCCGTGCTCGGCAATCAGTGCTGGCGGCAGCTCGAGGAACTTGGCGCGGAGTTGGGGTACCAGCTTCGACCGGACCAGGTCCTTGACGGGCTGCTTCTCCTTGGCGTCCGAGTAGATGTCGATCTCAAACTGAAAAGATCCGGGTTAGTGTCACGGGAAGGACCGACGGACGATGGCGGCAGTCACTTACGACAAAGTCGTCCTCGTCAGTGTCATGGGCGACCTCCGGGATGGTAATAGTGCCGGAGACCTCCTCATCGTCGGCCGCTGACCCTACGGAAGAAGAGATCAGCCCACTGTCCTGCGTTCTTACGGGGAGAAACGGTTTGCGAGACACTGAGGGATTCTTTCCAGGAACACTATATTCTACCAAGCACTTACCTGAGTACTCCAGAGTTAACTTGACATCGTAAATTGTAATAACCTTGCCCTTCCGCTGGCTCACGTCCACGTCTCCATCCATGCTGATGACCTTGCTAATCTTGGCCGACACATCGCCCTCCTTGGCCTCCAGTTTTGTCAGGTTGTCCTCGAACCACTGCCTCGCCCACGGCGCAGCATCCTTGTTTACCCAGTGCCAGTTGTTGGGATTGTGGAGGACCATTGTGCCGAACTACGAAGAAACTCTAGGCGCGGGCCGAGTAGTCTAATAAATGAGTCTGAGGTTTCCACGGTTAGCCTGGAGCTCTGGCAAGAACAGAAGAGCAACGTTTTGGTAATTGAAATAAGGATCAGGGTTGGTCAATTGACCGCAGCTTTGTCATCAATGGGAGAGTACAAAGTCGTCCTATGACTGGTGCCAGCTGGAATAGTTCATCATGAAAAGAGGAAGAAGAGCTCGACAACAAGCAGTGGGATACACCGCTTTGCTGGATGATGCCGACGTACCTATTCAAGTGAAGATGGCTTGCGATTCTAATGTGATACTTCAGTGTTCCAGTACCAACGCGAGAGTATGAACAGAGAGAGAAGATATGCACACAGACTCTGCTTCTTTTATGGGGAAAAGGTGAGGAAAGCTGTGGAACTCTGAACGCTTCCATTTTGTTCTGACGAGGCAAGGCTGAGAACGAGAGCGGGACCGGAAGATCTTCGGCGCTAGCGCCTCTTGTGCAGGACTCAGCCAATCACGCTGTGCCAGTCTGTGAGAAGAAACTCAGCCTGACACAGCTACACAGTCCCATACCATTCATTGGTTCGGTCTTGCTGCATGGTACTCCACCATGAGCGACATTCTCGCCGCCCTGGACAGCGCACATTCCCTCGGCATCCGACAACTCTAGCCTATTAGCATGAATAACGTGCCCGTTCTCCATCCCTGGTGACACATCAGAACCACCACCAGCCTGTCTGGCCCTGGTCCCATAGCTCAGTTGGTTAGAGCGTCGTACTAATAGATTCACCAACATCAGCACACCCTCGTGTGTGTGATGCGAATCCATCAAGTAATGCGAAGGTCTTGGGTTCAACCCCCAATGGGACCATTCTTTTTGACCTCCTGAGGTCAGTTTGCGTTTTGGTCAGTCAGAAGTTTGTTCTGGACGACTATGTTGGGTGATTTGGGCTTTCAGGGGCGGTCGCTCAGTGCTGGCTGGATCGTGCATGCACAATTCTTTTGTGCAAGAGTGAGCTGATGACTAAGCACAGCCAACATTCTGTGGTCGTCCAGGGCGAGGTCTAGTGCTTAATGTGCAAGCAAGAGACCGGCAACTGCCCTTAACGATGAATAGCTTGGTTCAACGGGTCAGGTATTCTGTAGATGGTCTGCTTGACTACTTGTTATGCACGAGATGAGCTGCTGAAGATTGTCTGCAAGTCTGTCATATTCTGGTATGTCGCCAGCACTCAACTTCATGAGCTAGGCTGGTAAATAGCAGTTTCGTCATCCACCGTTATCAACCACCTATGTGCAGCTTTTTCGATTGGAAGTGTGTGATAGGGAAATGGGTGCTTTTAGGCACATTGGTGTTGGCACACATTCTCTGACTGCGCCCAGCAGTGCTTGCTATCGAAGGCTCAGAGCTGTTCACACTTGTGGCCATCGCACTTGCGTAGAAGTCTAAGAATATGCAACACTGAGTCTAACACCAGGGCACCATTTGTGGCGGGTTAGAAATAGGACCACAGCAGGTTCAGTCTTCCTCATCAACAATCTCCTCAACTGCAGCTTCCATCCCGATCACCACTAGTGAGCAGTGACAAGCTCCCATGGGTACTTGACCTTGCCATTCCCGTCCCCCTTGAAGCTTGCCCCAGGACTATGATTGGGCTAACAAGCGCGTACGGCACCGTCACCGCTCTCGCGCAGGGGACATCTGCAGCTGATGTCTTCCAGAATCCGTGATGCTATATAAAGCAGCAGTCGCCGGCGGCCGGTCTGGATGCAGATACGCTAGAGACGCCACTGGATCCGGACCCTTGGTCTGACCTTGAAGGGTCCACCGAGGCTTGAAGTGCTATAGGAAGATGTGGCCTACGAATAACCTCACTTCCTCGATTCGAGATTCCATCATTGGCTTGCCTCCATAAATGCAAGATGATCATGCACCCCGTCCGAGGCCCAGTGAAGAACGGAAACATAGATGACTTGACAGCGGGACATTGCATATCCGCTGCAAGAAGCCATGACCGGAAAGAGGGCGGCATGAGAAGTTTGAGGTGCAGAGCTCCAGCATTGGAAGCTCTAAATACAGGTGCCTATTGATTAACTTTTTGACTTTCAAGACCTTGTAGCTCCTCGCAATGCCTGCGGCCTCGAACTACAGGCTCGGGCAAGGGGGGATCAAGCCGTGGAAATGCAAGCAGCCGCTTCACCCAACCCAGGACCGATATGTGGCAGATCCTTATGCTACTGTGGTGTCCATCTGGGCAGCCGGGCGGAAGCTATTTTCGGCCAGAATGAGGTCCGTTGTATCGCCAAAGCTGTGTGAGCTAACCGTAGGGTATAGACGCGCCCTGAGACCTCATGGTACTAGTGTTTCACGGCCAAATATGACTGACACAAGGAACGACCAACAAAAGCAACGCGTAGCTTCACTTGTTACTGTGTAGATATTGGGGATGTGAGCATGAAGAGTAGGGACCACTGCTATTAATATCTCGTCACAATTGCTCTCGTCTGCACCGGCGCCGAGCGAAATGTGGGGAAGGCGGCATGAGGCGTCTAATTGGATAGACGACGTGCCGTATCGGCAATGAAATGTGAATGTGTTTTCTAGACGCACGGTTTTCAAGTCGCTCGACTTGAGGATAGCCGCCTCCTGTGGCTTGATCTAGTGCAGTCTCGGTCTTATCTTGTCAGCAGAGGCATGTGATGGGGGAGACGATGGATCGCCATGCAGACGATAAGATGACTAGCCTCCGCGGCGCTCATTACGGTCATGATCCTGAATCCCTCGTCCCAGGAAACTGGAAAGTGCCTTGGGGGCCGCGGACCGCTCAGGTCACTGGGTTGGTGGGCCACTTGACCGCCTGAAAAGGGTCTATACAGTACGGTTGGTTGTTGGTCTTATACCTCTGGTATTGAGCCGTTGGACCAGGGGAGTTTATCCGTACGAGCGTTGACAACGTGACACATTGGCCAACGTCGGTTCCAGTAGCCTTGTCCCGAATTGAGTGGCCGCGTCGGGCGAGATCATGCGGTGCTGCACCTGTGTATCTTGTAACTGTTGAGGTCTGGTGTCCGGCAGTAGGGTTTTCAAGTCTCTAGACACCTGGCTACCTTAATGACGGATAGACAAACGCTGTTACAAGGCTGGCTGAGGACTACCATTGCATACCCAACTACGCAAGAGACAGTCATCAATTTTCAAGGATTGCAGACAGTGGCTCGCCACCATAGTGAGTCATGTTTGTGATCCGGTTCGTCGACGAGATGGGAACGATGATACCGGGCCCGCCTCCGGGGGGAGGAGCCGGCCATCGGATTAGCGTCGGTTGCTATTTCAGAGCCGTCTTGGTGGCCGGGAATCCGGCATTGTCTCGATGCTGATGTGCACAGGAGGCGGAAAGGCGAAGAGGGATAAATGCTCCCCTGCCACGACTCCCACGAGGCTTGAAGGAATGTGAAAGATGCATCATTTGCTTTGCAGGACAAAGACTTCGCTAATGCAGTCGACTCAAGCAAGTCGAATCACGTCGTGCGAACCAACAAGGTCTGTTAAGCGCCGGCAGGCACTCTTCACAAAATGCACGAAGCCTGAGCCAATGAGAGCAGGCTCTCGCATTTTGCCCGCATTCAATGGTGCCAAAAATAAATTGAAGATTGCCCCGCATTACAGACCAGAGCCAATGAGCCTCGATTTGCCCCTCCTTTCCAGATCAACCACGAGTTAAATCACTCCAGTCGAGATCAAGATCTCGCTCATGTGTTGCCTTCACCACCTCGGCGATCCTGCTTCTCCTCGAACCGCACTAGGGTCTATGAATGTGCAACTACTGTGTAGAAGGTTTAGCTGAGTATGCCACTTGCAAGCCCTACGCTAGCATGCTGCATCCATGGCCAACAAGAGTTTGAGACTACGGCAAGGTGGTTGCATTCTGCATGCCACTATCGGAGCTATCTCGACACGTTTGAGCTCTCTCACCAGTCGGACGATTATGTACGGACCAAAGCTCTGTTAACAGCTGGCCCTGGCAAGCGTACGGTGGTAGGGATTAGCCGTTAGAGTCAGGCCTAAGACGAGAGCCAAGACGCCTGTACGGCTCTGTGCAGTCAAAGTAACCCAAAGCCGGCACCTGTATGCTGCCTGCAAGAGGAAAGTATCTCCTGACTGGCACTCGAAAACACCCAAATGCCCACTCGACAAGGACTGGGGACGGGCAAAGATATAGCAGCAATTTACGTGTAGCATTCATTGGGCCGAATCTTGACCACTGCACTCGCCATAGCTCGTCCAAACTGCCTGCCGTTGTGGGCAGAGTCGCAACCGGAAGAAGCACCCATTTTTGGCCTGTCGATGAACTCTCTGGTTAGTGGATAGTGGAGGTCGACCTTCAAAGCGGGAGGCCGGGTCCCGCCTTTCTTCCATGCAGGTTCGAGATTTGGGACCGGGGGGGTTGACAAGACGACAGGGGGTGGCAGGATATCGAGGGGTTTGACCAAGGGTGGTCGATATGCTGGTCGCATTGTACTGTTCACACCCTAGACAGCCAGGCCAGGCCAGGCCTGTCCCTCATTCGATCCATATCGGTGCTCCGTCCAAGTGGACGAGATACCGATCTTCTTTTTTATCTTCCTGCATTCGCTCCCTCCCACTTCCTCCCGACCTACATACATCGTACCCTCCGTGTCTTGTCAGCCGTGCCTTTCGCCGACAGCTTGACAGGTTGGACAAGGTTGCGGGCGAAACAGCACCTCACCGCACCGTACCTCACCTTCGCTTGACCGACGACTTAGCCGGTCGATTGCTCTGCTCTCTCGGGGCACTTGAGACCCGTTGTGTACTCTCTAGCCATGGCCTTGGCAGCATCGTAGTTGACGACACTATCCTCTCGGCTTCCTCAACTCCCCCACTCTTCACCTGCTCTGTATGGTGTTATCCAGGATATAAGCACGGCGGAGCGCTAGGCTGCGGTTACGGGATCGGAGGCAGCAACCGGACCTGTGTTGGAACGGTCCGAGAATAGCCTCGACATCTTTGTGTGACCTGTATGCGGATCTTGAACTGCAGAGCGACGTCGGCCGTGTGCGATCCATACCAACGAGGACACCCGATCCAGCTTGCCAAGTCATGTCAATAACCATGAGCTCCGCCCGTGATCCAACTGCGCGTTTGCGCGCTGGACTCAACCCTCTCTTGACAGCCTCCCTTGGGGTCTACCACCCGAACCAGACTAACACGCCACTGTCTGCTGTGTCTATGGCCTCCGGATCTCACAGCTCCCTCAACGGTTTCTCCTCCGCGCAGACTCCTGTGAGCGCCATTCAGCCATACAACCCTCAGCAATGGATAGCATCACCAGTTCCTGGCCACCCTGAGCGGCCGTCTCATCCCTACCAGGAATCTCAGCGTAAGTCGAATCTAAGGTGTCGTATGGAAAGATGGACACTCATCCTTGTATTCATAGCATCACCACCACCGCCGCCTCCATATTCGCCGCCACGGAGCCAAAGGCCCCCGAGTATGTCATTTGATGCACAGCAAGTTGCCAATATCTCGGCCGCAAGAGCTCCCCCTCCACCGAGCATACAGCAGCGGCCATCGCCCGAGGTAGCACCGATAACCAACACTACCTTTGCCCCCCCTCCAGGGACAAGAGGCGCTTCTCGAGAGAGGCGCTTTGGGTTGCCGTCATTTGGCAGGAGAAGGGAAACGGAGCAGACCTCTAACTCCCCAGAATCGTATTCTAATGCTCATACCCCAATCCACCATGCGGCACCACATCCCTTGTCGGTATCGTCCCGGCCTCACGCATTACACCAAGCGCCTCTTACACTACAGATTCCGACTAGGAGTGACTCGGATTCGTCGCAGAACCTCCCACCTGGTGCCCGACGAGCTGTGTCAACACCTGCTGTGGCCAGCCCGATATCTGCAAGGTCAAGATCATCATCACAGGTTCGTTGGGATCAGCCCATGGGCATGCAGTTGCCGCCGCCACCTCCCGGTCCGCCGCCAGCATCTTCACGCTCGCAAAGTGTAAGCAGAGCCGGCGAGAATGGTGCCCCTGTCATGTCACCACCAACGAGGCGTCCACCCCCCATAGGGGTCACTGCATTGGGCCCTGTGCCACCAACGCCTCAAAATTGGACAAATGATGAGAATGATCCGCCCCAAAGAGAGCCCTCTCCTATAAGGACGAGCGAGGAACTCAGTGTCACGAGCACCAATCCACCGGAGTCTGCGATATCTTCATCGACATCCCAAGCGAGTTCGGCTGCTGGCCTTGCAAGAGCGCGAGCTCTACGGAGCGAAAAGTCTCTATTACAACGCCGCAGCGAGAGCCGGACAAGAGGCGGAGTCCACAACTCGATAGACGCGTCGCTGGACGTACAGCCTCTGTCTGACATTGTCATTCCGTCTGGTTCGGGAGGCCTGAGCCGTAGACTGACAATCAACAGGGGGACTCCACGGAGTGGTCGGGCAGGACAGATTACCCCACAAACAGCAGATACTGTGTCCTCCTCGGAGGCCAGTCACGAAAGTGGTTCTACCCCGAGGGCCCTAAGCAGTGCAACTACGCAAGAGGGACCTGAAACGCCAACACCGCCCTTCTCACCTCAGCCTCGGAGAGCGCGTGCTACGCCTGAGCCTCACCCTTCTATCGCGCCCAAGGCTCTGCCGACACCTCCACCCCAGAGTCGCTCATCATCCCGGACACCCTTACGATCCAGGGAAAGCAGCCACCCTGCTCCCTTATCTCCTTCGAGGCCGCTTACCCGTCAGATCGTCATCAGCCAGTCCGTCGAGCAGTTCTCGCGTGCTACCATCGACCGCTTCACGCTCTTCGCGGAGAAGGAAGCCCTTGCGGCCGACGATGCAGAGCGGGTCCGATTGTTCGCAGAGTTCTTTGTCAACGAGTCGAGAATCAGAAGAGAACGCTATTCGAGCGCCATCAGTGCGATGGGCTCTGAGATTTTCGACCTAAGCCGGGACCTCTTCCGGCCGATGCCCCAGAGACGAGAGTCTGCTGTGTCATCGACCGCGAGCGCAGGCGAATTTACACCACAAACCTCTGAACCACCGAGGTCTCACCGAGGATCGACGGGCTCCCATACAGTCCGGGATAGCCCGATCCAATCGAACACACCTTCGTCGGCTAACGCTCCATCGCCGTCTCCTTCAGGCACCAACCAGGGCCAGAACTGGCAGTCATCGAACTACATGCCCTCGCTGTCGCCGATCCTTAGTATGAGTGCAAGCAGCGCGCTGGACGAGGAGGATTCTCGTGGACGGCCGGCAAGCAGATGGTGGGAGGCCGACTCCAACGGCGAGCCGGTACGCATGGAACGGAGCAAGCGGGAATCCAAGTACATGGGTGTCCCAAAGGAAGCTCGTGAGGCCCTACAGTACATGGATGCCCCGGAGGCTAGTTCTAGCAGGCAACCGGTACACGACTATCCGCCAGAGAAGGCGGGCTGGCACGAGGAGGAGCAGGTCAGAACACCTTTACAGTTGAACCCCCTCCGGAACTCGCTGTTATCGCTCTCCTCGCCGAATACCCCGAATCCAGCGCACCTGGATTGTTCCCGTCTTGTGACACTTCCGCCACCATATCCACGGCACCACCCGGCCGTGAACAACAATCACCCGGAATTGACCAAGAGCCGCGACGCGGTTCGCATACTCAGCGACATGACCCAAGTCGAGACAACAAAGGCCCAGTTTCTCGAGAGCAGCGCGAAACTGCGCGCAGAGGCAGCAGAGGAAGCCAAGCAGCGCATACAGGCACTGCGCCAAAACCTGCAGCAAGAGATAAGCACAGGCAATATCGGCTACGCCGAAGCAGCCGGCATCGAGGCCGACGCCAAGTTATCCGAGAACGCCAAAGCCAAAGAGCTCGAGAAGAAAGACTTCGAGGACTTCCAGAGCGTAGTGGTAATGCCGCTCAACGACCTGCTGACTTCCCGCATCGCCACCGCGACCGCCCTCTTCGACGAGTTGCGGGGGCGTCTCTTCTCCGACACGCACAGCTCGAACCCCAACATGCCGCAAGAAGAGGGCGACGAGCAGCCCGAGCTACTGGAAAAGCTGACACTGCTCAAATGGATATTCGAGTCCCGCGAGCACCTCCACCGCGCCATCTACGACATCTTGACGGACCGCAACGACCGCTACCGCGAGATGGTGCTCACGCCCTACCGCCTCTCCGGCAACGCCGACAAGGTCGCGTCCGCGACGGCCTTCTTCGCCGAGGACGCCGCCAAGCGCAGCTTGGCGTTCAGCGAGGAGGTGCTGCACCGCACGCAGGAGTTCCGCGACGTGGTGGAGGAGACGGTGGTACGGGGCGTCGAGGCGCAGCTGGGCGCGTTCTGGGACATCGCGCCGGCGCTGAAGAGGTTGCTGGACAAGATCCCGCTCGACATGAGGGGCTTCGCGATCCAGATCCCGGCCAGCGAATATGAGGAGAATCCGGCGTATGTGGATCATCCGATGCAGTATCTGTTCAGTCTGCTGTTGCACGCGGAGAAGAGCACGTATCAGTTTATCGAGAGTCAGACGAACTTGCTCTGCCTGCTGCATGAGGTCAAGGAGGCGGTTGTCATGGCTAAGGCGAAGGTTATGGAGCAGGATGGGCGGGATGAGGAGAGAGTGGAGGAGATGAAGAGGGCTGAGATGGGGAGGTTGACGGATGATCTGAAGGAGAAGGTTAGGGTCGTGCAGGAGCAGTGGAAGGATGCGCTTGGAGAGGGCATCACGCTAGTGAAGGAACGGTTGGGGGAGTGGTTGCTCGAGACGGGCGGGTGGGATGAGAGTCTTGAGGATGAGGGAGTCGGGGGTGTGCAGATCTGATGCCTCCAGAATGAGCATGGAGGGAAGTTGAACGAGGATGAACCATGGTGGAAACTTCGCCAGCTGGCCGATACCTCGTTGCCAGTCTACTCGAAGAGGTCGGGGGCGGGAGTCGAGAGTCAAGAGTCGATTGTTGATACCCCTTTACACCGCATGTCGATATCATTATCTCCTTTCTTTTTGGGCTATCGAGGAGTTGGAGTCCCGGAGCTGAGGGTTTCTCACGAGTACCCCCTTCACGGCTTTTCACTTCTCCGTCTATAACATTTCACGCCGACACGGATGCCATGGGTTTGGGATGATAGTAGATGGTAGCCACATTTTCCCTACCAAAAGTGGCCTCATCAAGGAGGACACAAGACACATCAATACTATATCATACTACCGATGCTCTGCCTGTTATTTCTGTGACACATGCTGCTACTTCTCAATGCAATGAAGAAGTTATGCAGTACGCCTAGTTTGCATAAGCTGTCTTGAACAACTAATGAAGCCAATTAACAGGAAGACCCACAAATTCGCGTTCGCGTCGCGTCGCGCTTTCCGGTACGGTAGTCATTGATGACTTGTGGCAACCTCGAGCTCACGATGTGGGGCTTGGTGGCAGTTGCATCATCATCGGATACACAGTAGACGTCGCCAACTTGGACTTCTCGCATGTATGCCCGATGGGGAAGCCCGAATTCAGAAAGTATCCAGACATGCCTCCGCAAACAAGATCTCGAGGCAAAGCTCCGCCGTCACGAGTCTACCATTCCTCGCCTGCTCCAGCCCAGCTCGAGTTTCCTCGACGACGCAAAGCAGCCAGGACGTATGGCCGACAGCCACAGTCAGCTCGGTCGCTGAGGCAATCGACCTTGACGCAGATCGGCTATGTTGAACCGGTCGAACCGGAGGATTTTGACATGGAGCCGACACCGGATGAACGGCGGCAGAAGAGGCGGAAGACCATGGGCGATACCCCTAGCTCGTCATTCTATACCCAGACCCTAACGCAGTTCCTCTCCACGGCAGGAGACAACGAAGACGCGGAACGCTTGGACGATTCAGACATTGAGAAAGAAGAGAACGAAGATGGTGATTCGCGCAACCTCGGCCACATGAACGAGCAGGTCCCAAACAAGGCCTTGTCCCATGTGACGGATAGCAGAGCCACGTCAATGATCCCGCAGACACCAGTCCACAAGAAGGCCAAGTCAAATGTGTGGGAAGTGCCGTCATCACAACCAACACCGGGAACACCCATAGGAACATCACCGTTAGATACCGAGAGATACCGAATCCCTCCTCTTCGATCTCCTTTACAAGAGATGACGCATAACATCAACCCTTCATTACCGACGTTATCCACCTCAGAGAGGGCCACGAAACCGCGTAAGATGGTTATCGAAGATTCCTACAGCTCTGCTCCTGGTTTCCCATCATCTAACCCCACACAATCGCCCTTCAAAGCACCGCGGCTTCCGTACGTCACCGAAGTAGCTTCTGCACGAGCTAGTATGGAGCTGGGCGAGTTAATACCTGAAAGAAGGCCAACCCCGAGTGCTATTGCTCAGGAGGCTCCTGGGCCAAACCACAGGCGTCCATTAGGTGAAATTGAGCTTGAGATCCCAGACTCTGATGATGAGCTGCTGAGTCTTGGGCCAACCCCTGTTAAAAGCGTTGTTGGCGCTGCGATATCATCAACTCCGCGCGACATTCCTAGTGAACGGACAGAAGCCCTGGCACCTACTACGCCAAAAGTCTCGAGTGAAGAGGAACTTGAGATCGAATCTTCCGATGCGGAGTACGACCCCGGATCGCCTACGCCCGTGGCTCGCAAAGTTCACAGTAACCCACGCCCGATCTCTGTCAGACGAGGAGATTCGGACAAGGCGTTCTCATCTTCCACTGGCAACGGACCTTCAAAGCATAGGACGGCGGTGACACCAACTCCTCCATCTCGAAATACTCCCGTTGAGGCACTAGAAGCTTCGGAGGCAGATCTTCTCGCAGCTACACCTTTCACAACTCAGAAGTCCGTCCCTAAAAGTCCGCCTTCCCACAATACCCGCAGCCGCAGCCGCAGCCGCACAGTTCGAGCCGAACGCCCTGATTATACACAGCATGAAGGCTTGCAGCACGAAATGGTCAAAGCCACACCACTTGCCTCGCAAACACCCGCTGTGATGAATTCGCCATCCGACACTGCTCAAAGACGGAGAGTACAAGTCGAAGTCCCAGAAGTGACCCAGGTTGA
Source organism: Coniochaeta sp. PMI_546 (assembly GCA_021432605.1). NCBI lineage: Eukaryota > Fungi > Ascomycota > Sordariomycetes > Coniochaetales > Coniochaetaceae > Coniochaeta > Coniochaeta sp. PMI_546. The sequence goes on along the minus strand of MU271157.1, from coordinate 367,463 downwards.
GGATGATGTTACTCAGGACACGCCCGTAGCGAAGTCACAGTACTATACACAAGGTCTCGAAAGCCAACGTGTTCCGCTCGAAGTCATCAGATCCATGGCACCACAAACAGACCGATCGGACATTATCATCTCCATTCACCCTGAACCAGCCGATCTCATCGCCAGCGGCAGGAAAAACCACGAGTTCCGCAATTACAAAATACCCAACACTGTCTCACGCCTCTGGATGTACGTCACTCGTCCGCTATGCGAGTTACGATACATGGCCACAATCGGACCGGCAAAGCAGCCAGGAGAGATTGACGAGCACAGCGGTATCGGCAACCGCGACTTCAACGCCCAGACGGGGTCCAAATTCGCCTACGAGTTGTTGCAGGTCTACCAACTCAACAACCCTGTCTCACTGGCAATGATGAAGAAGAACGGCTGGGTGGAGGGGCCTCCTCAGAAATATGTATACGTCCCACCTGCTGTTGTAGGACAGCTGCTGGGCAACTTACGGTGTGCACTGTTCGCTGACGAAACGCAATCCAACCACGAAGAATCTCAGCTGATCCTATCCACGCCGCAACAGATCGAGGATCAGCTGCGCAGCGACATCATTCATTCCACGCAGGTTGCATCAGATGGCGCCATGGATCATGCCGATGTGTCGTCGAGTCAACACCAGACATCACAGGTGCAAGCAACATCCCCTGCGAAGCGTACAACAGACGATGTGTTTGCACGGCCGCAGTTGCCCGCCAGCAAAACCCCAGCCTCAGCTCAGAGGCCACCAACACTACCACAATTACCTTCATTACCTCAGCTGCATGGAAGGCAAGAGGTCAACGCAGTTCGACCGTCTCAAGCCACGACCGCCAGCGAAGCGTCCAGTCCCGCCGTTTCGCCAGAGAAGTCTGTCCCAAGACCGCTTCTGGGCTCGAGCGGACCGTCGTTCCCTGACTATGTGGAGGACGAGGGCTCGGTCGGGTTCATGGTTGGACAGCATTACTCTCTTGGTTCATCGCAGGTTCGGTTGCCGGAGAGCTTGATGGTTGATGATTTTAGGCCGCCACCTGATATCTCGGATTCGGACGAGGAAGATGACGACTAACATTATGTTTTTGCGTTGGTTGTTTATATTATGAGCATTGGTGTATGCGAGAGGCAACGTCTGCAACAGAAAGTCGATTGGTGTCTGCATAGCCTTTGACCAAGAACTTAAGCTTTCCTGATGTTTTTGGTTTTGGGAGAGCGGGTATGAGCAGGAGTTTATTGTAACTGGATGGAGCTGGGGCATTCATAGTGGTGTATGAAGAGAGACATTTCGCTTCGATGTTGCATATTGAAAAGGGACTCTGAGCGCGATCGTGCTGGACCTCATATCGCAGGTCTAGGACTGCCGACCAGTTTGCTTTGCATGCCACTATCACCGGAACTAAGCATTCAACAACGACCGTACGACTGACAGTTGCATACATCACAGTTTTGAAACCCGAGGTGGAGATAGACGAGATTTGTATAGGGTACTCAACGCGCAACGCACTAGAGACGTGACTTCGTATACGGAGAACAGCACTAACTAGTAGATGGAAGGCTGGCAACAAGGGCCTATGACAGGTATCGTAGACAAATCTAGCAGTTATATAGCCAGCACAACCTTCACAATCTTGTGACGAGTATTGCCAACGCCTGATATTAGTGAAGAGGAGTCGGATCGGACAAGTCCTTGAGGCAAAAGACTACTCTCCGGTGTTAACAAAGCCTCGTGCTGAAATAAGTGCGACGAAACATCACAACATACCTCATGAGAAGGTCAAGCAGATTGCTGCAGCAAGTCTCCCTCGATATCCTTCAGCAGCCCTGGCTGCACTGGGGTCCAACCCAAGGCCGCCTGTGTCGTCTCGCTTGTGGCTGGATTGTCTGCCCCAATTGCTAGTGCCATGAAACCGAACACTTCTTGGGCCTCTGCCGGCGTCTTGGTCTCGACGGGCAGACCCATCTTCTGCCCAATCGCATGGACCACCTCTTTCACCGGTACCCCTTCTTCAGCAACAGCGTGGAACACAGCCCCGGCCTCTCCCTTCTCTAGAGCCAGCCTGAAGGCGCGAACAGCATCGAGAGTATGCACCGCACACCAGCGGTTGTCACCACTACCGACATACGTGACCTTTCCATCTCTCTTGGCTGCCTGGAGCAGAAGTCCAACAAACCCAAGGCTGCCAAGTCCATGCACAACGGGCGGAAATCGCATCACCATGGCTCGCACACCCTGCTTGACAAAGCCGAGGGCGACGTCTTCTGAGGCACCACGGGCCGCCCCCATCGAGTCGTTGACATCAGTGCCGTCGTGCTCTGAGCCGACTCTGCCCTTTTCGAGCATCATTGTGCCGGAAGTGATGACCAGTGCCTTGTTCCCGCCAGCTGCGGCCATAGCCTCTGCCATAGCCGCGATGACGGCGCGATCGGTCGCGCAGGCGCCCAGGTAATCGTTGAAGTTGTGAATGAAGGCTAGATGCGCAACGGCGTCGCACTCGGCCGAGGCTTTCTTGAGAACCTCCAGGTCCGCGAGTGTACCGTACAGTGGCTCAGCGCCAGCGGCCTTGAGCTTGTCGGCGCCGGCGTCAGTGCGTGTGAGACCCAAGACGGAGTGGCCTGCCGAGAGCAGCTCCCGGACAAGAGCCGAGCCAATGTTGCCGGTCGCGCCGGTGACGAAAACTTTCATGTTGGAGAGTATGTTTGGGAGAAAAGAGGACAAGATGTTCAAGACGAGGGTTTAAGACGACAATGGCACTGTTGGGAAGATGGACGGCGAGTCAATGCAATCATCCTGCCCATCACTCGGTGCGATCTGGCCATGGCTTTATACTCGTGCTTGCGGCAAGGAGTAACCGGTAGTTGCGTAGGGTCAAGCAACGTTCTATCGCATCTTCCGTTGCCAAAGTCTGGTGGCCAACGTTGGGATGAGGCACCATTCAATACAGCAACCAATCAGCATCACGTCAACCCGAGCTCAAAGCAAGTTGGTCCCGTGTAAATGCGACGAAGAGTTAGCGTGGAGAGGCGAATCCGATTTGAGGTTAGACCCGGAGATTAGGGGACATAGGAGATCACACCTGCACACTTAGCTACCTAGGTAGACATGGGAAGGACATCCGGATATCCTGATGCGGACAAAACCATCAATCAGACAATGCACCAAGTATGCAAGCTCAAGACACATTCCTCGATTCTTAGACACGATGGTCGACGCACTCGAAGTCCGGGGCAAAGAGAATACTGCAGTTGCGACTTACAGGGGTTCTAACCAGTCAGTGACGAAGAGGTCGAGATCTGGCTGCCGGAACTGCAAGCTGAGGAAACTAAAAGTAAAGCTTGTTTTGACTCGCACACGGTTCACCCGCCTTTCGCACTGAGAGCTGACTGAAGAGCCTTCGCCGATAGTGTGATGAAAGCAGGCCTCAGTGCCAGAGGTGCTCTACCTACGGAGTCTTATGCAATTTCATATCACCTACCCTCCCGGACCTCCATCCAAGCTCCGAGCGGCACTCTTTCGAACTCATGGCTTCCAAACAGCCGAACCTGGTGGCCATGCAGTCACCCCAGCCTTCGATCGGTAGCAACCTGTGGACAGCCGACGCTACCACATCATTCACCGTCGACCGACGGAGTCTTGAGCTTTTGAGTGTGTATAAGACCCAGTCCATCCACTTGCGGGACGATACCCCATGGAAAGGCCTCAAAGACGAGCTCATCAGATTGGCGCTCATAGTGAGTCCCATTTGATTTGGTTTGCCCGCTACCGTGAACTAACATGGGAGTCCAGCGCCCTTTCTTGATGCATGGCATACTCGCATTGACGGCTGCCCACTGTCGTTCCCTGACCACGCAACTACCCAGTCATGGGTCGCCTCAGGAATTGTACCACATATCTCAGTGCACATCACTATTCAGAGCGTGCCTCGCCGGTCCTGTGGAACCCGGCGACAAAGATGCACTTTGGGCCACGGCGTCTACTCTCGGTGTCCTGGCATTCTCTTCCCTCGACGCAACCTCGGCAAGCGAATCATGGCCGCTCAAAGCCACAAGTCCCTCGGACCTGGAGTGGATGCGCATGGGTGAGGGTAAAATGGCAGTTTGGCATATGGCAGATCCTCTGAGGCCCGATAGCTTGTTCAGCGGAGCGGCAAGCACTTATGCTCAGATACATGCCCCGTTGCCGAGCGTCGGCATTGATGGCATTCCCCCTCGTCTGGCGGAACTTTGCAAAGTCGATGAATCATCCACAGCAGAAAGCAGCCCATTCTTAACTGCATCTCATGCTGTCTCCAAGCTGTACAGCTTGTCTGATAGTCACCTCACGACCGGCAGGGTACTTCCGTTTTTGACACAGATGCCCACTTCATTCAAGCTTCTACTGCATGCCAAAGACCCTGTTGCACTCTTGCTACTCTACTTGTGGTACTGCAGGGCACGGGTGGCTGTGTGGTGGATCGACCTTCGAGCTCGAGTGGAATGTCCCGCGATTCTTCAGTACCTGAAGCAGTACCACCCGGACAACACTTTGATACACGAGTTTCTTCTCGGATGACTCCCTCATGCAACGGTACCCTCTAGCCTCAGAGTCTCCTCATCGCCTGGCTAAGCTACGGCACCTGATTCGGCTCCCGATTACCTTATTTACTGAGCACGTCGCCAGCTCCGTCAGCCGTTGAGCCTTCGCTTAGAAGCTTAGTGTCATCTCTATATTGTGGCGCCAGCACCATTAGCTACCTGGCAGGTTACATCAGTTAGCTTATACATCTTCCCGCTTGCCATGGGAAGGTGTCGTACCACAAACGGACGACCAAGGCCGACATAGGACTCGAGTTCTTCCCTCGATAACTTCTCGAACTCGCTTGTGGGCGGCTGGTCGCCGAACACGACCGAGTCTCCAATCAACAGCGGTTTCGTTTGCGAGAATAAGGATCCAAACAAAGTAAGTCCCCAGTTGGTCCTGACTTTGGCCTTGACTTTAGCCCGAAATGTCGATTGACTGCGGCTGACAATGACCACAGTCCGCAGCTCCCTCGGAATCCCCTTCTTGAGCAGCTTATGCTCGTTCATGTGCCACGTCACAGCATTGTCGACTTCGCAGTCCTTGCTGTAAGCTTCGTCGCTAGTCCAGGGCTCCCCAATGACATCGCATCGAAACTCCTGGACATACGCAATCTCGGTGCCCCGGTCCGCACCGATGTCGACACTAACCGGGGAGATGCCTGCACCCACAGACGCCGACACGCCGTACCGCGTGTTCTTCTTCATCAACGCATCTGTGGCGTCTGCCCGGATTTCCTCCGGTGCGAAGCACGGCACGGCCGGGAACTCACCGTCGTCGTCTCCAGGCTGGAAGCTGATGTTGAGCTCGGCGCTGGAGAGGCGGTTGGCAGGCTGTGGCTGGAATGAGAATTGGAACCGTAGGCCGATGAGGCTCGCGGGCTTTTTGTCGTACGTCCCGTGCGCGAGCGCAACTACGTCGGCAGACACTCGCCAGCTACGGGCTTGCTGCACGAGGATGCGACGTTGCGTGTCGGTGATGGTTTTGGGGACGCTGTCTCCGAGCGTTTCGGTCCCGTCGTCCACCTCTAGGTCGACAGAGCTGGAGTACTGGTCCTCCGTGGGACTCGACATTCTCGAATGCCTCGGTGAGATGAGAGAGTGATGAGACGATGGGGCGCGGGAAGCGTGAGGATCCAGGCTTCGTCCTGGGATTTTTAATGCGATTTTAACGAGCTCTGATGATGAGGGGTCGAGCTGAAATGCACACTCTTGTCTTGGCTTGCATGTAAGAGGCCCAAAGCGCCTAACTCGGGTCCCGGGGTCGCAAGTAAGCCAAAGTAAGGTAGCATCGTCGTTTCAACCTTTCAGCTTCTGTCAACCACAGGCTCGTTGCCAGCTGAGTCAAATTGTCCATTCCGAATCATCATTTTTTCAAGTGCTCTTTCCATAACATTTGAGAATCCTAGAAAGCGGTCCTGGGTAATGGAGTATGGAGTCGACAATCAGCCCGCACCTGAAAGAAGCCCGGTCTCTGCGAGACTTGGGTCTTCCAAACGATGCGAACCGTCATTTTGATCTAGCTCTGTCTGAGGACCCTGACAATCTTCTCCTGATATTGGAAGCTGCGGGCAATAAGACGGCACAGCGCTTGTTCGGAGAAGCCCACATGATGCTTTCGGCGTATGAGACTCGAATAGATAGAACGAGCCCGGAGTTGGATCCCCTTCACGTCGCCCTGTTCGACAGCTTCATGGCATGGTCGACGTGCACGATGACCGCCAAGTTCAAGGAGCCCCTCCGCCGTACCTTGCAGTCCTACACGAATTACGTGCTGGGCCAGCCGGTGGAGAGCTTCAGCAAACATATGGTATGTCAAGTTCCAGTGGATTGGCAATATCAAGCTTGTTTTCTCACCTGGCCAGGTCACTATCGCGAGTGTGTATCACAACTTGCTAGCCATGGCAAGAATTATGTCTTATCAACCTGAGACGCCTCTGCCTTTCTTCTCCGCAGACTTTCAGTCCTCGCTTATGCACCACCTGCTGTCTGAGAAGCGTTACAGCGACGCGATCAAGGTTGCAAAGATATCCGACTTCTCAGACGAGTCGGAAAACAACACGTCTATGATCCAGTCTATTCTTAGTGAAGAAGGCCTGTCAGACCTAGAGCGCGCTGAGATGCTCTGGGAGTATGGGGACAAACTGAGGCTGACCATTGGTGGCGCTGCGTGGAGAGAATCCCTCAATTCTGCCGCAGATCTGTACAACACAGCAGGGCACGTTTCTGGCGCTCTCGACATACGCATAGACCTGATCCAATACCACAGAGACGAGAGCGCTTCTATCGTTGACGATACCGCAGAGCTGTGGCAGATCATGGCAAAAATGGAGAGTGTTGGTAACTGGTCTTCCGTTAATCGATGTCTTGGCGCCATTATCAATATCAATACAGGGGAGTTCCTGACCCCTCCTGAAGCACTACAGGTCAAGGTGGAAGAGGAGTGGCTGCGGGTGACAGACATCTGCTCCAGAGGGCCTGCGGGAGGGTCGGTTTCGATCGTCAAAATCCTCGAATGGCAGTCGTTGAAGCCTAAGACAGCCAGAGGCTTGGATTATCTGGAACACTTCTACAGGAGGATCGAGGATTGCGATGCGCCCGCCATGATCTCTCTTGTACTGACGACGCTTTTCGATTTGTATACGTCAATCGGAGACGATGCCAAAGCAGTCGAGTGCTTATCAAGGCGCCCGGAAGTGTTACCTAGGCAGCTCATGGCTATGCTCGGGACTGATCCTTTTGAAACGGCATTGAAAGCTGTAACAGAAGCCCCAGATACCGAGTCTGAGCTCAAGATTCTCCGCGACGAACTGCAGAACGTCCAAGCAATCATACGAAGAACACCGACGATGTCTGCAAGGGCTTCGGAGGTTGAAAGGTTATGTAACCTTTGTCACGTGTACATCACTCAGTACACGTTCAGAGGGTATGAACAGGTTGAGCGGTTGGCAAGCTGCTTTGACACAGTTATCGAACAAGCATGCGAGCAGCTCGACGACTGGCAAGCCACCATCTGGAGAGCAAAGGCCTTGCAAAACAGAGCCTTCATCCCTCAAATTAAGTCTCAGACCGCGAAAACGATGGACGAGTTGCAAGCCTTCAGCAGAGAAGCGTTGCAGTACTACCAACAAGCACTAGACCTGTTCGAAGCTTCCGGACACTCGCAAAACTGGCGTGCTATGAGCGCGAAGACATATGTTGCCAACAGTCGGAAACTTCTCTGGCAGCTAGAGCAAAGGCCCGCAGTATCTGACAATTTCACGACCGCGGCAAGACTGTATGCCGAAGCAGTGGAAAGTGGCCCCCTGAACCATCAGCAGACCACATGCCTCAATCTCCTACGCCTCTGGGTCGAAGGGCATCAAGCCGGTGTAGAAGTTGACCCAGCCGTCTTCCAACCGAGCTCATCGTACGAGATGGCTCTCAAGTGGGCGAACGAGGCAGATCGTCTGGCCAATATACAGCGCAATGACCTTTCCGCCCTCCCGCGCGAGCGAGCTGTCCTAGCAAAGCAGTTGATGAGCAGCAAACGCGATCCCAAGACAGACTTCCACATGATCGCCCTATTGCTACACGATAGCGCGGACGACAATGTCGGCGCGTGGAACTGGTTGCAGCGCTCCAAGGCTAGGAGCATATCCGACATGCTTGGTCTTGGTATCAACATTCCGATGGCTCTCAAGCATCTGATCGATGCGGACGCCAATCTTATTGATATTTGCGCGGTCGAGCAGACCCTAGCCCGAGAGATTGACACTGCCAACGAAGATCGACAGTTTCTCCTACGAAAGAAACTCGAGTCTCATCGAGCCGAGATGAAACAGAATCCTATTCTTAAGCAGCTGCTCGACTACCGTGAGGGGCAACCGACGTCGCTCGAACGACTTCAGAGTATCAGCGTCAAGACACCTCCTCAACCAGCGAGGAGGATATTCTATGTCGACTGGCTGTTTTACGAGGACCACTGCTTTGCATTCATCGCGTCATCTAGCGGTGTAGACGTGTATCTGACCGGCGTAACCGGCACCCAAGTGGCACAGTGGAAAGCCCAGTATCTAGGCGATGGATTCTCCAAGGCGCATAGTCTTGACTCCCCTGAAATCGAGCCCCTGCAAAAGTTATCACAGCTGATTCAAGAAGTCGTCAAACGTACCGAACCCAAGGATATCCTTGTCTTCTGCCCCAGCGGCGTCCTCCACGGCGTCCCCCTGCATGCCGCCACACTATCTGACGACTCCAGAAAATGCCTTCTGGAGAGAAACCCGGTCGTGTACACGGCCAGCATGACGACATTTGAGCAATGTGTGTCCAAGGAAGCCGAGCGTGAGCTCCTCTCCGACCAAACGTCTCGCTCCTACGTCGCCGTCTATGAGAGGACCGAGACGGAAGCACTTAGCGAAACGCAGATGGTCCAGCGCGATATGATATACGCGAAGGTACGCGAGGTTGCCGAAAAACGTCGCCCCGTCTCCGTGACGGCGTTCGGCAGCGAGGTGACGCGGGAGAGGCTTGTGGCCGCCTTCGAGGCGGACTACATGTACTTCTTCGGCCACTGTGAGTCATCAGCGTCGAACATGCTTCTGCAGGGGCTGGTCCTCGACGACCCAGCCCGTGGGCACCGTGATGTCTTTACCGCATCGGACATGTTTGCTATTGACGTCAAGACGTCTTGTCTTACGCTCATTGCCTGCGGCTCAGCAAACGAGGTCCACAGCCAGGGCGATGAACCGCTCGGGATCGTCAGTGCTCTACTCTGCGCGGGAGCAACGTCTGTCATCGGTACCATGTGGAAGGTGCAGGTTGGCACAGCAAGGGTCTTCACCGAGGTCCTCGATGGCAACCTCAACACGAACGGCGGTGGCCTGGTCGATCTTGCGGTGGCGGTCCAAAAGACCGCTCTGCGGTTGAAGGCTAGACGTGAGGGTGGCACGCAACACCCTTATCACTGGGCTGCGTTTGTGCTTCACGGGTCTTGGTTCATGTCTAGGCGCGGCTTAGCTGGTCTAAGCTTCGCGTCTGCTTGAACGTGTGAATCGACCGGGACGGCTGGATCAGCATGTCATCAATGTTGAGTCCTAAACAACTTTGTATCACACGCATTTGCTCACAGGAGCTTATGATGTTCGAGCGGATCGATCGATACTCTCTATGGCGCATATGATAAACCATCCGTTACACACTGAAGCTTGCCCGTCCTTGGATATAATGATCAAATTCCTTAAACTTGGAGACCGGTTACACCTAAAATTGTCGAGGCTTGATGTGGTAAGCTATATCGCAGTAAAAGCCAATGTGAAGATCTTTAGGGGGGTCAAAAAGTACAAGAACCGGATAGATCTAGAGCCTGTGTGTAGCCACACGCAGGCCATCAAAGGCTTGTCCAGCTCTTTCGACATGACATGAACGTCGTTTTTGCCTTCCGTAGCAAATCGTTAGGACGCTAAAACGTAGAAGTGGGAAGTGTTGCAGATCAATGCTAAGATACAGGATATAGACTTAGATCATGGGAAGTCAAGCTCAGTGATTATTCGGGTTACACATGGTAGATTACCTACTTTGAGTTCCCTGACAAGTAGGATATAACTGCGGCTTCAAGTCTGATGGTAGCAACTACCGTGTGACTCGGCCGCTGCCTGAACCCTCTTTGCCTGAGCTCGGACCAATATCACCTTTCTAGAGTTTGGAAGGCAACTTGATCTATCACATTAAGGCCACATGGAACACTATTACACTTGTAGCCGCTCTTGTCAGGAACGTGTATCTGGCTACCAGGGGTCCGGACATCAGGGTAGACCAGATGGTCAGTCAAAGGGCCCGAAGCAGCAGCGAGATCACGGAGCAGAAGAACGAGACCACTGCAGTAGGAGCACTTGCAAGAGAGCGCATTAGCTCGTGGAAGATGGCCGCAATCTTCTTGTAGTGTCAGAGTAGTCCAAGTTCTCTATAATTAGTATTCCTACAAATGATCCATAGTGCGAAGTAAAGCGTCAACAAAGATGGATGATTGTTGATGATACATGTATTGTTCCTCACCCACAGGGCTTCCTCTGATAGCTGCCAGGGATAACATGGCTTCCATGTTGGGTTTTCTGGGCGAAGTCCACTCTGAATTGATGGCTGAAACACTGTGACGAGAGATGCGAAACAGCATCACGAAAAGCATCGGGGTGTTCAAGTGTGGCTGAATCAAGTACGCCACACTTGGCGCACGGGCCCCTCCTTCATTGGCGGCACGTTACCTTAGTAGCGCGGCATATTGAAGGGGTCAAGCCTCATCACCTACTATTCGCTCCAGTCTGGTCGTAGCATTCTGACCACCTTATACAATCATCACGTCTTTTCCAAACTGTTCCTGTCCTTGCTTTCAACTGCTCGATTTGCGTCAATTCCGTTCCTCGACTACTCTCTAAGATACACGCCCTGTGGGGCGCACATAGTGGTCCACGCCAAAGATGCACTCGTCGCCCGCCGAGTCCGCGCTGCCCGAAACTTCATGAAGCTGCCCTTTGGATCCCAACCCGAAGTAGACCGAGGAGGGGGCTCCGAAGCTGGTCGCAATGGCACTACCAACAGGGAGAGACAGGACAAGGGCGGAGCTATTCGAAGATGAGAAGAGGAGGATCATCGACAGCTGCTTCAGCAAGAAAGACGATGATGGCTCCGGTAAGCTGCAGCATCACGAAACATTCTTTATGTGGAATCATAACAATGCCTCTACGGTCGCATAACTGCTACGGAGCTAACTATCGTTTTCTTCCTTTGTCGCAGTCCTTGAAACCTACATAACACACATCAAGGTCACGGAATATTCTGGCTCTCCGACCGCGCCCCCAGCACCACACCAACGAACTCCCTCTTCTGAGAAGCAACGCACAATCATCGTCGCTGTTCGCAAGTCCGGCAGAGTACGTGTACACAAGTCAAAGGAGAATCCGAACGGCACCTTCTCTATCGGCAAGACATGGAACCTCGACGACCTCACCGCCATTGAGTCCTACACCAGCGCGACAGCTAATGCGGATCACCAAGAGTGGGCCGGAGATGTGGGATTCCTCATAACACTTGGAAAGCCGTACTATTGGCAAGCTCAGACCGACAAGGAGAAGAAGTTCTTCATTTCCAGCCTGATCAAGATCTATCATAAATACACCGGAGGGAGGACGCCGATCTTGACTGGCTTCGACCAGCGTGAGCTCGATCAGGTGCTGGGTGGTGCTCAGGCCGGACGAGCAAACAGGCCGCCTGCTCCAAGGTTGTCTCCTGCGATGAGTGGCCAAGTCGGTGGAAGTACAGTGTCGTCCACTTCAAGTACCCTGGTCACGCCATCCGACCAGTCCCGTACTCCACCCCAACCACCGCCATCTCGCGGTGCAATGATGGCCAACGGAGGCTCTTCGCCTGCCAGAAGCTTCGACACCACCAGTTCTAGGCCTCAGGAGGGCTCTTTACGCCGTCTAGCTGTCAGCAACAAGAGTCAGGACTCGGTAGCGAATTCCTTTGCCACACGAAGCGAAGATACATCTAGTCTCCGCCCTATATCTCGGAACGGAGCTAATGGCAACTATGCAACACCGCCCCCGGAGCAACCTAGGCCGGTCGAGGAGAAGCCGCCGGAGAGGCGACGGCCGCCGATGGATCCGCTGAGGACCCTGCAGCAACCCGACAGAGATCTTGTTCCGGCACCTTTGATGAGCCCAGGTATGCGCCGGGAGCCTGTGGTGCCTCCACGAAGCACGGAGCGGATGTCACCGCGGAAGAATTCGACACGTAGGACCGATTCCGCGACTTCCAGCGACAAGACTTTTGGCGACCCAACTGTCAGCGACAGGCCCAGTTTCAAAGACAGGACCCTCAGCGACCGAAGCGTCACAAGTGACAGGAGTGCTAAAACCGTGGTTCCCAGTGAGACCAGTAAGCTAGACCTCCCTGGAGCGTTCCCGGCAACTCCACCGGTCGAGACGCCTCCAGTATCTGCAAGACAAACCTCGCAGCTCGCACCGTCGCCTGCTATTACCCCTGCACCAGCGCCTGTATCGCCTGTGGAATCACCAATATCGCCCCCGTCGGAGCCAGAGGATAACCGCCCCGGCCTTGGGCCGATGATCAAGGCCAAGAAATCTAAGGGTGAAATCGCTGGTGCCTTTTGGAAAGCTGCTGCGGCAGCCAATGCATTCAGACCACGTCCCGGCGGCGCGGGAGAACGTCTCCGCCAAAACCAAAACAAAACCTCTGATGGCCCGGATGGTATTACCAGCGTAGTTCCTGCGCCACCGCGTCCTGCGCCTGCCCAAAAGACACCGACGCCTGTTGGCAGTCCAGAACCCCCAGCGAAGAGTCCTGGTCGGACCTCCGGGATACCGGAGGTTAAGATCACAGTTCCTAACACCAGCCGCCCTGCTAGTCTCGAACCACTCCCCAAAGAAGCCAAGAAGACCGAAGAGGTTGAGGAGAAGACTAACCAAAAACCAATCATTTCTGGTAATGACGCCAAGTATCTGGCTTCCTTAGGTGTCGACCCATCAATACTAGACGCACAGAGCACCGAGTTTGCGAAGTGGCTCGACTACTTCGGTTGGGTGCCGGGCGAGCAGATGAGGGCTCGCAACTTCGACGACATCAAGCTTGATGTCGAGCGGGAGCTCAACAAGGCTCAGGCCGGAGGCTGGCTGGCCCGTTTTCAAGATGAGGACGAGAGGGTGAATGCAATTAAGAAGGGAATCGATGTCGCTATCAATGAATGCGACGAGCTCGATAATCTGCTTACCTTGTATAGCGTTGAGCTTTCGGTATGATGCCCTCCTATCTTCCGCATGAACTAGACTGACGGTTTGCATAGACTCTTAACGACGACATTGCGTACATCGAGGCTCAGGGCCAGGGTCTCCAAGTTCAAGCAGCAAATCAGAAACTGCTCAGGAAAGAGCTCGAGTCACTCCTTGAGACTTGCGCGATCAGCTCGTCGGATCTGAAGGCACTGAGCGTTGCGCCACTCGAAAGTCCAGCTGGTGTAGAGGAGATAGAGTCTGCCCTCGTCACGCTGTACAAGGCTATGGCCAAGATTGAACCCGGCATGGGTGGCAGTGATTCTCGGAGAAGCGAGGATGACAGTACCGGCCACGCTGTTGGCTTCAATAGTGACTTCGGCTCCATGCGTATCGTCCAGGAGAAGAAGGAGATGTACACTTCTGAGAGTTCGGCCTTCATGCGAAGACTTGTTGAATTCATGGCACGGCAATTTGACGCGGCCTACGGGGCCACCAGGAGGTCGCTTGATGGCGCTCTCTCGAAGAAGTTGGACCCGAAGAACTTTGATGCTGGACGGGACATGCTCTGGCAGTACAGCGCTCTGGTGCTCTACACTCGGGACATGGATCCTGCCAACTGGGACCGCATCATCCAGATCTACCAGGACAAGAGTAGTCCGATCTATAGGGATCAGATTAAGAGTGCTCTTACTCTTTGGAAGAACAACGCTCGGAAGCCGACGGGCGATGAGGGTGAATTACTCTTCACTTCACTGCAAGAGAAGAAGGAGGAGAGCATCACCACGACTGCTCGTAAGCTTACCGTTAAGCGCAGTCAGACTCTGGCACGCTCTCTCCGATCGCCTCTCGGCGACGGTAGCCGTACGAACCTGGTGGAGAAGTCGCCTGGCGGACGGGCACTTGCCTACGAGGTGTTTGCCGGCGCTCTGGACGATCTGCTGCCGCTTGTAGAGATGGAGCAGAACTTCATCGTCGACTTCTTTCATGCGACCAGCCTCGAGCAGGCCGATTTCCCTGATGTCGTTGCTGCTGCGCGACCAAAGGACCGCCGTGGCGGCGATTTAAGACGGCACAGGCTGATGGATCCGAACCGCGACCTGGCTCGACGAGTCACCAAGGCCATGGAGGTTATCTTTGCCTTCCTCGACAAGGAGCTGACGACCCTCATGGAGTGGGTTCTGGGTCAAGATCCTCTGTAAGTCGACGTTTCTCACCAGCTTGAGATGACCTCGCTAATAATATGTGTAGACAAGGAGTCGGTGTCTTAGCAGCCCTCGAAAAGAAGATGGCAGACATGAGCCAGTCGAACCAGGACTTCCTAAACAACCTGCTACAGAAGCTCCACAGCAACCTAGAAGCCCGCTTCAAGAAATTTGTCGACGAGCAAATCCGCGCCATCGAAGACACCAAAGTCAAGATCAAGAAGCGCAAGGGCGTCATCGGCTTCATGCGCATCTTCCCGCAGTTCCTGACCACAGTGGAGAACATGCTCGCCGGCGTCGACCCACACCTCCCCGTCCGCAGGATGGTCGATCACGAGTACGACCGCATCCTCAAGACCATGTTCGACTCCCTCAAAGTCATCGCCAGGGAGACGCCATCCGTCAGCGTCTCGGGCGCCCAGCTGGCGAGCGGCGGCGGCGGCGGCGGTACCGACCCGGAGGAAAAGCTGGCGCTCAACTTCCACATCCTGCTGATCGAGAACATGAACCACTACCTCGAGGAGGTCGACAACCCGCGCAACCTCGAGGTGCTGCACGACTGGCGCGAGGCGGCGCAGCGCGAGCTGGCGGAGCACATGGGCCTGTACCTCAACGCGGTGATGCGGCGGCCGCTGGGCCGGCTGCTGGAGCACCTGGAGAACATCGAGGCGCAGCTGGCGGGGGGGAAGTCGCCGGCCGCGGTGGCGGCGCAGCCGAGCAACTCGAAGGCGGTGTTCCACAAGATCCTGAGCGGGTACGATGCCAAGGAGGTGAGGAAGGGGATCGAGACGCTGAGGAAGAGGATCGAGAAGCACTTTGGCGACGAGGACAGCCCGGGCGCGGCGGCCAAGCTGATCGGGACGGTGCTGGAGGAGTGCGCCAAGTTTTATGCCGGGGTTGAGACGAGGATACTGAGGATTACGGACGAGGTTTATGGCGGGGAGGTGGTGTTTGAGTGGCCTAGGGCGGAGGTTAGGAGTGCGTTTGGGCCGGCGGGGCGGTAAGGGCTGACTGGGTTGGAACAGTCGAGTGGCTTGTGAAATGAACGAAAGGAGCGGTTGGGGTCCTCAGCGGTGTATCTATGTTTATATGGTTGCTTGTCCCTTCTTGCCACTATAGCTGTCGTTTCTTCAAAGTATCTATAGGTTGGCATGTGGCACATGAGGAGATGGGAGCCAGGCGTTACGGTAGCAGAACTATGTATATCAGCATTCTTTATAGAAACATATTGACATGGCCTACAAATGTTTCTGAGCTCAAATTTACCAGTGAAGGGACTTTTCTTGTTTCACCTTCTAAATGTATGGTCGTCGCAATTTTGTGAAGATTGACAGGCACGTCCACCATCGAATAGATGGTCTTTCTCGTCCTACTATCACTGCTGTAGCCATAGCGCATCAAAGAATGATAGCCAGTCCGATGACTACAGCAAGGACGCCGCCGCCACCACCACCATTCGGTTTCGCCTCAACAGCACCAGCGTTCCTTGTCGCCGTGGTTGCCGCTGACACTGTACTCGAAGACGTCCCAGAAGTCTGAGACCGTGCCGTGCTCCCCTGACCTGAGGTGGCGGTGCTCTGGTCTGAGCTTGTTGTCTCGGTCAAACCAGTGCCTGTGGGCAGGGTAGTCTGCACGAAGAGGGTGGTCTGAGAGTCTACCGACACAAGAGACTTGTGTGTAGTAGGACTATTGGACCCCGTATCTTGAACAGTAGTGCTCTCGCTGTTGCCGACGGTAGTGGTAACGATAGCAGTGCCGCTAGCCTCTGCACAATTAGTCAGGTGCTATGAATGTTAGCCTACATATCCTCTCTCATTCCCGACTCGGCAACTCATCACACCGGTGTGAGCAACTCACCAACCAAGCAGTAACACTTCCGACCCTCTCCCAGCCCGCAGCGCTCCCGCAGCTGGAGACCTCTTCGATGACGGCTTCGTTGGCTGATACGGCAGAGCTGATGGCGGATGAATAGCTGCTCGCTTCAGCGCTCAGGCTCGCGGGTGCGGACTCGATCCACTGGCAGATGTCGGTTTGGCTGTCGGCGGCGGAGGAGAAGTAAGTCGCTAATTCGGGCGCAGGGGTCGGCAGGTGAGCGAAGAATGAGATGAGGGAGGCGCCGGCTGCGAGGCAGGATACAAGGTCTGAGGATGGCGATGGGTGGGTGTGAGGGTGAGTCTGGGTTTGGGAGAGGGCTGGTAAGGCGAGGTTGAGAGTGAGGATAAGGAGCCAGGAGGGATGCATTCCGTTCGACATGAACATTATGAATTCTTATTTGAAGAGTGGCTGTGATGCCGAGTGTTGAGTCTTCTCCGAGTGACCGTGAGTAAGGCTATCGCGGGTCCGGAGATAGAATCCAAAACCGGGCGTACCCCTGAGAACAATCAGATGTTCTTGGTGATAATCTTTGCAAAAACACTCCGACGAGTTGAGAACTCTCAGGCAAATTAGATGAGTGACATTCGCATGCGCCGAAGGTAAAATTGCTGGAAGTTAATGCTGTATACGGTAGTTATCGTAATCTGTCCGAGTGCGGCGCTTAAGGTGCCTAAGAAGGTTACAGCAATTCAGCCCTGTTACATCGGACTGAAGCAGAACCGCTGCCGACTCATAATGACATTGCAAATACATCACGAATCCAGAGAGCGGAAAGAAATGCCTATCAAATGTGGTAAAACAAGCCCAAATAACCTGTCGAACATGTGTGTCTCTATATATAAAAGGCTTCAATAACTGTCAAGACTCCGGGGCATATGTCAGGTGTCTCGATATCAACGCTCATGTAGAGTGTAGTCATGGAGAACACGCAGTGTCCGCACTTGATACACACAGGGCTCGTCGGTGGTAGGAAGATAGCAAAATAGGGAGACACTCATATGCCCGTTTTTATGCAATATAAACCCGCAGAGACAACCTGTAATCACTCGATACTTATAACAACCCTGCAATTCGCCAGTATGCCTCACAGCTTACACAACGATTCAAGCTACCAGCCGTCAGTGCTCCATGGCATCCTCAAACAACCTCCTCAGCTGATCCCTCTCCTGCTGCAGTTCCTTCGCCAGACCGGGTGCCAGCATCAGCACCCTGGCTTGCGGGATCGTCCCCTCGACCAGGTCGTCTATTTGCTCCGGCTTAAAGCCCAGCTCCTTCAGCCCCTTGGGCTGGTCGCCCAGATCGGCCAGGAACTTGGCGATGGCCTCGGCCAGGACCTCGCCGGCGCTCTCGCGCTTGACGTTGCTGATGTCCACGCCAAAGGCTTCGGCTGCCGCGAGGTGGCGGTCCGGGTTGGAGGCGGCGGTGAAGCGGAAGACGGCCGGGGCCGAGACGGCGACGGACACGCCGTGCGGTATTATGGGCGAGGAGACCTCGTAGCCGGCGTGCTTGTAGCCTGGGTTTTGGCCTGAGATGGGGTAGGACATGCCTTGGCAAATGTTAGCATTGCAAGTATGGCTTCATCAGGGAGACAAGGGGAAAGGGGAGGGTAGAAAGGATCATACCGTGGCAGAGGTGGACACCAGCATTGCCGAAACCGACACCTGCCAGAGTAGCGGCCAGAAGCATCTGGCTCTGCGCCTCCAGATCCTCGGGGTCCTTCACTGAGCGGGGCAGATACTTGACGGTAGCCTTGAGAGCGTTGAGCGAGAATATGTCGCTGATGGGGTTGGCTCCCTGGTACGCCGGTCTTAAGATCGGATTCGTCGGCCGCGGCGTCCGCTCGTTGAAGGGGATGGCTGTCCACGACTCCAGCGAGTGGCAAAGGACGTCCAGACCGGAGCTCGCCTTGACAGCAGAGGGCATGGTGCGGGTGTTGACGGGATCGCATATCCCCAGAGTTGGCTTGAGATTGCGGTGAGCGATGCCGGTCTTTGCTCGCTTGGAGACGAGATCGAAGATGGCTGTGCCGGTGGTCTCGCTGCCTGTGCCGGCCGTGGTGGGGATGGCGATGAGAGGATGGAGTTTCCTGTCGATGGGCCGCCCGTTGCCGAGTGGTGCGTTGACGAAGTCGAGGAAGTCGGCTTCGGGGTAGCAGGCGTAGAGATTCATCAGCTTGGCGGTGTCGATTACCGAGCCACCTCCGACGGCAAGGAAGCTGTCTGGGTTATATGGTTTGGCCCATGCAATGGCTTCCTTGATTCTAGAAGCTTGTTAATCCTGAGAGATCATGAAGATATCCACAGAAAGGGGCACCAACGAGCTGTCCTTGGGCTCGACACGTGTCTTGTTGAACACTTTGAAGTCGATCCCTTCGCGAGTCAACGCTTCTCGTACTTGCTTCATGGCATCCAGCTTGTCGACAGTCTCGTCAGTCACGACGCAGACTCGCTTGGCATTCATGTTCTTCAGATCCATGCCGACCTCCTGTGTGGCACCAGGTCCGAAGCGGATGGAGGAAGCGGCCATCTCAAAGGCATACTCCTTGAGCTGAGACGAGTCCTGTGGTGTCGCGTAACTTCGCCTTGACTGCTGGTCGGCAAATTTGGAGACAGCTGGTGCCACATGATGGTGATGGTGGCCTGGGTTTGAATGACACGGACAGTTAGGAGGATGTGTATACTGGACTGTCTTCAAGAGGCTTGTGGCCCTCGCAGCTTTCTGTCAGAAAACAGTTAGGTCATCGTCCATCGTTTGTCGTCGGAGCATGACTTACGCTGGGCACAACACGAATCAATCCTCCCATATTTGCTCAGTTCCTTGTGAGATTCACTCGAATACCACAAGGCAAAAAGGAAAAAAACTGAGAGAGCCGTCCAAAGGCTGAAGTTGTAGCACTTGCTAGCTTGATTCCAAGGCCTCTTCTCCTCTTTCTCCGCACCAAAACAATGGCCGAAGGCAGTGTGGAGAGCCATGTCGGAGTGAACGCCGGGTAACCTCGGTGGATTGGTGTCGGCAGTGAGGATTGTTAGTGTTAGCGAGATATAGGCACTTCATAGGGGATAACTTAACGTACGCCTCAGGTGCTAGCGTCCCTTACAGCTACCCCGCATTCCAGGGGGGGTCCGTCACTGCCGTCATCAACCCCACTCTTACTTTCGCGTCGTCGGATGCTCCGATTGATACTGAGAGCTGGTAATAAGCGTTGTTATACTGTGTAGAGTATGTATAGACCATTTTCCGTATTGAGCAGTATGGTAGCAGTATCCTTCGAATTGTTATATGGGGCTTATCCCTTGGCTGGTCGTTGTATGGCGCGTTTGCGAGTCTTGTGTAGGTGATTCTCGAGTCTGCTCCATTAGGATCTGATTTGCCCCATGACCTAGTCCGAGAACAGCAGCTTGATACGCTTGAATCCGTTGTCATTCGAGATTTTATGGCAATATTCAGGGTTATAGCTTTTGTATCTGTAGATACCTGCGCCGGCGTGAGTCACCGGAGGGATTGAATGATGATCAAATACGTCTAGTGTCTTTATCGCCAACAATCTCGAGTAAGGTGTCGCACATGTGAACATAACCATTGCAAGCGACGGATTCCTTTGCAGCTCTCAAACTATATATAAGACCCGACTGACACATTCCAATTGAACTCTATACCCATCAACGACGGCCATTTATCCCGTCTCCTCTCATCTCTATCTCTTGCTCTCCAATCCCACAACATCACCACCCGCAATGTCCACAACCACAGTCCCAACCTCTTCCGGTCCCCGCGCCCGCCTGCGGGACGTACTCCCAAATGTCTGGCTGGGTGAATACAAGACCGGCCCACTAAACGCATTGACCGACGTCCCCGGCGTAGCGGTTCATGTCCAGTCCATCCA
Organism: Coniochaeta sp. PMI_546; assembly: GCA_021432605.1. Classification (NCBI taxonomy): domain Eukaryota; kingdom Fungi; phylum Ascomycota; class Sordariomycetes; order Coniochaetales; family Coniochaetaceae; genus Coniochaeta; species Coniochaeta sp. PMI_546. The sequence goes on along the minus strand of MU271157.1, from coordinate 347,160 downwards.
CTCGCACTCCGGCGCCGTCAACACGGGCGTCACCACCATCTTGCCCCGCAGAGACTGGTTCAACAAGGCCTGCTACGCCGGCATCTTCCGCCTCAATGGAAGCGGCGAGATGACCGGCAGCCACTGGATCGAGGAGACCGGTCTCTTGCACTCGCCTATCATCATCACGAACAGTTTTGCCGTTGGTGCTGCGTACGAGGGTATCTATCGGTATGCCATCGCCGAGCAGGCGCACCGCGGCCACGGGGTCGATTGGTTCCTGCTGCCGGTCGTGGCAGAGACGTTTGATGGGTGGATGAACGATCTGAGCATCTTCGCGGTCAAGCCTGAGCATATCGTCACCGGTATCACGGAGGCCAAGGAGGGGATCCCGATTCCGGAGGGCAACACGGGCGGTGGCACGGGAATGCTGTGCCAGGGCTACAAGGGCGGGACGGGCACGAGTAGCCGTGTCGTCTCCGGCCTGGGTGTGCCCGGCCCGGACGGCGTGGCTCCGGAGAAGACGTACACGATCGCTGCGCTGGTGCAGGCTAATTACGGGCGGCAGAAGCACCTGCGCATCTCGGGCGTGCCGGTGGGGAGGTTGATTGCCGAAGAGGATGCCAAGAGCGCGGCTGCGGAGGAGGCGAAGAAGAAGGAGGACGAGATGAACAAGGTCAAGGACCAGAAGGACGGGAGTATCATCATCATCTTGGCGACGGACGCGCCGCTTCATCCGACACAGTTGCAGAGGATCGCGAAGAGGGCGACCATCGGGCTGGCCAAGGTCGGTGCCCACGCTCACAACCCGTCTGGGGACATCTTTCTTGCTTTCAGCACGGCGAACGAGGTACAGGTGCAGACTGTCACGGGGGAAGCGAGACAGGTAGACCCGTTCAAGGCTACAGCGAGGTTGGTTGAGGTGACCGATGATCATACAATCAACGCGCTGTTCGAGGCGGCTGCCGATGCAACAGAAGAGGCTATCTATAATGCTCTGTGCGGAGCTGAGACGATGGTCGGGAACAAGGGACACGTGGTTGAAGCGCTGCCGCTTGATAGGGTCAAAGATATCATGGGCAGGTATGGGTATGCGTGAAGAGCTCGTCGGAAAGAATTTGTCAAATATTACTCTGTGGAAAACTTCATATTCGGGGCGGAACTATGGCACGCTATGCTCTATGCAACTCTTGACTGGAGGCTCTCAAAAGCCTATCCCCTTTTGATGCTCGGAAACGAGCGAAAACGGACCAGATCTATATAAAAACAAATCATTTTAGTACACCTCAAGGACATATCGGCTGTCCTCCTTCAGCCTCTCAATCTCCTTCCTTGGATCGACCTTGCGTGAGCTGCTCTTCGCCTCAGCAGCAATAGCCTCTTGCAGCACCTCCGTGACGTCAGGCACAGGCCATGTCGGACCGCACAGGTAAAACGATCCCTCGTCTTGGATGTAACTCTTGACAATATCAGTCATCGTCTGCCGCATGCGGTCCTGGATATAGATCTTCTGCGGCTGGTCACGCGAGAACGCGGCGCCGAGCAGCGTGATGACGCCGGCGTCGAGGTAGGCCTCCCACTCCTCGCCGTAGAGGTACTCTTCCCGCTGGTGACGAGAACCGAGGTACAACAGGATAGCTCCAATCTCCTTGCCAGCAGCCTTCTGCATGGCGCGGTACTGCACGAAAGCCCTGAAAGGCGCGAGACCGGTACCCAGACCGGCCATGATCAGTGGAGCGGTGTCCTTAGCTGGCAACTTCATGACGGAGGGTTTGACGGAAGCGGTAATGGTGGATCCCACCTTGAGGCCCGAGAGGTACCGCGTTGCTTGGCCGTAGCGGGTGCGGCCCTTGCTGTCGACCCAGTCGACGACCACGATCATGAGAGCGACCGAGGTCGGGGTGACGGCCTGGGCCGAAGCGATGGAGTACTCTCTACGCTTGAGCGGCGAGACAATGCGGACCAGATCTGCGAAGGATGGGCGCGCGGACTGGAATTCGTCGAGGATGTCGACGTATGTTACCATGTCGACCTCGGTGCGGCGCTTGAATTCCTCAGCGCCGGCTTGGCCGCCGAGAGCTTCGAGCTTCTTCTTCTCCGATTCGTCCGTGGCGAAGCCCGCAAGGAGCTCGTAGAAGCGCTTGGGTGGCTTGCCGAGGATGTCGAGGTTCTGGAGAAGGGCCTGGTAAACAGTGCGGGTCTCGAGGACGTCAAGGCTCTCGCGAGAGGGAACTTGGACAAGGTCGTCGGCGTTGAGGCCGTACGACTCGATGAATGCGGCGACTTGCTCGGGGTCGTTGTCGGCATGGATACCGAGAGCTTCTCCAATCTTGTATGTAAGTCCGGAGTTGCCGAGATCAAACTCGATGTGGAAGATGTTGCGATCGTACTCGTCAGGGGTGAGACGACGGTTCTCCTTGACCGTGATTGTGTATGTTTTGGTGGTGAGGTCAGGGCGCAGGCTGGTCTGGGTGCCGTACGCTTCCTTGAAGGCGAAGCCCTTTGCTGCGGACTGCCAGTCGCTGACTTGCAGAGTCTCTTCATCCTCTGCTTTCTCGAAGGGCGCGAAGCTGTTGGGCTTGAAGTGCTGCAGAGCGGGTGCAGCTGCTGCATCAGTTTCAATCTCCGCCCAGGACTCGGGTACGTCCACCTGCTTGAAGCATTGGTTCAGAGCATCAACGGATTCCTGGAGCGTCGGTTGATCGCCGGCAATCCATCGGAGCTTCTTTAGTTCCTCCGGTGAGCGGTCAGGTCTTGCAACTCGCAGAAATGCGAGCTCAACAAGAAGCTGAGAATTCTTCTCAAATGCTGGCGAAAACGACGAGTCCAAAACGAAAAGCTGGATGTTGTTGTCACGAAGCACCTTCTTAGCCCAGTCCGGGACGCGCTTCTCAACTTCACCCTCTTTGAGGTTGTTGAGACGCAGGATGACCTTTCCACCGGGCTTAACGCTCTTGAGAATAGCAATATCCTTCAAGAGCTTCTCCTCGCCAATGAAGACGATATCTGCCTCCTCGACAGCATAGGGTGCCTCAATTGGCTTGGCAGAGCTCCTGATGTCGGTCCGGACGATACCGCCCTGGATCAGGTTCTCGTGAGCCTCGTGGACGTATACGTTCCTCCTCGACTCGTCAGTCAGCAGTTTGCCAATGACAGCCGGCGCGTTGGCGGAGCTTGAGTTGTCAACGTCCCAGAAAGTGTATTGCTGTGTCTCGCTCAAGAGACTCAGCTGGACGGTCTCCGCCTCAGCATTCTTAGTCGTCAAGCTCCGGATCGTGGAAGCCAGCGTGCTCGGTGTAAGAGCCTCGGAAGCAGCATACTTGAGGTCGACCACTGCAGGGGCGTGCCGCCACTTGTCTGAGAACGAAACGGCAGTGAGGACGTCCGAGTACAACACGGATTGAACGGAAACATCTTCAACAGCGACTTCGTCACGAACCTGTCCGAGAACAGCGATTTGCTGAGTGGAAGCCGGGAGCACCTTCAAGAAGGCCTCCTCGATGAACGGCCTGTACACTCGGACGCTCACGGCACCAATGCTTTCACCGGCAGCAGCCAGGCGATCCACGATCTGCTTAGCCAACTGAGACTCGACGCTGCCAAACACGACCAGGACAGTCGTGGCCTCCTCGTCTCCGTAGTACTCGAATGGTTGATAGACGGTTCCGAGCTCGTCGTTGAAAGCCTTCAGCAGCTCGACGGTCTTTCCAGCGCTATCAAGCCTCTTGTTCAAGTTCTTGGCGGTCTTGAGGACATTGTTGTACACCTCCTTAATGCCAGCATCGCCCATTACGTCCACTACCCTCAGTGTTTCCCTGGAGGTCCGGATTCCATCATAGATGTGAATAGTCGGTAGGACAGCCGCGAGAAGCGTCGCAAAGAGAGCCATGTGCTGGGTCTCATAGGCAGATGAGCTAGCGACAAGACCAAGTCCCAGTTCCTCGGCGAGCTGGAGGGCGGAACCGTATTCGGAGACCAGCCCACTCTGCGCAGAGTAGTCGGCAGCCGCAACATGTGCCACAAATGGGCTGGCGACACCATAGAGCAGCGACAGCTGATCTAGAGCAGAACGAAGATGGCGGAGACTGAGCGAGGCAGCCAGGAGTGACTGAGGAATGCTGCGTTTGCTGAGATCAAAGTCCGGAGAGAAGATGTAGCCTAGGGCGAACGCTCCAGCACCAGTCCGCGTCTGAAGCGGGACGACGGAGGTTGGGTATCCATGGATATTGTTCTCCTTGCTCTCGGCCCAATCCTTGGCCGCAACGTCAAGGTCGAAGGACTCCGGAGAGTAGGAGAAGATCTTGTCAGAGAGTTTGTACGCTACCTGCTGAACAAGAACCTGAGCCGTCACGTAGGTCGGTCCAGAGATGGCAGAGATGGGGATCCTTTGGCCAAGAGGGAGGCTCGACGAGAGCTTCGTAAAGTCTCTCGGAGCCGCATTGGGATCCATGGTAGCAGCAGCTGCCATAGCTAAAGACTCGAACCTGAAATTCAAAGGTGTCGAGAAAAGGGGACTGAGATGGTCTCTGTCTCCGTGGAACAACGCAGACAAGAAGACAACTGCTTCAAATGAACGAAACAGCTTGAATTGTGGAAAGCAGACTAAGGAGAAGAGTACAAAAAGAGAGAAATATTTACCTACCGCCAGCGCGACCGGAGTTCTACAAATTTCGCCATCGACAATGACTTGCCCAATGCCGGAAAGGACCCTTGATTGCGGCTTCGACATTGCCATCGATGAATCTTCAATCACGCAATTGTCCGCTAATCCGTTCTTGGTTAGCGCAAAGGCTGAACGGGTCCAGATTTAGAGCGACGTTGAGCTAGATCACGTGCCGAGTGGTCCTTCCCAAGATCTGGGAGTGGGGCGTCATTTCTGGCCGGCAAGACGTGCTTTCGCAAGATCCGATTGCCGCGACGTCCGTCTGGGGTACATTCTCTCATTCCGGGGAAGGTGCCTTGACGAAGGTTACTAACTTCCTGTGTAGTAGTCATCATGAATGTCATTAATCCATTTCGAACAATAAATTCCACAGTTGGAAGCAGTATATTTGTAATGACACTGGAGGTAAGAGCGCGAAGAAAAGCGCGTAGTTTATCAAGCACTGTTGCGTACCTTAGTAGTACATGAGGTATCTATAATTGTTCTTGCTGAAGTCTTCCCGCGAGACATCCTTGAGACGGACATCCGGACACTTTCTTGCTACAGCCTCGTTCGCGTGAGGACTGTGAGGACTGTGAGGACTGTGAGGACTGTGAGGACTGTGAGGACTGTGAGGACTGCATCGTCGAGGACACAGATCTCCCAGAGCTCCAAGATGCGCGTATGTCGCCTTTCCGTCCTAAGCGCTCGCTGTTTAATTCATGGCGATGTACCTGCCCATGTATACTGTTCGTACCCCATTTCCACCAGCCTGCTTTGACTACGCAGACAACAGTTTATGGCAGCCAAGCTCAGAGTCGTCTAAAAGGCTAGACCTAGAAAATTCAAAACAGATGCGAGTGGCATCGCCACTACGCCCTCATTACTCTACCTTGTCTTGTCTAGGTCATACTTTAATGACGTGTCGGGTCTGGAGAAGATAACTGCAAAATCTTGGGAGAGTGGGAAGTATCTTTAGGGCTATTGTAGCTCTTCAACTCGCTAAATCGGCGCGCCCTCAATATCAAAGTTCTACATGAGATATAGCACTTCAAGGGAATAAGACGGAGACGCTCAAGCAAGGGTTGCTGATACCGGTATTCCTTGTTTCTAAGTAGAACGAGCTGTTCAACTTGTTCGAATAAGGCCACTCGGTTGCCGGCAGGACGAAAGCACGAAACGATAAAGTTTACAGGTGCCTGGCAACGGTGACAGGTCTCGGCGATAATAAGAAGCAATTAAAGTTGATATGGGATTTCGCCAAGAGTTTGACAACAGGTCGCACAAACCACGCACATCAGCTGCGAGGATACACGGCGACGCAGCGAATGGAGAATCAAAGCACCGTGCGTCACTTTTGCGGTGGTACAAGGTTGGTAAGAAAAGAGTAGACAGATTTCCTCTGATTTGAAATGAAGTCTAGGCATGGAGTCACGGAGCCATGGAACTGATTACGAATCGTCTGCCTGATCCGTGATTATCTTCCGATGTCTTTCGGTGCTTCGCCGAGCCCGGCATGGAAGGGGGGGAGCGATTTGTGCGGAGTGGCGACGTGGCCTGCCGACGTGGGCTCCCGAATCGGGGGCTCCACTTCTCGGGTCAGGGGCGGAAACGGCCGATCACATGAGCCATCATCAAGGGGCAATTACTACCTTAATTATGGATGACATAATTGTTTGGGAAGAGGGCGACCGCAATCTCTTCGACTCGACTGGAATTTTGACCATCTCGCCAGATGCCCAGATTCGTGCCTGTGCAAGTGTCAGGGGCAACGAAACCATTTTGGAGGAACAGAATGGTCTGCTGCAGGCACACTTCACGTTTGTCAGCTCCGAATTCACATTTGGAAGAAGCTTTGCGTTGGTTGGTCTCACGTTAGCCTGTTTGCGTGGTTTGTGCGGAATACGCTACTCTACCTCTTCTTGCGCCCACGCCAGCAATTGCGATGGAAGGGTAGAAGTTGAAAAGGAAATCGGCACATCTGTCAGGCCTTCTTTTTCTTTCCATCTTTGACCACATCTCTGTCATATTTCTGCCTTTCCGAGCATACTTACATATATTGTTATTGTCGCACTCTCCTTCCCGTCGAAGCTGTGAGACCGCAGTCACATATCTCCACTGCCTCTCTCCACCACTGGCGATAATCCCGTCTTTCCCCAGACTTGGCCACTTCAGCCTGTATAGACGTGCTGTCAACACCCTACCACCTGACGCCCCTCCGCGTTTCCCTTAAGGGCTGCTGTTAATATAAACAATCTAACCGAAAGCACTGTCCTATCGCCAATAAGGCCTGCCGCCTTTACCTCCGACCACGTCTCAATCGGTTCTTGGTTGCCGATCGCACACCCAGGTTCCGGCAGGGCGCCGTCAGATCCGCCAGGGCCAAGCGTCCGATATTCATTAAGATGGCATCGTCACACCCCGCCGGTCGGCTGGCGGCCGAGCCTGTCACAACCTCATTCCTCTTGGCAAACTTGCACTGTCCTACCTGCGTTTCCACTATCAAGGCCGTCATACAAGACTCGTGTCCAGGTCATGTCAGATGGGTTTCACCGAATATTGTAACATCTGTTGTGTCAGTGGAACACGACTCGGAAGCATCCATCACGGCCATGCACAAAGCTCTCGAGGAGAGTGGGTTCGAAGTGTCTGGTGTTACTAGCTCGGCTGGCGAGTCTTCCGAGGTGATTGCGTCGAATACCATGGCCGCCCGGGACCACGGCAATCTGGCTGACCAAGCTACTACATCTCGTCCCACGGGCGCATTGAGTCGATGGATGAGTTCTTCGTGGACCGGAAATAAAAGTAAGGCCACCCAGTCGGCTATTCGCCAGGCACATCTTCAGAACTGTCAGCAGTGCCGGAGTTCAAAGCCCCATCAGACGGACGAGAAGGAAATTGAAGAGAGGATCTCGTCGCCATCGAGTCACCAGCCCTCGGCCGTGCCAAGCAAAGCAACGCCCACTGGGCCGCAAGCCAAGATGTCTAGCAAGTCTTTTGTCACGGTGGACAGTGACGAAACCCTGCGCTTACAGCCGAAGTGGCAGGCGACTGTGGCCATTGGCGGCATGACATGTGCTGCCTGCGTCAACACCATCACCGACGAACTTAAGAAAAGAGACTGGGCATCCAACATCGCCGTCAATCTGGTCACCAACAGTGCGACGGTGGAACTTAGCGACGAGGACAAGAAAGACGACCTTGTCGAGGCCATAGAGGACATAGGCTATGATGCAACCCTTGACAGTGTTGTGAACCTTAATGAGGGAGCAGCTAAGGTGCACGCGGCTCAAGAGCGCTGGAAGGTCAGCCTGGCCATAGGAGGGATGACTTGTGCGGCGTGCGTCAACACGCTGACGGACGAACTCAAAAAGTACGACTGGGTCTCAAATGTTTCCATCAACTTGGTCTCGAACAGCGCTACTGCCGAACTACGAGATAAGAACGACGTTCGAAAACTGGTCGAAGCCATCGAAGACATCGGCTACGACGCGACTGTTGATACAGTGGTCGACATCTCTCAGGAAGCGACTGTTGGCCGCGACAGGACGGTAGAGATCTTGATCGACGGTATTTATTGTGATCACTGTCCATCTAGGGTTGTCAACAGTCTTGCTGGCTTCCGGCGGCAGCTGGACATTATCCAGCGACCGACCCCTGAACGGCCAATAGTCAAGCTCAACTACACGCCTGAGGCCCCTGAATTTACAGTCAGACATATCTTGGCAGCTATCGAAGCCAGCGATACGGCCTTGACTGCCTCCATCTATCATCCGCCGACCCTAGAAGAACGATCAAGGCTCATCCAGAGGCATCACCAAAAGCAAATTCTCTACAGAGTCATCCTCACCGCCATCATCTGCGTGCCCACTTTTATCATCGGCATTGTCTACATGAGTCTGGTTTCTTCACACGATTCATCAAAGATGTTCCTCATGGAACCGTGGACATCGGGCATCAGCCGCGCCCAAATGGCTCTATTCATCATGGCTACTCCGGTCTACTTCTTCGGAGCCGACCTTTTCCACAGGCGAGCTATCAAGGAAATAACGAACCTCTGGCGCCCTGGGAGCCGGACGCCGATACTACAACGCTTCTATAGATTCGGCAGCATGAACACCCTAATGTCGCTAGGCACCACAATTGCCTACGTTTCCTCAGTCAGCCAACTTATCGCAGCTGCAGCATCCCGACCAGACCAGGTTGAAGACTCAAACTTCTATTTCGACTCAGTAGTGTTCCTGACATTCTTCCTTCTGCTTGGGCGACTGATTGAGAGCTACAGCAAGTCGAGGACCGGAGATGCGGTCGAGATGCTAGGCAAGCTCCGCCCGACTACAGCAACCCTGGTCGAGGGCTACGGCACCGAGAAACAGACGGATTCTGTCGTGCAGGCGGATCTACTAGAGTATGGTGACGTTGTCCGCGTCCCGCACGGCGGCTCTCCGCCCTCCGACGGCACAGTCGTCCAAGGCGATAGCAGCTTCGACGAATCCAGTCTCACTGGCGAGTCCCGACTGGTCAAAAAGGCGACGGGCGATGAAGTCTTTGCCGGAACTGTCAATCAAGGAAGCCCCGTTCTCATTCGCATCACGGGCGTGGCCGGCCAGTCCATGCTGGATCAAATTGTGAAAGTGGTCCGTGAGGGCCAGACGAAGCGTGCTCCCGTGGAGCAAATTGCCGATAAATTGACAACTTATTTCGTCCCTTCTGTCACGCTCATTGCGATTCTGACCTGGATCATCTGGATGAGCCTTGGGTTCACCGGCAGAATTCCTGGCCACTTCCTTGATGTTTCGTCTGGTGGCTGGGTCGCCTTCGCTTTGCAGTTCGCAATTTCCGTGTTTGTGGTTGCCTGCCCCTGTGGTCTTGCTCTCGCGGCGCCGACGGCCATCTTCGTTGGTGGTGGTATGGCAGCCAAGCACGGCATTCTGGCGAAGGGCGGTGGCGAAGCTTTTGAGAAAGCCAGCCATATCGATTGTGTCGTCTTCGACAAGACCGGCACACTCACGCAAGGTGGCGAGCCGTCGATTACGGACTCGGAGATATACCCGGACTCTTCCTCTGAGATATCAGAGGAGATGAAAAGTAGAACGCTAGGGGGGTTACGGGCCATCGAAGAGAGTAGCAGCCACCCCATCGCCAGAGCCATCGTCTCGTTCTGTGCCACGCAGAAAACGCACAACATACAACCTGACGAGATCCACGAAGTCCCAGGCAAAGGCATGAAGGCGACTTTCCGTGGCCCTGGCGAAGAAGACAACTTCGAGCTCATTGTCGGCAACGAAGCACTCATGGCGGACCTCTCCGTGTCAATCTCACCGAGAGTTTCGGCAACCCTACAACAATGGAAGACAGAAGCCAAGTCCATCGCCCTGGCAGCCACCAGACCTCTACCCCCCACATCCTCGCCTCCATCGGAGCCTGCTACCACCTTTAGCCTTGCCGCAATCCTCTCAATCTCTGATCCCATCCGCCCGGAAGCCCCAGCCATAATCCGCGCCCTCCAAGCCCGGCACACCGCCGTCTGGCTGCTATCAGGCGACAACCCCACCACAGCCTCCGCCGTCGGCCGACAACTCGGCATCCCCGACGAGTGCATCATCGCCGGCGTGCTTCCCACCGAAAAGGCGGCCAAGATCACCTACCTCCAAAAGACACTCAAGCGGCGCCTCGGCGACGACGCAGAGGACACCTCGCGCAGGGCGATGGTGGCCATGGTCGGCGACGGCATCAACGACAGCCCCGCCCTCGCGACGGCGGACGTGGGCATCGCGATCGGCTCGGGCTCGGACGTGGCCATCTCCAGCGCCGACTTCGTCCTCGTCAAGTCGGACCTCCGCTCCGTCGTCACGCTGCTGGACCTGTCGTCCACGGTGTTCAGGCGCATCAAGTTCAACTTTGGCTGGGCGCTGGTGTATAACCTGACGGCTGTGCCGGTCGCGGCCGGCGCGCTGTATCCGATTGTCAGTAACGGGAGCCATGTCAGGCTTGACCCTGTCTGGGCGAGTCTGGCGATGGCGTTGAGTAGTATTAGTGTGGTTTTGAGCTCGTTGGCGCTGAGGAGTAGGTTGCCGCTTGTCGGGTTTCGGGCGAGGAAGGTTGAGTGATGATGCTGGGATCTGCAATAGATTGTGTGTGTGCTTGCTGAGCCCAAAATGTTGTAATGGAGGGTTCGTGGTGCAGGACGTGTTTGACCCTGAAAGATTGTTTGAATAATTAGATACCCTCACAATCAACGTTGCACATATGCTATATGAAGAAACATGCTGAGTGATGCCGTGGTACATCGTGATGGTCAGATGCTGCGATTTGGGTTGACGTACAGTTAGCCTACTCTAATATACGCCTCCGACTCTGGGCAACAGCCCTCAGCTATATCTCCTGGTCTTTGTAGACATCGATTCGAACGATTATGGATATTTCAGTTATGGCCTTCTCAATCCGCGAGGAATGAACCTGCGATCTTCCTACATCCTTTATGACCTGCCCTTGCCAGGTGCGACAGCACCATATTTCGTAAAGGTCAAAGGGACTGAGAATCTCACCTCTGCAGCGCTCGTGCTATAAATTGGACAAACAACAACAGACTCGCACAAGTATACTCGAAACCTTGGAAGTTGCGCCTTGATTAGCTCGCCGAGTCAATCTGCGAGGTATGCCGAGGAAAGGACGGAGAGCCGTTTTCTCAACTTCAGACTAGTAAGGTTTCGGTCAACGAGCAGATATCTGGCCAACGTGGAGGGCCCAAAATCCTTTCTGTGAAGGCATATGCCGAAAACAGACTCTACGATACATCGTGCAAGACAACAGGACGGATGCGCAGCGGGGAATCACGGTTTAGGAACAGACAGCGAGATCATGAATACGCCAAGACTATTGTATTCAGCGCGTCAATGGCCAGGGAGATTCGAAGGCAGCCATCATCTCAACGAACTGTGTAGCAACAAATAACTTTAGGCCGCCATTTACCAGACTCCAGTCATTATCAGAGAATGCTCGGATAAATCATCTCCCAAGCAGTTTGCTATGAAGAAGCCGCCATACAGGCAGTACGTACAAGAAGGCAATGCCCAACCGTTGAGTAGACAAACGCGTTGGTTGGCTCCATCATCATCAGAGCATGAACCTGGTCTTCTCCATGTAGGAAGAGGATTGAAGCAGCAAAATCGCTTGGAAACGCCATTAATGCAAGTATCATTATGCTAGAAGCAACATCACGCGCCAGAAAGACAACCCACAAAGCCCTCTTAGGTGCTTAGTACCGCGGTCCTTGCCTCTCAACGTCCTGGCCCCACCCATTGCCATACGCCGGGCCCCGCGGACCTGACCGCTGGCTGTTAGACGTCGCGGGCCGATTGAAGTAGTCGTACTCGCCACTGTCCGAGTTCTGTTGATATGGTTGTGGTTGTCTTGGAGGATTAGCACTTCTCTGCGAACCGTTGCTAGAGGTCGGCTGATGGAAAGGCCTTGGCTGCATGCCCGAACCGACGCTGCGTAACGAGCCATTGCTCGGAGTGGGTTGGTGTTGTTGCTGAATCGGAGCAGTCATGTTTCTTTGAGGAGGATACTGTGGCCCTGGCCCACGTGGTGCCGCCACTGGGTTGGTGGCACTTCGCGAGGGATAACCGCCAGGACCCATGCCTCGTGGCGAGAGGGGTCCGGGTCCGGGTCCGGGCCCGCCACGGTATGAGTTCATGGACGGAGCAGGACTTGCGCGTCCGGATGAATAGTCATCGTAAGTAGGCCGCCCAGGATTTTGAGTCTGCCGGTCCTCCATTGGGTATGGCGCAGGGCCTCTGTAGTTGTTGGGGCCCGACATGGGAGACCTGACTGGAGGGGGTAGTGATGGCATGGTCTCGGAAGAAAAGGTTGCTGGGCTTGCCGTGTAACCACCCCCGAATCCGGACCCATTGGTCGGTACACGGTTGAGTGGTGGTGCGGGCCCAAAACTGTTGTTGGAGGCGGATGTCGCCGTCCTCGTCGGCGGGAAGTTGTTCAGATCGATCTGTGGTAATGTAGGCGTTGGTGAGTTTGACCGCCCCATCTCGGCAGCGCCGCCCATAAGAGGCTGTCTTGAGGAGTAGTTGCTAACTCCTGTATTGGCTGAGGACATCGTACCGGTCCTGGACGGAAGTGGTCGCTTCTGGTCCAGGGCGCCTAGCTCAAAGTCGCCAGGGGTGCCGACACGAGAAGTGTACAGTGGCAAGGTGTCCACCGTGTCGTTCCTGTTGAGCATCGGCATCGCTGGGAGTTTATCATCGCCAACGTCTGGCAATGTGGCTTTGAGCGACATGGGGCGATTTTCTCCAGTCTTCTTCGCAGCCCTGAGCTCAGCCTTCCTCCTCTTCCGCTCCTCCTCCGCCATGGCCTTGTTAATCTTGATCGACACGATCGTCATCAACCGCTTGTTGGCCTTGCGCTCACAGTATCCAGACAAACCGCCATCATCCTTAGGGATGTACGACCACAGGAAGAACACGAAGAATAAAGCAGCCGCTAGGAGTGACAGGAACGAGAACAGCCAGATGATGAGCGTGAACATCATACCTGACAGGATGAGAGTCTGCTGAACACCGAGCGCCTTAATCTTAGCGAAGAAGCTCATTAGTGATGACTCGAAGTCCTGGCCTTCAATGACTAGCTTGGCAGTATAGACTGAGTAGAGCGTAAGAGCATTGATGGCCTGGCGAGGACCGGAGCAGAGGATCACGCGAATCCAGGCTGATTGATGTCAGCAAGATGGCTTGATGACGAGGTATCTGGACCGAGACTTACATTGGAAACTGAAGTACGAGAAAAGAGCCACATACTCGGCTCCTTTCTTGCTCTTGGTCAACTCGGCGAAAACGAGGAAGCGCTTGTATCCCTGGCCTTTGCCGAAGCGTATACTCTCCAGGCGGGCAGCTAAGCTGTCCAGATAGCACTCCGCCACGCTGCCTCTCCTCATAACCCTGTTGGCCCGGATGTGCTCGTAGAGGAGATTGATCACTGAGAGTATGATGCATACTGAAAAGATCCATTTCGCTATGTCGAAAGGGACCATCTGTGTGAGCTCGATGTCGGAAGACCATTTGTCAAACAGGAGCAAGTTGACAGCTGTAAAGGTATCGACACCGTAAACGGCCATCGATAAGAATAGCGAGAACCATAGGTAGCAATAGGCGAAAGGCGTGAGACACGAAGAAGACTTGAAGTCATTCAGGCTCTAGACATCGCGACAGTCAGTTTATGTTTTGCATTTAACCGTGCCGTTCCCCAGATCTGCTCACAATGTAGTCCCATTTTTGCTCTGGGCGAACCTCCACATGAGGCCGTCGGTGGCTCATGAAACCCATGGCGCTGAAAACGTGTCGAAGAGACGAAGAATCGGTGATGAAAGAATGGAAGTCGGTCGACGCAGTCGAGAGATCGGTCGGTTAGACCAAGGAAGACACAGAACGGTGTGTCGTCGTCGGGGTATCTTGAAAGGAGTGAAAGAGTCGAATTGATCCGGCCCGCGGTCTGCACAAGTCGTTCCTCGCCCGCGAAGGTTCGACTGTGCCTCGTTCAAGGAACGAAGGACCAGCTCGCGGCGAGCGTAAGTGGCGTTGATGAGAAGAAAAGAGAAAGCAGAAAGACGATACGTGGGTCACGACGCCCTGGAAAGTAAGTAGGTGGGCACTGTCCGAACGAAGACAGGCACCGGAGGCCGGGACTTGCGACGTTGATAGTATCCCTCAGTTCAGTTGCGCATTGTAGAGACCCTGGACACCGACTATTCTGGGCGATCAACACGTCGAACGACTGGTACGAGCCAGGTCAATGAGACAATTGTGATGTTGAGGGTAACACTGTAGCCGCGGCTGGCATAGAGGAATGGGCGTCTGAGTGCAGACGATGAACGGTGTAGGATTGGGATAGACGGTAAGCCGGACTGTTGTTGGTTTGATCTGCTCAAGATGCGACAATGCAGGACAATTTCCGCGGATGGGTCGCTGATCAGTTAAGGCTTGTTTACCTGCTGGACTGTTTGTGGTGGTTTTTGGACTAAAGGAAGGACAATAGCAAGGCCAAGTGTGGATGACCTGAGACCGAATGAATGGCGACGTACTGACAATAACCGCAACGCAGTCTGCCAGATTGATGGAGGCCGCTTTCGTCAACCCGTCTGAGGCGATTGAGAAATGATTGACTTGAGAAAGAGGCAGAGCTCTGTGACGGATGTGGAGGAAGGGATAGAACCTGGAAGGGAGCGGCTTGAGCGTTCATGCCTCGTTCGCAGGGAACGGTTGTTTCCGTGCCTGCGGTGCAATCCCACGAGGTACCTTACATAGTACAGATTCCATCCAGGGGCTGGAGACGATTTGATACGATACTTCGCTTTCATTGGCTGGAACGACGGGAGCGGTGGATTTAGGGGTCAATATCCGCAGTGCGTAACGGGCCTTTGCGGGGGGACGAGCCATTGCTCCCAGCCGCCTGACACAGGTACCAGATAACGCTACGTCCCAGATAGGAAAGGTCTCGTTTGAGGTGCCAGCCAATATCGGGGCCCACCAAAGCTTTGGATTGGCTCCTTCCGTTCTTCCCGATGCCCCTTTGGAGATTGTCTCTCTGAAACATGCAACCAACCAGATGATCCTGCTGGAACACCGCATTGGACGGACGTTGAGCACTGTTGAAGAACTCCAAGACTTCGCGCGAAGCATGTAGCCGCGCCATGGCGACCTCGAGCCCTTACCGCGCGCTTGGGACAGACCGTAGATAGCGGAGAATGCAATTGACCATTGTTTGGTCCGAATTTACGTGGTGAGGCAAGATCGTCTCTGACTCTCACGACAAACATCTACCACAGTAGACGTGACCGCCAGATGGACTCCACTGGTTCTCAGTTTTTTGTCTCCCTACTAGTTACTAACTTCCTCTCTTCAAAAATGACTCGGAAAATACACATCTACGAAGGATCTAGTGTGCCAACCAGTTACTCTATACCAAAAACTTAATGAGAAACGCCATGTAGTTTCCAGACAATGTAACCCAGCCAGATAATCATTCGCCTGCATCCTCACTCCTGTGATGCAGCCTCCTTCTTCTGCGAAGCAACGACTTCGTCAAGTTCCTTCTCGAGATACCTCTGCTCCACAGCCCTCAGCTCCCTCTGCTCCGTCTCAGTCAGCGGAATAGCGCTGCCGCGACGTCTCCTCCAGCTGGGGTGCGTCTCCTTCAGACTTGCGGTCGGGTCCTGGCCGCTGGGATCCACAAACTCATACGTCCGATACTCCGTGTTGTCCCAACCAGTCCCTTGATGGCGCACTTCACGTTAGCACCACGACGTATCCATCTCGTGTCTACCTGGCTCCCGCACTAGAAAACAGACATACACTTACCTGCACTCGGGTTCATGCCGTCCCAATCCTCCGTGAAGAAGTGGATGAAACCACCATGACTGACAACCACGATATGCACCTCCTCCCCATCCTTGCTCCGCGCAGCCAGATCCCTCAACCACACCCTCGACTTCTTCGCTCTAGCCTCCAAGCTCTTGATGGTCGGCTCCCACGGGCTGCCGTGCGACTTGTCGTTCCAGCCCTCCTTGACCAGGCTCAGGTCTACCTTGGATGAGTCAAAATCCTTGGCCAGCACCGCAGGGTCCGAGCCAATATCACAGGGCAAGGTAGACAGCTCCTGGACTTCGGGCAGGGCAATGACTTTCTTCCCAGCCTTTACCTCTGGAGAGAACCCGAGGAGACATGTGCGCAGCGTCCGGCGCATGGGCGAGGCCACGAGGTGGGTTACCTTGTCGTGGTAGGGGAAGTTGTCCCGCAGCGTGGCGCATTGCCTCTCGCCTAGGGGAGTTAGATCTGGGTCGCGGATCTGCTGGTTTTCTTTGGAGAGGTTGTGGAAGCCTTGGGCGTGGCGGACAAGGTGGATGTAGGTTGGCATTGTGTCTGATGAATAAGTGACGCGAAAGTGACTGAGGTAGGGATCGACGACAGAAAATATAATGATGTTTCGACGGGAAAAGCCTTGAATTTATCCTATGAAAGATATGTTGGAAGGGTATTGAAGGCTTTGCAAAAAGGACAGTTTATGTACCTCGTATTTCGCTACTGCAGTAGATGACTCAAATTATTCGAGGGCGACGACCGGCGGGCGGCATTTGTGTTGGTGAGGTCATTGGTAGTAAGCCCGACAGAGCGTCTCCACTTATCCCCAAGACCGGTTTGGCCGAGTTCAGCATCGCCGATCCGACAATCGGACAGTTGCAGCCGTCCGACACATCGGCATCCGTAACACGGGGGTGCCGGCATGGTCCTGATTGGGTGGCTCCGGCGCGAGTAGTCTTGATTCTCCTATTGGAGTGGGAAAGAGATAAATCAAGTGATTCAATTGCAATATTAATGCTCGGCGGAGAAGAATCGTAGCGATGAGCACTGGAAATCCGCGTGACACAAAGGACTACTGTTTGGGTTAATCGCTTGCCTTGACGGTGATTAGCACTGCTGCTCGTCCGTACAGCTATATCAAGTCGCCTTGGGACCGCTTTCTATACGAGGTTTGCCTGTTCAGCCTCATATGATCGCCAGCAGATATTGACCACAGTAGTAGCGAAGTCGACTATCATGTCCTCGTTTCGTCGTGGACACCAGCATGTAATAGCGGCACTTGCGCTTTCTTCGAGAGCTGTCCCAAGCTATCCGTACACTGACTTGAAATGTGCTTTGGGCACTAGTCATGTACTACTGTACCCAAACAAAGCATTTCGCGCAAGGTGAACAATGAAATGGCATCAGCAAATGAAGACGGGTATGTTTGCGGCGACGAAAGTAGATTTTAACAAAGAAACGCACCCTCGACCAACAATATGGGATTCTCATGCACCAGATACAAAACATAAAGAGCTGACACTTCTCACCTCACCAATGTCTCGATAAACAGAACTACTCGAGAGCTCCAGCCCATTCGCTTGTCATCATGGCTAACCACCCAGAGCTGGAACCAGAGTATGTCCTGGAGAAGCCAGTTCCCGGAAATGACCGTCTACACTTCGTCCGCTGCGTCGCTGATGGCGACCGGTATCTTGCCAAAGAGTATGACCGAAGAGACTTTCCAGAACTACTGCACTTGCGCGAGGCAAAGCCAGACGAGAAAGTCGTTGCATTCGAGGCGGCCGCGCGAGTCCTCAACCATGAGAACCTGATCAGCATAGCTAAGCCGATGAAGGGAGCAACTCGACCCGCCAACAAGAGCGGTATGAACAACGTTTTCTCTCTGGTGTACGAGTTCTGCGCGGACGGCAACCTGAAGCAGCTTTTCGATAAGCCGCCTATGGAGGTGGTGCCAGACAACGGTTTCCTGCCCGAAGGGTTGGTGTGGCACGTGGCGCTGAGTATGTTGCGAGCCCTGGCCTTCCTGCACGAGGGCTGGAGGGAGAAGGTAGTGTTGTCCAAGGATGACGGCACGATCAATAAAAGATGGTACTGCCCCGACGAGGACTGGATGCCCATCCTCCACCGCTCCATCCGGCCGGAGAACATACACTTCCAGGCCCGCAAGGGTCAGGAGTCATACGGCCTGTGCAAGCTCGGCGATTTTGGCCGCTGCATCGTCGCTGGCACGGCTCGTTTCCCCGAGTACGACAACTTTGAAGTTCTCGCTGTACTCAACAACCTGGCTGAGCGCGACGTATCGCCTGAGAAGATCCGGAAGATGTGGTATCTCGCGCACGAGAAGTATCTCTCTGACGAGGGCGGAAGACCCGACTGGACGGGAACTCTGAGGGTTAGTGACAGTTTGCTCTTTGTACTATCTCTCTGATAGTCGCTTGCTGACCGTTCGTACGCTTGCAGTACGGCCGGATCTACACGACCGGCTCCGAGCTTGCAGATCTCGGCGCGATTCTATATCGTATGATGCAAGGCAAAAGGCTGGAGGTGGACATCTGTCGATGTGGATGTTTCCATGTTGATGCCGAGCCGCCGGGATGCAAATGTTCCTGCCCATTCAAGGACGTGCAATTGGACAGCAGTCTCCTAGGAACCAAGTACTCTGACGGTCTGCGCGAACTGGTTGTTGACCTGATCAGGCTGAATCGAGAGAACTCTGCCAGGGCATACACCTGCTATGACCAGGCCTGGGGGCATTATTGGAAGTGGAAGGATGAGACTGCAGAAGGTCAGGCTCACTTCGACCACTATGATGATTTGGTCGCCAGGAAGCAGGCTGAGAAGAGTCGCAAGTTGGACGAGTGGAAGCGCAAGCTGGGTGATAAGAAGCTAGCTGAAAAGGAATTTGCTGCGATGGAGGAGGACGAAGAACTGATTGAGTGGAAGTGACTAACTGTTGCACCGATGATGTAATTGTGTGATGCCTAGATTGAAATGAGAGATCATAGTAAATATACCTACCAGCTTGGTGATGAGAGGCTCCGAGCATACCTAGTAGAGTACCTTACATAGTACATCCGTAGATGTCGAGGCTCCGATAAGACGAAAGCTTGGAGAAGGTGGAGCTCCTTCTTCTTCCCAACCCAGACCCACTCTGTCGTGCATATCACACCTGCGGTATCTTTGTTAGCTCCGCACGGTGATTTCATTGTTGACGCTGTAAGAGGCAGCTAAACTCCAATTTGACGACGATTCGTAAACATTTGGACCTTTTTCAACACTAACCTGCGAACGAGCACTCTTTACAATTGAGACTATCGCTAACGGAAGTGTGTTGTCCGTCCAAAACGAGATATTCGTACCCACGAGCCCTGTCTGGTCGTACCGTTACCGGGGTAGCGGGCGGTTAAGTATCCTCATTTTACCTGGAGGCTTGATCGACACGGCATCAATCACGGA
Organism: Coniochaeta sp. PMI_546; assembly: GCA_021432605.1. Lineage (NCBI taxonomy): Eukaryota > Fungi > Ascomycota > Sordariomycetes > Coniochaetales > Coniochaetaceae > Coniochaeta > Coniochaeta sp. PMI_546. The sequence goes on along the minus strand of MU271157.1, from coordinate 327,711 downwards.
CCATGAATTCCACCGTCAAACGGAAGTTCGCTTCTCTGATACAGGGCATTAGTACGCGACCGCCTACTGCAACTTCAGAGACAGAAGCGGAGTCGAACGAGAACCAGACAAGCTCAGATCCGTCATCAATCATGGCGAACGACTTTGGCCTCTTGACAAAGAAGCGCCGCACAGTCGAACCTCGATCTTCCACACCTTCGAGATACGTCTCGCTCCAGAAGGACAGGACGCCACCGCTGAAGGGACCGACAACGATATCCAACATCACACTGCGCAAGTGGACGCCCAATGGCTCCGTGCCACCGCCGGCCAAGGATGCGCAACCAAAATACTGCCCGGGCGATCGAGAGCAGCTCATCAAGCGGCTGGCGAGCTTTCAGGAGCTTACGGACTGGACCCCAAAGCCGGACCCAGTGAACGAGGTCGAGTGGGCGAAGAGAGGGTGGATGTGCCACGGGAAAGAGCTGGTCCGGTGTATACTGTGTAACAAGGAGCTGGTCGTCAAGCTGAATAGGAAAGAGATCGACGGCAAAGAGGTTCCGGTCCTGGTCGCGTCGGAGATCGAGGAGGCGCTCGTGCAAAAATATGTCGAGTTGATAGTCGAGTCACACTCGGAGGATTGTCTGTGGAGGAAGCACGGTTGCGATGGTATGCTGCCTGCCTCCTCGCTACCTTGCTGTATGGACGATAGCACGATACTAACAACCCCTAGATTGTCTCCTCCGCCTCCCACTCGCCCATCCAAAGACAGCCCTCGAGGACTTACGAAAGCGCTACGACGAGCTCTGTGCCCGCAAGGACTTTCTCCCCTACGAGTTCAACCTTCGCCTCCCAGATACCCTCAACCTCGACACAGTCCTCTCCTACCTCCCTCAAGACTTCTTCACCAAACCGCCTCCACCTACCACAATACCACCCACAACAACCCCCAACAAACCAGCCCTAGCCCTCGCTCTCCTAGGTTGGCAAGGCCTCACAAACCCGCGCATCGGACCCGTCCCCAACAGCGCATCCTGCCACACATGTCTCCGCCGGCTGGGGCTATGGATGTTCAAGTCCAAGCAAGTCGACCCCGAGACCAACGCCGTGCTCGTGCCCGCGGCCATGGACCACCTCGACCCTCTACGGGAACACCGCTTCTTCTGCCCGTGGAAGAACGGCAACGTCCAACGCAACCCGGGCGCCAAACCCCCCGCCAGGGGAGAAGAAGTCAAGGCCGGCTGGGAGATACTGGTCACTGTCCTGAAGAACGACGCATTCCTGAGAAGTAAGATGGAGGAGCCGGCCAGAGGACATGGACGGAGTAAGAGTACTTTTGTCACTGGCCAGACGTTGGCGCCCGAGACGCCCGGACGGCCGACTACTGCCGGAGGCGGGGAGGTGACGCCGCCACGGGGGGTTGATATCGGGGAGGAGGAGCTGGAGGACGAGGCTACGCGGGCGGTGAAGGATAAGGAGCGGTGGGCGAGACTGAGGAAGGTGAAGAGCTTGTTCAATACCAAGGGTGGGAGTCGGTTGAAGAGGGCCGGGGGTAGCAGGCCGGGCACGAGTGGTGGCAGGCCGGGGACTCCTGCTAGGCCTGGGACGAGTCAGTCGACTGTTGGAGATGGTGGTGCTGCTGCTTGAGTCTCCTCTCGGGTGAACGACGCACCCTTGTTGAGGTATCTATGGCTTCCGTACTGTACGGGTGAGGTGATAGTTGGCGCGGCTGTACGTTAGAAAGCGAGCTCGTGATGGCTTCAGGGATGAATGATTTGCATATATCTGCCTCCTGCTGGCAGTGACTTCTGCTGAGGAAATGTCACATCCCAAGCGACACATCATGTTCAAGTGTTCTCAAGAGCCAAGGAGTGTTCGATTTCTTTTTCTACGCTAAAGTGAGTATCAGCATTGCCGAAGCCGAAGCTCGCTGTTCGTATAGTCTTAACACTGTCGAATAGAGGAAGCTGTCTGAATTGTTTCTTATGGTACTCGTGATCCCGCCGTTTCAACCCTCACCCCTTTTATTCTGTATTCCATTCTAGTCCTTGTCTATCTCCATTTTCTCTAAATGCTTCGCGATTGACTATGATCGCGTATGTTAGTAGCTGTTCCGCTGCCCACGAACTAGATTTCGAGCACAAGGCACGGGGTGTACATACCTCCTCATCAACATGCCGCTGGGCTTTCTCTGCCAGAGACAAGCCCCTCATTAGGGCTCCGAGCCTCATAGCCGATGCTCTCTCTTGCATTTTCTTGTCCGTATATATCCTGAGTTTGATTCCTTTCCCCCACTTCTCCACGTCGATCCTCTGTCCAGCTATGGTGGCATTCTTGCCCCTGACAACATATTGTGTAGCCTTAAGCCTTTTGATTCCGGCACTGTTCCGGTTCTGGCGAGTGTTCTTGGTGTTCTTGGTGATCTTGTGGTTGGTGTTGCGGCCTTTGGTGAGAGCCTTGCGCGAGACCATGCTGACTTTCGCGGGATGTTAATGCTTCACGATAGGATAATTTCTTGTTGAGCTGTAGAAAGCTTACTCTTGGTAGCCCCTTTTCTGTTTCCATCTTCGACAAGCAAGCGTGGGAACGGGACAGCTTTGTGCTCCGAGGCCGACCCATGGCCGTTCGCGCGAATCTGCTTGGAGGGTCCGGTGGACTGCAGTGTCTGACTTAGAACGGAGAACATTGTTGTGATGTTATGGCAATTATTTTGTGATGTGTATCAAGAGGCCTGGTATGTTGGATTTGGTGACCTGATAGATAGATATTTGACGTTGATGATTCGAAAGTGTTGCAGAGGCAAGAGTTGTCAGTAGGCGCTTCTATAAGGGATGGTCCCGACCTAAACGCCTGCCGGTGAACAACCTACTAGGAAATACGCTTTATAATAACCTGTGAATAGAGTTATATTTCTTATTTGGGAGTAGGAACAATAGGAGTCAGAGAACAAGGTGCACCAGCCAAACTCACATATCACTCAGTCATATAGATATTGGATCGTTACCTTCTATTCACCAAACCCAATCAAAACAATTGCTAAAGATAATAACCAAAAAAACTTTTGAAATCAGATAAAACCACCAAGTCATTATGACATGTCCCACTTTGCATTTACTTTGTAGTGATACATCAACCCCTGGGCGAGGAGAGTTGACGTTTGGCTCTCTCGTTAAATCACACAACTTCTATTATATCTTAATCTCGTCCTCTTATACTCATCCTTCTAACAAGTTCTGTCATAATTCTTGGGCGGCATGTCTATAGTACGTTTGGATCAAGCTGTCGCGGTCCCACCCCTTGTTTGCTCGAACCGTATCTTATCCTCACCAGACCTTCACTGCTGTAGCAAATGAGAGGAAGTCAACCAGCAAAGACACTATGTAAGGAACATTGGGCAAAGCAATTTATACGATTGCACTTCACTCAGATCTCAATACTTCTGTCCCCTAAATATGTTTTCAGAGTCTCATTGACAAATCTTTGACATTCGACTCAGACGAATTGGAGAGGGGATTCATTACCTATAGCAGTTATCATCTTAACTATACAGAGGAATTGACGTCGCACTGCCGAAATGCATGATGAGGCGGGCATTTACTAGAGACACTATTATACTGATCATATTCAGGGTCACATGGAATGCAGGGGGGTCGCGAGACTCATATAAGAGCTCACCACGATTGACCTGAGGCTTCAGTAAATGAGCAGGATCAGTCCTGCGTAACAACATTTATCAGCCATGTGGTTGGTTCACGGGAAAGCCCGGCTGCTTGGGAGTTGTTCACTTGCTCCAGTGACGAGCTACGGCAACAGACAAGAGGGGAGAGTGCCTACTCCACTACAACGATGTCGACATGAGCAAGCTAGGCTAGAGGGTTACGTACTGTTACATTGAATTCTTGTAACATAGGCTCGTGAGCAATGGAAAGTTGATCATGTCCGAGTGGCCGGGAGTGGGCTGCCAGAGGGTGCATGATATCGGATCCTTGGTTAAGTGTAGCGTGATATCTATCTCATAGCTCCGACTCTTGCCCAGATCGGGAATGAGTTCACCGGGCTGACACTATTCACCGCGCATGTCTCTAGACCATTTGTCAGGGTCACATTAATAATGCATGCACTCGTTCCATCACTGGCCCATCATTTAGTCATTGAAACGTCCCTTCACAAACAACACATGGTCTATACCAATCGCATAATTACCCCAATCGACATCACAAGTCATAGCCAACATCAGACGCCTGATAATGTCACCACCATCTTCAACCAAGCAATGGGTCGTAACAGACAACAAGCACGACTTCCAAGGCCTGCAACTCCAAGACGCACCCGCCCTCAAAATCGGTGACAACGAGGTCCTGATCAAAATTCGCGCCACATCTCTCAACTATCGTGACCTAGCGATCGCAAAGGTGATCTCTCCCTACCGCCTCTCCTTTGCCACCGATCTCGCTTAACTCATGTCCAGGGCTTCTACCCCATCCCAATAACCTTCCCCATCGTCCCCGGCTCCGACGCCTCAGGCGAGGTGATTGAAGTCGGTTCGAACGTGAAACAGTGGAAGAAGGGCGACCGAGTCGTTACACTCTTCAACCAGGGCCACCGGTATGGAGAGCTAACTGCCCGTAACGGCAACACGGATCTGGGCGGCCACCTTGACGGCACGCTGCGGCAGTACGGCGTCTTCGACGAGGGTGGCTTGGTCAAGGCCCCGGAGAACCTGGATTGGATTGAGGCAAGCACGCTGTCTTGCGCCGCGCTGACGGCGTGGAATGCGCTGTTTGGCCTCAAGCAGCTCAAGCCGGGTGAGTGGGTGCTGGTACAGGGGACTGGTGGTGTTAGTCTGTTTGCTTTGCAGGTATGTGCTTGATTCCCAATACTGAGTAAAGGGGGATGTACGAAACGGAAACAAATGGAGGGGTCTAACACGACCGACGCAGTTTGCCAAAGCGGCTGGTGCAAAAGTAATAGCCACCACATCTACTGCAGAGAAAGTCGAGCTGGTCAAGAAACTAGGCGCCGATCATGTCATCAACTATAAGGAAGACAAAGACTGGGGCAACACGGCGAAGGGCTTGACTCCGTATGGGGATGGCGTCGACCACGTCATCGAGGTCGGTGGCGCGGAGACGCTGGGCCACAGCCTGAATGCCATCAAGTACGGTGGTGTGGTCAGTGTCATTGGTTTCGTGACCGGGCTACAGCCCAAGGAGAGCGCTCTTGAGGCCCTGTTCCGGGGCTGTATCCTGAGGGGAGTCATGATTGGCTCGAGGGCGCAATTTGAGGATATGATCAAGGCCATTGAAGGAAATGATATACACCCTGTTGTTGACGAGAAGGTGTTTTCCCTCGAAATTGTGAGGGAGGCGTATGAATATCAGGTAAGTGGGCACTGCTCTATTGGATGCGATGAGCGACAACTAACCTTGTGCAGTGGGCAGGGAAGCATGTTGGAAAGCTAGTGATTAAGATTGACTGAAGGACTCGCCTACTTGCAACTGGTGCCAGGTTTGCAAGGGCTCCGATGTTTGAGTCTCTCCTGAGTGATATGTGACCTTCAGTTTGATATAGAGTTACTGTCACTCTGAGATGGCTTAGTGATTAAGAAAACGAAACTGTATTCAACCTATACTAGCTATGGTCAAGAATTCTATCCTAATCTTCCGCCTCTTGCTGACCAGTACGAGCCAAGCATTGAATGCTGCTTTCCGAATGTCCATGTTCTTCGCCATCTGCATCATAACCACCTTCTTTAGTGTCGACTTTGTTTTACCAGCTGGTAGATCATAAGTAGAGACATTAAACTCACGCAAAGCAGCATAAGGTCGAACAGTCATTGTTATGTAAAATATACTTTAGCATTAATAAAAGACGACCTTTGCCACGCTGTATCGAATGGTAGTTGTAAGTCATGTGCGGCCATAGTAAAAATGTACTAGTAGAGATAAGTATGTGACTTAAGTTTTTCTAAGTCACTGCCTTTTAGGGCGACATGTCCAGTATATGTCCCTAGCTAGACGCTGCCGTGACTTCTCATCACTTTGAAGGTCCATATGAGGTTCACTCTTGCCGAGTCACGTCGAGAGACAAACATGCTTCCTTGTCGTTTAGCATGCGGTGAAATCTGGGCAACCTTCTACACAAGAGAAACCTGCACGTCCTTCTCTAGAATTTCCGCCAGCATAGCCGTATCAGGCCCGGTGAGCACGCACTCCCCGACTTTGACAGCCCTAAGCGTCGCAACTAGCGCATATAGCACCTCGGCTCCTACAAGAGTGTTTCGTTCGAGATTATCCACGACGCTTGCGGCTACAGCTCTATTAATCTGCGCACCGCCGTCAAGACTCGAGGTGTCGGCATCGAGGAAATCGAGTTCGAATGCATCCATAAGCGAGCGTACTACGGCCGGGGCCTGTATCAATAGCGCCGATGGCCCGTCACGGATGGCGCGGGAGCGTCCTACGATCGAGAGCCACGCGTCCAACCGCATGAGCTCTATGAGTCGGCGCTCGACGTCATATTGACTTTTCTGGAACGCAGGTTGCGACTGGCCCATTGGCGAGGCCGGGAAAAGCAACTCGATGGCCGGGATGGGGTTAGCGAAGAAGGGCTGCTGTAGGGTGACGGAGCTGAAGACGCCGCCGCAAACGACACCCCCTCGGCTGTTATAGGCGTATGCTGGGTAGGTCGACTTCCCGGCATGCAGCCAGTCGACTGTGCCGCTGAGGTTGCCGCTCATAGGCGAAGAGGGCGGTGGCGGATACTCGGAAACGAGCAGACCGGCACCTCCTGTGACAGCGGATATTGCCTCGATAATAACATTGATAGCGCCAACGCATATCTGGTGGTTCAATGCTTCGAAGGAGCGCCACGGTGTCGCCCAGAAGCCTGGGAGAATATCGGTCTGCGACAACCAGAACCAGTTGATGCTGCCAAGCTGGGGGCTGAGGCGATTCCGCCCAACTCGTCGCTGAAAGAGCTCCTCTTCACGGGCTCGGCGGTCGTCTTGGCGGGCGTACCTATGGTTGTCCCTTTCTGGCACCTCACGGAACGTCCTGGTTCTATAATGAGAGCCTCGTGATGAACTGCGCTCTGTTCCAACAGGTGAGGGACCTCGTAGCCGTTTTCTTTGGTCAAGCGAACCATCTGATCCATGGTGCATTCGCTCCAGATGGGAACCAGTCCGCTCGTAATGTGACCGGCCAATTTCAATCCGGGACGATTCAGTCTGTCTACCTCGACGTCGTTCAGCAAGGAAACGTTGTCGTTCCTGCTCCTTACGTCTTAGCACGAAGTCCTGTCGTCGCTCTGGACCTGGCGGTGACGGTGGTTTGCTTCGTAGGACTAAGGCCATACTCTGTTCATCTGTGTTGGTTCCGTCGCCGTGGGGTGCTTGTTCCTCTAGTTTGTCGTCTGGCTGTGATGTCTCTGGTTGCCCACGCCCCGTGTCTTCCGTGCCATTGTTGCCAGTCACCTCTCCGTCGTTTCTGACTTCGCTCCTACTCTCGAAGTCGCTGATACTTATCTCTGAGTTGGACGAAGTAGACCAATCCATTGATCCCTCATCTGCCTGTGGCGCCACTCGAACCCTCTCTCGCGACCCCATCGTCTGAAATTTCTCAGTTCTCCGACTTTGATTTGGGGTCCTCCGGCGGGATTTTGATTCATGTTTGCGCTGCGTGGTATTATCACGTTTTCGTCGGTCTTGATTCTTACGTCTTTTCGTCCTCAGTTTCCTTGTGTGCTCCTGGAGTTTGTCAACAAGATCCATTGGAAGCTCGTCGTCAACAAATGCATAGCCCTCTCTGACAGTATAAGCTACCCCGAACACATCTAGAGAGGCTGTTTCGACGTGGTGAACAAACATTCCTTGTCCGGTAACGACCACCCCAACGTTCTCAGAAGTTTCTGTGCCTGAATCGCTGAATGTCTCCGGATAATTCGATCGATACGCATCTCTTTGTCGCCGAGCTTCCCTCAACTTCATATCTGCGAGTCTCCGCTCTTCTTTCCGCCTCAGGATTTCTGAACGGACTCTAGCGTCTCTTTCGAGTGCCTTTATGTTGCGAAGCTCTTCGCTTGCTCTGAAAGTCGTGAAATCGGGTCTAGGCGGCTCATGAGACGTCAAAGGTGTGTACATGTTCCTCGCGGGACTTGATGGGTTCATGGGGACTAAGGTCCACGGCCCGTCTGTCCCTGCCATTGGCCTTTGCGGAGACTCTCGTCTGGGTTGAGAGTACCCAGTATCGCTCAGTTCAGAGTCTGAGCCTCGCCTTGGACGCCACTCTTCAGGTCGCCTTCGTTCTAGCGAGGTCGCTCGCCCCCCTGGGCGCACTTTTGGCGGGCGTCTCCGTTCGAATGAGCCTCTCCGCTCACTCGAACGCTGCCTCTTGTTCTGAACACGGACCAAGTCTTTCCCGCCGTATGGCCCAAACTTTCGATAGGATCTACTGAACTTGCCGATGTCCATCTCCACAGCTCGCCTCCCACGTCCGTTGTAATGGCTTCCGGCTACGATGCAATTGTCCATGACCCGCCACAACCACTCCTTTGTGACTACACCATGAGATCCAACCGCACAACGCACGTCCATGTTCCTCGGCGAAAAATGGATGAGAGGGCCTAGAATGGGATGTTGAGCACTGGTTATGGTGCCGGCTACACCTTGCATGGATACAGAGCCTCGTTCAAAGGACGCTGCCGTGCATTCCATGCCGGCCATGAGAGCCATCACTACTATATCTCGCAGGGAAGCGGGCATAGGCACGGTCGGCAGTTCCGCCGGACAGCGATCGGCATCTCCGTGCATGAAGCTTAAGAGTATCGATTCCCGGCACGAAGGGTAGACAGCACGGCAGAACAGTGCCCATGACGCCTCGCCTTCGACCCGTTTCGCCACAGGCGACGCGCTCCAGATCGAACTAGGCCTTGATGTCCGTTGCGATTCGTGTCCACGGGTTGCAGGGGCAGAGAGGGTAGGCTTGCGCTCCAACTTCATCACGTCACGAAGCGAGCCATCGTTCCGAGCAAGCGATGTGGTGGTGGATGAGGGCCAAAGCTCTGGTGGGAGTCCGATTTGTGGCATTTCGTATACCACTCTGAACCGGAACTGGGACAACTGCCATACGCGATGGCCATGTCCGGGTAGGTCGCCGAACACGACGCTGTCGCAGAGTCGAATGAGTTGACCAGTGATAAAATACTGCTGTAGAGCCTGCGCTGACGCAACAACCAATGCCACAACCGCAATGGCCAGGGCTGCGACAGCTGAAGCAGTAGCGACGTCCAAGTTATTCATCTTGGCCTGAACTGTGTCGCGTCAGTGCGACGCGTCCTTGTCGGCGGGGTGTATGTCCTGGAAGATTTCCGCACAAACTTCAACCGTCGTACCAGCCCTGAGTCCGGGCTGCACGCCATAACCCCGGTCTCATTGGTTAGGTACCTTTGACCCTTGTTGTTATCTCGTCAGCCGCCACATTGCCCTACCCTGAGGTAAGGATGCTGACAAGCCCATGGCATTCCGTGCTTGAGCGACTATATCACAGATTGGTTGCTAGACTTCGGGAGCTCAATAATCCCATTCGGTGAAAAAATTACTATTTATCTTGGCTTTGTATGCCTAGGCCTAGACTTGTTTAGCTTCAGCTACCCAGCAACTGATGAAGTAATTTTGCGTAGATTGATGCGCATTAGACACGAATCTCCATCGCTCTGCCTGTCACACCGGTGCAGCGAAGACGTACCTAGATACTGTGGTGAATCGATAGTGCACACACAGTCATGGCTACCGAAGTCTCAGATCCGTATGAATAACCTCAAGTTAGTTTCCCTACACGTGTAGTGTAAATTACCTGCGGATTGGGGCTGAAGCGGCACAACCTTTATCCTTCACCAGTGTCAACTCGTATCAACCACTACCTAGATCACCTCTTTTCCCATTTCCTGGAGCTACTCAGACAATCGTGAACCGTTCGCTGGATCCCCACTCTGAAAGGACTATTTTATCATACTGTTCGCAGTGTAAAACCCCTATTCTTTTGAAGACCAATTGGCCGTCTTCCTCTGGCCTCAACACAAGAAACAACCGAGACTCATATAGGCTGACCACCGTCGCGAGAATTCCGCACGCAGGCTTCGCTTGCAGACTTGCCAGAATCTCGGCCGTATCCGGATAGAAATATGCAGGTGACTTTCTAGGCCCACCACCTGGTTTTCGAGATTCCATCGTGCACGGGAAATGCCACCTCGAGCCGCCAGTCAACGAAAGATGTACTTGGCAAAGAAAGCCTCTGGCTGTCAGTTTCCCGTCGCTGACTGTGCCGTACTTGTTCTTCCCTGCAGGCGAGCAACAAAATTGGATATCTGTCAGATCAGGAGCACTGTGTGCCCACCTCCCGCGGTCATAGTTCCGGTGCCAGAACACAAACTCGATGCGGCCCGTGACGCTAGCCCACGACCAGGTGGGAGCTATCTGTGGCTCGATTCGATGGCTAGCATAGCCACTTCCTCCCTCAGATTGGAATCGCCAGGCAACGACCCAGAGAAGCGTGGATGGCAAAGCATCTGACCACAGTCCTGCGTAGTAAACACTGTCTGGACCACCGGAATGAGCGCGCTTGGCTAACCCCGCAAGAGCTGCTAGACGGTCTGAGTGGTAAGTGAGTTGACGTTGAGTATACTGCTCTACGATTTCCCTCCAGAACTCTTTCAGATTTTTGGTATCGATTTGCCGAGGTTCTTCAAGATCGAGCGGATTGTGCGGAAGCTTGTCGTGCGGTCGGAGCTGGCATTCGCATTTGGACGCCGAGGCGCATTTCCAGGTGACTTCGTCTGGTAAGAAGTGGAGAGCACGGTGAGGCAAGAATGTCTCTTGTAAGACCCATCCACGGCTGAGCAGATAGCTACCTTGTTGTCGAGATCCTTGAGAGGGTTGAGGATCACCCGGCACCCAACTTTTGTAATGTCGTCCGAATCCACCCAGGCTTCCAAATTCCCTCGAAGGTCTGGTAAAAATCTCATTTCTTTCACTTCCTGGTCCGTAGCACACCACTTTGCGAGTCTTCGCCTTGAGCTCCTGCCTCTCGATAGTACTTAAGAATCCCGCGTGGCAGTCCATGGCTGCGTCTGCTGCTATAGCGAGCCAACAATTGGCATAAACCTGGTCCATCTTAGACCCCTGAATATCCCAGTCGTCGCTCGAGTCTTGCATAATACAGATGGAGTCGATCCAAATATACTCGATTGCCAGAGCACGACAAATGCGTATGGCATCCTGGAATGACTTTGGGAACTTTGAGAACGGAATGCTGCACTTGAACTCATCGAAAGTGTCCTTGGTCAACCGCATCGGCAGCTGGCCGCCCCAGCGATGGCTTAAAGCTATGTATCTCCCCCGAGCGCCTCGAGGTTCAACGAGGCGCGGATCGCCACCGGAGCCGAGAAAGACGACTCGATCAGGGAGGACTTCGGACGAGGTCTTTTTACAGCGTGGGTGTTTCCAGCTGCAGTCTGATACCCAGGTTCTAATTATTTCGAGGCATTCGGAGTCGTCTGCGGCAGCTGCAACGTGTCTCGCGGTGCCGATGCTAGGCCAATACGAAGGACTCCCTGTTTCGCTGCTTAGGCGAGTTAAGTGATATGAGCCATCGCGACGAAACTGACCTTTGAGACTGAATACCTCTACCACGCGCTCTACAGGGGGGTATGGAGGGGCAGAAGATTGCGTAGGGTGATGAAACCATCCTCCCTTGGAGAAGCCTGAGCATTGCGAGGTCAGCGATATAAATATATTTTACCCCTGTTCAATAGAAGCACAGAATATACCTTCTTCTGTGCACAGGTGATGTGACATAGCCTCGGACTTCGGATCAAAGGTGTGAGAGACACGCGAGTCGCCATATAGTCGGACGTGTACCAAATCGATTCTCGGATCGCTGAGATCGGCAGGACCGACTGTTTGATAGAGCAAGACACATGCCGGACAACCAGTTATTGAGCCTTGAATGAGCTCTGTAGCGTGGACTCGAAGGCCCCCGGCATACAAGTCACGGCAGAGATGACAGTCCTTGTTCACCGCTTTCCGAAAGACTCGTAGATATTGCTCCATCGAGATGACGAGCCTATCACTAATGATGGCGTGGTTAGATCACTATGACAAAAGAAAAGGCGGAAGGTTGCACTTAGGTCTAGTTCGAAGTGTTCAATCACAATCAGATTCAGGTAGAGGAAGCACATGTTTTGGAAGCAGGCAGGCAAACAGGCAAACCCACCGCTAGCCGCTACTGCCTTGGGAGTTGTACAGCCCCATGCACGCCGGCCAAGCGAGCGAATCAAACACGGACATCCGCGAACACCAAGACACGATCTGGCGGAATCTAAGTGTATAGGGTAGTCTGCCACTCGCAGAAACTCTAGACTGATCCGATAAAGGACTAGTACGCTACAGTAGTCTCTGTACGGTCGAAGGATTGTCGTGCTGATCGAGGCATATCCGACGCATGGGAAACTCATGATGATTTGATTGTAGTAACCCCTTTTGAGAGTGATTAGGGGCAAGTTTACAGAAATGTCGAGCTGCTGCCGGTAGGAAGAATTAAGCTTTAAATACTAAGGTAGGTTTCCTCTGTCTGTTCCCCCCTGTAACAGTCTGCCATGATGCGGTGATCCGAGCGCCTGCAGTCTCCTTAGCTCAAATTCCTCTTCACTCCAGCTGCCGGTCTGCACATTCTGCAAATGTGTCGAGACTCCCGGTGGTAATGCAACCACGACTCTATAAGCTGGTTGTGGTCCGTTGGCAAGCCTGAATCTGATAAGGGTGTCCCCGCACACCGCGATGATGATCAGCCAAGAGCTCGATATGCCTGACTGCTAGTGACCGAAGAGGAAGGTCTGTAGAGCCGTTGCAGGGATACGATCCGTGGTTAATCTATCAATCACAGTTGTGGTTATCATGTTCTGACATGCCGGAGGCGACACAGACCGCTTTGTTTACGGGAAACATCGCGCCTACTCGACTTCCAAGTTGCTGGTAACACGTGCCGTTTGTCGTGTCATTACTATATCAGCCATGCATTCCTCCACGATTGTGCCTTGCATCCTCGGCGCCGCAGCCGTTACCGCAGCCGCGTCCCTCCCTCTGACCTCACGCGCCGATGTCAGCTCTCTCTCCTGGGAGCTATTACCAACCGGCAGCAAGCAGCAATTCCGCGGTCTCTCTCCAGTCTCGAACAAGATAGCCTATGTGTCCGGCACAGGCGGCACCGTCCTGCGCACCACCGATGGCGGACTCACCTGGTCGTCTGTCGGCCCAGCCCTCGCACCAGAGGACACCGACCTCGAGTTCCGCGACATCGAGGCCATCACCGCAGACCACGTGGCCCTCCTCTCCATCGGCGAGGGCGCCGACTCCCGCATCTACGTGACGCAGGACGGCGCAAAGACCTGGTCGCGGGCTTTCACCAACCCCGAACCAGCTGCCTTTTACGACTGTATCGCCTTCACCACAGCCCAGCACGGCGTGGCCATGAGTGACCCCGTGGATGGCAAGTTTCGCCTCATGGAGACGGACGACGGGGGCGTGTCGTGGTCGCTCGTCGACCCCGCTGGTATGCCGCCTGCGAAAGACGGGGAGTTCGGATTCGCGGCTAGCGGCACGTGTCTCACCGCCGGTGCCGGCAGTCGCATGTACCTGGCGAGCGGTGGCGTCGACCCGGGCCGTGTCTTCCGCAGCGGTGATGGCGGGCATAGCTGGGAAGTGACGGATACGCCTATCGCGGGTGGTGCTGCAGCGGGTGTGTTTTCCGTTCGGTTCCGTGATGCCAAAAATGGTATTGCTGTGGGCGGTGATTATACCGCGCCTAACATTACAGCTGACACTGCGGCGTGGTCGAGGGATGGCGGGGCAACATGGCAGGCGGCTAGTGTTTTCCCCGGCGGTTACAGATCTGGCTCTTCCTGGGTGCCGGGTCTTTGTGGTGCTGCTATTGCTGTAGGACCGACGGGATCGGATGTCACGTTTGACGGAGGCAAGACGTGGGCTACGTTTGATGACGGATCATTCGATAGTGTGCAGTGCCCTCAGCCCGGGATCTGTTGGGCGTCTGGAACGGGAGGCCGTGTTGCTAAGCTGACGTTTACGTGAGCAAAACAACTCCAGCAGCATGATGTGACCATGTGGATCTGTTAGGCTGGTGGTGGGTTTTGATGTCAATGGAACCATAATGCCCTACCCACCTTTGCAAGGCACACAGGACGAACTGTAAAATCATTGAGGTACCGAGGGGAGTAAATAGTTTTACACGTGAGGCTGTTAAGGCTACTAAGGCTACTAAGACTATACACTCCCCGAAAGCCATCGCCGACCAGGCGATCACAAATCAACAACGGCTCATTGGGTAATGCTGCGAGCCTAACTGGCCACGATGCTAATCCTTGGGAGTGTGTATTGCCCCTTTTTTGAAATCCTCAAGTATATCGCGTGCTCCTGCGAACTCGAACTCAGCCAACGTCTCTTCCCACAGAACATCCATTACAGCCTTTCCTTCCGGGAGATACACAAGTTTCGTGAACCTGTGTCGAGCGCAAATTCAGTCAGCAGAGGCGCCAGACAATCAATATGGGCCAAACTTACGGATGAATCTTCCAGTCCATGAGGAAGCACCCATGCGACTCCTTACCCTTCACCACCGCAGCGTCGACATATGTCCACGCTCCATCATCGAGCGTCCGGCCCCAGAAACCTTTCCAAGCTGTCATGACCAGACTGATAAAGCCCTTCGCATCTCTTTGTAGGTCAGTGCCCTTCACCAATCCGGGCTCGACGAGATTGACCACGACGTCATCGGGGTTCAGGTACTCCAGCATGCGGACGAAAAATAGATGCCCGAGCGCCTTGGACGAGAAATATCTGTCGGCTGGGTCGAAAGGGTAGATCTTCGGGTCGTCAAAAGACGCTAGGAAGGGTCGCTTGTCTCGGTTGCTTAGTTTGGCGAAGAGGGCTGTCCCGGAGCTCACGATCGTCAGGCGACCGGGTGTGCCAGACGGCGCCTTGGTTTTGCAAACGGGGAGCATTAGGATCGCCATGAGGAAGGTGGAGAGGTAGTTGACTTGGAGGATCTCCTCGTGGCCCGTCTCGCAGGTGGTGAACTCGAGATGCATGAGGCCTGCGTTGAGTATGGTAATGTCGAGGCGAGGTAGCTCGGCTTCGACACGTCGGCAGAAGGCTTGGACGGACGGGTACGAGGTCATCTCCAGGGGCCACACTTCCACTTCGGCTGTGGGGTAGTCGGCTCGAAGCTTGCTGGCGGCGGATTCGCCTTTCTCCACATTCCGTACTGCGAGGATGAGGCGAGATAGTTTCAGAGAAAGAAAATGGCGGGCGGCATGGTAGCCTAGCCCAGAGCTGGCGCCGGTGATGATGGCTACCTGTCCGGTGAGATCGGTGTCTGGTGGGGCACGTTGAGATCTGGTGAGCAACTGGGACTTGATCATAGTCCATAACAGAGAAGTAGGCGCCTCGTCGCCGAGTTCCATGGATTTAGAAGCCATGTCCGGTGTATGCCTAGGTGTGGGTTGCTATGCATGACGACTAGAAGAGGTAGTTCGCTTCTTATATGCGCGTTCAACCATGGCGCCATCTCCTAGAGCATTGTTCGGCTTGATCAGAATAGGGCAGTACCATATTGCTTGGCATATTTTTCTTTCAGGAGGCAATCCCTCATTTCTCGGATGCAATTATGGGCTTAGAAGCTGGAGACCTGGCGTCGTGAACGGGGGCCAAAGTAGCGACAGCGTTGAAAGCCTTTCCCAATCAGGAAACCACCTCAAGTCTTGGCATTGTCGAACCGAAGCGCTAATCATGTGGTGTAGCGGGGGCCGATCTAGGGCGCATCATAGTACCGACCCGGGTTTTGAACGCCGGGAAGTACGGCGCTCTATGAATAATACTCGATCACAGAATCAGCAATTTCTCCTTCTTCAAGCACTTCAAGTGAGCCACGGAAAGAAACCCTCCCTGCACCATGGAGGTCCAGGAGAGGAAAGTAGCCACAGACTTGGCACCGCCTTCACCCGGCCCATTCCTCGTCGCCACCAGCCTGGACAGCATCAAACCCGACGCGAAGTCCCGGAAATTCATCCGCCGCTACGTGACGAAGGGTAAAAGGCAAAATCGTCCCACGCCACGAAAGCGTGCCTTGAGATCGTGGTTTGACAGCAAGGGGCAAGACTTCGGACATGGCTCCATGCTCCTTTGCAAAGAGCTCACCGTGGACATAGTTCACCCTAGAATGCTGCAGGTCCTTCACGATTGTGCGAGCATGCCGCCGCTCATCTCTCTAGTCTGCAAACACTAACGTGTCTCTGTAGTCGTCCCAATAATGGTCAAGGCTATGTTCGCCATAGAGCGCTGCGTTGACCTGGACACTGAGAACAGACGCTGGCACGACGAGCTGGCTCATGACCGACCGTACGCCCAATCTGTATTCGAGATTGCTAGGTTGCACTTCGACATTGTTCAAAGTTGCGATCAGCAGTTCCAGAAGCTGCTTAATATGAATTGTTCTCTGCCTCTGCTACGAAAGCAATTAGCGAGCAGCGACGTTGTGGTGGCGGATTCCATAATCTTTAAAGTCGTCGCACTGGCTTTGGCGTCGGAAGCCTTCGATGAACTTGATGAGGCGTCGATACATCTCCGCGGGCTGCATACGATGATCAAATTTCGAGGTGGGTTGATGGCTCTTGCCGGTAAGCGATCGCTGCAAATCAAGTGCTGCAGGTCCGTCCTCTCTCTCTCGGTCTGAAGGTCTTGCTAAGTATATGCTAATCGTTGCTAGAGTTGATCTCGCCCTTGCTATGCGGACTGGAGAGAAACCACTTCTCGTCAACGTCGACGACCTCACGTGGAAGCCATATGTGGCGGATCCTGCCAAGGCAGCCAATGTACCATGGCAGACCCTCTTTGATGCCTCAGATATCCGGCTAGTGAACGTCTGGCTCGATCTGCAAGAGTTCACTACATCAGTCAACCTCGCGCACCAGACGAAACGCAAGATGTCGCCGGTACTCTTCCAGGAGGTCTTGATCTCAGTGCAGTACCGCCTCCACCATCTGGCATACAGCAAGCACGACACACAGGAGACATTGCGTCTAGCTATGCTAGTTCTTTCAGCGTCTCTGTTCCTCGGTGGTCATTCTCTTCATTCTAGTCCGTTGCACTGTAAGCAACAGGGAGAGTTGCTTAGAGCATCCTTACGGGCATTCGACTATAAGGGCAGTAAGACTTATCTTCAACTGAAACTCTGGTTGGTCTATCTCGGCAGAATGACGGTTTTAGACTCACCTGAGGACCAACCTTGGCTTGATAAAACCTTATTTGGGATGATCAAAGCTTTGGGACTGACAACCTGGGTCGAGGTGAGGGCGGTTCTGAAAGGCTTCCTTTGGGTCGACATACTCCACGACAAGGCGAGCGAGATGGTCTTCGACAGCGCCAAAAGGTCAGAAGAGGCTGCACCCGGCTGACGCTGTGAGCCACTACTCGCTTAATACGACAGGCACCAACAACTTCCACAACAGCAAATTAGATTGTCGTAAGAATCGACGGAAAACGTACAACACGACGAACTTCCCAGTGGTCATCGACCGAGTACTAGCCTGGTTACTGGATTGTCAGTGGGAGAGCGGACGGGATCCCGAGTTCTCTTACGAGGTTTCTACTTATGTGCAGGCAAGCGAAGGCATTGGCCAACATGAGCAGTTCCATCCCGATCCAAGGGCCGTCATCGTTTTGACAAGACTAGGATGAATGTCGTTGAGTGACAACGTGCCGTTTCGGAGGAATTTCGACCATCGGAACGGATGGCCATGTATAGCATGGACAAAGAAATGCCGAGATAGATAGACCGTCTCTAAATCTGGTAGGGACTTCCTGCTATCACCTTCGGGACCTGCGCGTCGAGAATTTCGGAGAAGAAGGGGTGCCGTACTTCAATTTATAGACGTATTTGGTGCGAATTGGTCCGTGACGGGTAGTAAAAACCGAGGCTAGATAAGGCAAAAAGATATGCTATGGGAACTTGAAAACAAAGCTAATATGAACTTGAAGTTGAAGGTTAGCTTTGTCCTATAGTCCATGGGACCCAAAGTACCAAACAGACAAGACTTTAGCACAGCAACTCCCTTTTCAGGTTAGATACTTACAACACAACACATTTTACCCCTTCTCCAACAGTACCTCATAAAGCTCTCGCTGGTATGGCGCTCCTGAGTCTTCAACGGCAGTCCTCGGAAGGGAGTAGAATCTGACGAGTATGCCTCATTAGCACATTAAAACCACAGCTAATGTAAGCTAAATGTGCCCTGTTGGCAGTCATTTCATATTCCATTGTGGTCCCGTCATCCGGTGAAAATGCTACAAAGCTGTTCGAAGAAAGGTCGAACAGTAATAAGCAAGACACAGCTAGGACGAGATATCGCCACAGTTGGTAGGCATCGGCGATCGGTAGTGCCATCACATCTGATCAATGCTGGCAGCCTGCTGGCCCCAGGCTCAACCGACTCCAAATAGCTTTTATTGCGATATCCATGAACAATAAATACCCACGTTGAGAAGTGGTTTGCCAAATCTGGCTCACGATGAAAAGCACAAGCATAGCCGTTCTGTGGTTATGGGCATATACAGTCACCACAATGGCCTGATACGCCTTCTACTAAGTTCACGAAAGCTCCCCTCTCACGAAGATGTTCAAACATCAAGTTCTGTCAAGAGATGGGAGAGAATTGTGTGGATTTCAGGCCGAGTATTTTTCTACTACTAGAGTCTACTACTCGTATGCGATGACTTTTTCGTGGCATTCAATCCTAAATCCTGCATCAGTAATGACCCAGTGGAAGAGAGCAGCGCCGAGAAGGAAGGACTCACCCATAATTGTCCCGAAGCTCTCGCATCAGCGGCTCGTTGATGCTCTCGTTCAACGGCGCGAGAATACCCTTCTCGGAGATTGTGCCGTCAAGCACCAGTTTGACAGCTGTTAAATAAGGACATTAGCATCGTTTCATATCCACTCAAGACCATCATGAGCTCTCACCTATGGCGCAAGGCGTTCCGACCAAACGGGCCATGGCGAAGTATTTCTTGGGGTCGCCGGTCTCGCACAGCGTCGATGTGCGCGTCTCGCGCCGGCCATCCGGGTACTCGATCACGAACTTGTGCTGCAGCATGACCATATCGCGCTCTCCCTCCTCGTACTTCATCTTCTGCTCCAATGTTGCGCATAGCGTGTCCAGGGGGTTGCCTCTTGGAATGATGGGCTCATCCGAGAACAGGCCGAGCCACTGTAGCCCACTGAGGATGCGTTGCTGCTCCGACGGCGATTCAAAGGTCGCCTTGGAGCGGATCTTGCTCTCAAGGTCCGTGGTACTTGACGATGAAGCGCCAATGACGGTCTGAGTCGCCTCCCGCCACGTAATCGGCTTGTTCAGGGCTTCGATTGGTGTCTCCTCGAGGAAGCCGAGGTCGACGAGTACACGGATGAACTGTGGGAAGCCCTGGTACCGCAAGGTACCGCGCACTATCGTCTGGGCCTCAGGGATGTTGTAGCGCTCCTTGTATGGTGTCGAGTCTCGGTTGGGGTACGCCACGAAGGCGAAGCCCGGGTAGATGAAGTAGGGTTGCGCGGTGCCCATCAATGCCTCACCTGCGACCTCCACGATCTTCCCATCCTGGTACCACTTGCCAGCGTTACGTAGCGCTAGTAGAACGCCACGCGACGACCACGAGAACTTGTAGCCTAGTGGGTTATCCGAGTCTTCGGCTGCTGGAAGACCGCCGCAATAACTGAGGAAAGAGATGATTTTGCCGCCTGCCCGGTGTGCTTCGTTGATAGTCTTGACGGCGTACAAGTGGTCGATACCCTTTGAGCATTATTGTTAGTCGTATATTGCGGTGCTAGATCATATACTGTATGACAGAGCGAAAGCCCAAGAGGAGGAAGAAGGAGGACGAGGAACGGGAGGCGATCAAACGTAGGTTCGAGTATGCTGTGGACTTTCCAAGGATTAGGGAACTCGATAGATGGAGCGACTCACTGGATCAAGCCCAATCTCGTTCATGACCGTGATACCTGCCGCCTTGGCCTCGGCATCGAGCTCCATCATGGCCGGTGATACGTAGCTGGTGGTCACGACATGCTTCTTGTTGCGGATAGCCGACTTGATCACTGCTGCGTGGAATGTGTAGGGGATCAAGCTGATGACCAGGTCGTGCTGGGCCACCGCTGCGTCGAGTGCACTTTCGCTGGTCACGTCGAGCGAGATGGGTGTAGTGTTGGCGACGCCCTCCGACAGCTTCTTGGCGCTCGCGAGCGTCCTGCAGGCTACATGACGGGTCTCGTTAGCGGAGGAGGGTCTAACTAGTCAATTGCAGGGCAATGATCTCCTATGAGGAAGACAAGTTGAATCATGGAGGCGAATTGATCACATACCAACAGTGACCGGGATCCCGGCCTCACTAAGGATATCCAGCGTCGGCCTTGTGACGAAGCCCGCTCCGAGCATTAGGACCTTGCTGCATACGTGAGAAGATTCCAAGTCAGCAATGCGGGTTTCTGGCCAATTAACAATCGAGGGCAGCTTACTGTTGAGAAGCCATTTTAATAGACTTCGCTCCTGTACAACCTTGGTGTGCTGTGCAGAGGAGATCCAGGGACGAATGCGAGGCAAACCAATGTGTAATTGGGATGCTATGGTCGTCATAAAAAGGTAGAAGAAATTTGTGTTTTCTCGAAAGAAAGCTCTGTTACCCCTCATTGTCCAATCGCTGCTAGTGAGTCACTATGATCAACCACTTCCGAGATCGGCAGAGAAAAACGTGGGGTCTACGCGAAAACAGTTAACGAGTGTCCTGTTTACCTCAGACAGCACCTACCTAGAGTCTAGGTAACTAGACAGGTATTTCATGGAAGTAATATCTGGGAGTCAAAATTAAACCTACCCCAAGCGAGGGAGAGGAAGGAGCGAGATCAAGCCAGATGCTCTTCGATGACTTCTGCGCCGTATCATACACAAGGAGCCTCACTCCTGGTGTCGGTTTCTCTCCTCGTCTCTGCTCATGGCTTACGGTAGGGGCAGAGGAAGAAGTCTGTCTCTTGTGGGTAGGATTGGCTATGGTCGCCTTCCTGTCCAAATCCTGTTTCACCGATCTGTGGTATACCCTCATGTGCAGACACGACCACCGGTGGTTCCAGCCTCTATGGTCGTACGTTACCACACCGACACGCTAGAGCGCTGGTCCAGAAGGTTGGGAATGCAAGTCACCAGGCATACACTAGAGGACTTGACAGGGGCTATAACTGCAACATCGAGACATACAGTTCCCTTTTATGCTTCGAGATCAGACATCGGTGGACCCATGTGCGTGACTGTCGCAGCCGGAAAACGAGTGGTTCACTGGTGCACCCGGTTGTGCCTGTGCGACATCCTCATACGGTAGATTTTACCCTTCGCCTAATCTCGGTCATGAATATAAGATCACACTCTACCTAGCAGGCTGATGCTCGAGACGCGAAGACGTGAAGCAAGCCCTATACGGCTCCCAAGAAATCGACACATGGTCCAAGCTTGGATATCACCCTGAGAATCAAGTCGAGAAGTTGATGTCCCCCCTCAACTCCAAACAGAAAAACCACAAGTATGCTGTCCACGGAACCAAAAGTCTCCTCCACCACAAACTGATCCTTCGTAACCATCATTGCGTCCCCAGCAAACCTAGCCTTGCTACTCCTGCCGGCTCCGCTTCTCTGAGTAACCTCCAGTCCAACTTCGACATCCAACAATCTCCCCTACCGCACGTCGTCTTCTCGTCCAACGAGGACCTGAATTCGTCTTTCCACCCGCAACCCCAGAGATCATTCATTCCTTCATCTTAACATAGTTGCTAGGGAAGATCCCATGCCTCGTCCCAATCTGTCCAGTCCTGTCACAAAAAAATCGTCAGTCGCCCCTCACCGAAAGAAAGCCTATCCCTAGCCACTCGCTCAAGAAAAAGAAAAAAAAAACTTACCACCAATCGTTATCGCTATCCGTCTTCTTCAGCACAGTGATGACATCCCCCTTCTTGAACGCCAAATCGCCCGGCTGGTCCCCATCAAAGTTGAACAGCGCCACCGCCTCGTTCTTCCGCAGCATAGCCTGCTTAGCCCCGAAATTCGGCTTCGGCGCCGCCGGCCGTCCGGGCCCGGCCTTCTGGCCGCCGCCGTAACCGGGGGGGCTGGCGGGTTCCCTCCTGTCGTTGCCGTCGTAACCCCCCCTGTTGTTAGAGGCAAACGTGTTGGACCTCGAGTTACTCCCGAACCGGCTGACGGGCGCGTCGTACTGGTCGTCCTGCCACGTGTTGGCCCGCTTGGGCCGGCCGTACTCGTCGTGGGCCCTGTCGTCGCCGCCCCCGCCGTCGCGCCGCTGGCCCTCGCCGTAGGCGCTGCCCGTCCGGTTGTTGCCCCACACCACCTCGTCGCGGCCGTCGTCGTAGACGGGTATGTCGTTGTACATGCCCGAGTCCGCGGCGCCGGTCGGCGGGAGGCCGTTGAAGGCGCGCGAGTTGAGGATGGCGAGCAGCGGCGCCGCGGCGGGCGGCGGCCTCTCGGCGCCCGACAGCAGTTCCCGCGCCGAGATGGGGCGGCCGTACAGCTTCGTGTTGGCGTCTTTCCTCTCCACGATCGCGGACCCTTCGAGCGAGACGCCGGCGAACAGACCCTTGGTTTTCGAGTAGCTGAAGATGCCCGCCACGCTCTTGAGCGAGGCTGCGCCGGCGGCCTCGGCGTTGCGGCCGATCGGGCCAGCGGCGATGGATACGTTTCCTCCTAGTGTCAGGGATCCGGCTTGGCTGAACGTCTTGACGGCGCTGGCATCGTTGAGGATGAAGACGAAGTCGGTCAGCTCGAAGCCTATTTGCCCGCCGAAGCCGGCGCCTCCCGTGGCGATGGCGGTGGGTGCGCTCCAGCTTCCGTCGGGGAGGCGCGCAATCACGAGGCCGGAACCGAAGCGGGCGGAGCCGAGGAAGCCGGCTTTGATGACGGTCAGGATGGCGAGACCTTTGGCATTGGCGAGGACGGAGGGCGGGATGACCTTTTCGGGACTGAACGCTTGCCTTGGGTCGACGAAGGAGGCGAGAATCTTGCCGCACTTTTTACATTCCGCTGCGAGAGGTAGGTCATGTTAGTTTTCATGGTGTCCTTGCGAGGCTCTGCGCCGGGCTCGGCATGAGGTTCGTTTGCTGCGGAAGCGCCGGGAGATGCGAGACTTACACGCCATAGACGACGGAAGGGGGTTGTTGAGACCCATGACTGCGGAATCTATGCAAAGACCTCACTCGGATGGGGCAGATCGGGTTCAAACAACAGTCGTGTGGTGGATGTTGAGTCTGCGAGAAGAGCGAGCTGGTGCTGTAACGTAGTTGATCAGCACACTCGGGGAGTACGAATTATGTGGGGTTGGCCAAGGTATGAGGGGGTCCAGTTGCCTAGCAGGTACCTAGCACGTACTTTTGTTTGGCGGGGTGATTTTGGTCTTCGGACAAGATGAACCGAAGAGATGACGGACCTTGAGAATGCCTTTGAAAGGTGATGATGATACTCTAAGTATATTACTTGAGTACACACGTACTCTGTGGTGTGAATATTAGGACGAGGGAATAGCCGCGCGTCGGGTAAGGCTGTGTTGATTGTGTGTGAAAGAGAGCTGAAGAGTGACGGCCGGAAACAATTTGACCGCAGCACGCACTGGTGCTGCAGCGATGTCATCGGACAGGGGCCTGACATCCCCCAGAAGATTTCTGTGGAGCCGAAAGCCCAATGTGCCTAAGGTCCCACATTCGCCTGAATGGGCACTCCTGCTGGAGTTGAGCTGTCCTGGCGCTGTGGCTTGTGAAGTGGCCTTATCGGCCGGAGATAAGACCTGCCGTGGCGCCCCGGATCATCGTCATTCTGTTTCGTCGCTTTTCTCCTATTTCTGGCTTTTGGACAACGACAAGACACAAATACCTGGGCGACAAACGAGAACATATCCGCACAAAAGCCACCACCCTTACACACCAGGAGCCATAGACTGCGCTGCACCGACAGCAGCACAGACACACCACCAAAAATGTCCGAAGCCTACGAGCGCGAGCGCCAGAACAATGCCCGTCTAGACGAGCTGGCATCCAAGGTCTCCGCCCTGCGCGGCGTGACCATCGACATCTTTGACGATGCGCGCGAACACGGCGTCATCGACTCCACAGTACGAGCTCCGCTGGCAGACAGATAGCAACTGGTTGAAAAGGGCGATACTAACTAACATGTGCGCAGTCCGATACCTTCTCCTCCATGTCGACGTCTCTGAAAGGCTCTGCCGGCCGGCTCGGACGCATGGCTGCGTCGGGGAATAAGGTCGCTATACTCAAGCTGTCCGGCATACTTATTGGGGTGGTGCTGGTGTTATACTACATTTGGAGGTTGTTTTTCTAAACTTTCCGAATGAGGGCCTCCGCATGAGCGAGACTTGGAAGGTCGCGATGGGTGTACACTGTGGGCTGAGAGGGGATCCGAGTGAGGACAGTGTAATTTATTTGGCCCGCTGGCATCAGAGGGCAATGTGCGAAGACAGCAGGACTTGTGCAGGATGGCGTTTAGCACCGCAAATATGGCAACTTGGGATAGGAAGCAATCGCGGGCTGGTCGATTAGCATAGCATTGGCGTTCAGGGTTTTTCATTGAAAGCGTGTACAAATACCGGCATCTTGGGAACTCGCTTGCTCTAGGTTTCTTGTCTAGTTGTGAAAAACAGACATACAAGTCCGTCCATCCTGTGCACTTCAATCTTCTCACGATATCTCAACAAGCTTGCTACCACATGGCCTTATTTTCAGTCGAACACAATGCCACGAGTTTACTCCCAAACATTCGAGAATAGATCATCGTTGCCAAGCCCGGACGACTTCGCAGCTCCAGCCGCAGGAGCCCCCGTGCTACTCGCCCACCCACCAAATTCCTCATCCGCAGCGACCTTCGGAGCAGGCGCAAAACCGCCCGAAGCACCGGGCACGATGCTCTGGCTGGCAAAACTTCCCCAGCCAAAGTCGTTGCCTGCCGCCGTGGTCGGGGCGGGCTTGGGGATCTCGGGACTCTTCTTCGAGGGCTCGGGAGCAGCCCAGGCGTTCCCACCCCAGACGTCGGCGCCGGACAGGTTGCTGTTGTTGAGCGATGCGGGTACGGCTGCCGCGGGTTGAGGCTTGGGTTGTGCTGGAGTCAGGTTGAACACCGAGCTGACGTTGGATGACTGCGGCGCGAGAGTGCTCGTCTGGGGCGCCGCCGGTGGCGATGCCGGGGTGGAGAAGTCGAATAAATCGTCGAGGCCGGAGGATGCTGGTTTTGGAGCCGGCTTTGAGGCGGCTGCAGGAGCAGCTGGAGTGCCGAACGCACCGAATCCGCCCAGGCTGCCGGTGGACGCCTTTTGCTGGTGTGATGGAGCAGAAGGAGCTGGCTTCGGGTCAAAGAAACCGCCTCCACTCAAGCTGGAGAAGGCCGAGGTGTTACTATGAGCGGCTGGCCGGGTGCTTGTGAACCCGCCAAGGCTGGCGAATGCGTCGTTTTGTGGACTCTTGGGTGGACTGGTTGGTGGTGCTGTGGCGCCGAAACTCAAGCTGCTGAAGGCGTCGTTGAGCCCTCCGACGGATCCTTGTGGCTGGTGGCCGAAACCAGGGGACTGCATGCCCCCAAAAGAAGGAGAGGAGATATGCGAAGGCTGTTGCTGCGGAGGTTGTGGTCGAGGCGCCGTAGCGTAAAGAGAAAGGATGGACTGTTTCAGGTCTGGCCGCGACTGGGTTGCAGGACCAGAAGTACCAGTTGTACTCGCAGGCCGAGGAGGGGCGACAGTCTCTGTGCCGAGGAAGTCCAGTCCGAGTAATGAGTCTTTGGTGCTCGTCGTCTTTGGAGGCGCCGGATTGGCTTTGGGTGGTACCTTGCCTGCACTGGGTCCAGCCGAGGTGGATCGCGGTGGTATATCGCCTCCGATAAGGTCTGCCACGGGTGGGGGAGCAACAGCACGAGGGGCCGCCGCCTGACCGACCGATGCCTTCCGAGCCGTCTCCCGGCGGTCGAGGTTCTGCTTCTCCTTCACCACGCTCAGCGGCACGTCGTCGTCGCCATCCACATCCAGGGTAGCCGGATCCGGCATTGGACCATCCATGACCCATCTCTTCAGCTCATATTTTGTCCGGATGAAGTTCTCGATTTTGGCCTCGGAAGGCACGTGGCCAGGGGCGAGCTTCGCTTCCCAGTACTTGTTGGCGCGCGCGTTGCCCCAGCTCAAGATACTCTGTAGTTGCTCGTCCGTCCACGAGTCCAGATCGACAGACTTGACTCTGCTGATATGTGTGCCCATTCCTCGGTGGATGCCTGAGCAGCGGATGCAGACAAAGACGCCCAAGTTCCAGCTCGCCCATCGTGGATCTGCGCGCAGTTGTCGTTAGCGAGACCCCTCCCAGACTGTACCAGAGTGGATGGTGCTACTCACGTTTGTTGCGCTTGCAGTCTGCGCACACCTTGTTGCATTCTAACTTGAGGAGAGATTTGATGGTCTGCTGGTTCTGGGCAGCACGTTCCGCCGCCGGATTAGGAGGCCGTCTCGACATTTTGGCAAGGATTCGGGAAGCGTGATCTGGTGGATTTCTGCTAGGATGCTGAGGCACAACCTGACAGTTCAATCGATTACTGTCTGTAAAGCTAAGCACTAGGGGAAACCTGGTGTCGTGGTGGTTTGGGATTTGAAGTGTTTGGAATTAGGCGGCCTTAATCAGGGCCAATTTGGAGATGAGGTCAATGCAGGCCACATTTGACTTGCGGACTGATGACTAAGTGGGACCTCGAGAGTCTACATCGCTTAATTGCATTCGATAAGCTCAACTTTTAAATCCTTAAATCCAGTTCACATGTAAATAAACCTTGGCTCAAAGAAAGTTGCTTGTCTATTGTTCAGTTCAAGCTTGTATTAGGTTCCATAGCTTATAATTGCCTTTCTTACCCCGCAAGGAACTTGTTGTTACCTGATAGTATAGTATATACCTCTACTAGATGCAAATCAACGAACTTGAGCTCGTTGAGGCTGTATTTCCGAAGTTCCATCCTATTTCGTGTATTGCTCGTTACTCAGACTTGACAAGCCACATAATCTGAATCTGGATGTTTCGAGGTCGAACCCTGAAAGAAACTGTGGCATCACAGTTGTGATCGATCACGCCTACCTAGAAAATTGTAGAGACGTACACGTGTAAGCTGGTTCCATTGTCGGTACCTTATTTGATATTCGTCGGTCACCCATCATTAAGGTGTCTCGTTTTCGTCCCGGGCATCGGAGACCCCGCTTGCACCAGCGTCAGGGGGCGTTATCATAGCGCGGTGGGACAAGCCGCCCTAACCGTCAACGTGAACTTCTGTGCCGCAACGATTTAGTGGGGTTTCCGGCTGCAATGATTCCAAACCTCACTCAGCCTCAGGTATTTGTCAGAGCTTCATCAAGACACTTCTGGTCAAATTCTCATATAAGAAACACATCCGTCTGTTGTGAGTCCCAACAGACACAATACAAACAACTCTTCACATGCGCTTCCATCCTTTCTCATCAGTGATCCGCACTCTGTACACTCTCTCATCACTGTCAACCTTCTCACGAACGCGAGCTTTTCAAGTCTCACCCCGAATCTCGACGCTAAGGTCGATGCCATCGATCCCCATCCTAAGCAGCCTGTTCGGTTCATCCAGCAACAGCAGCGAAAAGATGTCATTCCCAGTCGAGAAAACCAATGAGGAGTGGCGCGCAGTCCTCAGTCCACGTAAGTCGCCACCTCCCTTCCTTGATACACAACCTATCATTACCGTCCAACTAACACAGCCGGCAAGAACAATTCCGCATCCTCCGCCAAAAAGGCACCGAGGCCCCCGGCTCGGGCGCCTACGACAAGCACTACCCGGACAAGGGCGTCTACACGTGCGCCGCCTGCGACGCGCCGCTGTACAAGGCCGACACCAAGTTCAAGTCCGGGTGCGGCTGGCCGGCCTACTTCGACAGCATCCCCGGCGCCGTGAAGCGCATCGAGGACCGCACCCTCGGCATGTCGCGCACGGAGATCGTCTGCGCCAACTGCGGGGGCCATCTAGGGCACGTCTTCAAGGGGGAGGGGTTCCCGACGCCTACGGACGAGAGGCATTGTGTGAACAGTATTAGTCTGAAGTTTGCGCCGGAGGACAAGGTTGAGAGTAAGGCTTGAGATGTCGGGTTTGGATTGTTTTGGTATGGAGTGTAATAATATGTAGGTTTATCTTGTGCGTTGCGTATGTTCGAATATCATGTCATTTTTAGGTGGGACGCGATTCTCATGCCGTCCACAGGTGAGAGGTTATCAAGTTTTGGAGCGAGCTGGAGTCTAGCATTTGCTCCGTCATATATACTACACGTATATAGATTTATATCAACAGACCTCTGCTTTGTGGATATAGAACTTCCAAGAATCTTATAGATAACGCCGAGAAATGGTGTTTGCGGAGCAGCTTATCCGCCATGGCGCACTATTTCACCATCTGTGCCGTCCATTGGCCGATTGTTTCCCTAAGGAAGACCAGGGGCATTGATCGACTTTAACAGTGGCCTGATTGTTTATTCCATACCCTACCTTACTCATCTGTCTAAGCTCATTTCTCACAAACGACTCGATTGACGCACTTTCACGCACGACTAACACACTCTCAGTGTCCACTAACAACCACGTAATAAATTCTGCCACAATCCAATAACACCCTTCGAGATGTCGCTTCCAGCACTCCCAGATCTCAACCCATCGCTCTACAGATGGCATCCCTCGCCCTCCTCCCCACGCACGGTCCGGCGCCTCGCAAACGGCACCGAAGCCTGGGTCGGCATCAAGTCGGAGAACGCAAAAGGCCAGTACGACTTCTACGTCAACACCTCGCTGCGCATCGACAGCGGCTGGATCACTAGTCCATCTGCAACCCTACCTCTAGCCAGCCCTGTGAAATCCCTCACCCTCGCCGGCCTGGCTGAGAAACTGGCCGTTGCTCTTTTGCACATCAATCATTCCGAGATTACGTGCGAGGCTGTCTGGCCTGATGATGGGGGGCCGACGCCGTGGATCACGTACACGCCGCCCGAGAATACGGGCCAAGCGCTGGAACGGGCAAGGAGGACGATTCGCACGAGGGTGGGGAAGATGACCGGGCTTGAGTTGAGGGCTCAATTAGACGCGGAGAGGAGACGGAAGAATGTACCGCAGTCGGCGCCTTCGGTAACCTTGTATCTTGTTGCTGATGTGGTGGACGATGTGACGCCGCTTGCGGAGGGGACGAAAGTTGAGATGCTGGCGCATTTCAATCATATTTTCTGGGATGGGATTAGTGCGAGGATGTTTGTGGGAGAGTTACTCGTGCGACTGGGGCAGACGATGGAGTGGGATCAGGACCGTGTGCTGTCCAAGCCTGAGACTGAGTGGAGTGCTGACCCCAAGGCATTCCACTTGAGCCAGCCTATATTGGATGTGTGCAAGGTTGATGTCGAGGCTTTGGCACATGATGACGAGTTCAAGAAGACGCGAGACGAGTTCATTGGCGCGTTGTTAGAAAGTGGCGTAAGTCGAACATAGCTGTCTTTGGGTTCCCACCTGATATTGACATTACGACAGACAAGTTGGGGTTTGCCCATCTCAAATGGCAAGGGAATACCGCGTACCGAATGGTATCACTTCAGTAAAGCTGACAGCGAAGCCATAATTCGCGCCGTCAAGACCCGGATCGGACCGCACTACACCATCTCCCACCTAGGACACGCAGCTACGGTGCTAGCGCTCCTAAAAGAGCGGCCGTTACCGGCCGGCGACACAGCGACGAAACTCGTCACAGCCCTGCCCGTCAACGGCCGTTATTTCCTGCGTGACGAACTTGCCAAGGCAAACTTCCTGCAAGACGAAAATGCAGATGTGCAATACGGATCCTGCCAGGCAGGAGCCGTGGTTGTGTTCCCGCAACTCGGGCAGTGGACGGTGGATAAGAGCGACAAGGAAAGGGTAAAGACGGCACTTGAAGGCCTCGCGAAGCACATCAAGCGGTCGTACGACTACTGGCTCTCCAAGCCGTTCCAGCTTCCTCTCTGCGTCTCCAAGGACAACTTCCTGTCGTCTTTTCTCAGCTCTAATCCACCATCAGTCAGTGACTCGTCGGTTCCCATTTTTGTCACTGACGGTATCAACGACCGCTACGTTCCAGGCGAGATCATGGGCTCTTTTGGTAATAAGCTGATGACGGTTGAGGCCTGCTCGTTTCTGCTGGATACGTACAATGAGAGCTTGTGAGTCTGGTGTTTGAATGCCATCTTGAACTCGTCATCAAAGCTGACCCCGTCCCAGGTTGATCCGCATGGAAAGTTGGAAGGGTGCTACATCTCTCTCGTTCTGCTTCAATGATGGGTACTTCAAGCCCGAGGATGCAGCGAGGTTCTTGCAAGACATAGCTGGCTTCATGTTGGCTTTTGCGGAGTAAGAGAGTAAGCCGCAGGAGGAAAGTCAAGCATCAAGCGTAGAAGATGGTCAAGCTGCAAGTCAACCCCTGGCTCTAGCAACTCAAATAGACGGTGTCTTCCGTGGTTGAATGATCATTGCCTAGGTGCCTTGCTACTGCTAAAACATTAGGCTCTGCCAAGTGAAACCTCACTCTCTGCCCTTGTGCTGAAACTCCTCAGCCGCCACACCCAAAGCTGAAGCCAGGACAGCCCCCTCAACCTCATGCAGACTGCCATTGCCATGCATCTTCTCCGCCCCAGCCGGGTCGTCCAGCGCGTGCGGCACCATCTGGTCGCCGAACAGCTCGTCCATTTGCTCGAGCGACTTGCCCTGGGTCTCAGGGTAGAACAGCAGCACCACGGCCGCACAGGCGAGGTTGCTGCAGATGAAGAAGATGTAGTACTTCCACCCGATGCTGGCGAGCCCGATGGGGGATACCTGGCTGAAGAGCACCATGGTCGCGTAGTTGACCACCGAGGAGATGGAGAAGCCGATGGAGCGGATCTGCATGGGGAAGATCTCGACTGGGTAGATCCAGGAGATTGGTCTGAACCATCGTTAGCACACATGTCAATGGGAAATGCAGGCTATCCATGAGTCACAACTTACCCGTATGTAGCGGAATAGACGATAGAGTAGATGAAGAGCATGGCAATTCCACCGCGCTGCGCAGCGACGTTGGGGTTGTCGCCACCCATGGGGAAGCCGCCGGTTAGCCCGGTGAGACAGGCCAGTACGAGGGCCAAGCCGACATTCCCGCCCCATAGCATCTTGGTACGTGGCAGCCTGTCGAGGACGATCATGGCGAAGAAGCAGGAAATGGGTCCTGCAAAGCCGTAGATACCTGGGACAAGGTCAGCCAGCCGTGAATGTCATACAAATACCAGGCCTCACTTACCAGTCAGGAGCAAACTTTGGCTTGTAGTAAAGCCAAGATTCTTGATGAAGGTGTTCACTATGAACGAGTTCTCCGTTAGTTTTCGTGCTCAAAAACTTGCCATAATGCTTTAATCACTTACGGTAGAAGTTGACGCTCGTGATACCAGTCAACGAGACACCAACCCAGATACCACAAGCCAGGAAGATGCGTTTCCGCCAAGCGGGCTTGGCAAAGGCTTCTTTGTACGACCGAACGGTGTTCTCCTTTTCGATGAGGATCTGGTCGCGCATCTCGTGGAACTCGTTCCGCACGAACTCCTCGTTCTTGCCGGTGAAGTGTAAGTTAGTGCACCTATCCTCCGGACACCCCTGTCTTCCGGACACTCCAAAAATCCACACCGAAGACTTACACCACTCTATTCAACCTACTCTACCCGCACTACTAGACCTACTACAATACAATCGCCTGCCTCACTGGGTATATCTGACTCGCTGGATTCATCTACACTATTTTCAGCCTCCCCAGCCTCCACCTGGGCCCTGTAGATGGCTTCAATATTGGCGAACTTCGAATTGGGGCTTGTTTTGACCTTCTTGCGCTTCCTACGCTTCCCAGCCTCAACCTGGGCCTCCAAGGACTTGATCTTCTGTAGGGAGGTAGCCAATTGTATATCCTTCTCATCAATAGCTTTTTGAACCTTGTAGAATAGTTGACGTCGCGTAGTAATAGGTTGAACTCGGTGGCTTAAAACGTTCAAAGAACGCCTCAAGTCTTGCGCCTTCTTAGGAGTCGACCACACTGCTAGGGAACCTTCAAACGCGGCTTGAATTGAAGCTGCAGGACTAGCCATTCCAGGAGTACTTGGATTGGCTGGTTCTGCAGCTGGTTTGTTAGAGTTTTCCAGTAGAAGTGGGCTGAGTAGTGGTTTAGCCATTGTCACTGGCCAAAGACCTGTCGCTTTCCACCCACTGCGTATATTCTGGCTGGTTAACCCGGCTAGGCGTGCTCTCCGATAGCAGTCAAGGAATCCACGCTTTCCAACAGCTGTAGAATCAGTCAAATTGACTAAGGTATTGAGCTCTTTCCTATAGGCTGCCTTGAGTGACGAGAATACTGCTAAATCCAAGGGCTGTAAGACGTGGGAGGTGTGAGGAGGTAGGAAAAGTAGGCGTATATTATGCTTGAAACACAGCCACATAAACTCCGTAGTTTCGTGGCTACCGTGGCCGTCTACTATAAGGAGCCGCGGTTCTGGGGTAGCCGGTTGGGTGCCCGGGATGAAGACCCTTTCCAGCCATTCTACAGCGGTAGAATCAGTAATCCAGCCCTTTTCCGTCGCCGTAAACTGCCAGGGACCGTATGGAGCTAGGTCGAGTGGAAACCATTGCTGCTGAACTGACTGGCCTTTGAATATAACCAGTGGAGGTAGGTGCTTCCCTGTAGCCGAGATACACTCGACGAAGGAGGTCCAGGCACGTGAGCCAGGCTGTTTCCTGCGTATTGCTACCTTCTGGCGGCTCCCTAGAACCAAGCCATTGGTTCCCTGACCTTCCATTATCCCTGCCTCATCCATATTCCAGCGGTTCTCCGGCTTGACTGCCTTCATCTCTGGGATCTCGAAGAGCTTGAACCACAGCCTAATAATATCAGTCGTAGCTCCGTTGACGCGCTTAGAATCGATAGATTTGCTCCGTTGGGTCTTAATTACCGGGTTCCTGCGTAAAAAGCCATCAATCCAGCGTTTGCCGAGTGGTGAGAGGTCTCCTTTAGTAGCTAAGATCTGGCTAACAAAGGACCTTACTTGCGCGTGGGTTGGTGGAAGGCCTAGTGCAGCCTGCGTCAATATCCACTGCGTCAAGTGGTCTTCCTGGACCTTAGAAAGGCGCTGTCGGCCAGAGAAGGCAGTAGACCAAGGTTGGGTGCCGTTGACGCGGTCATGAAGTGTAGCCCTTGGAATTCCCCAGTCGAGAGCGGCCTTCCGCAAAGACCGGCCTCTTGCGATAGCTTCAAGCGCGGAATTAACGTCATCTTCAGTATATTGCTTCATAATTGATTGATCAAACACCTAGTAAAATATCAGCTTAATTGGCCTTGTTTTGATGGAGATATTCAAGATTGAAGGTGGTGGGTGGAAAAAGCGGTGTGGATTTTTGGAGTGTCCGGAAGACAGGGGTGTCCGGAGGATAGGTGTACTAACTTAACTTCTTGACGAGTTCGAAGGCATGATTGTATTCTCCTCGCTCAATCAACCAGCGAGGCGATTCTGTAGTTGTCTGTCAGTATGGTGCTTGCTGCAAGAGTAATTGGTAGGTCTTGTCATGCGTACCTGGCAGGAATGGGGTGGCCAAGAGAATGATGAGAGCGAAGACGACCTGCATCGAGAGGGGGAAACGCCACTGGAAGGAGGTTTTGGAGAACGAGGAGCCGTATCCAACCCAGTTGGCAATGACATAGCCGAAGGCGGTCATGATAGACTCGATACTCATGATGAAAGCTCTGGCGTTGGGCGGAGCAATCTCAGCCTGGTAGATCGGGACAACCTATGCAGCAGGGGGTCAGCGTGTTACTTCTTCGTCTGGATCTGTTTGGTGCTCACCATCGTCAGGATGCCAACTCCGAGACCAATGATCAGCCGACCAACTATAAGCATGGCAGTGTGGACTGCACCAGCCTGGAGTGCTGCGCCGATCACACCGCAAGCTGCTCCCACCATCATTGCCTTCTTTCGGCCCCAAGCGTCGTTCATGGGGGCTGCGATGCCAGCGCCGACGGCCGCACCGGCCTGCAGCATAGCGACGACGCATCCGATCAGGGACGCGCTTGGATTCTCGAAGTATGCGAGGAACAGTTCCTGGGCAATTGTGTCGGTGATAATACCTGGGATCTGGGTCAGTAACGATCCATGGCTGTATGGGACGCCGCTGTAGAGGACGAAGGCCAATGGAGTCACTTACCGCTGTCATATCCAAACATCAAACCAGAGACACCAGCCACACCGGCGCACAACACCATGAACCAGAAGCTACCCGACGTGATTTCTAAATGCATCTTGGCGGTGTGTCCTACAAGGAGATGAATGCGTGGAGTTGGATGTGATCCCACAGATGGTCATCTGTGTAACCGTCTCCGATTCACCGAGTCACGCTCTTTATAACCCCAGAGCCTCTCCAGATTTCGAGTAGTGGTCCCCAGGTTGCAATCCAGACTGTTGGATCTGAACAAGGCTAAGGAGCTGGGGTCACACGGGGTCGCGTGCATGGCGATGGCGCGAACCTGGTGTCGTGAGGCGGGCTAGTGAGAGCACCATGCGCTCCAATCAAGATACTACGCCGCACTCCAGCAACGAGCTTCCTTCTGATCCATCTCTGTCATTAGCTCGCCAGCTGATCCGGGGACGGCGCGGGGATTGGGGAGGAACCCAGACTGCCGGTTTCTTGGCACCGGGGCGTGGCCGCTACCAGGCGGTCGGGAATAACGAGGAGCATTTGATCCGCAGCGAAAACGCATTAACTACAGTTTATGACAAAGAAGCAAGGTCATTGGCGCTGAGAAGCCGATATCCGGCAAGTAAGGAATGCTAGTTCGCACATTGCCTTTCAGACTAATCCAAACTTGCTCCGTAATGACTCAATATCACCCGCGATGAGACGTCTTCGGGATCCAGACCCTCATGTCGCCCAACCCTCTGTTACCCCAGGCGAAGTAAGGCACGAATGCTAGCTCCACTGGCTTCTCCCCATGCGTCCTAGCGACCTTGTCTTCCTGGCTGAAGCTGGACCTTTCCTCAGGCGGTACATCAATGACAGTACCACGCGTTCGGATGCCGACAACCGGCTTGTCCAGTATCTTCATGTCTGCCGGTTCCAGAGCAGCGGCGCCATCTATGCGCACCAACCGCAGATCAGGAACGTCGGGGTGATCCACACTCTCCAGCGCATAGACTATTGGACCCCGACGGACTGCGAGACATCCCCTGTTCTGATGGACGAGTGGGTGCGGCACTAGATGCTCTGCGACCATGTCCGCGGTGAAGTTGATCACGTCTGTCGGTGCGTACGCTAAAGAAGGGAGGCTCGCGTAACCATCCACGACTTCGTGCTCGACTGGCACTCCGTTCAGCAGGATCTGAATCAAGTTAGCATCTCGCCAGTCGACAAGTTAGGTAAAAGGAGGTGGCATACCTCGTATGATTTAGCCCATCCAGGAACTCGAAGCCTCACGATGGTAGGCTCGGAGTGTTCCTTAACGCGAAGCGAAGTCCTTCCGTGCCACGGCCACTCCGTCTCAACCACCCATGTGCTCTGTCCAACCATCACCTCGCCTCCAACATAGTTGTGCACGGTGAATCTCAAAGTATCCGTACCGTAGAGATAGCCTCCCATGGAGTTCAAAAACCGGCAGATGTTCGAAGGGCAGCAGAACACCTTGAACCACTCGCTGCGCTTGTGCGAGCATCCAATAGTGGCGATCGGGTTGTCGTAATTGAATGTCTTGCCGTCAAGGCTGAGGCCAGCCAACAGGGCATTATACACCGCCAGTTCCATTACGTCGGCGACCGCCGCGTCGGCTCTTACCTTGAGCATGCGCTGGGTGAGGAACATGATGCCGATTGCCGCACACGTCTCGGCGTAGGATGTCTCGTTAGGCAAGTCGTACCGCGGACCGAACCCTTCGTAGATGTGCACACTGCCAATACCGCCGGTGACGTACATCTTGGCATCGACCATGTCCTTCCACAACGTCTCGACCGTGTCCAAATAGGACTGCTCGCCGGTGGCCAGGGCCACATCCACGACAGAAGACAGCCAGTACATGGCCTGGACGGAATGGCCCACGATCTCTTTCTGCTCGCGGATCGGCGCATGCGCCTGCATGTGCCAGTAGCACCGAGGTCGAGGCCAGTAGTAGGGAAAGAAGAAATCCGGGTCGTCCCCTCTTGCCCGTGCCGCAATGTCCCAGGCGTGCCCCTCGCGCGGAGCATCGGTGCGTCCGCGCTCCTCGATGAAGTACTGCGTCAGGGCAACGCACCTGCGGTCTCCGGTGACCTCGTACAGTCGCATGAGCGCCAGCTCTATCTCTTGGTGTCCGGGGTAGTCGTGACGCTGACCCTCTCCTGGCCCGAATGTCTCGATAATGAGGTCGACGTACTTCCTCATAGCGTCCAGAAACTTGTCATTTTTTGGACAGCCCAGAGCAATGTGTCGTGTCACGGCGGCTTCGAGAATATGGCCTCCTCCGTATAGCTCCAGGTTATGCGCCAGACTTGACCACCGCTTGCCGGGCTCGACAAGGGTGTGATATATGCCAACATAGCCATCTCCTTGTTGAGCACCGATAATCATGTCGATGCCCTCGTTCACTGCAGCTTCCATCTCCGGATTCTCCTCGTGGTACAGGGCGTAGGACGCAGCTTCCACGTACTTTCCGACGTCGCTGTCCCACAAGATGTCGGGAGTGACACCTGGGTCGCCCTTCTTCCACTTCATGCGCATCGCATCCCAGGTGCCATATGATTTGAGTTTGCTTAAGATGATAGGTAAGCTCTCCTTACGCGACGCTTTGATGTGCGAGTCCCAAAAAGAGGATGATATCTTCACTTGGGTGAAGGGAATAGGTTGCGCCATGGTGAATAGTAAATAGTCTCGTGATAGTCAAGGTTGCGCACAGTTGAGGTCGTGACAATGCTTGTAAACAGTTCACCATTACAGCGGCGATGGGCGTATGTGTCTTGGAAGGCGTCCGGGAATAAGTTTGGTGCTAGATGCACTAGATATCTAGTCGTGAAAGCGTGCGATCTAAACTAGGCATGTGGAGAAATCAAAAGTCGAATCCTCATAGGAGCGGCTGTCGGCGCCTCTATAGTCTAGATGCTAACGTACACTAAGCTGTCTCCGATGTGTTAAGGACAAGCCTACTAGAGGCGGTGATACGTTTCGAATCTCGGCAGGGGACAAAGTCCACTGCTGGCCCATGACGTTCTCGATACGGCAGAGTCTTATGCGTGAGGTTAGCAAATGATAGGACTCGTACAAAGTGAAGTTCAACCACACATCCTATAGGCCTGGCCAAGTCAAATGTAGAATATCTGGCTAGTGTGTCGAACGAGCAATGCGCAGGCCCGTGTAATATAGTTCGACGCAACAACTTTGTTGAAAAGTAACCTACCTACAGTAGTCTAAAGTAATTATCATATAATTCCGAACACAGGAGCAGCTGTGGCGTTTCCTCGAAAATATTTTCGAACATACTAAGTTTCCCGTAGATGCCTCTCAGACTCTGTCCATGGTAAGACAATATCGGATCTCTATCGCTAGCAAATCTCGACAGGTCCGCTTTCTTGTGTTGTTTTTATGTCAGTGTCTATGTGCTCAGCCCTCACGCCATGAGTACGTACTGCATGCTATGTCCGTTTGACATCATTGTTCCTTCGCAACATGTAAGTGGCATCGTCACCGTAGTTGCGCAATTTCTCCGACAGAACGGCATCGACAGGCTCAGGCGCAAAGCCGAAGCGGGCCCAGAACGGCGCCGTGCCGTAGACGGAGACGAGGCAAGTTGTTGGGTAGGGAGTGGCGACCTCGAGGAGTCTGCGAATGCCCTCGGCGGCGAGACCTCGTCCGCGGTATTCAGGTAGGATGGCGACGTCGTGGATGTAGTACTGGTCTGCGTCCCGAGTAATCTCGCCGAGCAGGCTGTCAAGCGCTGGCGGCTGGTGCTGGCGGATCGGGTGCGAGACGGCGTAGCCGCAGACCTTATCGCCATCCACGAGCATCAGGCAGCCTTCTGGGAAGAGCTTCACCCGCTCGATGAAGACGACGTCGCTCTCCGGCAGGTCAGGGTGGACTTGATCAGCAACTCGCAGGAGGTCGGGGATATCATCTTTTGTCATTTTGCGCCAGGCAGCCATACTGATTCGATTCTTACCCCGCACGAGAGATACAGTGTAAGGCGACAGAAACTGTGCTGAGAAGGGGTAATTATTTGTTGCTTGCAAGGGTTTCCACAACATCTGAAAAATTCTAGCTCTGCTGCACTGCCAATACCAGAAAAATCTGCCTTGACGGGTGCCCATTGCTGAGCCCTTTGCGCTTTCGGCTCCCGCAGCGCAAGAAGCCGAAACAGGCTTTATTTTTTATTTGATTTCATCTTAGGAAGAGCGCCTGGTTCTTGCTGTCCGCTTGTATTCCCTTTTTTATATCAGTATCTTATGAGGTAAGTTGTAGAGCGACCACAGACTTTACCAAAAGAGACTTCAACAAGTCTGCCTGCCTTTGTGCATCAGACAGCTCTGCATCAACAGAGCTAGAAGACGCAATGCGGCAGCTTGTGCTGCTGCAACTGAGCTCCTGTCCGAATATGAAGAAGGTTGCAGTGGCGGAAGGCATGGCAGCTCGAGTCCTGACGACGTGTTTTGACTAGGTCGCGCTACGTGGGTTTGTCATAAAGCGAGCGCTGTGGCAAGTCATGCGACAACCATCGGTCTACGCTCTTGCATCTTGTGGAGTGCCTAATGTTCGTGATTGCTCTGTTGCTTTCGCCACACACGTCTGAACGAATAAGTTCATCTCGCATCAAAACGGCTTGTCGGCAATGTCGTCGGGTTATCCTCCAGGATAATGGCATCCAGGTGCTCTGGGTCTGCCCCCTTCAGCAGGAGCAACCTCTTGACCTTGGGCGAGCCGTTATAGGATGCCCAGTGCAAAAGCGTCCATCTATCGACGACATCCTCGACGCCGTATATTAGGCCCTTCCTGCCACCCTCGTGTGACATATCATCGCCAGTCGCGTCCCAAAACACCTCGTCGCCGGTAAGATCAACGTCCCGGCCCGTGTCAGTCAGGGCGTCCATGAACATCTTGTACCTATTTGGGCCGATATACAGCGCAATATCGGCGGCGGTCAGCTCTTTGTATGACAACCCCGGGTCTTCCGGTAACGGCGCAGGCAACGACTTCTGGTTCACATCAATGCCGCTGCGGAGCACCAACCTCATCACATGCGGTGCACCAAAATACACGCAGCAGTGGAGGATACTCCAGCCGTCCCCGTCTAGAGAGTCGTACACGCCGGGCCCCGAATGCTTTACGATGGTCTGAAACGTCTGGACATTATCGTGCGACGCAGCGAAGAAGAGCGCGGTCCACCCGTACCACTCAGCCCGCAGATCAAGCGACGCGCCGAGGCGCAGGAAGTATCCAACGTCCTCTGCCGTGCCGATGGCCGCGGCCCGGTGGAAGGCCGTCCACCCACGCTCGTCACATGCATTGACCTCGGAGAAGCCATTGGACAACAGTAGGCGCATGAAGTCGCCCGAGTGCTGGAGCTGCCCATCGACAACCCAAAGGTACGAAAGTACCGAATAGCCGTCACTGTCGACATGCTCAATGTCTGCACCTTTGCTGAGTAGAACCCTCGCCATGTCGAGTTTATGGCGGAGAAAACAGGATTGTAAAGCGGTCCTGATTCGCAGTCTATCAGCTGACATTGCTCCCCGAGAGCCTAGTCACGGCAAGCGGAAGATCAAGTTTCTCCATCAATTAACAGGCTAACTCACATGTTGTATTCCACGTAACCAATATCGGGGTTCGCTCCATATTCGAGAAGTAAGCGGACAAGTCTAGTAGAACCACTCTCGATGGCCAACTACCTATGGATGTTAACTCGAGCACAAAAACAAGCGCGTGAACTAGACTAGACTAGATGATGGCATCACTGACATCAAGCATGGGCCATCCCGAGGCCGTAACGTCGCTTCCGCGTGCTGCATGGCTCGTTAGCAAGCTCAGAGCTCGGTCAAAGTCCCCCGTCTTGCAAGCGATCACCATGTCTGAGGTTTCGGGAACAATGTTGCTGACGTGCAGCGTTCGGCCGAGAATCAACGGGAAGCTCGGGCTGGACAAGCGTAGTTGAACAGAGTACCTCCTGCCGAGGAGGGACACGTGCACGGCCGCCCGGTAGTTTGTCCCTCTGGGACCGGGCAGCGTGTCAAGCTGCGCGGAGAACCCCCACCAGTCGAATCGGGTCGTCCGGGGTAGTAGCTTCGTTGGTTGCGTGATTGTCCGTGAGGCCGGAATTGAGTCTGAATACTGCTCCTTCAAGTATCCCTGCTCGATCTCGGATAGCCGTGCTTGAAGCACCGTCGGCGCCAACTTCGAGTCAGCTTGGTTGATCACTGCCATCTGGATGACCTGCTGGCCGAGAATATCGCCCCTTTCGATTTTGTCCAAGGTGGCTTGTTGTTGAAGCAGGATCTTGTAAATGACCCGACTGATTCGCCTGAAGGCACAGACATTGTCATTGATCAGGCTCTTCCCGACTGTGGCGAAAGAATGACATGTAACTTACAGTTGTTCCATCGACACGATCCCTTGAAGCGTACTCTCGACGGACTGAAGCCGGTCTTGCAATTGCTCCATGAGTTTCTTGTCCTTAAGCGCCCATCTCGCCTTGCTCTTCCACGTGTGTGGCTCCGGGCGTAGGGGGAAAGCGGTTTCTATATCGGAGAGGAGACTGCCTGCGATTGAAATCGCCTTCTCCAGCGAAGATTCGTCCGTGGCTTGTTGCTCGGGCTCATGATGGGTCTGGCGCTTGGCAGTATTCTCAAATGGCGATGGTACGGCCTGTTTTCGCGAACCTAGCGCCGTGATTTCCTCCCGGAGCAGCAGTGCATGCTTTCGAGCGGTGCACATATCCTCATCCGCGAGTTGATAGTCGTCCCTGAACTGAGAGATTGCACTATTCAGCCTTGAGACGCTGTCTAAGATGCCCACCACACCGGCCGTGATCGAGAGCGGGTCCATTGTCAACTGAAGGGATTCATACGGCAATTGGATTTAGACTTAGGAAGACCCGCCGCGGTGAGCAAAGGTCAACAACTCGAATGACATCTCTGTCTGCCAGGCCACCGGAGCGTCATTCTCGTAGCGGGATTATATGCGTGCCACCGGCTGCATGACTTGTAACATCGGCAGCCAACGCGGGTCTCCCTGACCTTAGGCTCGACACTTTGCGGCTGAGGGCCATATCATGCGATGATTGGTCGAATAAGTGATGAGACAGTCGCCGTGCATGGAACAGCCCCCTCCAGCCAGGCGGCAATGGAAGGCTTGCAGATATCTGCAGACAGGAGCAAGCTGAAGGGAACCGGGGCAAAAGTGCTGAAATCTTACACAGGTGTGTCAGGACGGTGAGTGTCAAACCATTCTAGGAGCTGAATTGCTTTCCATCGATCCCTGGACCTCAACATGCTTCCATTGCCTGATCTTGACACTGCACAGCAGCAAGCCTATGGGTGTCCAACTGCATGAACCAGTTGCTTATTTCTTTTGCTTAGTTGATATGCTGACCCAACTCTCAAAAACAGTAGATATCGACAATCGTAAGTATCATTCCACGGTATTGGAAACAACCGCGGTTTCTTGCTATAATGTCCGAGGCGAAGTTTCATGTTTCTGACCTAGCCGACGACGTCGTGTCGTGTCTCAACTCCCAGCCTCAACACGTTCATCTTCTTTCTACCATGACATAGTCCTCAACGGCAACCAAAAGAGAGAAATCGAGTCCCGAACGGCCCCTGCAATGAGTGCTGTCAGAGTGGTGCCAGGAGCAA
Organism: Coniochaeta sp. PMI_546; assembly: GCA_021432605.1. Classification (NCBI taxonomy): domain Eukaryota; kingdom Fungi; phylum Ascomycota; class Sordariomycetes; order Coniochaetales; family Coniochaetaceae; genus Coniochaeta; species Coniochaeta sp. PMI_546. Next base: position 285,651 of record MU271157.1, on the reverse strand, counting down.
CGACCGTACTCTCAAGTGCAAGGATAGTTGGGCGTAACGATCTTTTGTCGGGCGTTGTTATAGGCTTCCGCGAAGCTGCATACCGGAATGTTCACCAGTCCCGGAGCATTCAACCCTTGGTTGATGATATCTTGGACTGACTTTGGGTCGTATGCATTCGTCTTTGCCCAGCCATTCTTCTTGCCGTTGGCCTTCCAAGCGTTGACGGCGCTATAGGAGGCGGAAGATCATCGTGTTAGCCCATCATGGGACAGGGGTTTGGGCAATCGGGAAAAGCGACACGTACTTGTTCACCAGCTGATCGCGCGTGATGCCGTCCCACTTGCTCTCGAAGCCGCTCCCGCCGAGCTTCGAGATACCAGGGAGCGTTCCAAAATCAACGGAGAGACAATTTGCCATGGGAGGTACGCACAAGCCTCTTGAAGTCGAAACGCTGGAGATCCAGTACGGCTCCAACGACGGCGAGCAAACAAAGTTCTGAATGCCGTCGTCGTGGCTCAGCGTCGCGCTTAGGCCGGTTTTGGTGGGATCCCACTGCAGTAATGTCCCGCCATTAGCACGGCGGTTGACTTGACATCCTCAAAGGCGGGACTTAGACCTACACCATCACATCCGGCGGACCCTTTGTCCTGCGGAACACCTTCACTGGTGCTGCCGGGACATCATGGTCAGTATAGCACACAAAATTCAAGTTAGACAAAGCGCAGGGGCAAAGGCTTACGCTATAAATGGCTGAGAAGTGAGAAAGGGAAGTGGTTAGTAAGTCACAGGTTTGATAAGGCGGATGGGGGCTCACCGAATCCCCCTTCGACGACCTTTTCCAAGCCACTGGGATCATGTAGACCCAAAGTGCCTGCTCTAGCAGCGGCACCGCAGCGTCACGCGCCGATTCGACACCCTGCGCGCCTTGAATCGCCGCGCAGTGGTCAATAAGCTTGTAGAGCTCGCCCATCGAGGCGTCGCTTCCGTTGAAAATATTGCGAAGCCGGACCATGGTCAAGTTCTTCATGGTCTGGATTGTGTCCCCCAGAAAGCTTGTGATGTCATTCTGCGTCTGCAACGTCTCGAGACCGCTTCATCAAAGCGTGAGCATGTCGTCGTTGGCGAGTCGGGCATGGAGCTTGGGAACTTACATATCACTTGCTTTCGTATCCTTAGCTATTCCGATGCCATTAGTAACCAGATTTGTCACCTCGTCCTTGGTGATGAGCAACTCGGGAAAAACTAAGAGGATAGTACGCTGTTAGCAGTCACAGTCTCCGACTCATTTAGACATTCTTTTCCTCAGTGAGTGACGGCATGGCGTTGCTTACTTTTCCCCCAGAAGGGCGCGGACACGACACCGAACACCGTACTGACGACATCGAGTCCAATTTCGGCCGACAACGAACTGTCCCACACGGGGGCAAACGTTTCGGAAAACTTTCCGATGTTGAAGATCATACTCACCGAGGCGGTGAACAATGCGTCGTATAGCGCTTGGTACATATTGTGGATGCCGACCATGCCAGTCAAGATCACGCCGCTGTTATTGCTCGAGTCAGACTCACTTCGGAACACGGAACAGCCTCAGGGCCAGCTTATACGCACCCGGCAGCAGTGGTAGGGGGTCCGTTGACGGCGTGTGCTACGCCGCAGGCAATGGTGCCACTGCAGTCGGTGTTACCAAGGCTGCCGCACTCGAAAAACGTAGGGCCGTAAAAAAACCCGCTGCACAATCTGCTGAAGCTATAATTTTTGTAGGTATCATCGTGGGAGGCACCACTTTCGAAATATTTGAAGTCGTTCCACGCGTCGTCGGCAAGCGATCTGTCCCAGTCTGCGGGACCAGGGATTGTAATTATCGGAGTCGATGATGGCAGATTGCAGGGAACGGTCCGCCAGGGCCCGGCTGGGTCGTACTATCTTCACCATTCAGCCCCATACGCTGTCTTCTAGGGGGCATACAAAAAGCGGGTTTGGGAGGAACGTACATTAAAGTGAGTAGGTATAAAATTACCCGACGAGTCGAAGCTCCCGAGCTGATAGTCCTTGCATGCCGGGTTACTGTCTCCAGGCAAAACGGGGGTGACTTGATAGTTCATGTTGTAGAAGCCCTGGGGGCAGCCTAGATCAGTACAAGCAACGCCGTTGGCCGAGAAGTGCACATTGCCGGAACCGTCAACAACCTTGATTCGCTGCGTGCCGGCTTTGATTGACGAACAGGACCCATAGTTGAGCCCAGCGACGAGAGGGTGATCAACATCAAGCTTCTGGCCGTCGGTATAACAGCGGACGACAAGACCAGCGGCGCTCGGATCCACGACAAGCGCGTAGTTGATGACATCCTGGCCCGTCTCGAAGTTGTCAGGCTTGTTGTAGAATTTGTCGGCCGAGCCACCGCAGGCGGCTCCCTGCAGAATGGTCTTGTACCACATCGCACCCTCGACAGGCTGTGCGATGGGCCTCATGTCAGCAGCCTTGCCGCCGGCTTTCCACGTGCGGATGAAGGAGGTGTGTATGCCTTGCCAGGCCGTGTGCGGCCAGTTGTATTGGCCACCATAGACTAGTGGCCTGATATCGGTGTTCTGCTCGGGCCAGCTATTGCCTTTGACAGTTCAGTGATTCCCGCCCACATGCCGGGCAAAAGCAACGGGCAAGCATTCGGAAGGAAACTTACCTATGTTATGGGACTCGGGGAAATCGTTCTGTCGATGAGATTCAATAAGCGTGCGAGACGGGGAGACGGCAAAGCCTACTTACCCAAGTAAGGACTTGAATGTAATCAGGCTGGATCGCCATCTTGAGTATGTTATCCATTCTTCTTGGCATATTAAGCTCGCCGGCCCGATACACATTAGCCCCATATGCGTTTTTGTATTGGATCGTGCTCAAGCCCATCATGTAACCGTGATTGTTGTGGGACTTGGCCGCGGCAATGACTTGTACATCTGGAGCGACGTCTCCTGCAAAATAGCCACCGTAGCCAAGGCGGGTAGATGATACGGGCCAGGCAGTCTCCCAGCTAAAGATGCCGTCCGTGATGTTGCCCCAGTAGTACCTAGTAGTACTCTCAGTAAATTGCGGCATGGCAAAAGGTAGGCTCCACAAGCCAGTGAGGCTTACCACCATGCATCAGAGCTACCGTAGTAGCCATTGGTGTCATCAATATCAGGAATGAAGTATATGGGAACAGGAAGCTGTTGTCTCCAGTCTGTGAAGCAACATCAGTGTCAGGTCATGCCTTGGCGATAGGATACGGATGAGGCGATGAACTCTACCGCTGAAGTTTTGCCAAACGAAACCACCACTGGAAAATGTGGACACCATCGGGTGGCCATTGGGTGTGTCTGTGTACCATGCTGGATGCGTGAGGTATTGCGACAAAAGTCCATGATAATCGAACATCTGACATGAATCAGTCAGGGTGTCCTGAAGTAAGAAAGAGGACAACATGTATGGTACTGACTCCGTAACACTTGCGATTCGCCTTGAAACATCCATCCCCATATGCGTAGAGGTCCATAGAGATGTAAAGCTTGAAGTTTCCCACATACGCTGCGTAGCCAAACATGGAAGACATTGCATCAGCAACGAAAGGGGCACCTGGTCCGCGATGTTCAAAGCAAAGCCATCGAGCCTATTTTATGGCGAGTCAGAGCTCCAGTAAGCATACGGCCTGGAAGTGTTGGAAGCTAGAGCCTACTTACCCAATCTTCTTGGCATTGTCGATGTCTTGATGAATATGGTCTTCAGTGGTGGTGCCGACCTAGAGGGGGGTCAATAAAATAAGGTTCTTCGCCGCCAGTACCGGTATGACATGGTCGAAGGTTTCCAAGTCGTCATACCATATAGTGTGCGAATACCGCCTTTGCCTGAACATTGCCAATGAGGGACAATGCCGCCACGGCTGCCAGAGACAAAAGGGTCCGATACATGCTGTGAAGTCTGTAGTAGATACCAAGAACCAAAACAAGTGACTCTTCAACCGTCGTACCATGCGTAACATCTTATAGTCCATCATCTTGGAGTGGGTGTGTGCTCTTCACCCCCTGAACCTATGTCATAATACTCGCCGCCGAGCCACGGATTACGGGCTAGGTTAGGAAGGTCATCTAGCGAACTAAACTGGACCACACACTACCAGCCTGGCAGTCATCTAGACGTGAAGCCTTATAGATGAGCCTCGTAATGGTTGTCTGTGGTATTCAGCAACACCTGGTTGGCTAGGTTTACGCTTTCTAAGCGAAGGATCTAGTTCGCCCTGTCGATGCTAAATGTCTGCTTAGGCCTTGTCTTCAAAAAATGATGCTAGCACGGGTGCATTGACGGATTAGGGCAATGGTGAATTCCGATCTAACGCTTTTCCATTCCAGACGTAACCTAGATCGCCATGTTACATGTAAGGAGGAGATTGGGTTGATTGGGTCACAAGTGAACCCACAAAGTCAATACCACTCAAGAGGGTGTCTTGTGTCGGACTGTGCAGCAATCCACCAACACATAGACTAGATGTCCCACGAGCGGGATCGGAGTGATCGAATCCCGGTCCGGCATCTGTGCCAGGCCGGATGAAGATATTATTTTCAGGCCATTCTAATTCGATCGACCTAAAACCAATGAATGCCATGTCTCTGAAAATGGATAATGGGTTTCTTCACATAAATGCCGGGTTTATTGCTCCAAGCTCTACTCAGCCCATTACAACTCTCTCAAAACGGCATATGCAACCACAACCCTTGCATCTCAGTCAGCACTACGCCTTCAGTCTGTTCAACAGCAGGTGAGATCACTGGGAAACTTGCTCGACATCTGAATTCATCTCGGGAAGAACGGCAGTCACTGATATCCCTTGTCGAGTCCGGGGCTTACGGTCAGTCAGTGTTGGTGCCATGGATCGGATCCAGGATACCGGTATCCGTCGATACTGATCGAAACACTAAGTCTTGAAATAATGATTGGAGGAAACCGAAGACCTGCTCAAGAGCTGCACTTGACCGTGCGGCCAATAGATGTCTTGGTAATAGTCGCAGAACTCTAAACGATCCTTATACAAAGCTTCGCAACTAGGATGGCTTGCCTCGCTGAATCCACGAACCCATCACCAAGTACAAGTAATCAAAGATCGGAAAACGTGACATACTCAATACTGGCCCATTTGCGCCTTATAAGTCCTGTAGCCCTAGCTGGCCTTTGTCAGGTGTTGTATCCCCGTCTTCGTCTCCGTGTGCTCGGTATTCAAGCTTCGATGCTTGATGAATACACTGGCAACCATGGTGACCGCCGCCAAGCAAGTGTACAATATGAACAAATTCCTCATGCTCCATGCAAAAGCCTCCAGGACCACTTGACGTTGCACAGTATCTGGAATCAATTGAGTGATGCCCACGTTTGCCGCTGCCTGGCTACCTGACAGGGCCTCAAGAACAGTTTCGTTGAATCCGGCGGCCACAAAGGTCGAATGCCGAGCATCCATACTATTTTGGAAGACCACACCGCCCACCACGACAGACAAGGCCATTGCAAGGCTGCGAATGAAACCCAAGCACGCTGTAGCAGCCGCAGTCTCAGCCTGGCTCACAGTGTTCTGGATAGCAACCATGGGGCCTTGGAAGAGAAGGGCAGGACCGAAAGCACCGATAATCTCCAGTCCGATGACCATGGCAACAGAGGTCCCGGTTCCGAGGGTTATGTATAGTCCTGTCCCCAATGTCATGAGCGTCACGCCAGCCCATATGGTCTCCCTGTACCGGCCCGTGCGATGAATCAAAATGCCGTTCAGAATTTCCAGGGCGGCTTGCATCCCGATGAGTGGTAATAGAAGAAGACCAGACCGGAGAGGTGAGGCTTGTTGTACGCTCTGAAAGTATAGCGGCAGGTAATATTCGATGCCTATAAGAACCATGGCGTGCGCGAAAGAAATAAGGAAGATCGCATTATTCGCAGAATGTGTGAAAATGGTTAGCGGCATAAGGGGATATGTTGCTAGCCTTTGCTCGCCGAATAGAAAGAAGCCGAATAATAGCATGCCGAATACTATCAAGCAAATAACTTTTGGGCTACTCCAAGGGGATAGCACACCGCCGAAATTCAGTCCGAAGAGGACTAAGAGGGTTGCTGCTAGGATAGTAAAGGTGCCGATCCAATCCAGGGCTTTAAGCCCGTCGCCTAGCTTCGTTCGCGGGTTGTGTACATCGAGGAAAAGTAGCAAGAGGATGAAGGTTAGGCCACAGATAGGTAGGTTGATCCAGAAGCACCACCGCCAGCTCTGGAACTGTGTGAGAGCTCCACCTAGAAGCGGTCCGGCAGATCCAGCCACAGCCCATACAAAGCCAATGTAGCCCAAATACAATGATCGCTTCCGCACACTGAAGAGATCTGAGATGACAATGATCACCAATTGCATCATACCGCCGCTAGCGACGCCTTGCAACGCTCGTGCAGCAATGAGCATCGGCATAGTGATGCTCAGCGCCGCTAGTATGCTAGCAGCTGCAAACAAACCGACTGCTGCAAGTAGCAAGGGCTTGCGACCCCAAATATCGCTGCATTTTGCCCAGGTCGGTCCCGTGGCGGCGGTGGCTAGTAGGTATGCACCGCCAATCCAGGCGTACCCTGAAGCCGAGCGTAAATCGGAAGTGATTGTCGGGATAGCTATTGAGACAATGGTCTGATCGAGGGCGCCTACAAAGAGTGCGAGCTACGAGAATTTGCTACCCGTTAGCTTGTGTGCTCCGTGTCAAGTCAACATGTGTATAGCCTAAGGGCAGAGGGCCTACCTACATAGAGTGACGACAAGATGGCGTACAGCCGCAGCTTTTTGCGGACTTTGGGGCTTTCCGTCAGATCAAATGCTTCAGCGGGGACACCACTGTGAGAAGCGTCAGCGGCGTCACGGTCCGCCGAGACTTTAGCGAGTACTGGAGGAGGCTCGGTCGTCGTGGAGATCTCCATGGTCATCTTAGTATGTTCCTCTTAGACACAACTCTGTCATTTAGGAGCTTTGCGTAGTTGTCTCGAGTCCTGAGCTCGAGTGTGGCGGGTAGCGGTGTAATATAAGGCGGGCCGCCTCTAGGAATTGCCGCTCTCTGAAGGTCTGGGGTCCGCATGTGTTGTGGGGCCTGACTCAATGCTTGAACGGAATCCTCAACGTACTGTACATCAAATCGGTGACTCACTACACAATACGATGCATCCCGAATCTTACCCTTGGTCATTTCCATCTTCGTGAGTGGGCCCGTGCTGGTGCTGCCTTAACATACGGCGAATCTTCTTTTGAATCCATGAATTAAGTTGATGTAAAAACTCCTCTCATAATTTTTTCGTCCTTACTAAGAGTCGTTTCGTATAATTGTCCCCTTAGGAGGAGAGTACTGTCACGGCGACCTAGGAGCCACTTGAATAGCCACAGACCCTTATACGTCTTACATAAGGGCTATACGCAAGGTATAAAAGACTTAACCTTCTTCCATTTTAATATTCAAGGTAACTCTTCTTCCGCTATCGTTTCCGGACCCTTCTTCGATCGTCCCTTCGGCTCCTTATTCAACCCCTTCTCGTCCTTCAGCTTCTTTTTTTCTCCTTCCCACTTCAAGTCCTTCAGTTGCCGCGACGGAGGTCGCTTCTGAAGCAGGTCTTCCGCGTCTCCGCCCGCGGCTATCGTTCCTTGCTGTTTCCTACTCTTATCCTCCTTCCTCTTTTCTTCCTTCTTCCTTTGCTGCTTTAGGAACTGAAAGGAGTCCAAACGTCTGACAAGCTCGGCTGTCTCGGTGGCGCCTCGATAGGGGTTATGATGAGACCGGTCCTTGTCATCGTCCTCATCCTCGTCGTCCGACTCGAGATCGTCCGAGGCGAGCTCTTCCTCTTCCGAGCCGGCTTCCGACGAACGGGAATCGTCTTCCGAGTCATCGACTGCCAAAGGCTTGCCCAGCGCTTGTTTCTTCATCTCATGCTTGACCAAGACTTCGAAAAGCTTTTCCTTGCGAAGCTGACTATAGCCCTTGACCCCTTCCTCCTTGAGCTTCGCTTTCAGCTCAGGAACCTTCCAGTGTTTGAACTTTTTCTCAACGGCCTCCCTCGCCTGCTGCCTCTCCTCCCTCCTCTTCTTCTCGCCCTCCAGCCGCTTAGTCTTGGTGCCCACGCTCTCGGGATCGCTGAGGTCCTCTTCGTCCCTCGCCAGCCTCCCCTGCCCATACAGATTGTCGCGCGCGAGCTTCTTGAGCTTCGCCTCCAGGGCCATCCTGGCCCGGGCCACCTTGGGCGTCACCCTGGTCCGCCGGGTCTCGTCCGGGTCGCCGGGCGCGATCCCGCTGTAGTGGCCCCCCTTGCCGTGCAGATCCCCCTGATGCTCGATCCAGATCCTCCGCGGCTCGGGACTGCCCTGCGGCCGGTTGATGGGCATCAGCCACCGCGACCCGTTCTGGAAAATGATCCCCAGCTGCAGGGGCTCCGCCATGCCCGCCCGCTGACCCCATCTTTCCAGGATGGAGGCCAGGTGGTCCGAGGTGAAGTTCCGCGTGTGGACCTCGTTTGGCAGGATCGTGTTGAGCACCTGGGCGGCGGGACCGTGGAGAGCCTCGTGGTGCAGCTCCTCGTCGGTTGGGCCGCGCCCCGCGGGAATGTCCGTCGCCGGGATCTGACGCTCGATGCTGTCGTGCAGGGCGAAGATGCCGCAGAGCAGCCCGTTGCCGTCGTTGGGGATTATGTGATAGCCGAGGTCTCTCAGGTCGCCCAGGTCCTCGAGGTCGTCGACGTCAGAGTCCGCGACGTTCTCCATCACCTCGTCCACGCCCTCGGATTCTGCCAGATCGTCGGAGAAGCTCATGGTGGACGTCTGTTGTGGCTGAGCTGTTGTTTCCGCAAACCTACCGAAGCGGCCCCCAAACCCGCCGAGGAGGTCTGCGCTTTGCTTTCTAGGGCGAGCCGGGGGGTTGAAGGTCCGCTGGGTATTGGTTCCCATCACGCCCAGCTGCTCGTCGCCCCTGAAAAGAACGAGGTTGTTCTTGAAGTTGAAAGGCGACAGATTGAAACATGCTTTGTTGATGTTCTGCATCACAAACTTCTTGGTGTTTACGTCTTGGATGTTAGCCAATTTCATAGGGTCGGCATACTGCGCGGGCGTGATGCGATCCAGGGGTTTGTTGTCGGCACCGTCGTCATCGTACGTAACCACGACCGTGTTGTTGCCTCCATTACTGAAGGTAAAACGTATCAGCCAGTAGGGGTTGCCGGCAACGATGATTTCTTGGTCGCTCATCTTGGCCCACAAGTCGCGCAAGATTTCGCGTATCAGGTCTTGGAAGTTCCTCATGGTGAGCAGAGCGTCCAGGAACTCGTCCGACTCCGGCTCATCCTTGTTCTCGCACCCTTCATATGCGGCAGCAAGATCGGCTTGCTAGATATCGGGAATGGGTCAGCGACGTCCATTTCACGAGTGTGTACCGTGCTCTCAATTGACAAAATCAATAATGGGAGGGAGAGGGGGGTCTAGGACTCACCACCTTGGCGTAATACGCCGCAACCTCATTCGCGACATACCAGTACGGTTTCTCGTCAGCCTTCTTCTTCTTCTTCATGCCCCCGATTCCCACAGGCTTCTGCTTTCTGGTCGTGTTCTTGGGCACGTATATTGCCAGGCCTTCCTTGAATCCCTTGGCTTCCTTTTGATACTCCTTGACAGTCTCTTTCATTACGCGCTGCTGCTCGGCAAACGTCCGCAGGAGAGTGTTGTCTGGATGCGAAGGCTCTTCGTCTTCATCTTCGTCTTCGTCTCCATCTCCAAGCGCTCGATGCGTCTCAAACAGCTGACCCAGCAGGCGATAGTGACCGACATTGAGGCCCGAGCCGAATTGCGTGTTCAGCCAATAAGGCGACCGGGTAGTGTAGAGCTTGCCTGGTCCTCTGCCAGCACCGTTCTGCATCCTCTTGAAGTAATCGAAGACATAGTACAGGACGTCCCAGGCTGCCGCCGTATATATCTTGTCAGCTCTCCTGCATTGACGATTCACCAATGTCGGGTTGGGAACCTACTTGGATGGCCGTATTGGTTCCCCGGCGTAACGAGGATGTTGACGGGCTTCAGGAGCTCCAGCAGCGTCCTGGTTAGGTCGGGACAGTTGACATTCTCGTTGGAAGAGCCGTGATGGTCCAGCTTGACCATGTTGGCAGACCCCCGTGGAAGCTGGTTCGATCCATTGTTTGTCAGGAACGGCACGAGACCTTGGGTCTCGGCGTTCGGATTCCCGTCTCCACCAGTGAAGTAAGACACCTTGCCGCCCCCTCTACCAGGCCAGTAGATAACGGCCAAGATGGACATCTCGTTTTTGGTTATGAATTTCTCTTTCTTGTAGACGATGTCCGGTTGTCCCGCCACCACGCCATTCGCGCCGACGATGCAGAAGCGCGGCTGGTCTGGCTGGGCAGGTGCCTTTCGGGGGATCTGCCCGGTCGCGTTGAACATGTGTTCTCCGGTGAAAAGATCTAGGCCGAGAAGCACGTTCTTTGTAACCGTCGATTTTCCTGGCTCTTGCAGATCTGGTTCCCTGATCCTGAAGTCGGGGATGCCGATGTGGGCCGGCTTTGGGCCACCGCAGTAAAGCAACGGCTTCTCCTCCCTGAAGTACGCGTCCCTGAACGGGAGTGTGACGTTGTTTCGGGTGACAGGAGGGTTGTTAATCCACAATGCCTGAACGCCGGCATAATGGTCGTGATCCCAATGTGTCACGACCCATGCATCAAACTGCCAAGTCCAGTTCTGGCGAGCCTTATCAATCGCAGTAAGCGCACGCAGGATCTGTTCCTCGGGGGTCAGTTCGTCGGAGGCTTTACCTCCATCCATAATGAAGGCGTGGATGATGGCCTGTTTCTTGGGCTTGTTCTCGTCCACCAGCAGGTGGACGGAACAGTCCCCAACCGGCACGGGTATTTGCCAGTTGTCGACTGCCCAATTTGCGCTGGTGGTACTCATTGTCCTGCTCGGGCCGCTGGAGACTGCAGAGCGTCCGCCGCTTTGGGGAGCAACTTGGCTCTATTTGGACCGCTTCGACCTGACGATGAATAGGACTGGTGGACAGGTGAGCTCTCGCGGCTACGTTGAAGTAAGAGCCGCAAAACCTGGAGGTGACTGGAGGTGACTGGGGGTGAATGGAGGTATGGGCAAGTTCGCAGTCTGGGCTCGAGTGCTGAGAACGGATTGTTTCTCGTGCTTGTTACTTGTCCCGAGACTCTACACGTGTACATGCGATTCATTGCCTCTGCCTCGTGGACGGGGTCGCCGCGTTGCACCGGACAAGGTGAGGTCCTCCCCCCCACGCTTCCCCCCTTGCACCCGAGTAACATCTTTGGCCTACAGGAATACCATCCCAGGAAGCTACCGCAGATCCCGGCTGCTCTCAGCGCGCTACGCATGTGCGACCTGAAAAGGATCGCCAAGATTGCACTGTGTGCACTGGTCCACCACACCCCTCCATTGGGCATTGGGAGCCCCGGTTTCAGCTCTGGCAGCTTGTGGTCTGGGCCTCTGGTACACGTATTGCCCCCCGAACTATTTGCAAGACTATTGAAGCCAGGACCCTGTTCTCCATTCGAGCTGGCGCCAAAACTCATTTCAGCTGTACGGATTACCCCGTGCTATCACTCCGATCCCACCAGAAATCCCATAATAAGCCCAAAATGAACTCGGGACCCTACGCCACACTCCCTTGCATACGGGTATGTCCTGTTCGCCACCGGTGATAACCCGGTTCGGAAGTCACGCGGAATCGCGCGACGGCCCATCCCCCAGTCGCTTTTCGGGAACTTGTTTGCGGGAGCTTTCATGCAGGATCCAGTCCATGACTATCTGGGGAGCATCTCGGTAGGTAGGCGTGCTCAGGTGTCAGGGGTGTCTGGACCTTACGTTGGTGTGCTGAACCCTTTCTGGGTTTGGTACTGCAATTCCCAGCGAGTTGATGATTTCTGCTGGCCGGCAGAGAAACGTAGATCGCCGCTCCATCCCACGGCCATCCTTCCTGTCTTTTGCTTTTGATATCTTTCTTTTTTCGGCCCTTCTTATCTTTTATTCCGCCAACTGTAGTCTCTAAGCAAGAAGTATCCGAATCAACACCAGAACTAGTCCCACATTAAGAAGCCCGGAGAAAGTGTTCAAGGTTTCAGGGAAGTAATCAATGATAGAAACTGTATATTGAATTATAAAAATTGTCTTGTAGAAAAACAAACAGTGAACCGACCATAGATGGTGAGATAAATATCCCTTCACGCCTACAGATAGTTAAATAATCACTTGCCCCAGATTGGCGCCAACTTATCAATGACATCTCCCTGGCAGCCCCAAAACCCCTTGAGTCCGACACAGCCATCATACGGGTAGTAATCGATCACCTCCCTGCCTGTCGGATCGCCAATCCTGAGGTTCTGCCCCGCCGTCGTCCAGACCTCGACGTACGCCACGCCCTCAACGTCCCATATCTCGTCGCCCTTGCCGAGCCGCACCCGGTTGATCCGCTCTTCCGGCGCCAGGTAGATGGTCAGGCTGTCCGCGACCGTTCCGACCGACCCGTGCTCCGTCTGCAGCTGGTAGTAGTCCACCTCGACGCGCCGGACGATCCGCTGCGTGCTCCACTGCACCATCTGGATCTCGATCGTCTTGGGCCAGAGGGACTCGGCCGACCGGTCGGTCAGCGTGATCGCGTCGTTGAACGCCCCGCCGCCGTCGTGGCCCGTCGCCCGGTCGAACCGGAAGGACGCGTACCGCTGCTTGTTGGCCTCCAGGTTCACGAAAGCCTGCTCCGCCGCCGAGAGGTGGGGGACGATGCCGTCCGCGCAAATGGGAGCCAACGACGGCGGAGCAGGTGGCGGCGGTGGGGCTTTCGACGCCAGGTTCTCGGCCTTGTCGACGACCACGTGGTCGAGCTGGTCCATGGCGGTCTTAATGGCGTCTGTGGCCGGCGCCGCCGGTGCCATCGTCTCCACAGGGTTGGTCTTGGCAGGGGCGATCACGTCGTTGACGAAGGAGAAGCCGGCTAGGAGAGCGGCGGCGTTGTTGTCGCTCGAGGACGACAGGCTCCACCCCAGCTCCGAGTCCTTGCGTATCGGGAGCCGGGCGGCCCAGACTTCGGGAGATTCGATCTCGACCGTCGGCGTGTATGACGGGTCGTTGTTTCTGCGGTTTTTGTGAGACGACGGTCAGCTTGTTTCTTTTATCTTTTTTTTTCTTTCTTTTTTCTCTCGCTCATGAGAAGCGGTTCCATTTCGGTCGGAGACACGTACAATTGGTCAATAACCCTGGTAATACGCGCCATCGCCGCCTTGAGTGCCTTCCGTTCTGCAACGAGTGCCTCAACCCCCAGGCCAACCGGGTTCTTGTACGGGCTCTTCATGAAAGACCCGGGGCTGGCCATGACGGCCTGGAGCCGAACAAGGTTGTTCTTGTACTCCATGAAATCGTCGAGTAAGTCGGAGGCAATCTGCGTCGCCTTCTCAAACTGAGGTACCCTGATGTCGTACCGATCGGCCCACTCGAGGAAGCTGCGGTTGTTGTCGTACTTTGTCAGGATGGCCCAGGTCCGCTGCGGACAGGAGGCAACCCGGGTCGGGAAGCCAGACGCTGCTTTCACCAGCGACTCGAGATTCCACTCCTCATTGTCTGTGGTCATAATAGGTACGGTGTGAGCTTCATCGGTGCAGGGCAGTGGATAGATTGGTGCTTGGCAGTGAAGCACAACCACCCACCTGGTTTGATCTGGCCACCTCCGGACCAGCTAACGGTGACTGTTGTCTCGGTCTCGCTCAGGCTAGCGTTCAGGTCGGCCATGCTTGAGCCCTCACTCAAAGTGAACTCGTTGTTGGCGGAACCATTCATTGCTCCCTTCAGACTATGAATCAGTAGATCGCTTGTCAGAACTGGTCGCATGGAACTGTAACCTGGGAAGGCCGGTTAAAATAAAACGGAAATCGAGACATACGCTGCTTCCACCTGGCTCTTCTTCGAGGCATCAAGAACCTTGATGGAAACAATTCCATGCAAGTCGCCGCCTTCCATGAAGCGTGCATTGCTGTTAGCTTGGCTGAGGAGAACGGACCCCGGGGCCAAAGAAGGGGTGGGGGGAACACATATCTGAGATATAGCAATCGCCGTAGTAGTCAAAGAACTTTTCGCTCGTCATCTTGACATTGTTCATCGGCTTGCTGGATTACAGTCAGCGATCAATTCTCTGGCCACTCCGCAACTTGTCCGGGACTTACAACTTGGGTTGCTTGATCATGGATGTTGTTTCTGTGAGCGCGATTTGCACGTCAGTGGCGATTAGCGAGACGGAGCTCTCCCTCGATACTTTCTGAAGACCAAGGAGACGTGAGGTTGACACATGACAGACGTACGGTTGATGACCTTGACAGAAACGACGGCGTTCAAGTCGCTTGCCGCAAACTTGGCCTCGTCAACGCTCAGCGAGTTTCCGGACGTCTCGATGGTTCCGGATTTGATGCTCGAGGCCGCAGAGATGTTCATGCTGCGGACGACATCCGAGATCTTCTCCACGAACCTCGACGAGTAGGACACAACCTGCGAGACATTGCCCACGCCGCCCGCGCGCACAGCCTGCGTCTTCAGTGAGTTCTCAGGAATCTCAACTGCTCCATCAATGCATGGAACCTGGAGGAACGAATTGTACCCCTGGCCCAATGTCATCGAGTCATTGTAAGGGGCAATGAGAAGGGCGACCATCTTGAACTCGGGATCAGGGCAGTAAGAGCCTCTACCAGACAACAACCGGTTTGCTCTCGACGTCGAAGGCGCGATGACCGCAGATGAATAATTGGGTGGACGAAGAAGTCTGGCACTTTGGCAATATCAATGTTGCCCGTCCTTGTCCGGGCGGATCCCACCGGTCCAGTTTGTTTGCCTTGACTAGTCTAGGTACAAGGCGACCAAAAGCGGATGCAGAATCCCCCAATTATTTCCCAAAGCGGAGAAGGCCAGCTGAACCAATGCCATCCCCGGGCAGCGGTCTGCGTCAATAGCGCCGGCAAGGCGCGATCCCGCTAGTCGACATCGCGGCCCGGGCCCCATCTTCCGCTATTCAGCTCCGCGCTAGCAACGTTCATTTCGATCTACTATGGTAAGTGTAGACTCCCTCCCCCGCCACACAGTAAGAGATAACACGGTGGGCGGGTCCAATAGTTTGGACAGCGTGACACCAATAATTGAAAGCCCGCAGATTGAGTTGACGCAATGCAGCGCGCTGTATCGTACCACTCAGCAGACGCGCAGACGGTTTACGGCAGTCCAGAATGCTGAGAAAAATGCTGAGGTGCCGAACATGGTTTTGTCAAAGGAATGTCATGAACCCCAACTCGAGGCTTGGTTAGCAGAGTGTGCTGCCAGACTGTGGCCCCCCGTTTAAAGTTTTCTGCCTTCTCGACTTACCCTCTGTTTTCAAACCAAGTCGTTTCTTAGTGTTTGCCCTCCTAACTCCTGTTGCCCGCACCCCATCATGCCTGCCCTCCGCCGCGTGGAAGCCCAAACACCACCGGCCCAAGAGCCAGTGGCCAAGCAGCCAGACCAGGGAAGTGTAAAGCCCGCGACCACGATGGCTGCGAAAAAGCCATCTAACAAGGGAGACACGGCGGGAGGCAACGTCTTCGTCA
This sequence comes from Coniochaeta sp. PMI_546, assembly GCA_021432605.1. Classification (NCBI taxonomy): domain Eukaryota; kingdom Fungi; phylum Ascomycota; class Sordariomycetes; order Coniochaetales; family Coniochaetaceae; genus Coniochaeta; species Coniochaeta sp. PMI_546. The sequence goes on along the minus strand of MU271157.1, from coordinate 270,027 downwards.
AGGTTCTCAGCCTAGTCGCTGGTCCTGGCGGCACCGACGAGGAAGATGTCCAAATATCGGAGATGCCCATCAGCACCTTGCAATTTGCCTCGTATGAGCATAAGCCCACCGCGTCCCTACCTTGGTCGGAGCAGGCGCTGACAACAGGGGATCAGGAAGGACGAAACAAGCTTCCGCACTGAGACCACATTGCAGGATGTTCGAACAAAGCTCCAGACGGTCCTGAAAAAGTCTGCCTTATTCCCATCAGCTAACATGAGATGAGTGAAGAAAGTGTTGTACCTGGATTGATGCGACGCTAACCGCAAAAGAATCTCCCTACAGGACACAAACTTTCAAGTTCTGCTCCGATGACTGCGCGGCTGTGCCCGAAGACATCTCTCTCGACGCTTACACTAAACTCCTGCACACATCCGGAAAGTCGGGCGTGAGTCGACCAATCTGCTTTCCGGGCCCTGGCTGTTAAGAGGCTAACCCTCAGAAGGATGGGATGCTACGTGTCTATGTTGCTGCCAGCCAGGAAGCCGCTGCCAGCCAGCTCTCCGTGCTGCTCAAACCTCCCTTCCAGCTCAAGTTCATTCAGATGGGAGACACTCCCAGCAACGCACTCAACATGGGAGCCTTGCACTCCTCTGCTTTCCAAGGCCAGGATCCGTCGCACATGCCAATGGGGCAGCTGCGGAGATTGATCGGCAAGATGTACGGACGTTCTGCCACTCCTGCTATCAACGGTTTTTGCTTTTTGTCTGACCTCGGATGTGAGTGAAACAGGTCGCCAAACCCCCAGATGCACTGCTTCTGCTCCTTGGACGGGTCTCTTGCGACGGATGAGCTTGCCCTCCGCGAGTACCTTGACCTCGATGTAAGTTCAGTCTCTCGGAACCAAGGACGGTACATGCACGGATCACAGGAACTGACACAGACTGTGTAGAATGAGCCCGTCGGGGAGTCGGATGGCACACCCTCCGTGGTCATTCGTTATCGCAAGACCGACGCAAAGGTTGCAGCAGGAGGCGGATCCAAGTTTCATGCAGCATCGGCCGAGGTGCTGGCAGCAATGGAGCAGATGAAGCCCGATCTGAGCTTCAAGGTGAGCTCTTTCTACTGATTAATGACCCGGTTTTTCGCGATAATATGGCAAGCTCAACAGTGTACACAGGATCGCTCGGCCGAGGAGATGCATGCCGATACGACGGGTTTCAAGGTGACCGAGGAGCTAGATGCTTCGCAATTCGCTGCTCATGAGGCTACGCCACTCAAGTACACCAGCCAGATGGACGAAGCGGACTGGGATGCTGTCCTGCGCAACTGCGCCCTTCTTTACGGCTGGAGGATCGATAAGAAGACCAGTCGCATGGTTCGAGCTACCACGCCGGCTTTCCGTCTTCGAAACAAGACCCCCATCCAGCCTCCAGTGGCTCCCAGGATCGAGGAGACCCCGGAACACACAGACTCCCACGAGGCAGCGATCGACGAAGACGACGCTTCCGAGGGCTCTATCTCCGGGGATACTTACGCCGATCCGGAAGCCTCCGACGAGTTTCAGGAAGCCGTTCCCGATAAGACTCTGGCAGCCCAACCCAAGATTGCCAAGGCACTCACTGCCGAGGACGTCAACGCGCCTATTCCAGCCAAGCTCGGCGCGGTTCCGTCCTACGTTATTAACGACAGGTCGCGGATTGAGGTTACCACGGTGGTGAGCGAATTTCAAGAGTCCATGGCCAAGAACCACTTCAGCAGCACCTCGGTGGAAGCTTCTGTGTAAGACTATAACATCCTCTTACTGATCACATTCTAGAAGAATGGCAGCTAACGAATTTTTGCATCAAGATCCGGTGGTTATGCCGGTTACTCTGTCGGTGTCACAGGTGGAGTCGCGAGCGAGTCGTCGTCTGGCCAGTCCAGTAGCAACAAGACGTATTCGAAACGGATGATTGCGAGTTACATGGTGAGTCGCGAGCGTGGAAAGCCATGAACATGTGCTCGGAACTCGTGGCTGATCGGGCTTGCCAGTTTCCCCGCGTGTCTGTTTTCCTAAGACCAGAGGACCTGGAGCCCACGCAGGAGCTGCGTGACGCCCTTGACGCTGTCAGGAAAACCAAGAATGTGAGTCTCGAATGAACCGCGTATCTAAAACCTACCATTTTAACGTCACCGCTTCTAGATCAACATGCTTCGGAATCTCTACCAAACCTTCGGCCATCTTTTCTGCCATACTGCCACTCTCGGCGGCTGCCTGCAGACAACCAAGATTGTGACGGGCACCGAACAAACCCAGCAATCCAAGGAGAAGGAATCCTTCAAGGCTTCTGTTGGCGTGGCCTTCTCCACAGTCAGTCCCCCACTGCAAGTTGCTACACGGATGACCCTACAGTAAACTGACTTTACTCTTACCTCAGCCCATCGGCGTCGGCGGCAGCGTCAAGACGTCTCATGAAACGCAAGACTCCTCCGAATCGTTCCAACGAAGCTCCAACACATCTGAATCCATGACTTTTGAGGCAACAGGAGGAAATTCGATCTTGGCAGCGAAGTACGTTGCAGTCAGTCTCCTAGCCTGAGAGTGTTGCTGGATATGTATCATCTAACGCATGACCCATGGCAGCCCACCAGCGTGGTCGAGTTCCGTGGCCGACTTCAACAATTGGCGCGTGATCGAACAGTCGGAGTTCCGCCCCATCTCGGACACCATCTCTCAAATACCGGGATATGGCCAGGTCCAGGCGTGGTTCTTTAGCGCGGTGCCCAAGCTGAGTCAATACGTTGTCATCCCCGAGTCTCGCGTGATACACGTCCGGTTCAAGGCACTCAGCCATTCCGAGAGTCCTGCTTTGGAGCGGATCACCGGTGTGAAGGTATTTACCCGGCATAACCTACATGACTTTTGGATTGTGCTCAGATGGTCTGATTATACCCTTTCCAACAACTAGACGCAGGGGTATCTCGGTCATAATCCAGATAGGCCCCCCAAGCCGATTCGCACATCCCTCGAGCGAATTTCGGCCCCGCATGAGATTGGCAGAAACATAAACTTCAATGGACCGTGGGGCTTCTCTGGCGATATTACGGTCAATACCCGCCAGGTCAAGACCATCGAGAACGAAGCGTTGTTCTTCCCTCACTGGTGAGTACATCCGTTGGCTGCCCATTATTGGTACATGTAGAAGGGAAAGGCGTGCTCATACAGATCTCTTTACGCCGCATAGCACTCAAGCACCTGTTCTCATGTTTCCAGGCGGGAAAGAAATAGGTAAGTCTCCAACTTGTTGATATTCTTTTTTTGCTTTTTTTCCCCCCTCTCTCGCAAAGTCATCTATTCGTTTTCTAAGCATCCATGATTTTAGGAACTTCGCAAGACCCAAGACTGCTGCAGACCGTCTGGAGGCTGGAGGTAGCCCAAGGCTACGCTGTACGTTATTCTCCCTCTCCTGAGAAGCCGCCCAAAAGGGAAAAGAAGACTGACCTGTCCCTAACAGCTCGGTCCCGACTGCCTGGTCTCCATCAAATCCTGCGCCCCCGTCAACTCTTCGTCTTCATCCACGTCTCAGCCCGAGTTGGGGCTCACGGTCTACCGCAACGCCCAAGGGCTCTTCCAGCCCGCCATTACGAACAGCGACGAGCCGAGCTACTGGCGGATCCAAGCCGTCGACCTGAAAAATGACAACAGCAGCAGCAGCAGCAGCTCCTCATCATCATCATCATCATCAAAGCGGAATCCTCACCGGCACGGCGACCTCGTCCGCCTGACCTGGTCCTTCGCCGACCAATCGAGCGGCTTCCGCGACTACTACGGCGACATCTACGGCCGCCGAAGCTACAGGCGCCCCGCGGAGCTCGGCCCGCACGACACCCTCTGTCTCAAGGTGCCGTATCCGCGATTCGAGAACCCGGAGGAGGAAGGGGTCGGGCTCGTCATGTCCACCGCGTTGACGCAGGAGGGCGTCTTCCAGTCGCTGAGGATCAGGCCCCTGGATGGGGAAGGGGAGTCGGTGGAGAGGACGTATAATCTGCATGATCTGTGCTGGCGGCTGGATCCAGTTGGTGAGTGGGCTTCTTTTCTTTTTCTTTTGTTTTCTCTTCCAGCCCTGTCTTTTTGCGTTTCGTTCTTTTCTCAAAACACCACCTTCTTGTTGCGACTTGTGTCTGCTTTTTTGTTGGATCCACACCGAACGAGTGATAGCTAATTATCTCCTTTTTCTCCCACAGGAAATGGTGGCGTTGGGGAGGCCGGCGATTTCATGAACGTCGTGACGGATGCACACGGTGCCGTGGAATCTTACATCGACAGGAAGGACACGCTTGCGTTGGCGCCTCCTCCGCCGTTCAGCCAAGGCTCGCCCGAATCTGTGGTTGCTGGTATGCTCCTCGGTCCGCTCGCGGCCCCCGTGTTGGGTGTTGTTTCGTCGGCTATTGGCAGCATTTTTGGCTTCTAGTCACATTGTGAACGTGTTGGATATCTATTCTCTTTGACTGTTTCATGCACTGTTACGCACCTCAATACAATGAGCTCGCAGGTGCCCGTGCGCCCTAATATCTCAAGTAGGTGGTAATTACTTGCAGGTAGCAAGGCATTCATTAAATCAACGCATTGTAAGCAACTGAGCGCAACACAGCAAACATGTGCAATCGATTGATCTATCCGATGTGAGATATTAAGCGTGAGCTAGTCGTAGTCTCGCAAGAGGCTTGGAGTGCAGCGGATCGATGACGTGCTCTGAGCGGGAGGGATAAGTGTTATGCGAGCGTGGGGTCAGGAGCGCGGTAGTTGACCATGCTAGATCGATACTCTGGAAGGACACGGAGGAGTGGCGACGGGAGGAAGAGAGGGCAACGTTGGTGTCGGCGGCTTCCTGCTTGGCGGCGGTGTCTCATGGTACTCATGCCGGACGGGGTTGGGCGTCATCAACTACGAGGTGGCCCTACCCAGCGGCACCATCACCCGGGAGGACACACAGTATTGATATGGAACAATCGCTTTTTGAACCAAGCCCGTGAATACTAGGTGGTGGGCTGTCCATCTCTTCTTGTGGCAAGTTTATCTGAAGCAATAAACGATGACAAGTGGCAGGTTAGGTACCCAAAGCAGAATCGGGACAAAACTGCAGTCGGGGGTGACGGTTGAGGTGAATAGGTGCCAAACGGCAGGGCGGCAAGTCATGGTCAGCCTATCCGCGCCCGGCCTGTTTCTTTTGTACCTTTGCATGCTCTATCAAGCTTCCAGCTCTTCCCATTTCAGCTCAAACAGTCTCATCAATTTGAGCCTGGGACCGGATGGCTCGGTAACTTTGTGATAAGTCACTGTTCTTGCAGCTGCTTGTCCATCCATGTTTCAAAATCCAGGCTGTCGCGACAATATCCAGTTCGACCATTGATAACCACGCATGAGAAGTCCGGTGGCGGCATCAGCCTGTTCTTGCCGATGACAGACACAACAAGCGCTTATCGGGGACCAGACAGTAGCTAGTTCGCATGCATGAGAGGCAAACGGGAACGCCACCGCTGTGTAGCTCGATCCCGCCAACTGTGTGAGGGCGCGCGGCCGATAATGTCATCATACGGATGACAACCATCAACTGCGAGGTTTGATTAATCACCTCCTTGACTGGCAGTAGCATATATATTACATTTCAGTACCGAGCATGAGTCATACGCCTTTGTACAGCTGGTTGGCGCAAGGATAATTTCAGTGGTAATCTCCTCTAGCACCTCTCCCCGAGTGGCCTCAGGTGACTGCCTCTAGATGCGCTCTAGGATTGGTTGGCTATAGGTGCTGTCTCTGCATCTGAAGGGGTTGTCTCGACGCAATCTTTACCATCAACCGAGCTACCTCTGCTCATAACAGAGCACTACCTTCGGTGCCGTAGCCCGGAGAGTACTCCCGGACATATGACCCCAGAAAGAAAAGCTTAGCGTGACATGATCATCACTATCTCGTCATAGTCCTCGAGTGTAAATGGTCTGGCCCTGCCCCGTGCAAGCTCGGGACGGATCTCGAGAAGGATCCTCTCTGCTTCTTGCCTTGCCTCTGCGGCACCAGCCGAATTACCGATCGAGGAGAGAAACTCGGCTTGCTTGAAGAACGTGCGTGCTCGCTCCCTTTTGTAGTACTTGCCTCCCGCAAAGGACTGCAGTGCTGTCTCAAACATTTTGCTATTTAATAAAGACTTGTTAGCGATGGGACCAGTAGTATACTGGCGAAGGATAGTATAATCAATCCACGAGAGAGAACTTACGATGCAGTCTCGGGTTTTCCCTGCTTTCCGTAGTACCCTCCGAGCTTAACACGCACTTGGTTGGTTCGGAACGAGCTGTCCCCCTCAGTCTTGCAGTAGAGATAAAGCGCAAGCTCCCAATCTGAAATTGCCTCCGCAATCCTCCCCGTCTTCTCGTTCACAACGCCAAGGATTTGGAGACTATATGTCGTCCTGAATGTGGGGTGGAGCAAGCTGCGTTAGCAACTCTCGTGATACGCATCGGAAGATTAGGACAACCCACTTCATTGACTCGGTCTCATGGTCTTCAAGGTTCTGCTGACGCCATTTCAGCATCTTTTCCAGGATCGGCCGAGCTTCTTCAGCTTTGACCGATAAGGCTCCAGGCATGGTGGTAGTCTGCCCAATGTGGCCAGTAGGTGTTGTCCAGGAACTCGGGTGTTTGCTCCAACAGGCTTCGCCCCTGGACTGCCAAGGAAATGGCCTCGTCATAATTACCATTCATCAACCGGGCAAGCGAGAGTTCCGTATAAGCCATTGCAGTGAAACTCTCATCTCGCTCCGCTGCCGGTTTGGCTTCTTGTACCAGTATACATTGCTTGAAATGTGCCTTTGCGTACTGTAGCCCTTTGACCCGGTCACCAAGACAATGATAGCTGTTGGAGAGTGACATCAGGATGTCAGCGTATTGCTCTGCCATCTCTGACTTATGCTCGTTCAGAACTTTCAAGGCCAAGTCCGCGAGCCAGAGTGACTGGTCCCAATTTCCGCGTTCTTTGAGGTGTCTATGTAAAGCAACTGTCAGTTGGGCCGCCGAAAGAATAGTGTTGACTGCTGATCAGACGACTTACATGCTGGCGCGAGTGATCAAAGTTGTAAAAGCTTCTTACGAAGCCAGTGTCAGCGCCGGGTTGTGCACTTGGAAACGAGCTGCAACCCTCGAGACGTGAGGAACGGCAGTATCGGCAACATGCCAGTCTATTAGACGGTGACCAAAAGGCAAAATACCTGTCATGCTGCCAATCGGAGACCAACAAGACTACTGCAGCCTGAAACGAATCAGCAAACTCTTCCTTGGTCATTTTCTGTCGCGCGACGTCTTGGACTACACGATGTACTGAAAGGGTCTTCGTGTTTTTATTTCGGCTCATCAGAGATGACTTGCTGAGCGTCGGCCTCACTTCATCGAAATCGCTGGTCAGGGGGTAACTTGTGACGACATGGCGAGCTTCGTTGTTTTTAAGCAGGCTCTCTCGGATACGGTCGTGGCCGAGAAGGCACAGGACTCGCAGTAAGGCAAGTGCTGGGGGTGGGAGAGCGTCCGAAGCCCAGACTGTCGGTAGTGTCTGGGCATAGGTTCCCTGGGTCATAGACTTGTCCGCATCCATTAGAATAGTCAAGTCCTTCTCGTGTCTAGATGAGGCTTCCTCGAAGGCGTAATCTTGGCATTCAATCATACCCGCAACGTGTAGGATGGCGATCGGTAGACAGTCCAGCCGCTTGACAAGTCGTATGGCGGTGTCCAACTCCCGCTGGGAACCAGCAGGGTACGTGAGTCGCTGAAGCAAAGCTGCCGCATCCTCGACGGCCGGAGGCAACAGGTCCATACCTGATTGTGGCGACAGATAGTGCTTGGCAAAAGGGTTCCGGCTCGTAAACAAGACGGAGCCGGGCCCTGCGAGAGGGGTATACTCTTTTAAGAGTGTCGCACTCTCTACGTTGTCAAACACAAGCAGCCACCGAGCGAGCTGTATTTGGTCCAACACGCACTCCTCCTGCTCTGCCGTCTCTGGAGGTGTCTTGTACGGCCTTGACAATCAGTTGAGGACCACTGTCTTGCTGGCCAGGCGATCTTTGGCTTGCCAAGGGGTGAGTAGCTGGAGATATACGGCAATCTCTGAGAACGCCTCATCCACCTTGACGCCAGTCTCTGCCGAAATGAAGAATGTGGCATCAAACAAATGCTGGCGAGTGCTCAAGTACTGTCTGGCCAGCTCGGTTTTGCCCACACCACCGATTCCGCAGAGCGCAAAGCTGCGAAGGCCTGATAGGCCATTGTTGCCCGACGGTGGCAAGAGTTTATCATCCAGGAGCTGGAGAACTTCGTCCCTCCCAACAAAGATCGACGCAGGAGGCATCGAGGCTGCCGCATGATAAGGCAGTTTCGGTCGGAATGCCTGGCCAGAAAGGTCCACGGCTGCATTTCTACCGGCGAGTTCGTTCTCTGAGGACACGAGGCTCCCGGTAGGTTCCGGGACCTCCCACTCCTCAAGTTCGCTGGACGGCCAAGAGACAGAGACTGGAGTAGCCAAGGCTACAACAGGCTCAACAGCGGTATTATCAGCAGCTTTTCCCAGACGTGGTTGTGAAGACCAATCTCTCACTTACAAGCTCCTTCACTGATCGTTTGCCGGTCTGCTTCCTGGGCCATAATACCGTCGATCAATTTCGCGAACTGATTCAGCACCTCGCTATGCGGTTCTAGTGTGCAGACACCGTCTTGGTCCGAGTTAGAGCCGATCAGAACCTCCTGGTTCACCGAAGTTCGGGCCAGCTCCTTTCCAACAAGCTGAAAACTGGTAAGCAGAGAGGATTACAAGAGCCATGCAGTACGTAAACACTCACAAGTTGTTTCTGGGAACCGAATATCCACGCCTTTCGTATCTTAGTCTCAAAGACAGACAAAACGGGAATATCCTTGACTTTCTCCTCAAAATGCTCCGAAATATCGGCAACAAGGTCATTTTTCAGCTCAGCTTGGCTGATAGCCTGCCCGTTCAGCTGGAAATAGTGGCGCAAAAGCAGAGTCAATGACCGCCACCTCTCCTTATCGTGCTTTGTAGTGTGAGGCGTGCCGAACAAGACCATTCCAGAGAGGCGGTGTTTCAGGTTTGGGTCATTGGGACCCTCCCAGACTATTCTTGTAGCCGCCTTTCAGAGGGCATCCAAATGTTAGTAGAACATAAAACAGGGAGGGCTTCGGGTCATTGGGCTTACCTTCTTGACGATTACACCACCTAGGCCATGACCAGTCAAAACAAGGGGTCTTTGGTTGAACTTTCAAGAGGTTAGCCGGTGCCGAAGGGTCTGATATACGGTCGTACGGACTCCGAATATATCGTTAGTCTTGGTCAGCGCTCCCACGAGTTCATCGCCACGCTTAATCAGACCAGGCCACACCTATTGGGTCGGCGCCCATTGATACTGAAACTCAATGACCTGTATCTTTTTGGAGTCTGACCGCGATGTATAGTCGTCGAGCCAACTGCAAGGTCGCTGTTTTCCACGTAGTTCTTGTACGCAGACTACGCTGGTTGGTTGTCAGCCTATAGCAACAATGCTAGGAATCAAGGAAACTTACTTTACGTCGTATTCCTCCCCAGGTTTCAGGGCTGCCGACGGAATTCGGCGCAAGACCGCCAGGTTGAGCATCGGTGGGATGCCGCCTGCAGGGCAAGTCTCGCTGGCAGAGATGGGCTGGTGCAGGCGCAGGCACGAAGGACGGAATAAGAGAGCAAATAGTAAGCAAAACGTTGTCGCGAGCGCGACGGCGATGACCCTAACCAGGAATTTCATAGCAATCGGTGCCAGAAGACCATCGCTAGGTAAGGTTTCTATCTCACGCCTGCTGTTGACATGCGAAATGGCTGGTGGAGCCAAACCTACCTACCTCTACCTACTAAAACAGGACCCCCAAGTTTGCCAAATTCCGACCGAATGTCGCAGAGTATGAAACCGTGTATCGGCATCTGCACCAAAATCCTGAGCTCTCCATGTTAGAATCGGACACGGCACACCTGGCAGAAGCCCACCTTGAAAAGCTGGGTCTCAACCAGCTTATTGGCAACATCGGAGGCCACGGAATTGTGGGAGTCCTGCGAAACGGATGCGGTCCCGCCGTCTTGCTGAGGGCTGATATGGACGCACTACCCATCAAAGAGCTCACCAGACTTCTCTATGCGAGCACCAAGACCCAAATAGACCGTTTGGGAAGGAGAACAACGTCATGCACGCCTGTGGCCATGACGTTCATGGGGGCCGCCGAGTTCTGTCTGCTGCCAGGGAAGCGTGGTCTGGGACGCTTATTGCCTGTTCCAGCCAGGGGAGGAGGACGGCGCTGGAGCTAGGAAGATGGTTGAGGATGGACTGTTCGACAAGATCCCGAAGCCCGACGTCCTTCTTGGGCAGCAAGTCGTCCGTACCGAGGCTGGCACCGTACAGTTACGTTCAGGCCCGGCTTTGTCCGCCTGCGACTGCTTCGATGTCCGGCTATTTCGGAAAGGTGGCCACGCCTCTTCCCCGCCAAATGCGTCGATCCAGTCTACGCCGCATGCTCTGCGGTGGTGCGGCTGCAGGGCATTGTCTCTCGCGAGGTTAACCCTGCAGACTAAGCCGTTGTGACGTGTGTGATATGTCAATTTCCAAACGTCCAAAGCAATCAATATTGTCCCGGAAACTGTGGATATAAAGGTGGATGTGAGAGCCTACGAGCCTGTCGTTCGGGAGCGTGTCGTTGGGGCAGTTAAACGTGTCATCCGCAGCGAGAGCGAGGCATCCGGATTGCTAAAGCAGCCAGAAATTTCCCAAACTGACGATATTCCGGCATTAATCAACGATGACACGTTAGTCAAGGGACTGGAGGTGTATTTAAGGGACAATTTGGCGAGGATGCCGTCTCGGAGATGGTGAGGGACACAGGAAGCGACGACTTTTCTATCTTCGCCGAAGCAGGGAACATCCCGTGCATGTACTGGAATATTGGCGGCGTGGATCCATCGGTATCCGGTGGTGAAACTTGACCAACTTCTTGGTTAGCGTGCTCGCTGCTTTTAGGGGCCCAATTCTCTCCGGCTCAGCTTCGGCTTCCCCTAGATCAGCCTTCATCCGCTCACATCAGCCCCTTTTCTCATCACATGGCTGAGCTGGTAGATTTTCACATTGGTCCCATCTCTGGTCCCAAACTTGGTCACCATCGAATCCTCGGTTTCACTTAGGATGCTCCCCCTTATAGAAGGTTTACGCGATATATCAAGGGGTACAATTCGGGGCCTGTCCCCGGATCTAGGCCCTGCGGTCTAGTCACCTACGAGGCTCCTTCTTGAAGGGAACCAGTATAACAATAGGTACGTCGGTACCTAAAGTTAGTCCGTTACTTAGGAGGTAAGTCAGGTTACACTTGTAAGCCTTTATAATAAGTAGAGGTATAACGTCAATATACACCGAGTGGGATAGGACACCGAGTAAGACACTTTTCGGAGTCGCCGCGACTACGCGACGATTTCCAACATAAAATAGCTATTCACCGAAAACTAGATTAACGTACTTGCATAACGAGTTGCGCAACATAACGAGTCGCGCACTTTTTACACTTTTCGGATCTTTCAACTTCAACATCAATTTCTCCCACAACATAACATGGAATCTCTTCTAAAAGAAAGCCGTATAACCCTTGCGCTCAAGGCTCTTACAAAAGACCCTGAACTTTCTATGCGAAAAGCTGCTAATCTATACGAGATCCTCGAAAGCTCGCTCCGCGATCGACGTGCGGGAAAGCAAGCACGGCGCGAATTACCTGCCAACCTTCGGAAATTGACCGACTTGGAAGAAAAAGTCCTTCTTTAGAGGGTACTCGACCTTAATGCGCGTGGGTTTCAGCCCCGGCTGTCCGACATTGGAGAAATGGCCGATCGTCTCCGTACGGCACGACACGCGTCACACGTCGGGCCCAGATGGGCGAACGGCTTCGTGAAACGGCACCCAGAGCTTACGACTCATTTCCGACGCCGAATCGATTACCATAGGATACAATGCGAAGATCCCGACGTGGTAAGCGCGTGGTTTCGGCCGGTACGGAACGTGATTGACAAGTACGCCATCCAAGAGGGGGACATTTACAATTTCGATGAGACTGGGTTCCAGATGGGCATATTTTCGGGTGTAAAGGTCGTAACAAGCTCCGAACGCCGTGGTCGACCTCGTACGAAGCAACCTGGCAATCGGGAGCGGGTTACAGTGATCCAGGCTGTGTGCGCGGATGGTTGGGTCGTGATGCCATGCTTCGTCGTTAAGGGAAAAAACCACCTCCTCCCCTGGTACCAGAACAGCCGATTCCAGCCCGAATGGAGAGTCCTCGCAAGCGATAATGGCTGGACTATAAACGAGATTGGTCTTGACTGGCTGAGACATTTCGATCAGTCTACCAAGCGTCGTACGAGAGGGGTACATCGACTGCTTATTCTTGACGGCCCATGAAAGCCACCACTCGGGCGACTTCGAGGATTTTTGCAAGGCGAACAACATCATTCCACTTTGCATGCCTCCTCATTCATCTCACTTCCTTGAGCCTCTCGATGTTGTGTGTTTTAGTCCGCTCAAGGCCTCATACGGCAAGCAAATCGAGCGGATGATGCGGATGCACATCATCCACATCACAAAGGAGGACTTTCTCGACGCGTTTTTAGAGGCATTCCACGCCTCGATTACGGCAAATAACATACAGGCAGGCTTTAGAGCAACTGGCTTCGTCCCTTTCGACCCCGAATTGGTAGTTTCTCGCCTCGACCCTAAGCCAATTACAGTATCTCCGAACTCGCGTTCCGGAACAGCCACATCTTGAGTCCCCCAAAACTCTCTCTAATGCGTACGAAGCCGGCCAGAGCTCGAGCACCCTCAAACGGAAGATTGAAAACCATCAAGGTAGCTCGTTAACTCACATTTTCGATGTCATCGACTTGCAGGCCAAAAGTACCTCGAAATTGGCGCACGAGATATGGTTGCTCCGAGTTGAGACCAAGGAGCTTCGTACGGCAAATGAGCGGCTAAGCAAAGCGACGCAGGACACAAAGAAGACGTTTGCAGGATAGAGGATCACTTAGTTTACAAGAGGGGATTGATTTAATAGCCGATCGGGGACTGGGTAGTTAAGATTGTGAGGAAACGTCCGGCAGTGGTGGCTGTATAACGGTGTATGAGCCACGCGTTCGGCTCTGCAGGAACTGCAAGAAGCCCGGCCACAATGCACGAACTTGTCAGGCAGTTTGCGAGACCTCTGAGGACAGTGACTCGGAGTAGTTTCGATCAGTTTGAGGTGTTGTGGTTGGATTGACTTATGGAAGGCGATTGATGTTTAAGACAAGTGCGCGACTCGTTATGCTGCGCGACTCATTATGCAAGTACGTTAAGTATAAAGTATGTATAAGCGCTTATCGACGACTAGGCGCTAAATATTGGGAATACCTACTCTTCTGCGCGTATCAGGGAGTATGGAAGATCATGGAAGGCCGTGAGAAGCTTAGGACAAAGTGTCATCCTAGCCGTAAGCACCTTGGGTGATCGAACTGACAAGAAGCAGAAGCTAATTATGCTTATAACTGTACGATATACGAACAATTTACGCGTAAAAAAGATCCGGGAGTGTCGGATGTACCCAACGTTTCCTCCACGTATCTCTGAGAAATAAGAGTCAAATGTACTATATACTGAATTATTTCTTAGGCTGGGGTGCTTGATTATGTATCGCTTTCTGTGGCTAGTAGTTGCAGTCCTCTCAACCCGAGATAACTTCTGTTACAATGATTCAAAAAAGAAAGATAGCTCGCTATTACAGTCGATACGCCAGAATCTTCCGCACTCGTGCAACAATATACGCGTGCCAGCACGTAATTTAACATGAGAACCACCTTTTCCTGGCACAAGAATCTACTGCTTCTCTTCAGGCAACCCCCTCCGATAAAGCCAATTCGCAAAATTTACCGCCGGCTCGTCAAAAGCCCGCGTCGCTATCTCAGCTAGCCAGAACGTCAGCGGCAGCAGCACGACCTGCGGCACCAGAAACCACCACTCGAGCCCGTACACACCGCCCCTAGACATCTGGAACCGGTCCACCCACCACGGGATGTTCTCCTCCTGCAGCTTCCCGTGCCACCCGGTCGCCGTGTACAGCCTGTCGCCCACGATCCAGAGCACCGGCCCGTGCACTAGGTATAGCGCGTACGACACGCGGCCGAGGTACTGGCAAAAGCGCGTCTCGAAGAAGCGCTTGAGCCACGATATCCGCGGCACCGACGCCACCAAGAGCACGGCCGCCCAGGCGAGGTAGAACCATTTGTAGTCGAAGGAGGCTTGCGGCTTGAGGTACGAGAGGATGTACCACCCGCGCGTGTCGTACAGCTCCTGGAGGTCCGGCGAGTACGAGGGGACGCCGCCTAGGTAGATGCTTAGCGCGAACATATGGTAGTAGATGAACTTTGTATACGGCTCAAACCGGGCAAGAAAGTGCGGCAGCTCTCCTTTGATGGCTAGGAGATCGAGGTCGGCGAGGAGTAGGCCAGCCATGAAGACGGCCCCGTACCACCCGTCGACGATATAGATGAAGTAGAAAATCAAAGCTATCTCGCCGAGAAGTCGTGATCCGGTCCTCAGTCGCGAGAAGGCCTGAAGAGCCGTGTAGACGATAACGGACCCCTTCATCTCGGTGGGAATGGACCAGGTGTGGTAGTTGTACCAGAACCACGGCAGCCCGCCTGTATTGAAGACGAAGCTGAAGTTCTTGAACTCGGCGTACCAGTGCCCGATCTCGTCACGGAGATTGCTCTGCTTCTTTGCAGGCTCGATCCACATATCGCCGAACACGTGCCACGTGAGCATGAAGATAAACGTGGTCGCCGCCAGCGGAATGTACAGCCTCAACCACCGGCGGAACAGCGCGGACGCCAGGTTGTCGCCTAACTTAACGAAGTCGCTGCTGTATATCAGCGACAGCGGCTTGGTCGACAGCACGTAGCCCGAAATGACAAAAAAAGTGGCCACGGCGAAGTGCCCGCCGGTGAAGAAGGTGCGCACGCCGTGAAATGTGGCAAAGGCGTACTTCTTCTCGTACCCGAAGCCTCTCTCCAGTAAGGCCACATCGTGGACCGAGAGGACATGGTGGTGCCAGTAGACAATGAGAGCGGCGAAGCCCCTTAGGCCATCTAGGTAAGCCGTGCGTCGGGGCTTCTCCGGCGGCCCGGTGCTGGGATTGGACCAAACTAAAGACCGCAAGCGACGGAGATAGTGCTTCAGTGACCGGACGGACGTCGGCGGGTCCTTCGGTTCCCAGTCCGGTATTGTGTCGCCGTTCCAATCTGGACGGTCCAGGAGACCTAGTTCTAGGCCACGAGGGCTCTGCGGCGACATCGTCGAGGACAACAACGGCCGGCAGTCTGGTTGTAGTATGATGAGACCGATCTCAGTACTATGATCGCCTCTTGCGACTAGCAGTAGCCTAGATGGCAGGGGAGATGAGGTTCGGTGCGATGGACGGCCCACTGCCGACGTGTTTCGTAATTGTATAGCGTCCAGTCACCGAGAAGCGGGAAGCCACACCAGCCAAGGGGCAGTCCGGCCCAGTCTTTCACGTGGGAACGTGAAGACAGGCACGGGAAAGTGGCGTTTTCCCGAGTGTCCTGACACACGTGAGCGGTGAATACGTCAAGTAAGTGCTGCAAATGAGTGCTGCAACTGTTGAATGCGGGGGTTGAGGTCGGCAGCAATTCTCCAGCTTTTGACAACCTTCAGACGAAGAACCTTTGGATGGTGATCGTCAAAATAGGAGAACGATTGCGTGAGGCAAACTGGTGAAAGTTCGATAGGGGAATCTTACACGTGTAGTGACTGAAATCCTCATCGGACTAGCCTCGGAAAGACGCTTGATGCCAGCCTATCCCTGTTGCCAGCAATCACATGAAGTGGGGTAACGACTTTAGCACAGTAGCACTGGCCGTGGCACGACCCACGGCACGATTTTCCAATCATGTTCCCCGTAAGAAGCTCCGGTCGCTCGTTGTCGTGCTAAAGGATGCCAGACTGCCTTGGTGCATTCCTGCCTTGACTAGGTTGTTCCCATCAAGCTCTAGACTTCCCTACGCTAGTGCCTGTGGTGTTGACCAAGCTGGAGCCTGGTCGGAGCACGTGGTCAGGCACGTGGTCAGGCACGTGGGACGGCGGTGGTCTAAAACGAGGCGGGCACGTGAGACGCAGCAAGCTAAGTGGGGAGACAGCTACAACCCTGCAACCCTGCAGGGCTCTACTCCTGCAGAATCTACTGTGCCTACCACTGCAGCTCTCCTGCAGCAATCTTCCTGCTGCTTCTTCTTCTTTTTCTCCATCTTAGTAATAGACTTATCTAGGACTACAAGCACCCTTTCACATGTAGTACCAAAAGTGAGCCTTCTTGAGAGCACAGCCACAGCCTAGCGCAACTTAGTCATAGCTCGATAACGACTCAGCCCAACTCAGCCTGAGTTGAGTAAGTCTCGTCCTTCACGCGGAACTCTATTGAGTTGAGGAACTGCGTCTATGATGTCGCCACGAAGACGAAAAGATCAGACAACGCGTAGAAGGCGTCCAGACACATTGCCTCGGGGTTCAACTGCGTCGAGCTGTAAATCTCTGGCGCAAGGCTTGCGGATTGAAACATGTTTCCGTCCATGGGTCTGTGTCTGTGGCAGTCTGAGCATCATTTTTGTGTCGGGTGAAGGCAACATTGGGCTGGTAGACAGTTACGGGATGCAAGAGAACCTTAGGCTATTTTCGGACTATGGCCCTTGGGGGCAATTGTTCAATGAATGGCCAACATCTGACCAGATGACGGCTGTCTTATAAGTCAGAGTAGATCATGGAGTGCGGCAACAACGAATATAGCATACCGGTCCAGCCATTCTTAACCGAGCCCTTTATGGTGACGGATATCACATGCTCGGTGCTGAAGGTCATGCGGTCGAGAACGGAAAACCGTCTGACGACGGTCTCGCCAGATAGCCCCGTCATACCAAGGTGTTTCTGGTATGACCTAACATCGCGGACCTCCTCCAGACGCGCGAGCTGGACGTCATTATCTGTAAGAGATGCTTCGGGTCGTCTTTTGAAAATGTCCGTGACTCGCAGGCAGATGCCGATGCTGTCCGCCACGGACGGGAGATGGGGGAGGTCGAGATGCTCGCCGGGTGTCGAAAGGATCAAGGTGTCTCCTGGAATACTCTGGAACAAGCTGGTAGAAGGCACCAAGCGCTTTGACCCAGTGGTTTGTAGCAAAGCCTCGAACGAAGAGCAGCTGTCCGCACTCTGTGACCGGGTTGAGAAGTGGAAAATTGGGGATCTGCGAAACGTCCTAGGGAATACAGTGGACACTTATAACCTTTGACGACAGAGTAGATGGGCCAGGCGAAGCTGGAGTGGTTGAGGGTGGACTGGGTAAAGGCAGACTACGCGTGGATACACTGGACGTGGATAAACTCGTCGCAGCAACATCACTGGGAGATGGGGCTGGCCTGGTTCTTGAATGAAATTTGTGAATAAACACAAGCGGTCGGTTTGACACCAGGCTCTGAGTGGATAATGAATGCGGCTGCGTTCTCCGGGCAGGTGCGTTGACAAAGGCGTGAAAGAACCGGTAGTTAAGTCCTGGTGGAATAGCTGTTGGGCATGAGGTCTTGATTGTTGGTGGTAGGTAGGAGGTTGGCTTGCAGCCAGGAAGTGAGCCTAAAGAAGCCCCACCTCAACAATAGCCTCAGATCGTCGTTTCTGGGTATGATTATCGATTGACAACGCGTACTGCGACTGCTGGTCAAAAGTTGGCAACTCTCCTGCGACACAACGACATGATTAGTGCTTGCTCGCTAGTTTGGATATTGGGGTTGGCTCACTGATGCCAGTCGACACCTGGGTAATGTGCCCTTCGTGGATGGAGGCCGCCATGGGCTCTGAGTCGCTTCTATCCATACCAAGTTGTCTATCGCCCTCGAGGCGGTAAGGAGGGACAGCGTCACAGCTTTGTATTCCTGCCATCTCAGCTCCTGCCTACGGCGCTGATTCTGGCAGGCTTTCAAATCCAAAGGAACCGCTCTCTCTGCGTTCGAAAGATCCTGGCACACCCCCGAACTGATCATTTTGCGAGCTGCACCGCGACTCTAGAATAGCAACATCTATTCCAACATAGCAACGCTTGCTGGCCGCGACGATGAGTCTGAAAGACTGTATTGGTCGTTGGTCAGTCAATCCCCTTTGCCAAACTTCAGGTCTTTGATGATTCCAACAATCATGTTCTAACGCGCCGGTACACCCAGGGGCCAACCGGGGCATTGGTCTTCAACTCATCCGCACCTTCCAGTCCAGAGACTGGCACACCATCGGCTCCGTTCGTCCGGAAATGCTGGCATCAAATGTCCCTTCCATCGCTGATGTAACTCGTCTACTCTCATCATCGCGTACCACTAGACTAACTGAGTCTCGAGCTGAAAGCTACCAACGCGGACATCATTCAAATCGACTATGAGAATGGAACGACCATCAAATCTGCCGCAGATGAGCTTGCCGCAAAGGGAGTCACCCTGGATGTTTTGGTCAATTGCGGCGGCATCAAAGTGCGTCCGCTGGAGTGGCACCTCCACGAGCAAGAAGATTTGATGGAAAGGTTCCAGGTCATGGTTGTGGTATGGTCGTGCCCCAGCACCAGTGTAGCAAGATAGCCCTCGTCTCTAACACATCGCACAGGGCCCTTTTCTTGTCACCAAGCAATTCTTGCCACTTGTCACGAAAGACGGCACCGGCAAGCTCATCTACATCACTTCCAAGTCTGGAAGTATTGGAGGTACGATTGCCAGTCCCAAATCTTGACCATCAGCTCTGGGTTGATGCTAACCTGTGCGAACAAGCTCCTGATCATGACGGGGAACTCATTGGGTACCGCATGGCTAAGGCGGCACCTAATCAGCAGGTGAAGACACTGGCCCTCGACTTCCAGCGCGACGACATTCCCATCACAACGCTTGCGTTCGAGCCCGGCTTCATCAAAACCAGACTCACCGGCTTTCGGGGCCGCGTTGATATCGAGGAGTCCTCAAACGGCATGGTCGATATCATTGAGAAGCTGACCCCCGAACACACAGGGACTTTTGTGGACTGGAAGGGAGAGACAATTCCCTGGTAGGGAGGTAGTCATGGTGTTCTTTTAGACATCAAAGTGTGCCGTGAGACACCGTGAGACAGAATGAGGCAATAATATTGGCATGCTGGCTTTCTGCGTGTAGGTACTCTGTGTGTAACACGGGCTTATGAAGAAGCTTGGAACTGGTTGCCTTTCGCGATTGTTTTACGAAAGAAGCTATTAGTTGATTCCGAAGTTTCGGGGTTATAGCTCTGGCAGGCGCCAAGAGCTTGTAGGCTACCTCGAGGCTACCAGCAGTGTTGATCAGGGAGCTGGCAGGATCTTGGAGAAGCTACAAGAATCAGGGCTCGCCAAGAACACCCTTGTCATCTCCATCAGTGATCATGGTCCATCCTTAACGAACTCCAAAACCACCTTGTTCGACGCGAGGTTTCGGTTGCCACTCATTATTAAGCATCCACATCTACCCCCCTCTGTAAATCCAAGCCTCGTATCGTACGTCGACGTGCTTCCAACTACCCTATAATGGACTCTGGGCCCGGCTTTCAACGAGCTGGAGAGTGAACGGGCGGAAAGATCCTCCCATACCATCCTCGGCCCCACAGCAAGGTTACTCGAGTGGGACCACGTCTTCCGCTCGCATACCATCCACGAGTTGACAGATGACTGGCCGATAAGGTACGTCCGGACAGGCCAATACAAGTACAACCGAAACATTGCCTGGCGCTGGATTTCCCCTTCGCCAATGACATCTGCGGGTCGCTGACGTGGGATGATACGCGTAATACGGAGACAAGACCAAAAATGTGTGAAGACGGCAGCTCGAAGACTATTTTGTTTTTCGCCCGCCTGCGGAGTTGTATGACCTGGCTGAAGACCGCGCCGAAGTGAAGGATCTGGCCAAAGATCCGGATCACACCGCGATTCTAGCAAAACCGAGGACGAAATTGGGGGACTGGCAACGACGGACTAATGACAAATAACAATAATATTACCGCCCCTCACTGAGATGAAAGATTCTCCAAGTAGCGCTCCGGGACAAGACATGGACGTTCCGCACTTCGGGAAGTTTCAACTGTATTGATATCCAAATAAAGCTACTGATATTGCTCTCATTTTGTCCACTTGTCGTTACTGAGTCTTCCTGACAGCCACCGGTGCTGTTCGAGAAGTCTCGTCCAGTTGTGCAGTGCCCTTCCATGCTCTAGTGTGTGCACCTGCTGGTCTAGATTATGCCCCCCCCTTTTTC
Organism: Coniochaeta sp. PMI_546; assembly: GCA_021432605.1. Lineage (NCBI taxonomy): Eukaryota > Fungi > Ascomycota > Sordariomycetes > Coniochaetales > Coniochaetaceae > Coniochaeta > Coniochaeta sp. PMI_546. The sequence goes on along the minus strand of MU271157.1, from coordinate 249,644 downwards.
TTCTTCTCTTTTCTGGCAGCATAGGTTTATATGAAGTGACATTCCCACTCGACTCGAGACTCTATATCTAGACTCTAGTTAGGAGTCGCCTACGCCCCGAGCCCGGTGATTCGCGTTTCGCGTCTCGATAGCTGGATGTGCAATTAGGGAGAGCTCAAACATTGTTTATACAAACACACAGAGTTGCTTACTGTGTAATTAGTCAACTGATAGCTTGAACCCATGATCTATAGTGCTTGCAACCTAGAAAAATGGAAAGAGTTACGAATAGATGGGATGATTCGAGTCTTGTGTCCGTGTCGCAAGCCACTATTGTGGTGCGAGATGATATCGCGCGGCAAATGGAGTAAGGTGTCTTCCAATGAGGCGTCTAGGAGCCTTTAAGCTTATTCATAGTGTTCATCCGAGGTTCCTACACTCACTAATCAGTATTTCAGACGTCTTTACCAACACTAGATCCGAAAAGCGTAGGTGAGAGAACATTGTATAATTCTAGCCCGACAGTGTCAAGAACATGAGGAGGAGGTATTGCAGTATGATGATCATATGTTATGCATCGTAAAGATCATAGTAACAAAAAAGATTAGTACTTAGTTATGATGAGGATCCCGGTCCATTTTGCTGCACTTATTGGTGATAAGATGGGAGCAAGTCGCCATGTTATTTCGTGAATACTTGCCCTTACTGAGCATGAGGACCTTGTCGCCCCTCCTTCTTCTCAAAACGCCAATTGTCTCGCAAATAGTCGTCGTGGATTCTCTTGTATCCGGGTTTCGTTCCCATTCGGTTTGTACGGAGATGGTGACGGGGGAGAATATGTCTGTCTACGTGTAATTGCAATAAATCCTGGCACATTTCACGTCACTGTTGCACTAGGTCTACGTGTACAGTCTACAGTAACACAGATGACTATAGGATCATGCCCGGCTAAGCACCGCCAACCTCTACACCCCAGCCGGGCACAGGTACCGCACTGCTGGGAGGTTGCTCATGTCATGAAAATGCAGATCTCATTTGACAAATGACCTATGGAGGCTCTTTGATGAGGCGGTGCACAGAACATGCCGAATATAGCTCTCGGCCTCCAATCATGAGGGTTCTTGGCTGTTACCGTCGCACCATCCAATGCACGATTCCAGCCGCAATAAACTAAACACCCTAGGCTACGACCCAACTGTGAAGCTAATGCTCATACCCCGGACCAGAGGGCTTGGCAAGCCCCAAGAGAAGCTTTGACGATGCCTGTAGTTCCTGCGCCGGACCACTCACCGGCCTCAAGTTGCGCCGACCAAGCCATAAGCAACGACACACGGCTGCCACCTCAACGGTTTCCGCACGCCAGTAACGCCACGGTATTCTAGCGTGCCTAACCAGAATCGACTGCAGCCCACTGCGAGATTTCTCGTGACCCTGTAATTTCCACAGCAGTAGTGAGGGAAAGGGAAAGCTCCCTGCAGGTGGTCCTTGGCAAGGAAATCTCCATCGCGACTCTCTCTCGCTCGGGTGTCGGTGAAGACGGCAAGCATTGACGCGATGGGTTAGTTCCCAAGCAGCATGGGCTGTGATCGGGGATGGTACCCGAATGATATAACCACAGCTCCCATCTGCGTCCGGGCTTGGACGTGTCCAGCTTGTCTTTTCTCCTGCCCTCTCTGTCGGAGCTGTCTTTCGTTTGCTTTCTCTGTCTGTCGTTGGTCTTTGCAATTGACAAGTATCGCTCGAACTTTTCCGTGGCCAAACCCCCCAAACCGGCAAGATGCTCCTCCGCGACCTCCTAGCTCATGTGATGCTGAGCGCGGCGCCCGTCGCACAAGAACGCTCCATATCACCATTGCACGACCGCTCGACATCCTTGATCCATGACCGTTCGGCGCCTTTGACAACCCTCAGTCTAGACCACGATCTCGTCGCCCTTTCGCCTGGCATATCGGTCAACCCGGCGCCAGGTCTAAGCGTGCTGGCCACTGGTGCCGCCGGTGGCTGCGATGCCGGATGGACGACCTGCGGTTCCGGCTGCATGCCCCTCGGCTCGGTGTGCTGTTCTGGAAAGGGCTACTGTGACGCCGGTGAATACTGCACGAGCGACAATGCCTGCTGCAAGGTGAGAAAGGCCCTCAATGATTTTCCGTGGGACACCAACCACTAACGAGTGGTCATCTGCGTTTCTAGATTGGGAAGACTTGTACTGGTGTTCCCACATGCGACCCCGGCAAGGTCCTTTGCGGTGACGGGTAAGATCATCAGTTTCCGGGGGCATTACTTGAAGCTGCACTCTGGCTGACACTCTCTTCTCCACGTACAGCTGTATGCCGGCTGGAGCTGTCTGCTGCACGACTGGTTACTGCGACGCCGGAGAGACATGCCTCGCCAACGGGAAATGCGGCACTGGAGGGAGCGGAGGCGGTGGTGGCGGCTCAGGGAGCTGCGATGCTGGCAAGGTTGCATGCGGTGGCGGGTAAGGATTGCACGCGCTCATGGTCATTGTTCTGGACTAATCATCTCTGTTCCTACAGCTGTATGCCTGCCGGGGCTGTCTGCTGCGGTACAAGCGGCTATTGCGACGCCGGCGAAACGTGCCTAGCCAACGGAAAGTGCGGCACTGGCAGCGGAGGTGGCGGTTCTGGGAGTTGCGATGCTGGGAAGGTAGAGTGCGGTGGTGGGTAAGTATAATCGACATCTTCTAAATGGCTGTCTAAGTGCTCATCACTACAACAGATGTATGCCGGCTGGTGCCGTTTGCTGCGGCACGAGCGGTTACTGCAACGCTGGAGACACCTGTCTCGCGAACGGTAAATGCGGGACGGGCGGAAGTGGTGGCGGCGGCGGCGGAGGCAGTGGCACCTGCAACGCGGGTGAAAAGGCTTGCGACGCCTTCTGCATCCCCACCACCGGTGTGTGCTGCTCAGACGGTGCAGGAGGCTGGTGCGATCCCGGATACTACTGTGACGCGTATGGTGGCTGCTGTCCGAGCGGGAAGACGTGTACGCCCGGTGGCGGCGGGTCTGGGACAACGACTACCAGACCTACCACAACACCTACCACGACTAGCAGCAGGACCAGGACGACGAGCACTACCAGTGAGGAAGAGACATCCACCACGGAAAGTCTCCCTACGACAACCCCAACGACATCCTCGTCACGCACATCCTCAACTTCTAGTTCTCGCACTACTAGCTCTAGCACCTCATCGGCTACGAGGGCAACGACTGCGCCCGCTGCAAACTCAGCTGTGCCACAGACATGGCTTCAAGGCCAGGTTATAGTAGCGGCCCTATTTTCGCTGCTGATGGGCCTCGGCCCAGTCCTTCTTTAGGTCAGGGACTTCTCCGGATATCTTTCCTTTGGGGTGTTTTACATGTGCATATCATGATCGTCATCTGTATTAGGAGTTGATGACGAGATATATACCACTAATATCTGTGTGTAATGTTCACTTTTCCTCGAATATGTCTGCCAATATTGTCGTGGCATCTGATCAGAATATATCCCTTCCACTTACCTTCTCTGTGCTGATGGCATGATACTGATATGAAGCTGTGTCTTACCGTGTCCCATCGTGGCATGTTCGGCGTCAAAGTTGTGAGTAACATGTACTTGATTTCCCGGTGCATATAGGTCCGAAACGCTGCTCGGGCGCAGATGAGAGCAGCTTTATATGTTCGATCTTGACAGCCGTAGCTTTGCGCTGTCTACACGAAATCCTTCATCGTCCTCCTCGGCAACCGTCAAGTCCGGAAGTTTGGCAGGCATGATCCTTCTCGGATTGCTGTCGGGAATCACACTATACTTCGAAAAGTCGTCGATGCCTTTTGAGCGCAGGAAGTCTTCATCCAGTTCAAGCCGCCCGCTGATTTCGTCGGCAGGCGTCCTAAGCATCTCGAGAATGGCATCGGAGAAGATTGTCTAATCAAAGACATGAGCATCATGGACTGTCGAATGACGGCTTGAACGACAAGAGCACATACCGGTTTCCTCAGGTCCTTGAGGTGACTCGGATCGGGGGTGGCTGCCGACTGGATAGCCTGCTCAAATAAGCAATCTGAAGGAATGAATGCCAGGTGAAGATGAATGACGTACCACGGCGGGCCAGATACTCGTGATAGCCATGTATCGCTTTCCCTCCCTTTTCCAATCCACTGCCAGTCCTTTCGTCAAGACAGACATTCCAACCTTGCCCATAGCGTAGGCTGTCTTGCCTCTGAAGAACCTCGAGTATATCGGCGGAGACACAACTATGACTCGGCCTTTCCATTCATTGTTCTTGAAATGTGGCAGAGCAGCTTGTACGGCGCCATATATTCCTTCGACATTTACCCTCTGAAGCAGTTGGAACCGCTTCATCGGAGTATTCTCGACCGAAGCCCACCAGATAGCACCCGAATTGTAGATCAAGATATCCAGTCTGCCATAAGTTTGTACCGTTGCCTCAACCACGGCCTGGATACTATCGAAGCTTCTCGTGTCAACCTGAATAGCCGTGGCCACCCCTCCGAGTTCGCGAATCTCGCGCTCCACCGTGTTGATGGTGGACTCGTTCGAATTTGGGTCAGGGGGGAACGGGAAAGCTTTTGATGCATCGCTGGTAGTTTTTGCGGCCACCACAACTATGCAAAATGTTAACTTTCTCGAAAGCTGAGCTTCAAACGCCTTGCAAACCTTCATAGCCATTCTTGGCTAAATCAATGGCGATCTGGCGGCCGATTCCCCGTGAAGCCCCTATAACGAGAGCAACCTCCTTTATCGAGTCGCCCATCGCGAAGAGATAGCTATTGCCCTGCCCATAAGGAATAAGAAAGAATATATGCTAGTTCAAGGTTTGAACGATGCCTTTACATGACATGCGGGTAGAGAGTGAAGATAGACGTCCCGTGCACATTGAGGCAGTCGAGGGTTGAGGATTCGAGGTCTACACTATAACCAGGAACTGTCACATGACAACCTCCGAGGAGGAATCGCACTTCGCTCAAGCAGGTCTGATGCTCCATCTCGGCAACAAACGCCGAGGCGAAGTTGGTTGTCGGAGACCCCGGTCGCCTCGGAAACACGACTTTCGTTGCAGTCTTCAAGAACGGTACAGTCCCGCCCCTGGTACTCTCGGCAATGAACAGGCTCTCGATCACGATGTCGAGACACGCCTGACAACATGCGGAAAGGTCACGATATCTTGTCTCCGCAGAGTCTGCATGTGCATCACGCCATTTCTTCGTTATCTGAACCAAAACATTTAAATAAGTACGATCTTCTGTGATGAACAAGCTCACGCGTCCTCATTTGGCTTTGATCAATGCAACAATAAAGGTGTAAGGCGCTGCCTTTAACCCCGGACGTCATGTCTGGCCTCAACGTGCCGACCAAGGAGGAATGAATCATTTTCAGACCGTCGAGACTTGGGAGCAAACACTGTCACAGGTTGCGTCTGGACTCTGATACAGAAAACTGTGCTTTGAATCGCACTTATGGCATCATCCGGCATGGATCATTGGATTCTCATCACCAGCAAGTAACAGGGAATCAAGATCGAAGGTGGAACCAAATACAGCAAATCTACATGCGTCTTAGCTACACCATGTTCAATCTCAAGGGAAAGGGGGAGGGGGCCACGGACTCGCAATTAGCCAAGCTCTCGTCACCTGTAAACGGATACGCTAGGTGGGATAAGAAATCCACATCACTGGAATTATTCGTCACAGGAATAGGATGCGGCGACTGGTCTGGCGTGATGATGTCGACTGCCACTGGTCGTGGACTCTGTGCATTCGTGCCTTGTCGATGCGTTCTGCGTTGCTCGATGTGCTGTTGTGCGTAAGAGAAAATCTGGCTCAGCACTTCCGCACCGAACCAGGTCTTGCGCAGCTCTTGGATAGCAATCATGCATAGCTGGAGGTGATGGCGTCCAAGTTGCCGCATTACCGGCTTTGGTGAGGTAGAGTTTAAGAGATGCACCTGCATAGGGGCGACAAGAGCAATACAACTAGACGATGCACGAGACGAGTTAGCACTGAAAACTGGTGGGAACGAGGCCTGCCTTGAAGTCTCTCACACAAGGCCTTGGCAGACTCCAATCATGTCTGCCATAATGAGAGCTTCAAGGGCCTTATTGAAGTTTGTAGCCGCCGTCTGGGCTCTTCGCTGCACCGATGAGAGCCACTCCGCAGACAAGCTCTGTTGGTTCCGTGGAGGTGAGGAAAGCAAGTATGGCCGGTACAAGACAAGAAGAGTCGATCTGAATAGAGAGTCAGCCAGTTTACCGCATGCGAGAAACGTCTTGTTGCCATTACTCGAGATACAGTTCTAAGTGATAAATTTGAGAACAAACCAAGGTGGCATGGGAGGTTCTAAAACCATCCAGCACCTTATGAATCGCCGCTATATCGCGTTCAATGCCATCTATCGTGGTTTGACACGGTGCAGATTGCTTAGCACGATAATGGGTCGATAAAATGTTCGTCTGAATCACAGCAAGACGCAGAAACTCGACCCAGAGCTGGGATGCCTCTCCCAGACCGTCCGGGAGATATCTCCAATGTCCAGTCGGAATTTTGGCAACGAGTGCGCGAGCATCAGTAGGGTCCGGCATCTGCGTGTCACAGTCATCCAAGTTGATCCGCATAGGCCGGCCCATACCGACTGAGAACCACGCATCGCGATATACGCATGCCCACCAAAGCTGACGCCACAGTCTCGTCTGATCTGGGTCTTTATGTCGTATTGAATGGTTGGGATTGCGGTGCAATCCTGCTGTTTGACAGAGGCTAGTAGCAACCCCGATCCAATGCCACGGGCCTGTTTTGTCTTGGGTATCAGAATGCCAGAAGCCCATGAGCAAGACAGCTTGAATCAAGGTGATACGATCCTGCTCGTATTGCATGTCGTAGAGAGCCTAGAGTTTATCTTGAGCGCCACAATCGTGAGGAGGGCCAAGTTGAGCGTTCGTACCTTGGCTTTTCGATACATTGAGAGTTTCATCGCTTTCCGCGAATTAAACCCAGCTCTAGTGACAACCTCTTCATCTAGGAACTGTAATGATCATCAGCATAACCCTCATCTAATATCATATCTATATAGACGACCAGATTTCTCACATGCGATGCCACTAAGAATATGGACCAAAGAAGATGAACCCCTATCTTATTCATGTCTTGGCTTTCGAATCTGCCAAGAAAAGTCTTAACGTCGATAATGGGGAAGAAGGGGTGGACGTAGTGGAAGTAGGAGTGAATCAGGTTATCACAAATTTCCTTCTCAGGAAATGAGAATACCCCCTTCAGTCGCAGATAGTCAAGGTCGTCGGAGGCAATCGGACCAGATTTTATCTCAGGAATGAAATAGTGACCACTTTTGTCTACAGTTTCGGGTTCGCAAATTTCTGCAGTCAGGGAGATTCCCTTTGGGTCACCTGAAGCAAGGGTAGAAAGTCAGTATAGGACCCTCAAATGAAGTCCGAAGTACAACGGGGAAGGATACACAATGAGAAGACCAATTTGAGTGAAGTTTAATCAGAATCAGACATGGGATGGTCATCGCCATACCGTAAAGCAGGGCTGCTGGTGCCCCAGCCTCAGATGTGCGTAGATTATCACCGCCATAATGACTGATGTGCGACCTCAATGGGCGGTAGCCAGTGCGAGGCAGATCATCCTGCAACGGCTCCTGAACGGTCTCGGTTGGACACACCTCAGGGCACGTTGGTGGTGTTATTGACGAATCGGAAAGAAGGTGATATTCGGTAGACTCCTCTACGTCTAGGTGATTTCCACCTCTGGCACGCCCGGCCACCCGTGTCTCGACCGGGGCGTTGGGCCTGGAATCGTCAGGGGCCAGTTAGGGCACAGAGATGGGCTCTCTGGAGAGTTACTGACGACTCACCTCTTTCTTTTCCGCGTTCTTGACTGACATTCAACTTTGTCGAGCGAGCAATTTGTGCAAGGCGGGCCCGATATGTTGACGTCACACCTGACTTTTCGGGCATGGCAGACCTGGCAGGCCATTCCTGATCGCTTCGTCGGCGTTTCCGTCAAGTAAGCGGGCGCAGCGCGTCTCGCCATTGTCATCGGAATTGCTTTCGACCAAACCCTTCCAACGACGGACGGTCTTGCGCCTCGGCGTTTTAAGAACGGTAGATGAGAGAGAGTGGATCCCTCGGCGACTCACATTCAACTGTTAGTTAACCTCGGCACCTTTTCTGTTCCAATCAAAGATGCAGGGGTATGAAAGCTTATTTGATCGTTGGGTCTCTTCCCGTCGAATGAATCCCTGCCTTTACACATGTAATTACCCATAACCGCTGAATCGCCGGCGTGGACTTGGATGCTAGAGGAGTTCGGGAAACTACATGGACTCGAACTCCGTGCAGTACAGACCTCGCATAGAAGAACAAGAAAATTTTGCTAGTGCACTGCCCTAGCTAACACCCGAATATTGCTCGCGCCACATCGAAAATCGCTTGCCATCTTAAGCATGGCGCAGGGGATAACCGCGGGAACTTTACACATGTTCCATCCTTGTATCCTAGCTAACTCAGACCTACCAGCGTTCCTAAGACTACCTAATGACAGTGGAGGAACAATAATTCTATTAGGGATATACATCATGGCTACTATCTTCGTACCTGGGGAGTAGAGATTGCCAGTGGCCTTTGCAACTATGATAGTTGATACAAGGCAAATAATGCCAAAGACAACTAAACCTTTACACTTGCAGACATTGAAGGCCCAAGTCCCGGCGTGAACTGCTTGACCGTGACCGCGGCCTCAGCGCAAGCACCATCACTTCCACGTCTAGCAGCAGTGCTGATACCACATCGAGGAAGTCAAACACGACTTCTTCGACGAACCCACACCAAGCAGCAGGACGGATCTCCCGCTCACGGCGACATCTACCGTGCGGGCGGTGAGCCTCCATCATGGCTGCCACTTCACCACTAGCTGACCCCGGAGAGGGCTTCCGCTGCGACGGGGTGGTCTGTGGCGTTTGCGTACCACACGGCGCCGAATGCCTTCAGATTTTCGATGTGGGCGTCCATCTTGTGAGTGTTAGCAAGAAGTGCAAGAAGGCCGACGACCAGGTCATCTCTTACCTCTGTCTCGTTCAGCTCAGGCAACTCGTTGTAACGATCCTGAATAGCGGAATTAGTAATGCCAATGTTGGTTTGCCCGAGACTCTCCACGACGCGAAGGAAAAAGTCCCTTCTCTGGAGATCGTGTATGAACAGGCAGCCACTTACCCATGCATCGCCTTGCTCGAGCTGGAGCACCCACACTCCCTCCCCTTCCCATCCGAAGATAGTAGGGATGACCGTACCGTTGCATGTGTAACTGGCAGCGACAGCCATCGAGTCCTCGTTCGAGAGAGACCGGCGCTCTATGTGAGATGTGTCAGTCTTTATTCAAGACAGAACAGTTATTTCCGGCAACAATAGTAGAACTGCGTATACCTGCTGAAGCACATGACAAGGTGCAGTCGAACCAGGCCGATCCTCCGCCAAAATAGTTGGATAGAGTGCCGCCGCTCATGCACACGTTCGTTGCGTACCCCGCTGCCGAGTCGCGAGTGATGCTGCAGAGGGCGGAGGACGAGGACTGGTAGAACACGCCGATACTGGCTTCGTAGAGGTTGCTAAACCACGTACTTTGGGCCTGCAAACCGCCACGAGGGTATTGGCAACAAGTATTCTGGAGCTATTAGCGAAGCATGATTTTCGAGAAAATGAAATGAGGATTGTTTGGCTTCTCATCAAACTTACCGATGCGATGCTGGGGCATGAGGCAACGACACTCTGGTCGCAGGAGGTAGTGGCGTATCCTCTGGTGTCGATGGCCTGGGCAATGGAAAGCCCGGCGAGGGAGTACAGAGCGGATGAAAATTTCATGTTGAAGCTTAGAATGGTCCAAGTAGGCTGGGTAGAAGGCCAAGTGGTTTCGCTGGAGCTGCTACAATGCTAACCTCCTACACCAACGTGGACTTGCTCTGGTATTTATACGCACTTCATAGCAAGTAGAGCCGCACGAAAGACCACTCCTTTCTCTTTGTCTACATCTCCAGCCTTCTTCTCGTTCCTCCTGCCTCATGTAACCATCCATCATGCAAGACTCGGATGGTCTTCTTGAACGCCGCGACATCGAACGGCGACATCAAAAATAGGACCACCGTGAAGCTCAGACTGTGCCGCATACCGGACATCTACCCGACTCGGTCAGCCTGCGTATAAAATTCAGACAGCTATGTGCGTGGAGGGTTTACAGCGACATTATAGGCTGGCAGTGATTTCGTTGACCTTCGTTTCTAGGAAGACAATGAGCATCTTCCACGGCCGGTCTATTTTGGAGTCCTTTTCCCGTTCTCGTGTCACCGCTGATCGCTGTCGGCGAGGCCCAACCAGATGCCGAGTCTCCCGAATCATGGACAACTTCCCTGAGCGTTCCAGGATGGAGTACTTTGCCCGGTCGCGCGCCATCGCTGATCGCTGTCGGCGAGGCCCAACTGGTTGCCGAGTCTCCCGAACCTTGCCCGGGTAAAGTCAACTTCATTTACCACGCCGCAGTGGCCCATCCCGGCCCACTTGAACTGCTCGGACGGCTTCCGTCTCGCCAACTCTCTGCCTGGTGTACTGTTGATACACCATCCCGTCTGCTTGACCGTTGTAACCGTAAGGTAGTATAGCTGCGGGGAGATCCAGCTCCTCTCGGGCGCTGTTGGTGACTCGCGAGTCACGCTGCATGAAACTGTGGAGCTATTGAGGGTGAGTCAATCACCTTATAGGTATGCTGTAGAGGATAAGTCAAACATATAGGTCAGATAGTATCACAGGACAAAATATTGCGTGGCGCGGGGAGGGGGTTGCGGCGGGAGCTCAGTCAGTATGTGTACAGACCGGCGATCGTCTTTGTGATAGATGGGTAGAGCTACAAAGGACGTTTAACCACTTTAGGAGGAAACTGTTACCAGCTTGGAGTGGAGGCACTTTTCCCACCTAAATTTTATCAAAGCTTCCTTGCTTCAACCTTTCCAAGTCGCTCTTCAGACAACAATGCACAACTACACGGATTGTCAATTAATTATCTTTACTTTAGGAGGTGGGACCCTTCGTAGTAGGAGAAACGACGAGGGGTTAGAAGCGCACCGGGCGGCTACATAATACAGGCCTCGAGTGGCATCTCTTCCTCATATCGCGCTAAAATCGGGCCGAACCGTATTTTCGGGTCCAAGTGTGAACAGTACACGTAAAGTAGATTCAGCTTTTTCTACCTGCATGGCTAGTCGGTACACGGCACCTGAATAGGGCGTTTTATCTTGGCACCCAACCGCAGTAGACTCGAAAGTGAACCAGACGACAGCGAGATTCGGAACGGAAGCCTAGAGGCGCCTGCGACGCTGATGCTTGTCTGCCGTTGAGGCCGAACAAGATCAACCGGTTCCGTTTCTCCAACAGACTCGGGGTGGGGACTTTTAGCCTTTTAGGAAGGAGGCCGGAAGCACCTACCAGGGACGTACGTTGGGATAGCAAGTGAGTGTTGATCAATCTTCCACATTCAACCGACACTCATGAGCGCCTATTTCCTAAAGTCTAGATAAATCGAGCTACCTTTAACCTCAGCCCCCGGAGTCATCTTGGAGTTGAGCCATTCTTCCACAGCATCCTGCTACATCCGACAGCGTCCACTGCATCCAAGCGTCCTGAAACCATGAAATACATCACTCTTTGCAGCGGCGTCCTTGCGCTCCTATCCTTAGCCGTGGCCCAGGGCCCGGGGTGGTGCGAGGGCCAGGCTGATCCAGACGGGTGCGTTTCCCATCTCGACAGCATCCTATATGAGTGACCGTGCTGACAGCACAAACAATAGCGGCCTGCCTGAGTACTGTTATTGCTCCGCCGACGGCTCCTGCTGGGCAGTGGCACCTGGGAGCGTCTGCAACCCAACGTCAAACGAGCGACTCGACCCATGCCCGATTGGAGCCTGAGGTTCTATGACTGACCGGGAAGAAACGGCGGAAATGGAGAGAGTCCTGGGGAATGGTTTCAAGGACGGTTGCTGAGAAGAAGCAAGAAAACCAGACACACTACTCGATCCGGCAGCGCTTGGTTTTCGTGTCACACAATGTAGCACTTCTTAGCCCTAATGAATCCTTCCACGCCAGTTGAAACGCTCGTTAGCAGTGACTTCAATCTGGTTCCGGTACGCACGAGCTATAGTGGACTGAAGGACAACAAGATGCTCCTTCGTAGTGCTTGGAACCGTCTCTTCCGGCTCTCCCTAAATCGACCTCCCGAGATGTACTATAGCATTGCAGTAATTTGCTAAAGACGCCAAGATGCAAAATGGCCGCCATCTTAATCCCGTGATAATCGACCCTAATAATGTTGGCTGCAGATGGCTTGCAATGCAGGGGACAATTAAGGGCTGGAAAAAAAAGGCCACAGCAAAATTTGCAGTGGTCACGAATCTTTTGCGGGCAGTGATGTTGGCGACGGCTTCAATTCTGTGGCAGGGCGGCAGCAAGGTTTTGAAGTGAGACTGGCCCTGCGCTAATCTGTGGAGGGAAAGAAAGTTTGCAGGGTTTCCCTACAAGAGCTGTTGACTGTTGATCTAACAATCTTGGTGGGATCCTCAGTCTACATTTAGAACTACCTAGGTAGACTTGAGCCAAATGCTGCGGTAGGGCAGTATACAACGAACGACGTTGCAGAGCTCGAAACCTCCCGACAAACGCGAGGGTTGCTCGAGTTTCCCTCAACCTTCGCATCATTGAGTCCCGGGCTGATCGCACGCTCCACCGTTCTCCTCCATCACCTTCGACCCTTGTTCCTCGGCGAACGTCCCTCGATCTTCCTTTACGGACCTCGCCCTATCCGAGTCCCTCCAATCTGCGAAAAACTCGGCTCCAGCCAATCTCATAATCTCGCACTGTCCCAGGCCTGGGTGCATTCTCCAAAGGTCCTCGAGACGGTCCAAGTTGGCCTTTGAGCCCGGTAGACACCAGACGCCCTTGCCGTCGTCGGTCCAGCCAAAGTACGTGTTCTTCTCGTCATAGGATTCGACTGGCGGTCCGTTCTTTTCAGTGTGGGCGTCGACGAGAGCGCAGAGCTCAGCTTGTGTCATTTCGCTGAGCTTTCGGCTGGGTGGAATTTCGATCGACATCGTGAGAGATGGGAATGGCGTTTAGATGATACGAGTTTTTGTCTCGGGCAGGCTATAGAGTACTTGGATGATCTGTGCTATTCGATGGAAAGCGAGGATGAGTCGAAGGTTTTTTTCCCCCGGTGGAGGAGAGCGGATGAAAGGCGCAAGTCGTTTTGTTGCCTGCTGCTGACTTGAAATAGCCAATACGGCAATGACACAGTAGTGTGATTGGTGATGTAATATGATTGGTGGAGGTCGAGGACCGTGACACCCTATTCCAGCACAACAACCCCCTCCAAACTCCAGTCCCCCATGATTGTTCTCCAGAGTTTCTCCTTTCATACCCAGAAAAAATGACTCCCATCGAGACTGAATGTCGCTGACCGGTGACTACCCTACTTTTTTATTGGACCCGGTTTCAATAACGTCCGCGTGCATTCTGCAGCCTGAGTTCTGATAGTTAACTCGCCGGTGTTCGCACCGGCTGACTTGCTCTGTGATTCGGCGGCGGTATTAGTAGTAGCTTTGGCGGAGCTTATCTACATTGCGCAAGCTCAACAGTAAAGCTATAATATTCTAATACCTCGTAATGATTCGGATCTATATAATCTACGTTAAAGTGGTAAATGTCCTTATGTGCGACCTACCCTGTACTAAAGATATCCTCACTATCGAACTATGTAACGGCATAAGACCAGTTCCAGCGTTTTAGCTCTTATCCCCTTAACCATTCGCCCATCCTTAAAGCTCTATATTTGTTCTAAAACAACAACGGGGGACCTTATGGTACGGCAAGCTCCTCAGTGGGTGCCGTAAGCATGCTCTCAACGATCCACCTCATTGCGTGAGAAGTTACGACTGAATCTTGGTGAGACCTCTCGACCTTTTTACAAGAGCTTGACGATACACTGGAGCAGGCGCCGGCTTTAGTATTGGTATCATGGTCAGCCGAGAGACTTTGAGAAATGCCAACTTTTGTTTTCAGTCTGTCACTTCTGCGAAAAACGTGTTGTTTTAGTTCGAGCAGTAAGGCTCAATGTGTACTGCGATAGCTATGCTACATATGTGAATAGCATCGGTGTGCATATTTCGCAAGTATCATATGGCTACAATGACTTGGCGACTGAGGCAATAGATGTAAAATCTCATCACTAGAAGAGCTTTTAGGAACATAGTTTACGTCAACTGCCCAGCTCTCGTTCATGCTAAAAACTAGAGCCTCGGATAATACTTTGAGCTGAACCTACTCCACATGAGAGTGACGGAACTTTTGATCCCATACTTTGTTATAAGACGTTAGTTCCACGTCATATCCCAAGACCTCGCTAGTACAGGATCATCTTCTTTGAAAAGCCCATGGACCTCGTCCCAACCGCGCTGGAGCCGAACAATTGGCAGATTGGATTTCCTGCACGCCTCGATGTCCTCCATTGTCATCGATTGAGAGCCATCAAGGCCTTGGAAAGTTTGGGGCAACGACTCGCTGGGCTCCCGTTCTCGTTGCGCCTCGATACTGCTTCTGCCCGCGTCAGAGCGCCCTGTCAGCTCCGGAAGGAGACCGCATTCCTCCAAGGCCCGGGAGGGAGGCACCGTAATCCGGCCCCTCTTGCAAACAAAGCGAGTAATCGCAGAGGCAAACACAGCTCTGCCCCTCCCGCACGCCGAAACCACACCGGGCCCTCCGCCGCGTGCGGCACTGGGTAAACCAGGTTGCAGCACATGTTGGCCGGGCTCGACTGCTCCCTTCTCCACGAAGTGCGTCACCATATAAATCCACTTCTCGTCCCAACTCACGACTCTCGTCCACATCTCGTAGGACCGGTAAGGCTTGATCTCCCGCTTGAAAGTGCACGAGACTGCACCGACGATCATGTTGCATCGTTTAGCACTCGAAGTCGTCGCGAAGAGAGGCCAGAAGAGCACCCCGCTAAGATATGCTCGCGCAACGTCGAGGTCGGTGAAGTATGTGGAATTGGACTTGTGGAGGTTGAAATCCACCTCCATCCAAGGCGCTTGAACGGTGCTTACTGTGGGGAGGAAGATGTGATGAGGCTTCAGGAAGCGTCTCGTCCTCCAATTAAGAAGGATTCCCGACCCAAGAGCTGTGAAGAAACGGTACTGTCTGACTGTCAGGTCTCCCGAGCGGCCCAAGATTAGTGTGAACTATTGCTTACATGCCAGATGAAAGGGAGTGCTTTGAGGTTCATGATGAGGAACAAACCCAGGGCCCATTCCCAGGTTGCCATGTTGGGTGTTGGTTGACTGAGGATGCACGTCGATTCGTAAGGCGAAAGGGTGATCAAATATCCGTCACACCTTGTCAAGATGTGGGAGGGCAGCGGAATGACAGCGGAAACTGCAGTGCTTATCAAAGCACACAAGCCGTTCCTCTTGAGCACCTTGACGCTGCAATTCGCCGCTAGACTTACATGCGTGATACAATATCACCGAGGTAAACGCTAGCAAGCGGGTCCTCAAACCTGAAGGCTCAAAGGAGCTGAGATACCTGTAAGGTACCTTACCTTACTCCACCGTAGGTCCGTAGCTGGGGCTTAGACTACAAGGAGATTCCAAATCCACAGCGAAGGAGATCGCGCCAAACTAACCCACGAAGAATCCACTAGGTCTTTGGCAAAGCCCGATACTGCGGTAGTCCGACGATGTTTCACCTCGGTGCATCAAGCCATAGACATCCGGGTATACCGGACGTTAAAATCAGGGTCTTGACCCACGAACTTGGCCCGCCCGACCCACGTCGTCACTCCCCCTAACCAGATGCACCGCCCCGAAAGCAATTTGGCGGTTCCCAAACATGGTGATGGCGAGACGGCGGGAAACTGGGCTCTACGCAGCCCAGATCGAGAATGCTTGGCTCGAACGCAAGTGGGCGCCGGCATTCGTCATCGAGTGCAATCCCCACGACTCAGGACACAAACGAGGGAACCGAGGCTACGGAGGGAGAAGGTATACGGATAGTAGTATATCCCCAATTGCCAATCTTCCTTCCCAACTTTGGGGCGTAAGGTGCATTGCACCCAATGCCCTCCCAAAAGTGTGTAATCCTGTTTTGAATTTTTGAGAGAGGTAGTCCCACACGATACTATAGAGTACCACCTCGAAACGGCCAATCAAATGCAGTCCCATCTTCCCAATGGTTGTATTGCATCAGTCCGCCGTACATCTCGGAGTCTTTGTCGATATCAGGCATATCCCAGAGCATCCCGTTCATGTCCCACAGAGTCTGACATTCCAGCAGTCCCATAGGTTCCATATCCTGAAACGCCCCGTAACTGGATAAGAGCTCTTCTGTCGGAGGACATGCTGTCACCGCACTCTGCTCAGCGGCGTTGTCACCATGTCCCAACCTGTCGTGGGCTGCCTGTCGGCGAGACGCGTCATACATGCGTCTCACAGCCTCACGGCTCCGGCCGGCTACGGGCGACCAGTCCTCCATCGCTTCCAGCAGCTCAAGCACCCGCTCCACTTGCTGCTGCCACTCGGGTACCGAAGCGCTCCCCCACTGCCAAAAGATACTGACGAGTGGGACAATGGCGGCCTGGTAGAGGAACCAGGCAGCGTGCCACCCGGAGAGCTGATTGCGCTTCCACTTGCGACCTATGTCCTCGATTGTCTCGGCGGCCAGATTCCGGCAGTTATCAACGGCGACGACATCGTCCGGGCCACCCACGAAGCGGGAAGGGCCGCCGGCCAGGGCGAGGAGGGCGGGCCGATGCAGCAGCATCCGCAGGTTGAGGTATCGCCACTTCATGACGCAGCGGACGATGTAGAGCGGCTCGGCACAGGACTCGTCTGTCTCCAGGAGCCAGGGTAGATTGGCGTGCCACTGCCGGAGTTGCGAGTCGAGGCTATGTCGGTCTTCGGCTCGAACGAGCGGCAAGACCGCAAGAATGTCCTGGATTTGGGCGGCGATTTTGCAGAACTTGATGTTCTCAACTAGGGGAAACACGCCGGCGTGTTGGGCTCCGTCCTGCTTCTAGCTAGTTAGCGATGTCTCCGAGTCTTCAAGTAAGTCATGTTGAAGTTGAACCGTTAGTTACCGGGTTGATCTGGACCTGTGGTAAGCCGACCTTTATGCCAGCATGCAGCCATCCGAATGACGGCCGTCCTAATGTCGTGGTACCCCAAATGTCAGTACAAAACAGGCTCCACCATATGCGCCGCCGTAATTCTGCTGTTGGTAGATCTTTCATACAGCCAGGGAGCTCTCGATGTAGGCCCATGGCGGAGGCCATCCGGATGGCAGCCCCCACGACCGCATCCGCCATATTTGGTCGGCTCATGTAATGCAGGTAGAAACCGCCAATGAGTATTAGGGCTTGAAGTGTCTCGATGCGACTGCTGCCGAGCGATTGTATCGAAATGTGTTCCATCGCCTTGTTATAGTAATCGATGTGGCTGTGGTCGTCTGATTTCTTGGCAGCGATGGTTCCCATTGCCAGCACCATGTTCATGAGTGCCATCCACGGATCGTCTGTTCGCTTCCCTTCAAGAAACTCGGCCCTGAAGGCTGCCTCGCTCAGCACTGGGACGAGCATATGAACGTGTCTAAAATAGGCGTTCACTAGAAGTTGGCCTTTGAAGGACCAGTGGCCGGCGGAGTAGGAGCCACAGCTTGGGGACTCTCTGTGAAGGGTCCCGGGAGACATTACGGGCATGAGCAGGTCGGGCTGCAGTTTCAGCATGACCTTGAGCGCGGCTTTGACGGACGACACCCCAAGATAGCTCGTCTGCGGCGAGAGTGAGAGGGACAGCGCATTGACATCGTCAGCTTCCAGCGGTATGACATTTCCATCATGGCGCTCCTCGTCCCACTCGGTCTCCGGCTCCGGTAATTGCTCTAATCCGCAGAGACTGTCTTCCGACACAGAAGCCAAGGCCAAGGGAGACGGGTAGCCCTGGCTACCCGGTGAAGCCAGTGCATTGCCATGGCTCGACTCCGGAGCATTTGCTAGAAGGTCAAGCAGT
Organism: Coniochaeta sp. PMI_546; assembly: GCA_021432605.1. Lineage (NCBI taxonomy): Eukaryota > Fungi > Ascomycota > Sordariomycetes > Coniochaetales > Coniochaetaceae > Coniochaeta > Coniochaeta sp. PMI_546. The sequence continues at coordinate 231,540 of MU271157.1, read as the reverse complement.
CCTTGACGAGACAAGGGCAGCAAGGCCTGCCACTCATGATCTGGGTATAATCGTCGCAGGATAGCTCTACATGCTTCGAATGACTGGGAAAGGCTCTCGATGGCTCTATCGGCATGTTAGATGATGCTGTGAGCTGGATTTGTGGGATATCGCTACCCTTTTGATGGGACCACCCGCTGCCTTGGCTTGTCGTACACGCATTTGTTTGTCTTTCGCCTCACGCATGAAGTGCAAGGCGTTCGCCCATCGCAGCGGCTGCACAGTCTGTCAGAAACACTCCTCGTACGAGTCTGGAAGGAGGGTGTCATGACATTTTCCGCCTCTTGCACTCTACACAAGCACGTGGGGCCGGCTTCTTGACGGCAGCATTTCCAATGTCGTTTTCTCGGCTTCCAGCTTCCCCGCCAGGGGAGGGTATCTGAACTGTGGCAGAGGTATTGGAATATGTCAGCTCGAAGTCAGAGGTGCGTACTTACATGTATGATACATCGCAGTCGTCCTAAGTTCGCATGTGGTCTTGTGCGGGTAGATGAAGAGATGGACAGTGGTGCTTGTGGAAGCTGCAAGGCACTGGTTGCTGAGAAACGAGCCGCGCAATGCTTAGAAGCTCGTACCACAGGAAGAGAGACCTACAATATGCCATCAACAGTTGACATCGTGACAGTTGTCCAATATGATGGTGGCGCTCAAGAAGCAAGAAGGGGTTAAACCATTATAACATTGTTGGCGACGAGTGAATAACCACTGATGTTCAAAGATTGCTTTGGAAATTGGCCAACCTTTAATAAGACATTCATTAGCAGAGAAAATGGTTCTGCACTATTGGTACCGGGACGTGTTTGCGCCACATTCACGTGCGTCGAGTCAATCTGACCCGGGTGTCTGGAACTACATAGTACATTCAATGAGACTAGGCTCGTTAGGGACAACGGAGGTCTTCCCACCGTGCCCCAAACAAGCATGGTGGAATCGCGGCCCCGCATATACAGGGATGTTCCCCAGAGGGCAAGCCCACGGTCAAATCTGGGGTATTTCCTTTCGCTTGGACTGCTTTACATGTACATATCATTCATCGCTCTTAATAGTTGAGTAAATTGTCCTACCATTACCTAGCTCAGCTCAGCCGGCGCATTTTGGTAGCATAGAATACAGTACGGAGCATACCCCTCTAACTTACCTTCTCTCTGCTGATGGCATCATGCTTATCTGAAGCTTGTCTGCGCGTATACCATTGTAATACGTGTTGATGTCGTCCAATCGCGCCGCCAACACCTTCTTGCCGTCGTTGGAGCTGTCGGGCCGCTTAGACGCCACCTTAATTCTGGCGGGCTCGATCTCGCCATCGTCGATCCACAGCTTCGCTCTGACATCTCCCCAAAATGCCCTAGTCTGAGCCGGAGGACGCCGCACGATGTTGGCAGTCATCCCGACCATGTAGTTGTCAGTGGTCTCGAGGACGGGACTGAGACTTGTTGGATCTTCTTCTTGCGTTGTCTTCAACTCCTTGGTCCCAACTCTGCAGGGGCTTCCACCAGGCTTTCTCGTCACGCCCTCCATCTCTATGAACATGCACCGAAGGGGATGGCACGTGGAAAGGGAATTGTAATGCGTGGAGGAAGCCCCCTAATAATGCTTTTCATCTCATATTTGCCGGAAGCGATGAGAGATCCTCTGTTTTTTGGGACGATGACTTTGTTTGCGTTGTGCTAATTATCGCCTTTGATGCAACCTTTGTGTTGAGCATAACCAGAAACATAACCACATTGTCCGAGAGAAGGCATAGGCAAAGTCAAGTCCAGCACAACGAGCCTTCAAAGCTACAATCGACACAAAGACGATCAGGGCCTCACAATGTCTCTGTTCTTCCCAATGCGAAGGCAGAACGACTATGACCGCGCGTGCCAATGGCATACTTAACATCCAACACCTTGCTCACTACTTCACAGCTGAACGATCTCCATCACTAACATCATTACACTCTGGATCACGATACTTTTATCTTCACATATCCTGCCATATCAGCAGCCCTCATCTCTTGCAACCATGTGTCAGCACATCACAACCATCTACCGCTGCAATCGCTGTAACAACCGAATCATCACCGACAACATCACCTGCAATGCCGCGTGGTATAAGCGTCTAGGCCGCCAACAATGCGACAATACGGACTGGACCCTCGTCGAGGACCATTCCAAGAAGCTCTGCGCCACTTGCGCCGAGCGCGGCAGTCCCGGACCTATTACCCTTGAGCCACTTAAGTCTAAACCCGTTGTCCCTGAGATCCCGAGCCCCGTCGTCGAGCCACCTAGCGTTTTTGGCCCATTGAGCGAACTCAACGCTTATACCGCCCCGTACGCCAATGCACGGCTCGAGGCTTGGCTCAAGAACCACCCTGAGCAGGCTTCTGATCCCCTCAATCAGAAGACTGCTGGTGACTTGAGGGATGCTATGTCCCATCTGGACTTTGGAGATGAGCACGCAGACGGCACAGGAAGTCCTTCTGGTAACGAACAGATGGGAAGTATTGCTTCTACACAGCCGGCAAGCACTTCCATGTTGTTCACCAACGTCCAAACTCATTCTCCGGATGAGATTGACTATTACGGCTTTGAGCAGCAGAAGGTCACTGGTGGAATTGACCCAGGCTCCAGCCTTGAAGGTAAGGGATCCTCGCGTACCCATCGGCGGAAACGGTAGGGACCTTCCAGCGGCCTATTGCTGGTTGGGATCATTTTGCAAATACGGTTGGATAATCCGTGATCGATTGCACATATTGGGAAGCACAGTTCGTGATTTTCTTTTTCTTTTTCTTAGCTTCACACATATCGTGAAAATAATAGTCAAATCAGAAAAAAGCTTACACATACTGATACGTGCCTCCGCCTTCATCGTGAATATAGCCAGCCCCTGAGACACGGGAGTAGACCATTGTATTTGGTAGCATTGCCCAGCCTGCTTGGAACGGTGAGCAAGAGAAATACGGGATCTCACTCACTGTGCACAATCTTGTACGAGTAAGTGGCAGTAACTACGGAAGACTCTAGACTTAGTAAGTTATGTTAAGCAGCAGTAGACAAACGTCCTCGAGTTACCAGCATATACTCAGCGTCAGGCAAAGGTCAGAACCGCCGGGCGCCGACTAGGTGCAGTCACTGTATCCCTACCGTGGCATCGCCACGGCTCCCTTGCTGTTGTCCGTGTTATTCTGTATAGTGCCTTCCTTGGTAGTCTAATTGGGAGTGATATATGCTTTGTCTATGCAGGAAAATTGACATTGGTAACAATGCAGCATTCTCCAAAACAACAATGAATTTCATACTAGTTTTGGTGGTAACCTTTCACTTTATTTTCTGCAAGTTGCAAGCCATGTGAAAGAGGTCGCACAATGCCCCATAGAGGCTCACTGTTAACAACAATACCTTTGTCCCCTGTATTCAGAATGCTTCGACTTCAAAGAGCTAAAGTGGCGTCCCAGCTATATAATCCACCTCAGAGTCGTGCCAAAACAGTATCAGAACTCCTCTCCATCTTCCCAACCTATCCCAACGGTATCACCTCTCCCCTAACTACTGATCCTCACTCACAAAGAACAAAGTAAGTCACCCTCCCAACCTATCACTAACTCAGCTACAGTCATGTGCGTCCGCATAACCTGGGCACATACCTGTGCCCGCTGCTCAAAGCTCTTCTACACCCAGTCATACCAGTGCGACCTCGACCCGCTCGACCCCGGGTATACCGACTGCAAGAACAACGGCGACTGGCTGGTCCAGCAGGGGGGCAACCTGCGGACATGTGGCAACTGCGACGAGGCGGCGCTGGCCGCTGCCGAAACTGAGATGGAGGACGTGATCTCTCTTCTCGAGGATGTTACGGTCGATGCTGCTACTGAGATGTCCGATGGCGATTCCAGCACTCAGAACCCTGGCGAGACGGGTGAGTCGATGCAAGATGATGGCATTGATATGAAGAATGAGTACCAGGAGACTGCTGACCTACAGGATCCCGCGGGAGATGCTATGGATATTGACGACCCTGGGTATGTCTGCATTCGTCATAGCCAGGGCAAGGACACCAAGGGGCTACCGTGTAAGTGCAGGCCTGGTTCCATGTGAGTGTACACCTTTTACTGCTGACTGCACAGATTGGATGAAACAGGACGGGATGGCTGGGGATTGAGAGTTGTTGCTTTCGCGAGGATGTCTACAAGATTGAACAGAGACACGAGTAGGGTAAATATCTAGGTACGAAGAAATACGCAAGGTACCATCAATGACTTGAGCGGCCTCCGCCTCCTTCTGTGATCGTCCGTTAAGAATGCTTCGCAAGGACATATACTACCACCCTGTGTACGATGGTGTAGAGTCTAGACCCATTGTTCACGCAACAATGGCATCAGCACAAGCAAAAATGTAATAACCAGCTTGCTAGATAACTCATCAAGGGTATCGACCAAACCAAGTCAACGTAAGTCCCATAAGCGTAAATGATCAACCACCCTCGGTCCTCGGACTCATCGACATTAAATAAAAACCAACCAAAGCAATACTACCTTCCACGCCTCACGTCCTAAAACTCATCTCCCGATCCACCATCCTCTGCAACCCATGCTTAACCTCCAACCGCCGTCTCAACCTCTCCGCCGTCTTGACCCTCTCCCTCGCCTCCCACGGCGGGCCATCCCCAGTCCTCCTCCTCTCCTCCACCTCCCTCTCGACCTCCAGCACAAATTTCAAATCCCCATCATCCTTGGCAGTCCACACCCCCTCCCAGTTGTCGGGGATCCCCCTCCCCTCCTTCAGCTCCTGCATCACGACCGCGGCCAACCCCCAGGTCAGCGTCGCCTTGAAGGCGTCGATGACGTGCTGCCGCCTGTAGCCCAGGGACATGTAATAGTCCATCGTCTCGATGAAGGAGAGGCCCCTCGGGGGCCTCAGGCCCGAAGGGAGGATCTTGGGTGGCGCCGGGGACCCTGTTGCGGCCGAACCGGTGGAGCGGGTGCGGCGGGGGACGGGGGCTGGTCCGGAGGGATCTCTGCTCTTGACTGGAGATGCTTCGGGGGAGGACCGCTCGTTTGGCGGATGGGAGGGAGGGTGGAACGTCTTCCTGACGTCGTCGTGGAAGGAGGCCGGTAGTGAGGCTCGCGGTGGGGCGGTGGGCGGCACCTTGGGACTAGGTCTGCCTCTAGGAGGAGAAACGGCGCGGTGGAAAGATGCTGGTAGCGAGCGGCGCTTGGCTTTTGCCTCGACCGGACTCTCTGACTGTGGTTGTGGTGCTTGGCGCGCTGGCGGCTTCGGCGTGATGTCGTTCTCGTCCGGTTGTTCGGTCGAGGAGATGATGCTGCCATTCATGGGTCTGGGAGCTGCCGAGTCGGGGACAACCTTGGGCCGGCTTGAGGTAGAGGTAAAGCGTAAACCCAACGGCGACACATATGGCCTCTTGGAAGCCTTGAAGCCGGAGAACGGGATGGGCGTGAGTTGCTCGTTCTCAAGATGCAGCTGTTGTGAGGGTGTGGTGTCGAGCATGGAAACCAGGTCTGGCTGGGATCGGAAGCCGTCATTTTCGAAGCCAAAGTCTTGGGTCTCTGGCTCCAGCCTGGTATTAGCAGGACGAGGTTGTTGCATCTGAGGTAGTCTGTCCGGCGATGAGTGTTGCGGCGTGTCAGATTCGATGGAAGGAACGACAGCCGCTCTCCTCCGGCCTGACGAGAGCCTCTCTTTCCAGCCCGAGTTTGCCATTGCTGGTGCGGCCACCTTCTGCTGCGGTGTAGAGGGAATCTCGGTGTCCTTGCTGTAGCGCATCCGCTTGGCAGACCGGAAACCGAGGTCCATAGACGAGGATGCTGGGGCGGGCTCGGAAGACCTTTTGTGGCCCTGGATTCGTGGCGGTGATGAGTGGAAAGGCAAGGATTCGCTAGGTAGTTCCGACTCGGCAGTCTCCGTGACTGCACCCGGCGGTGCTGGCGACGCCTGTGTCTCCAGATCTGCCTGTGATTCAGAGTCCTCAGCCTCGAAGGCTTGCTGCAGTTCCTCAAACTCCCCCAGACTAGCCTCGTAGCATTTCTTCAACTGGAGCGTAACCTCCGGCGTCTCGATCCAGTCAAAGCCAAGAGTCTCAGCGATATGTTCCCAGTTACGGACGCTGGGTGACCGGCCTTGGTCAAGCGACTTGACCGTGTGCCACAGATCCCACAGGTCGAGCGTCCGCCCCTGGACTTTCGGCCACCGGTTGATCTCCGCCCCGGTCGCATCCAAGTAGCTGTTGAGCAAGGCGTAGAACTCCTCTTTCGGTGTCTTGGGGTTGCGAGGCCGCCTTGGGGTCATCTCTTGCGCGATTTGCTCCTCGAGCGCTGCAGTGGACTCATCTTCGGTGCCGTCGACCTCGTCCAGGCGGAGCGCCATACGCACCAAGGCACCACTGGCGTGAGCCTGAAGGCGTACAAGGTCGTCTTCGAAAAAGTTCCTTAACTTGGAGCGGAGTAGGACACCACGCGAATGGGCTTGCAGATCCGGGAGATAGTGCTCAAGCTCCCGGAGCGCCGAGCGGACAAGGTAACCCCTCCCATGTCTCTGGATAAGCCTTGCGATTCGGACCTTCTCGAGCCTGAGGCTAATATCCTCAGTCGAAAGCCTACCGCTACGTGGTACACTAGAAGACGGTACTGCTGCGCTTTCGGAATCGGCGGAGCTTCGCGGAAGTGCCTGTCTCTCATCTTGAACATGTCTTTCACCTGTAGAGGTGATGTTGGCGTCGCTCTTCACACCATTGCTGCTAGAGACCAATTGAGCAGATCCTGGAGCGGTAGATGGAACGGGTCCATAATCGGCAGAAGTCACGCGAGACTCGCGATGGACGGCCGTCTGACCAGTAGCTTGTCGTGAGGTTGATGGCGGTGGTGCGGAACCGTTGCTTGCTATCTCTGCTTGTAGTCGAGGCTCTAGATGTCGCACGTATCGATCTCGCCACGAATGCCATGAGTGATGAGGGTGCTCCTCGGCCAGAGCAATGTAAATCTTGTTCCCGGCTCTATTTTTCTTCACTTCGTTGACGTAGCTTAGGAGGAGTTCGTCGTCTTCCACCGTGAACTTGACCTTTCCGCGCTGAGGACCAGGATCCGGTTTCGATCGAGAAGACGAAGGTGCCGGAATTGGCTTCTGCTCTCTGTTGGACACATCCTCCGGGGGTTCGTCTTCCTCGTTAGGAACGTTTCGGTCCAAGGGGTCTACTGCTGATACCTTCGGTTTGGGGAGGAGACCTCTAAAGTTCACGGCCCTCGTTCTCCACGATTGCCAAGTGTGGTGTGGGCATATCTCGGCGAGTTCCTGGTATATTTTGTTTCCGGCTAGAGGCTCACCCTTTAGCTCCATTTTTGCCAGCCAGTTTGCCAATATCTGATCGTCCGCCGTGGTAAATGGCACTCTCTTGCCCCTGGATGACCTGGAAGCGGCGGCGGGATTGCGGATGAGACCTGTGATGCGATAACTTTCCACATCCTCCAGTGTGCCATTCTTGACGGACCGCTCGATGAACTCGTATGAAACGGAATCCTCAGGAGCACTCTTGCCGGCTTTCTTGATGGGATCGGCAATCCGCACGTTGGCCGTGTTGATGTCTGTGGTCAAGATTCCACCGTGGTCCTGCATCAGGTCAGTGAGAGTCACATTTCCCCAAGGCCGACAGTGAATCAAATTACAGTGATAGCCTGCAGCCAGCGCTCCCGCATGGGGACACTGTCGTAGACCCAGAATCGCACACCCTCGAAGAGAGGTCGCGGCATGTTCAAACCCTAACCCTAAGTGTACTGCACCGCCGTGGCTCGAATGGAAGGTAGAGAGCCCTGCAAGAGGGAATCTTCGGTGACAAGAACACAGATGCGAAGGAGCGAAGCCATCAATATTAGAAAATCACATGCAATTCAACGCCGTGTGGAATTTTCCTGGATTTTATAGGACGTGGCCTTGTAGATGTCTTTGGATCCTCGTGCAGTCGCGACGGGAGGTTTCGAGCGTGACGGAGACGCGTGACGTGGGGCACCCGGTCGTTCGGTTCACAGCTGGACTCTAAGGTACCTTGATAACCTGGAAGGTACTGTACCTTACCTACTTGCTGCGTCAGGTACCCTAGTACTTCTCAGCAGTGGTTTCGTTGTTTAATTGCTCAAGCGGGGGTCGCGTGCAGCCGCGTTGCCGGCCCGGTGATGCTGGAGTTGCCAGATGACAAAGATGGCTCGCATATTGAGAGAGGCTCAGCGGGCAGCCTAGACATTGCACGGGAGCGACATGGTCATCTCTGATCGTGACTGACGCGTCCTGCTTCTTCTCATGCTTTCTGTGCATAGCTCTTGCTTAGACTCATTTTTCGAGTGAGGTATTTTTGCATCCTTCTTGAGTCATTCTCGCCGGTGACAGCGGCGTCTTGCTGGGTCTCTTGTTTCGTCCAAACCCTTGCGAACACCTCAACCTCACAAAGTCACCAGGAGCTGAATGGTTGCCGCTTCCGTTGGACAAGTTTAGATCAGCTGCAATCGAAACAGACAATGAGTGTCTTGGGCGACCGTCGCTCCTCGTCAATATGGGCATCCTCGCTAAAATCGCCTTCGCTGTCCTGGCCATCTCATTCATGACATTTGTAACCTTCTTTGGCAGGCTTCCGATATTCAGGTAGGCTGCGAGTTTGATCTCGTGTTCTTGTAGTCTCTGATCAGTTTCACTGACTAGCCTCCAGAAATACACCTATAGCTTGGCTGCATCGGGCAATATGGATCTACCTGCCAAACACTTTCTCTGCCATAGACCAGAGACTCACTTCTGGCCGGGTCACATCATATACATCCCGGACCTGGAACTACCTGATGTACGATAAGCACCCAACGATTCTAATCTTCTTCTTTCTCCTCCTCTGCGGGTCGCAGTACATGTATCTCCCAGCAGCATGGCCACACTTCACCACCTTCCACAAGGTCTTTGGCTCTCTCGCCATCATCCTCCCGTACGTCTTCCTCTACCTCTCAGCCTACACCGATCCGGGCGAGATCAACCCCACCAACCACGCCCGCGCCATGGCCCAGTACCCCTACGACTTCACCCTCTTCCAGCCGGGCATGGCATGCAAGACCTGCCACCTCCTCAAGCCCGCCCGCTCCAAGCACTGCAGCATCTGCAAGAAGTGCGTGTCCAAGATGGACCACCACTGCATCTTCATCAACAACTGCGTCGGCGCCGACAACCAGCACTGGTTCGTGCTGCTCCTCCTGACGACGGCCATCCAGACGCTGTACGGCGGCGTCCTGGGCGCGGGCATCATCGCCGCCAAGGTGCGGACGCGCTATCCGGCCTGGTCGCTGTGGCCGTGGGGCAGTGGTGCGATTCCGCTGAAGCAGTACCTCGTCGCGTGGGGCTGGGGCATCCAGGACAAGGTCGGCATGGGGGCTGTTACGATGCTGGCGCTGCTGACGAGTCCGCTCGTGTGGGGCCTGTTGGCCTATCATGCTTGGCTGATATACTGCGGCACGACGACCAACGAGTCGATGAAGTGGTCCGACTTGCAGGCTGATATGGACGACGGGTTGGTGTTTCGTCGTAAGCTGCCGGCTGATCGGGTCAGGGACACGCGGGTCGAGCCCGCGTGGACGAGGTGGCCTGTCGAGGCTGAGCAGATCATTGTTCAGACCGATGACCAAAAGCCGCCGCAGTGCAAACACCCCCTGCCCGGGGTCGGGGAGTGGGAGCATGTCTGGAGGCTGCGTGATGTGGAGAACATATACGACCTGGGATTCTGGGACAATCTCCTGGATGTCTTCTTCCCGGGCTATCCCTTCCGGGACCATGAGGTGCCGGTTTCGGAGGAGCGAGGGCGGAAGCGGAGGACGAAGAAAACTCGGACTCGGACCACTGATGGAGTTGATGATGATGATGCTTAAATGTAGATTTTGTGTTCAGCACCAGGGACAGAATCTGCCTGCATATCCGTGTGATGTCTCATCATAAAGATACATATGTACACCTAATCATACATCCAGTGTCGTCAGGCTCAGCCTATGCCTTCGCAGGAGGGAGTGATGTACAGCTCTTCCTGATCAAATTCTCGCTCCGTCACTTTGTTCTTAGAGACAACCCAGGCTCTACTCCATCTTCGAAACGTCACATAGCGACAATCCATTGCCTGTATGATAGAAGATTCAAGCCGTGTAGCTCCTGCTGGTACCCTCGTCGTGAACCCTTCGGAAGGCTGGTCTAAGACAACCGTGGGCCCGAGGATTATGCTCCGGTCGTCAAGCAGTCAAGATATCCAGAACGTACGCCTTATCTCCGATCAGAGAAGACAGACACATTATACTCCAGGTCTTGTTGTTCCTATCCATATAGAACGCCACAGGAGCACCCTCACTTCCCACTCTTATCACTCATAAACTCAGGCGGCAAGTCCATGCCGACCCTCCTGGCCGTCAGGCGGACGCGCTCCTCCTCGTCCATGTCCAGGCTCGGATTGTACCGCTCGAGCAGCTGGACGTATGTACGCTGGGCGCGCATGTAGGCGAGGAATTGCTCGGCGTGTGCGACCGCTATGCTTGAGTCCGACGGCGTTTCGCGGAAGTTGTCGCGGATGCGCTTGTGCAGTGGCGCCGGGGGAGAGGCGAGGAGAGGTCGTGGGGGCAGTTCGCGGAGGATGTTGCGGTAGACTGACCGCAGACGGGTTGCATTTGTCGTCGACATTTTGGTGCAATATTGGAGTGTATCGGCTGTTGGAGAGACGAACAGAATTGGAGCGTTCGAGTAACCAATGGACCGTAGACTAGATGGAGCAGAAGTTTGAATGTCTATATGCGATAATGAAGTAATTGCTACAGGGACCTGGACGCTAACCCTTTTACGACTAGCTCCCGCTCCGGGCGTAAGATCGGTGCTCGGACTTCTTTCGGCCGACGACATTGTTACGCCAGAGAAATTCTGGCGCCGAGACTACATACCTCTAGTACACTTATACACAACCATAGGACAGGTTCGAGGTCGACTACCTCGATATTTCCAACCACGACAACCATGATTCGCACGATAGAGTCCCAACTCCTGGCCATGCCAGCGCCAATGCGGTGTCTCCTCCTCCAACAGACCATCTACCAGTCGATATTCATCCCCCGCCGACACCTCTCAACCTCCTCAGCGACCCTCACCTCACCTCAACCCACACCATCCTCACCACAACCACCCTCAGCACCTCTCTCCTTCCTCCCCTCGCCCTCAAACAACCCCCTCCGCACCCCGATCCCCGCACCCCCCGTCTCCTCCTCCCTCCTCTCAACCTCGACAACGATCCTCACCACCCCCCCACCTCGCTTCCTCTACTCCGCCCCGCGCTTCCTCAACCTGCCAATCAACACCCGCGTCCCCGAGATCTGCCTCCTAGGCCGCTCCAACGTCGGCAAATCGACCCTCATAAACGCCCTGGCCGGCATACCCTCCTCCTCCGCCGGCCGCAGCCACGGCTCCAACGTCTCCTCCGCCAAGAAGCAAAAGTCCCTCCCCGGGTCCAACATCAAAGGCCTCGCCATAACCTCCTCCAAAGCAGGCTGCACCCGCACCCTAAACCGCTACGCCTTCGGCCTCCCCACTTCCCCACCCCCAAAGAACACCACCACCACCTCCACCACCACCAAAGGCCCAGCAACAACCCGCTCCGAGCGCCGCCTCCTAGCCGCCCGCAACCACGACCCCACCCCCGCCGCCGCCCTGGTCCTGATGGACATGCCGGGCTACGGCCAGAACAGCCGCGAGGAGTGGGGCGTGGAGATAAGCAAATACCTCTCGCGCCGCAAGATGCTCCGCGGCGCCGTGCTGCTCATCGATGCCGTGGCGGGGATAAAGGACGGCGACCGCCTGGTCCTGCGCCTCCTCCGGGACGCCGACGTCCGGACCGCCGTCGTCCTGACCAAGGCTGATAAGCTTGGCTATGGGGTGGTAGGTCGCGACGGCGATGGGACAAAGGGGGTGGAGGAGGTTGGAAGGATGTGTGAGCGGGTGTGGGATTTGTTGAGGGATTTGGAGAGGGGGAGTGTTGCCTGGACGGAGGGTAGGGGGTGGGAGAGGGAGATCTGGGTTACGGGGGCGGGAGATCCGAGGAATGGGGGGACGGGTGTTGAGGGGGCGAGGTTCGCGATTGCGAGGATGGCTGGCCTGGTGGAGGACACGAGGGAGGTGGGGAGGGTGGTGGTTGAGAAGCCTGCGCAGAGGATTGTGCCGTTCGAGGAGCTGCAGTGGCGCGGCTCGAGCACCTCTGGGAGGTACGAGGTAAGGGCGTAAGATATGGAAGTGGAAGTGGTGTAGGATCTACGTGTTGTATTATAACGACGATTATTGCAAAGTTGATACCCATGGACACGGAAGAAAGGCTTGCTAAGCACTGGTCTGTCGTCACAAGTGAGCTTGAGGAGACCACATTTGCCATTCTATCTCTGTCTCACTACTCGTCCTCCGAGTCAAAAATGATCGCTGCCCAACGCAGCGCTTCCTCAAACCCTTCCATCTCCTCCTACCTTTACCCTCTTGTTAGTTCTGTTCTCCGCGTCACCGTGTGCGGAACGTGTCTGCGGTCAATGTGAATTCCGGGGGGTAAACTGGTCCAGCTGAAAAAAGTTGTCCATACAGTCCCCTTTTCCATGCATGCAAGCAAATACTTGAGTGCGCCACGAGATATGCTTTTTTTTTCTCCCTTGCTGCTTCTCGTAACAACTGTGCAAACGATAAAATCCCTTTCCCAACCCTTCCCAGCCAGATCATTATGTCATGACGACTTCAAGTCGGGACTTTGCGAAAGAGAAATGGGGGCCGTCCAGCCCGAAGACGGGCGGGCCCAAACGAAACGATGATGAATTACAAAATAGGGGTAATCTGGTGAATGTCCTCCGCACTCAAGAAAGATGGAAGGCACCTTGGCCCTCCTTGATAGCCATAAACAGCTGCCGCCTCATGACGCTGATATCTGTGTAATCGGGCAGCTTCAGGTAGTTGACGCACGTCATGACGCTAGGAAGATAGTCGTCCGACGAGTACGGCGCCTCGCTTGGCTTGCAGACCACCGTGAACATCGGCGTGAGACTCTTGAAGCCTATAGAGAGGGATTAGCAAGCATTTCACTAAGCCATCACACAAAATAGTGTCAACTTACCACCGATGGGCAGCTTGGGGCTTCCGGTCGTGAACTGCAAGAACTCGCGCCGTTGAGAGGGAGTCATCTCGCTCATGGTCTGCAGCAGATTCTTGACGCTCTTGCTGTCCATGTTGTAACCGTGATCGGCCTTGACAGAATCCATAAGTGCTACTTGACATTAGTAAAAGCCTAGACTGTGAATGAAGGGAACAGAACGTACTCTCAATGCTCCAATCCTCATCGGTTCTACCAAACAGGGTGCAAAGCTCATCCGGAGTAAAGGCGCTCAGAGCCGAGTACGGGAAGACCTGAGAGAATCCGGTGCGGAAAGCGTCGACTTGGCGGCGCACGCCAGCACCCAAGGTCATGTCGATAACCTTTTCCAGGTACAGGTCGACGTTCTCCATGCTCAACGACATCTGGGCGCCGTTCGGCACCAGCTCAATCTCCGGGAATCCGGGCAATGTGAAGTCGAGGCACAAGTCGTCGATCCTGGTGTTGTTAAGAACGACCTTCTCCGTGTCGGCAACTTTTTGAGCGGGCGTGCGGTTCGGGTCTTCGTCAATCTCCTTCTTCGCAATGGCAAACTTCTTAATCAGACTCAGTGCCTTAGCCAGCATCGGGTCGACCGCTTTGACCGCGCCCAGGGACGGGCGCACACCGGAAGTCTCGTCTCCAATGCGGAAGAAGATGGGGTTGAAGTTGATGTCGATGATGCGAGAGTCTATCATGGACCGCGCAACAAACTTGCCAAGCATCTTGAAGAGTTGGAGGATCTTCTCGCCGTCTTCCGAAATCAGAAAGTCATTGCTCCATGGCCGAGGAAATAGTCCGTTCGGCCCATTGACAAACTCGTCACCCTCGCCAGGGTCATTGTCCCGCCAGAGCTTCAACTTCTTCTTGGAGAACTCTTTTGACACAGTCGAGTAGAACTCCAGAGTAGGCCCGAGTCCAGTTCCGACCTCCTCGAAATACTCCACCTCGAGAATGCTCTGTGAAGCCCCGTAGAGCTCCATGACCTTTATCGCAGACTCGAGGATTTTAGATCGTGAGATCCGGACCTTTTGCCGCTGAAGACGCCCCAAGAAGGGTCGCTCGTCGCGGCGGTCACGCCTTGACTCCTCCTGTGACTGTGCGTTCTGCCACCGAGTCATAGACCTGGCATATCCGAATGACGTGGATTGCAAAAACAAATGACGCGTCTCGAACGGAAACAGGAAAGGGTAGAGCCTTGCCAGATCTTCGCTCCAGCTTGGCAAACAGTTGCTCGCCACAATCAGCGGTTCCTCCAGTTGACGGTTTAGCTTCGCGGTAAGCTTCGTGTTGACGAACTGCGAAAGCGGCTCCACGTTTATCTTGAGTGTGTCCTTGTTCTCAGCAATCACGTCGTCAATATTGGCGTTCAGGTCGTGCAGCATCTTCAAAAGACGGAGAATGGAAGCCGTTGTCGGGTGCTTCGCCAGAGATCCGGGGGTGGCACCCTCCTCTGTTTCCGCAGCACCGTCGAAGGAAGCGCCGAAGGCAATAGACTCCGCCGGAGGAGGACCAGGCACTCGCTTGAACTTTATTGTGTGTGTGTTGGTCCACACATTGGACCGGGTCTGCTCTTCTGCAGACAAGGGTGATCGGTGGACGGCACGGTAGATGGTTGTCTCGTTGGGGATCATTTTGCCCTCGATACTGAACTCAATGTGCCAGTCCTGTGGTGTCGATTGAAGCGCCCCGGAATAGGATAATGGCCTTGAGGGCGTTGATGGTGACGGAGAGTTGGCCAAAGCAGCTGCCAGCGCGCTGCTGCGGCTCGGCAGCGTCGCCGTAGTACGCGCCTGTGAAGGAGTCGGGACCCTGGTCCCGTCTTCCTTGCGTGCAGTAATTTTCCCACCTGCGGCAACTTCAAGATTGACGGCAGACGGATCCTCAGGCGTTGGCGCATCGTCCATCCCCTCATCAAGGTCTCGCAGGACGTTGAGCGCACTGTGATCGGTCTCAGCCATATCCTCATCATCCAATAGCTGCTTCTCGTCTGCACATTCCAATGCATTGTCCAAGTCATCTTCATCCTCAGGTGGTGGGCGTTGAGGAGCGCCCTCCGAGAGAACCTGCCGGCGGCTCGATCTGCGCAAGCTGGTCTTGTCCTTGGACGACGAAGGCTCTGGAGTGGCTGGCGCATCTGCTTCGGACTTGGTCTTCGTTTTCCTAGCAGAGCGAGACCCGGAGGCTTGTGGCGCCGCCGGTGGAGGCGGGGGCGGAGTTGGCATGGATGGGGGATGCAACCTCCCTGCAAGTCGAGCTTCGGCGGCACTAAAAGGAATTCCGGCTCCAGCCATTGCGGCGAGTGCTCTTGACACGGCGTCCCTCCGAGACGAGCCGCGAGGGCGCTCCGACAGGCTGATGCGGGGTCGTAGATAGTCGTCCAATGACTTGAAAGTCGTAATGGCGTGGATTGACACCAAGATCTGGCGGTAGGGCCGAGGGATATCCGAATCATCATCCGCAACAAGCTTGAGGCGTATCTGCTTGGCTAACATGGACGCAGCGCTGCTACGATTTCCGTCAAACGCGTTGTGGTGCACCGTCATGACCTCGAAATGCTCTGACCTACTTAGGAGGTCTTGCAGTTTGTGGATCATGACGCTAAACGGCGTCGCGGGAGAATCAGCCGTCGCAGTCTTGGGCTTGGACTTCACCGAGTATCCCATAAATACTTGGAGGAACGCAGACTGCGCCGCTACTGCAAGCTCCCTGTCAGGGTTGCTAAAGACTTGTTCCAGAACTCTCACGACCCCTGATGCGAGCAACTCTGCACTTGTCACACTCTCCAAGGCGTCGGTGTCGAAAAAGCTGGCCAGCTTTTTGAAGAGCTCGATACCCCCATCCACGGGCAGACTTGTCGAAGAGGTGCGCTGCAGGTAGAAAGCCTCGATCTCACCGGCAAGTGTGGACAAGCTCGTCAGGATCTTCGTAGCCTTCTTCTTCATGGCTTTTCCTTGCTTCTCCGTCTCGTGGACCTCGAGGAATTTCTTCGCAACTTCAGAGATCCTAGACTTCATGGATGGGAAGTCCGAGATGAAATGTCTTGGGGGACCATCGATAGACATAGTGGAACCCTCCGAGCTGACAGGCGAGGCGGAACCGTCATCGTGATGCATTTCGTTCTCATCTTCGTTGTCGTCTTCGTTGTCATCGTCATGGTCATCATGCTCGTCATGTTCGTCTTCGGAGGAGTGGTGCGAGTGGTCGTCGTCCTCATCTTCCGACTCGTCATGCTCGGATTCAGAATGGTCCTCTAGATCTGCTGAAGCTCCTTGCTGAGCTTCCGGATCATGATGGTCACTTGCTCCAGTGCTTGGCTCCGGTTCGATCACTTCGGTAGAAAGCTTGGTGATTTCGGCGATGACTCCCTCTCGGTACAACTGATACCGGTAGATGTTATCAAGTCGGCTCATTAGCAACTCTGTCGCCTGGAGGGCGTACATGACGAGTGAGGGGTGATCCTGCTGCGATAGAATGGAGGCAAGGAACGACGCATACGGGACTGCCTTTAGTGCTTCGACGAGGATGTCGACGTCAAGGTTTGACAGCATCTTCAAATGAGCGGTCAAGACCTTCTGTCGCACACTGAGATTGACGGTGCTGGAAAAGGCGTCCGTGAGCGTCGGGAACAGAATAAGGGCAAAACGCCGAACCTCTGTTTTACAGCCTTCTAGGAGTTCAATCCTCTTCTCGTTGGAAGACTTCTTCCTTGGTCCAAGAGAAGATGGAGTGATCGGCTCACCGGGCAAGTTCATCTCCACGAAGTCCCCTGAGGCCGGGTCTGCCGCCCTGGGAAGGCTTGGGAGAAGCTCGCAGATGACGTTAAGCGTCTCTAGAATCTGCTCGCGTGGCCGATGGATCAAAGCCTGCATAATAAGCACACTGTCAAGCTTAGAAGCGACATCTTCCGTGCCACTTGGAGGCGAGACGCCTGTAAGGATCTGGTATAAGGTCTCCACCACATTCATCTTGAAAAGTTCGGCGGACAGGCGTGGGCTGGCACGAGCTGTGAAGGCTAAGACGCGGAGGAACTGGGTGTGAATGTTTGGCCCGATGAGGTTTGTTGTACCGGGGAGCAGGAGGCGAAGGACAACCTTGAGGAGGTCGACGCTCACCAGTTCCTCGAGCTTGGATGGTTGATACTTGAAGCTCTCCACAATCCTCGATACGCAGAGCGAAGCTTGCTCTACAACTTTCGGGTCATTGCTGCCCAGAACGTTGAGCAGCGTGGGCATAACCTCTCGGACAACGGGGAACGAATCTTCTGGTATGTTGCGACAGCAGTTCGCGGCTGTTGTCACAGCTACCCTCTGCGTGCTCGTTGCGAAAAATTCGAGATATGACAGACACGCGGTCAACCCGCCCTCGCGAACGATGCTTGTTGGGTATTCAGACGAGATCTTCTCCAGAGTGCTGAGAGCCTGCTCTGCAAGGTCGATGAACGAGATCTCGAGCAGTTTCTGGCAGAGAACAGGCACAGCGCCACCGTACACGACATTAGCTGTACTGGCTGGCAGTGCCTCCATTAAGTTAGCAAGACAACGGCAGGCCAGCAGCATGATCTCGGGGTTCTCTTCGCCAGTGAGCTCGTTGGGTTGCATCAGAGATACTAGCTCTTTGACGAATGCATCAGGCGAGAAGTGTCCGGACAGGTTATCCTCGTTGGAGACGAGAAGTATCTCGGACAGCTCTTGCAAGGCAATCAGCTGACTGGAAGGGTCGTCCTTTTGACGCAGATTGCTGAGGATCTCGCGGAGCCTCGATGATATACCCGACATCATTCCTGACAATGCCCGCAGAGTACTGGAAAGACTATGGCCAGATCCACCACCATGCCCGCCAAGTACACCAAATGGGTCTCCATCATCTTCATCATCTTCGTCGTATCGAGGTTCGTCTTCGTCGTTCTCGTCACTCTCGTCACCATGATGTTCGTCGTCGGGAGGAGGTGGAGGCGGTGGAGGCGGAGGTGACCCTTTTTCGTGCTCGTCTGTTCCTGTCATCACAACATCGTGGTCTGCTTCATTCCGGGTCTTCTTCGACCGACGGCCCGACCCCGATCTGGATGTTGGGTCTTCGGAGTCTATTGTGAGATTCCGAGCACCTACACGAGGAGGATGAGGAGACGTACCCTGGGTGGCCTCGGATGCCTTCTTGTGACGGCTAGATCGCCGACTGGATGAGGCCGATGTGCCTGGTTGGTTAGAGGGACTTGCTGACGAACTATAGCACATAAATGTCAGAAGGGGCTCCGTGACAAGTCGAAGACGTGGTCAGTCGCGGCCAGCTACTTACTCTGGACTCGACATAACTGCCGGCGCTTTTCCTTTCTTGCGACGTGCCAAAGTAGCTTGCGGGGGTGGTTGTAGTGCAGGAGGTGGAGGTGGAGGTGGCGGTTGAGTCACCCTCTGTCGCTTCGACCGGCGGGACGAAGAAGCAGATTGCTCGACGGAAGCTGGCGGCGAACTTGGTTGCTCGACGGGGTTCTTCCGCTTTCTCGATTTCGATTGGGCAGGAATCGGGGTGGCAGGTGCAGCTGATACTCCGGGGCCGGAGGACGGCGAAGCAGCAGTTCCAGGGTCGGTGGCCGCAACGGGAGCAGGTGGGTTGGATGAGGCTGCCTGGCTCGCTGCTTGACGGGCTGACGCTCTGGTGACTCTAAGCGACATGAGTAAATAAGTGATCGCTCAGTAGAGGCAACATCAAGAGTGAGGTGTGTATGCGGGATGAGGGGACGTTCTGTTTGATTTCCTGGGGCATACGAGGTTGCAATGAACTTCTGCTGGCGGAGTGGGTAGTGTGTGGTCTGACGACACAAATAATCAAGGTTGATAGAGGTCGTGGAAGAAGGTTGCGATTAGATAGGCAGAGGCGAGGAGAGTGGATTCGTCAGTCAAGGCTGTGGCTGCGGTGAGCCACTTCGCCAAAGTGATGTCTTTTGCGAGTGGCCTTGCGTTGTCCTTGCGTTGTCCGGTTTTGTGTTTTCCAGATGTTTCACGGCAGGCGGAGAAAGAATCCCACTTCCCCTTCGACTCTCTGTACACAACCCAAGGCCTGATGCTCTCAGCTGCCGACCCGCATATGGTTTGAATGACGGAGGGCAGATCAGATCACGACACTGGATGTTGCATTCCTTTCTCGCATAGACTCTACCACCGCCTTGTGGTTTTCTTCTTCTTTTTTTCTTCTTCTTGTTGTACTGTCCGGTTTATGCTTTCGTTCAAGGTGCCTGACTCCGGGATCGGGCTGATGATGGACGGCTCTGAGGATGCAGCGGGGCCAGGATAGGAAGGGACAATGCTAGGAAGGAAGACGAGCTGGTGCGCGAAGAGGGCAAGGGAAGAAGAACAGCAGAGGAAGCAGGACGTTTGTAAAGTACCTTGACAAAGAAGTTACGTTGTTTGCAGTCGCAGTCGCAGTATCGGGCAGGCGCGATGGGTGATCGGAGCGCGAATAGGTTGCGGAGCTTCGGTCTGCCATGAATTTACGCCATGAGGCAGGCGGCAAACGGCGGACAACGAGAACGCGGCGGCGTGACGGGTGACGACACTCAGTTCGTGCTCAGATGTCCTATTGCGCAGGCGAATTAGAAAAAGGGAGAACCGGTCATGGACGCCCGGTATTGCTGGTTTCGTTGCGCTGACCAAAATCGGATATGGCACACATGGAACTGTGAGTAGGATAAGGTAAGGTGGGTATTTGGGAAGAGCGGCGGGAGTCCAACAGATGCATGTGTTGGGTTCAAGATCCATGCGCCTGAGGTGGTGGTGAGACACCCTCCGTTTTGATTGCGAGCTCAGCTGGCGCCATTGGATGTCATTGAGGTGACCACGGCACCTTCCATTAGCGCTGTGAGTCTCCGTTTGGGTCCCGTGCATCCCCAGTGCTGGCAAATAGGTGGGTCTCCGTAACCGCTCCGTTAAGATACCTCGCCTCACCTTACCTTAAGGTACACCGGTGGTAAGGTACCTTACAGTCACATTATTGACACACAAGCCAAGGTGCAATAAAGCTTCATGACGCTTGAGTGCAATTGTCTACCAGTGACTGTTGTTGACGAACGCTACAGGTTGTACTGTACCTAGCAAACGGGTTAAGAGCACGTATCAGTCAATTTTACGAAACCATGGCCCAGGTGTTTGTACCCTATGTGAGAAAAGTCTACGTTTGTAACGAGATACAGGAAGCAAAATCTATAGGAAGAACTTGAGATAAAAGCAAGACCGCTCCAGAAGCAGCATCTCCATCGGCTAAGACTCGATCAACTGCCAAGCACCCTTCGCCCTCATTCTTCTGGAGAGGAGCACACCCTTCCGAGCCCAACTGACCACCCTCCTGAGTCTCGACCTTTTCATTGTCGCGACCCGGCTCAGAGTCCTGCTCCTGAAAGTCTTCCTCGCCGAGATGATCATGAACCGCGGACTGACACCCTCCGGCCAGTCAGGGTGCTTGCGGGACTCCTCGTCAGTAGCTCCCCATTCAAGCAAGCCGACGAGACCAAACCCAGCTGAGAGAACCTCTCCGATCCACGTTTGGACCATGTGGTGCTGCTTCTTGACCCTTGCCCCGAGCCAGCTGACGGACCGGTTGCCCTCGTCGAAGTAGTCGTTGAGCGGCCAGTACGTACGGCCCGTCAGCTCGTCGCGGTCGAAGCCCGGATTCCTCGGCGCGGTGAAGACTGGATGCTCGACCGAGAAGACCAATGCGCCTCCAGGTTTGAGGGATTTGTGCAGTTCTTGAAGGATCTCATCCAGGTGGTCCGGGTAGTGCAGGGCAAGTCCACTAAAGATGAGATCGAACGTGCCCTCCTCGAGTGCAAGATTCTGCATATCAACCTGGCGAAACTCGATGCAGCCATGACTCTCGTGGATTGTCAGCTCTCGAGCACGGCCAAGCATGTTCTTCGAGGCGTCGAGGGCGAGAACCGCTGCAGCGCCTCGGTCAACAGCCCAGCGTGAGAACCATCCGTCACCGCAGCCGAGATCGAGCACAGTCAACCCCGTCAGGTCCTTTGGAAGCAAAGCTTTCAGGAGTGGCCATTCGGATGCCCCCTCCAGACCGTTTTTGGCGCGAGGATATTTGCTATATTGTTCAAAGAAGTTGGCTGAATCGTATATGCTTTGCCCCAGCCGTGGGCTGGTAGGGGCTGTTCGCATCCTCCGCATGTCGACTCTCTTGTATCACTGTCTGAGAGCTCGG
Source organism: Coniochaeta sp. PMI_546 (assembly GCA_021432605.1). Lineage (NCBI taxonomy): Eukaryota > Fungi > Ascomycota > Sordariomycetes > Coniochaetales > Coniochaetaceae > Coniochaeta > Coniochaeta sp. PMI_546. Next base: position 210,165 of record MU271157.1, on the reverse strand, counting down.
ACAATGGCGATGATAGTGGTCACAGTGTTTGAAAGCTCTACCTGGCTTCTGATATGCGCTCAACACAACCCAGGGCTTCTTTATATACATGTTTGGAACATACAAGAATGCCTTGAGTGACACAGTACGAGCCCAAACATCGGTTGGGTATCGTGATAAGATGCCCGAAGGCGCAGGGTCAGCGGACCCTGTGCTTCGTGCCGCTATCCAGACCCAAACCATCCACCTGGTGCGCAGAAGTCATACACGAGGTGCCGCCATGTCTGGAAGAAGCCAACAACCTCAAAGGGGCATCTGGACCCTTGCAGCGTGCAATCTGCACTTCGATCTGATCGTGCAGACAGAGATCCTGGTCGACGTTGGTGGCCGCCCGAATGAGGCTGGGCCATCTTGTCTGCCAACTGCCGACGAGGAAATCATGCGAAGATCGACACGTTACAGCACGGCGCCTCGCTCGCGGTGAGGCTCAAACATGGACGTTGGCTCGTTGGCGAGGCAGGGCAGCTGTCCGTTACACTCAACGTTTCGAAGCACAGCCTCCTGCTTCTGGCCGCCTATTGATAGCCCGATCACCGCATGACAGTGGATGGTCCGACTACAACTACAAAATTCTAGTTGATTTATACCATTAGTGCGTAAGGCGAAATCGTGCTTGTCATCTAAGCGTAGGTTGTCTTTGGGCCGAGTCATCTGTAGTGTATCTGACCTAAAGGAGCCGAGGTGAGTACACCTTGGACTGACCTGGAACCCCAATTGAGCATTAGCGTGGTTCGGCCTTTGGACTCAATGCCGCAGCGCATCGCTCGCTTTCCTTCGGCTCAAATGACGTTCCTCACTTCACCTCCCCTCAATGCCGAGGGGGCGCCTCTCGCCGACATGAATTAGGTTCCTTCCCTTCTAGGTTCTCCTCTTCTTCCAAAATGTAATAGAAAAGAGCATTGTTCTCCTGAAGTCTTCTGCTTTTCGCTCTTGAAACGACAGGAACTGCGATCTCAGCATGAAGAACCGCCTGGCCTCCGTGACCCGGTCGTGTGGCCAGCGACAGCTCCGCCACGGCCCACGACTCCTGGCGGTTAACAGCCTCCCCCTCTCCCAACGCCGTCACGTAGCGACTTTCGAGCAGGGTCCCTCGCAGCGACCAGACTCGCAATATGTCTCGTTCCCCGGTGCCGTCAAGTCTGCCTTCTGCCACACGATGAAGTTCGAGTCACCTCAAAACTACCCCGCCCTGCCTACCTACCGCGTCGTCGACCAGCATGGGGTCGTTGTCGATCCCGACTTCAAGCCGGACATCTCCGACGAGGAGGTGATCCAGCTGTACCGGCACATGCTGACCGTCAGCATTATGGACATCATCATGTACGACGCGCAGCGCCAGGGTCGTCTGAGCTTCTACATCGTGTCGGCGGGCGAGGAGGCCGTGGCTGTTGGAAGCGCATCTTGTCTCAGCAAAGACGATGTCATCTTCTCCCAGTACCGGGAGCAGGGTGTGTTCGCGCAGCGTGGGTTCAAGCTCATCGACTTCATGAACCAACTGTTTGCGAATAAGCACGACCCGGGCAGGGGCAGGAATATGCCCGTGCACTACGGCAGTAAGGAGCTACACATTGTAAGTCAGAGTCTGTTGGTTATGCATCGATGTAGCGAACCGAAAGCTGACAATTGGTAGCACACGATATCGTCACCCCTTGCTACACAGATCCCGCAGGCCTCGGGTGCTGCCTATGCCCTCAAAATGCAGCACCTGCAGGACCCTTCCACCCCACCGAGAGTGGTAGCCTGCTACTTTGGTGATGGCGCGGCGAGTGAGGGCGATTTTCACGCTGCGCTTAACATAGCAGCGACAAAGTCATGTCCTGTGATCTTCATCTGCCGCAACAACGGCTTCGCCATCTCGACGTCGACGCTTGAGCAATATCGCGGCGATGGTATCGCCAGCAGAGGTCTCGGATACGGTATCGAGACCATCCGCGTCGATGGCAATGACATCTGGGCTGTGAGAGAGGCGACCAAGAAGGCTCGCGAGTTGGCGCTGAAAGATGGGGGCCAGCCGGTCCTGATCGAGGCTATGACATACCGTGTCAGCCACCACAGCACGTCGGATGATTCGTTTGCCTACCGAGCCAAGGTGGAGGTCGAGGACTGGAAGCGGAGAGACAACCCGATAATACGGCTGCGTAAATGGATGGAGAACAAGGGCATATGGGACGACAACAAGGAAAAAGAAGCCCGCGAGAGCACAAGAAGAGAGGTGCTCAGGGAATTCTCCAAGGCCGAGAAGGAGAAGAAGCCGCCAATACGGACCATGTTTGAGGATGTTTACGAGGAGATGACGCCGGATATCAAGGCGCAGATGGCTCAGTTGCGAGAGCACATGGAGAGATACCCAGAGGAGTACGATGTCGGCGACTATGAAGGAGGCAAGGAAAGTCTCAAGGCGTAGCGTTGAATGAAGCGTCTTGGTCCTAGCATAGGCGCAGAATATTACAGACTTTACCTTGACTTCACCTGTCACTCGCCTAGCTTTTCAAGCTGCCCGCTTCCACGCCTTTCTTGACCGAGCCAATGTCGCAGCATATCGAACACAGATAGCACCAAACAACCTCACCTCATCTCTCACTGTCTGCCTTGTCTGAAGTATCACTTCTCAATCACAACTGCGCACCGCATAAATTGCATCAGCCATATCCTACATTCTTATCTCTCCGGCCTTCCTCTAAATCATGGACGACCGTGGGACCCTCGTGTTCATCATCTTTTGCGTCATTATCGTCATCGCTTTCGCCCTTTTCTACGCCATCAAGTGCAGCCGGCGCTTTGCGTCCGAGGCGGACCAGCGGCAGAGAGAAGCAGATGGTACTGAGATGGCCTAGGTATGTCTATCCGTCTTTCTACAATTGCTCGATAGTGGTATCGTCTTTTCACGGTATTAATGCTAGACTTCGCGATTGTAATTCAAGACTGCACATGTCGTAGTGGTATGTTAGGTACCTTACCTTACCTTACCTCGAGGTGATAAGCAGGGCACCTCACATCATCCCGTCCACATGGAAGGGCAAGAAACGGAGTCCATCAACTGCGGCTGATATCACCGTTTCTACCGTCAACCCCCACCCCTCCAAGTGGACGGGAAATGTGGAGCCTAAGATAAATCCCCGTCGATTCGGCCCCCACACAAGGCTGAGCATCAGCCACAACGACTCGGATAGCCACACTTGAGATTTTCTCAGCCTTCCGTCTCGACTGACCTTCTCTCACAGCTCCCGTCGCAACCGCAGCTCAGCTCAACACCCCCAAAATGGCTGCGCGACCACCAATGCTCCGCCGGGCTCTCCAGAGCTGCACCCGGTGCTCGCTGGCATCCCAATCGGTCCTTGCCACCCGCCCATTCTCCTCCTCCACACCTACCTCGTCATCACCACCACCACCAGCAGCCTCACAACATGACGGCCCCAGCTCTTCCACAACCCACTTCGGCTTCGAGACCGTCCCGGAAGCAGAGAAGCAGCACCGCGTCGCCGAGGTCTTCACCAGCGTAGCCGAGTCCTACGACCGCATGAACGACCTCATGTCCTTCGGCTGGCACCGTGTCTGGAAGTTCGTCTTCGCCCCCCTTCCCCCTTTCCACCCTACCATGCTAACCTCCTTGTTTTCTCCAGAGACCACTTCGTCCGCACCCTAAACCCAGGCTTCTCCCCCCTCTCCAACCCCCCCTCAGCCCCACAACACATCCTCGACATCGCCGGTGGAACAGGCGACATCGCCTTCCGCCTCCTCAACCACGCGCAGACCATCAACGGCAACCCCTCCGTCCACGTCACAGTCAGCGACATCAACCCCTCCATGCTGGCCGTCGGCAAGCAGCGCTCCCTCTCCCTCCCGGCAAACCAGCAATCCAACCTCTCCTGGCTCGAAGCCAACGCCGAAGACCTCTCAACCTGCCGTCCCCTCCGCTCCTCCTCCTCCCCATCTTCCTCCTCCAACCCCACCACCGTGTCCATCCCAGACAACTCCATCGACCTCTACACCGTAGCCTTCGGCATCCGCAACTTCACCTCCATCCCCGCCGCCCTGCGCGAGGCCCACCGCGTCCTCAAGCCGGGCGGCGTCTTCGCCTGCCTCGAGTTCAGCAAGGCCGACGCCCACCCCCTCTTCAACGCCGTCTACAAGCGCTGGAGCTTCGGCGCCATCCCCCTGATCGGCCAGCTCGTCGCCGGCGACAGGGACAGCTACCAGTACCTCGTCGAGAGCATCGAGCGCTTCCCCTCCCAGGAAGAGTTCAGGGACCTCATCCTCGATGCCGGCTTTGTGGTCGGGGGCGAAGGCTACGAGAACCTCACGGGCGGGGTGGCTGCTATTCACCGCGGGATGAAGCCTAGGAAGTGAGGGAAGTTTGATAGGTGGAGGATTTGGACTGAGGAAGTGTACAAAGGGTGCGTTTCATTTTTGTAACAACAGTCGGATGCATCATAGATGTCTGGAGGACTCGGAAAGGTCGTGGCTATGGCCTTGTATAATACAGCTTGAGGCGGCGGAAATACACCACACTGTTGTGATAAGTTCCAGACTGAGATCCCGTTTCTTGAGTGTTCGACCAGTGAACATCGCGAACTTGTTCGAGGCTTATGCGCAGACTTCGTGATACGCCTGTTGCACCAAATGGTCACTAGATATCTACCTTCGAGACGGTATGGAGCTCCAACCGAGCATTGCAGAAGGCACAACTTCACATGCGGGCCACATCACAAACCACCAGGGTCACAAATAAGCCCAAGTCACTCTAAACTCAACCCTTATGAGGTCCGGAGAGCTTATCAACCGCTTTTCCCCCTCGCCAACTGAAGCAATTAGTCTAAAAAACACGAGTAGAAGAATAAATGTCCAGCGTATTCCAGGGGGTCAGAGGAAGACCATCAAAAATATCCATGCCAGAGGCAAGCAGTATCAAAACCGCAGGAGGGCAAAAAAAAAAGAAAGGGACCTGATATTTGTGATGGCTACGCGACAAGTAAGAAGAAGAAAAAAGCGAGAGAGTGAAAAAGCTCAATTCGCGCCTTTCCTATCCATCCATCCTTTTTCCCTTGACAGAATGACACGAGACCCGAATCGAGAGACAGAGAGAGAGAGTGTGTGTGAAAACAAGGCGACGAGACCGCCCGAGGAGAAAAGAGGCTATGGACTGATTATGATAACAGAGTACAAGTGATGAAGACGGCAGGCCCCATCCAGCCGTTCGACGAGCGCCGTCCAGATGTCCGATCCAGAGGAGGTTTGAAACGACTTCCTCCAAACAAATCATGATAGAAGCGCCGCAAATGCGGTCAAGTATCCCCCTTGGAGGTTATGACCCCTCTGAAACCGCGCCATGTCTGAAGGATGTGAGCATCATACAGCATCCAGTCCCCATATGTCGCGATGAGTTTATGACTCCGCAGCAGGAGCAGGAGTCGGCGCCGGGCTGGCACTTCCATCGCCCTTGCCTACACCGCCCCGAGCTCCACGCCCTCCGCGTCCGCCCCGGTCACCACCCCGACCACCACGATCTCCGCCTCGTCCACCGCGTCCGCCGCGACGGCCCGCTCCCTCACTGTCACTAGCAGTGTCTCGGCCACCGCCGCCGGCGCTGCGATATCCGCTGCCTTGTACGTTGCTCGCGTCGCCTCGTCCGCCCCGGCTGCTGCCCCAGTTACCAGCACCGCCGCGGGGGGTAAACTCGCGCTTTGCCGGCGGGTTGAAGACCTTGATAAGCGGCTTGCTGCGGTCTTCCTGGCCCGGGCTTCTATGCTTGGTGTCCTCTGGCAGACGTCCCAGAGCCGCGTCGCGCTCCTCCGTCGTCTTGAAGTGGACGACCCTGTTAGCGCCCCATCTCTCAATCTTGGTGATCTTCGACTTGTCCTCTTCCGCGAAGAGCTTCCTAATCTCATCATCATCCTGAAGGTTCATGACAAACAGACCGACGATGCTGTCAGCAGGGTTCTTGGGCGCCGGCGAGGGGGCGGACTCGGGCCCAGAGCCGTTAGTGCCGTTGGCGGGAACCTTCTCCTCCCTCGGAGCGGGTGATGAGACCGGGACGGGCTGAGGTGTCGCAGGCTTCGGCTGGCTGGGGAGAGAGGTGGTGGCCACGGGTTTGGGTTGGTTGCTCTGGGGCTGCCTGGGGGCCGTAGCCGGGGCATTCGTGGGACCAGTCTGCGTCGCCGGAGAAGCTGAAGGTGGGAGAGGGCTTTGACCGGTGGAAGGCGCAACAGGTGCCTGAGCTCCTTGGGTGGCGGGGTTGCCTTGCTGCTTCGCGCCGCGGTGCGAAAAGTTGAATCCCTGAGCCCGCATTTCTGTTCCGATTCTACCGTCCTGGATTTCTAAGACGAGCCAGCCAAATGCAGCATCGGCAAGGTTGAAGTTCCACATGTTCTTGAAGGCGCTCTCATCCACCTGCCCGAGAGCTCCTCCGCCTGGTGCACCGCCGAATGGGTTACCGCCTGCAGCCGTGGTCGGCATCTTCTCGACAATTCCGAGCGCGTTCTTAAGGAGGTTCTGCTGTGCCTCGTTCTGCTGGATGGCCGGCTCGACCTCGCCCTTGACCGTCTCCCAAACATCGCTAAATGACGCCTTGGAAGCAGCGAGCTTGCCGCGGTAGTGGTCCAGGGTGGGGTTGACGCTGAACTCGTTGTAGGAGCTTCCGTACCGGAAATGCAGACCAGCCGAGATCGAGAAGTCCGCCTTGAGCGCGACCGAAAGCTGGTTCAAGATACCCTCTCTCGCTGGTGAGGCGTGAGTGACAAAGACTCGGGTCTCGGTAGGGTCGTAGACGCGGTTTGCCGTATCGACCAGCTCTCCCATCTGCAGCAGCGTGGTCCACATGGTGCCCTGTCCGCCGGCGATCGTTGTCCGGCCCTCGCCATTGTCGAACAGCTTGTGCATAACCACCGCGCCTCCAAGGCCGAGGAGCCGGAGCTTGACACCACCGATCTCTAGGAGCATGGAAGCTGCCTCATCGATGATGAAGAGGTTGTGGACCTTGTACTCCTTTGATCGGAACTTCTCCAGCACCCGGACATCCTCGCAGGCGCCCCAGACCGTGTAGACGGGAACCTCGAGTTTCACTTCGCCGCTGAGCAACTGGGGAAGCTCGGAGAGAGGGAGTTCGCTGGGACTGAACCGCGACTTGACCGTACCGGGGCCACCCTGCGCAATGGCTTTCTTGACGGGCTCGGAGATCAGAGGTGAGTATTGAGCAACATGCTTGAGGGTCCTGTGTACGGCAAGTTCAGTAAAGGAAAGGTCTCAGAGCAGTAGGCTTGAGCTGGCAAAAGCGACTCACTTCTCTGCAATGCGCTCTAAAGAGGTATCATCGTAGAAACCAAAGTCGCCAGTGTGGATGATATGGTCCGCACGTGCTTGCTTAGCTAGCTCGTTCAGGGATCTGAGATTTCCTGCATGGAGAAAGAGTCAGCCATACGCGGTATATGGGATCGTGTTGTTTGCGCAGCGGGCAGATAGCTTCGTACCTCGAACATCGGCAATGCAGAGCACTCTGATAGGCCCCGTCTGGATGACACGGCCCTGATTCGGCAACAGGGGAATGGCGCCGGGAGGAGGACCCTGATGGGCAGGGGCCTGTCCGTTGGGCAGATAGCCTTGCTGGCTGTAGGAGTGACGGGGTTGCTGTGTCGGCGCATCGACAGTTAGCACGGACTTGGGCTTGTTCTGCCAGATCGAGATCGGCTGCGCAGCTCCAGAAGAAGCCATCGCGACGGCAGCGTGGAAATGGAAGAAGAGATGAGGAAATAGAGAAAGAAACAAGGTGCGGATGCGGGTGCGGATGCAGTGACAGTTGGCAAGCGTGCGTGATTGACAATGGTTTTAATGGAGGTAGCTCACGTTGGCCATAACCGTGTAGGGATGGAAATTCTTGTGGGACGGAGGAGGAGAGGGTGTGGAGAGGAAGAAGGGAGGTCGGCCTTCTGCGATCAGACGTCGGATTGTTGGTACGGAGTGTGGTGAATCGCGGTAACTTGGGAGCTCCCCAGAAGATGCGGTAATAGAGCGAGGACCGCGACGGGATGGTGGGTATCAAAGGGAGGTGGGAAGGTGAGAGCAAATCAAGGTGAAAGACCACAACTGGGCAATGGGCGTAAATTTGAGGCTCGCAGAACTCGAAAGGATGCGTGGATGTTTTCTTTGGAGATTTGTTCTCGAAAAGTTGAGTGCACAGTGAACAGCACCAGCCAGTCATTGCCAGTTCAAAGACACTTCCGACAGGGGTGAGATCAACGCTTCTGGCAGCTGGCAAGCAGCTGATGCGCTGTTCGCTTATCTTGACTTCAACGACGACAACGACAACAACAACCAGGACGGAGTTTCGGCATTCAAACGCGAAGCAATCAGACATACCTGTTCCTTTGTCCTTCCCTGTCCGGTCCTACCAACCTGCCTTGGGTGCCGGAAGGACGACCACAGTTCTCGACTCGGTCGTCCAGCCTCTGGTCTCTCGGTCTGGGACGTGTCAGGCAGTGGCATGTTTGTTAAACCCTCCTCCAGCCGAATGTCCTTGAAAAACGGCATATCTGTGTCGCTATCTTGGTTAATAGACGGTGGCTGAGGTTTATTGCTGCTGTCGCGGTCGTTTGTTATGGCTCTTATTTCTTGCGCAACTCTGCCTCCAAGGATGTCGTCCTTGGGTCTGACCTGGGCTCACCGGGTTCTTCTTGATTTGCCAGATAGTAGCGTTGTTGTTATGGTGTGATACCTATGCTGGTCTGGTGTCGACGTTTAGAGCTCGATTCTAGAGATCAATTTTGCAGGTACATTTGAAGGGTGGAGGGACTGACTGGTAGACACGAAGGTTGATTCTCGCAAGCTAACCAACGTATCAGGTCAGCAACCGGTTGGCACAAGTTGAAGATTCGACAAGAGAGAGGTGCCCGTTATTTTTTTCACGACGTGTCAAGGGAAGGAGTATATACCCACGACAGATGACCTGTGACTGCTCTGCTCTACGATGCTATGAAGCTGGTGGATTAGCAAGCTGCCGAGCAGAGGAATCTCTGATTCGAGTTGAGCTTCACCCTGGTTCGTTTGGGTCAAAAGATGTGATATTCTCCGATCAAGAGAACCTTCTTAAGGTAGAGGAAGGAAGGGGAACCTGGAAGGCAGTCCAAAGCAGCCAGCCCTCACTTCTGGCAGCTTTGGTCGTTTGCAAGGAAGGCACCTACCCGTTTCGATGTCTCTGATATGGGCAGGCGCGATGGGGAACTCAGTCTCCTCTCCACTTCACCTGCTTGTCGATATCGACGTCGTCAACGTTGCTGACCTAAGCTCACAAGATGAAGATATCTGTCTTAGGTCTGCTGTCCTCCCGCCGGTGTGCTGCTTCAGGAATTACCTATCAGGTACTACACAGCACTTGCTTCAAGAGGACGGTGCCATACAGATTCAGAGCATATATTCCTCCTCCGTTTGCCATGAGCAGTCATGCTTCTCTTTCATCTCACAAAGCAAACCCACCAAGACACCTGCGAGTGTGTAAAATATGACGGCTGTAGCCGCGTTGTAATATAATGTAGCTAATCCCCAAAATAAAAGAAAAATGAATAAAGAGTTAACTGGCAATGAGAACACACCTCCCCGGGATGACACCCCGCTGATTCACAAAAGCGAGATGAAACCGGGTCCATGATCGATGATGATCGATGATGATGATGATGATGCTGCCGCTGCTGCCCTTCATACACGGGGTACCCTTTCCCATGGACAGAGACAGATTCCGCCAACGCCCAAACCAGATGCTTGTTGTATACAGGGTTCGTTTGCTCCTCTCTTGCAACTGTGATAAACCGCTCTTTCTCGGCCTCCGTCCCGCATCGATAGATCGAGATATCATCTTCCCCATATCTCCTTGCCTTGCTCTCTCTTTCACGCCTCCTGCCCGACAAGCGCGCAAATTCTCGCCGCCCCTCGCGGCTCAACCCGCCCGCTTGAACCTGACAAACTGCTGCAACGTGCCCTACCACATATTGCGCTCGTCGTCTTCGTCGTCGTCGTACGGGTTACCCTGGCCATAGTAGTAATCATGGCCGTCACCTCCTTGTCCAGCATGGCCGGAGTCATAGCCGTCAGACGAGTGGTACACGCCACCGTTCTGGTTCTGGTGTTGTCTAGAGTCTCCGTTGCCGTGCTCGTCGCCCTGGTGGTCGTACGCGTACCTCTCCGAGTCGTCGATGTACTGAGCCTCGTTCTCATGCTGAACCGGGGCATCTCCGTATTGGTTGCCAGACTTTTTAGGCTTCGGTTAGCATTTCACCCTTATCTCATCAGAATCTTCTTTGCGAATAGGACATGAACTTACGCGATGGTACTCAAAGTCGAAATTCCCATCCTGCTGGGCCTGCTGCTGCTCGCGCCGCTGCTGCTCCTCCGCCCTCCGCCGCTGCTCCTCCGCCTCCTTGCGCTTGCGCTCCTCCTCCAGCCTCTTCTGCTGCGGCGACACCGGTACCTGGATCTGGGGGTGCATAGCCTGAACCTTGGCCAGGTACGAGTACATGAAGTTGCTGAGGAGGACCTGGCTCTGCAATGACCGCCGGGGATTAGCCAGCTTGATGTGAGCCATGCGGTAGATGGCGCGCTCCTCGATGATGGTGAAGCGAGACCACGGGTAGTCGATATCCGGGCGGAGAGGGCGTGACGGCGGCTCGGGGGAGAGGGCGCGCAGCTCCTTCTTCTTGCTCCCGGGTTCCTTCTCGCCCTTCTTCTTGGAGCCGCCGAACAGGCCGCCGAAGAAACCCTCTTTCTCCTTCTTGGAGTCGCTCGCCTTGCGCGTGCTCTCCTTCTTTCTCTCCTCGGTGAGCTTGTTGTCAATGCTCTCTCTGTCCAACAGTAGACTCTCGCGACCCTTGGCAACGACGTTGTCGATGGAGCTCTGAAGGACATCAAGTCTGGCATTGTCGTGGGACTTGTCACCTTTGCCCTTGCCTTTCTTGGCCTGATCTTCCTTCTCTTTTTCCTTCTTTTTCTTATCCTTGTCGTCGCTCTTGAACCATTTTGGCCAGCCAGAGGATTTTGTCGAGCTGATGCTCTCGGCGTCGGCGTCCTTGTCTTTGTACTTTTTCTCGAGCTTCTTATCTTCGCTAACATTCATTGTGGGGATGAACGTCAGGCTGTCAGTGCGAGTGGCACCGCCGCCTGGCAGAGGTGACGGGTGATTAGCCATATCTGTGAGTGTCTGATTAGGCGTACTTGACTGCTCCTTGACTTGCGGCTGAGAAGGTGGTGGTGAGGTTTGAGCCGGCCGTCCCGGAGCTGGGCGTTTGTTAGACCTGGCAGGTGGTTCCTCAGGCTGGGCAGAGTACATCTGCTGGGCCACTTTTTGTGACGAAGAACGTTCGGGAAAGGGTCGGGTGGGTGGTTGCTGCGCCGGCTCCGTGGGTGAAGGGGGTGAGGATTCTTCTGGTGGCGGGGTCTCGACAATTTGAGGAACAGGTGTCGCTCGTTGAGCCAACGCGGAAGATGTCCTATAGGGAAGTTGCTGAGGTTTGGGCTGAGGTTCTGATGCGGGTGGGTCTTCAATGTACGTTTCACTGTAGTCGTTATAATCTTGCTGCTCCTGAGGCGTGAGTTCAGAAGCAGGATTCGAGAGAGCTGCGGGAGCTTCTCTCGAAAAGTTTTGCTGTCTTCTGACCGAGCGCGATGGCCGTGAGAAGTTCTCAGTCACTGGTTCGGATTGCACGCGGGTCAGGCCGTGGCCTGGTGGTGCTGCCGGCATAGGTGGTATGGCCGGCACCGGTGGCACTGCCGCAGCCTCCTCGGGCTCGGCAGCCTTCCTCTCAGCAATTCTTTTTGAGAAGGGCACCCGCTCGCCTCTGAGACTTCCTCCTTTCCTATATGTCGTCCTCGTTGACCTTCGCAAGCCCATGCCAGGTGCCGAGGGTATTATGATGTCGCTGTCCACACCGCTCTCTGAGGCCCCCCCATCCTGCCCTTGCTGTGTCTCTCGCGCCAGTTTCTGTACAACTTTTGAGGGATCCTTCACCAGCTCGTCAAGGCTGACCTCTGGTATTGGTGGTATGTTCTGAGATTCTTTCCGTTGCAACCTGTCTGCGCCATCCACATAGTCATCTGCAGCATTGCTACCGGAACTATCGATTTGCCTCGAGAGCATAGATTTTTTCCTTCTCAAGCTGGATGTGCTACTGATGGACCCGTCAGCTGAGAGCATCGACTCGCCAGACCTCCTCTTCATAGCCTGGACGCGGTTTTCAAGGAAACTTTTAAATGCATTGGTATCCAATTCCGGATGGACCCTCGCAGGAACCCAGAGCAGCCGGGAGGGATCGCCTTCGTCATCGTCGCCTTGGGGTGCTGTTGATGGCATGGCCGTTAGTGACATGCTAGAGAACGGTAGCAAATCGGGATCGCTGGTATTGCCGACATCCATCGACATGCGCCTCAGCGCCTGGAGGTTGTGCAACTCCTGCGCGATATCATTCGGGTTATCCATGTGTGTCAACGGAAACTGGGAGCCAGACTTGTCAGCCTGGACATCCCGCAACGACGGAGACAACGGTGACATGGGCGACTTCGGGCTTTCGTATGACGGCTTGCGCTGGCTCGGTATACGCGATGGCAAGGTGTGGGATTTTTTGAGGTCCACGCGGTCGTCGTTGCCCGTTGTGCTCAGGGTTATGGGCGTTTTGTCTGACGTGGAGCGTATTAAAGTCCTGCGCGGGTCTTCAGGCGGTTCTGGCGGTGGTTTCCGCCCGTGATATTGATTTTGTTGTTGCTGGTACTGCTTGTCGGCCTGGCGTTGCTGGCCGTCGTAGGGCTGGGCAGCGAAGCTTGCAGGCCGGCCCTCGGAGTCGGAATAGCCGTCGTCGTCGTCGCCATAGAGGGTGCCTATAGCTTCGGTGACGTGGTGACTCGGATCTGAGATGGAGAGCTGCGCTGCGTGGCCGCGTCGGCTTGCAAAGCTGCCGCCAACATCGCGGGGTCGGGATGAGGTCTGGAGAAAGGACATGTTAGTCAGACTCGAGACGCCAGAGGGCGATCGTCACGCGAAGGATGCGCGGCGTGGAGCCGGAGTGCCGGAACACTTCTGCAGGATTTCCCTCATCCGAGTCAGGCATCCGCTGGGACGTGGAGAGAAGGTCAACACACCATCATCGAGAACGGAGGACAGGCCCCACACGCGAGGCCGGAATCCACGACCTGTGCCCCTTTGTTCCGAGTCCCGCTTCTGCCTCTGCCGAACGAAAATCGTACAGTCCAATATGATGGTGAGATCTCATCGGCAGGAGGACATGACGGTAACAAGGGGGTGGAGGTGGGGGTGGTTGCGAAGAGTACGAGGCAATCCTGGACTCCTGGTCCTAGATTGGGGAGATTTCAGGAGAGGATCGACGAATATGTCCGGGTTGTGTCGTCGGTCGACCTGGTTCTCCTGTTTCTACCGTCTCACAGGTTCGCAAAAAGGGCACACGCGATCGGGCTGGTCAGGATGCTGATAAGTGGTGCTTGGGATTACTGTCGACGTTGAAGTCGGTCGGGAAAGGAGCGACTAAGATAATCCAAGGCACGGCGATTAGGTCACGTTTACCGCTTTGGTGGTCGTCTGGCCTGGACGTCTGTTCTGCATGTAACAGTGCAGTCAGTGCAGGTCAAGTCAATTTACTTGCGAGTTAAACGAGCCTATGCATTCAACCAAGACGCGGTAAATTGATCGATGATGGGGCAATGAAATGGGGGGAGAGGGGCGGGGGGGTCTTCCTCTGCCAGTACACAACACTACGCTCCAATCCTGATCTAGGGCGATAGGCTTATTCTGGCTTGTGCATGGGCTGCTTGTGCTAGCCTCTTGTACCCAACTGCATTAGCGCAATCAAACGGACCGGCAGGTCACGTGTAGCACTTTAATAGGGATGAGTCCCGTCTCTACCTTAGTCTACCTTGATACCAGACGAGACTTGGGTAAACGGCCTTGGACCTCCATGTACTACTACTACCTTAATCAGATGAAGATTTTCTCGTCTTGTCTTGTTGCATCACGAATTGCACCTGGAGGGTAAAGAGAAACATGTACTTCAATCTCGCACTGACAGGGCCAAGGGTTGAACTGAAGCTGCGCTAGTGTTGTGGGTTAGGCCGATTTATGCCGGGTGCCTTACATAGCAAAAGTTATATGGCTCTTGATAGCCAGGGGACCTGGAATTGGAAGGAACGACAGAAAGTTTCTTCTCCAATTCCATTCCTGTCCGATTCTTCTTGCCACGAGATGCAAAATCTCCGGATGCTGCCAGTGCCTTGTCAGGTCCCTCTTTGTGACTTTGACAGGCACGGCAAGAGCCTAAATAGGACCCACAGGACTGGACCATGATCGCACCTGCCTGCCCACTCCTCATGTATCCCCGTTGTTCCGGGAACTTTTAGAAGTCGCGAGAAATGGGATTTTCTTGAGTTCAGCCAAACAGGATCTGTTGTCTCTTTATTGAGGCCCCGTCTGACATATTATCGTCTTCGTAGTGCTCTGTTCCCATTGACTACAAGCACATTGCACATGAGCCAAGTCGGAAGCCCTAAAGTAGACTTACAGGCAGGCCTGGTCAAGAAAAGGCAGTCGAATCGTCATCGGTACCGGAGTACCAGTGTCTCAATGACAAAGCCACTGACCATCTCTCTTCCATTATCTGAATGCCGCCTATGTAACGTTTACTGCCTTTCAATCGACTTTCATTTGTCGCGTGTTTCTCGTTTGAATTTTACCTTCGTTTTGCATTGATCCCAAGCAGCGATCCGTTCGTCTCCTCGAGCTGCCCGTGCCGTGATCTACGCACATCATTTTTTTCGCGGCAATAAGGTACACCTCTCGACCCTGGTACATGACATCCCCTCCGTCTCGCGCAGCCATCTGCCCTCCGTTTTACGGTTTTGCCTGCATTTCTGTTGTGAGAGCTGTAATAAGACAGGAGTCGGACGTGTTATTATCGTTGGAATGCAGGCGCCTACAAGCAATGAGCGGTGACCAACCACATCTCACAGCGACTTTATTCGATCATCTACCCGCCGCGTCGTGTGATGTCGTGCATCTTGGCGGCTGTGCTATTGCTTGGTGCTTGCCCAGCCTTATGGCCTCAACAACCAGACATGGCTCCTATACACCTTGAAATCCATCTCGAGCATCTAATCGTACCCAACTACGACATGTACCACGACACATTTGCCGCGCTGTATCCTTGCTATGCTACTCTCTTTAGTTGCATTTCATTCGAACAATGTTCCGTAGCACACCGAGTTCCAGAGCATTTATAAGGTAGTCTTGTGATGCGTCAGGAGAATTTGTCTCGGAGCTGATACACACGTCGATGTGGCTGGCTCTCCATGGAGAACGTAGGAGTGACGTATTCTTACATCTGTCTAGCTTACTGGGAGACCACCACCGATCTTTAGACTGTCACTCCTGTCCGGAAACCCGGTGTACATCGATTGGAGAAGAGAGCAAAACATGGCTTGCTAACATAAGGGTGGTACCAATGCCTCGCTTCTTGTCAACGATTACCTGGAGACAAAGGGCCGTCGTGATGCCGTCATTGAGTCTGGTTCCCGTTAGAGGACACCACACCATTGCTATTTTCACACTCATCAATTTACCAGTTCAACTCACCTTGTTCGTCTTCTCGGGCTATATTTACAGCGCGAACGTTACAATTTCCCCTCAAATGGTGAGCCTCTCCCCGCATCGGGGATGCAGGAACCAAGAGATCGTCATTTGTTCCGGTGGTTAAGCTCTCAAAATATCCGGGTATTAGATGGAAATCTCGGTCCTCGTAGGGCCGAACCATGGGGGCGGATTGTCTGAACCTTGCCCTAAATGGGACTCCTGATCATCATAAGAAGGTCAAGGAGTGCTGGCAAGTACTATGGCGTGCCTTGTTAACAAGCTCACCGAGGGTAGTACTGTAGTGGTGGTTATTTCACAGCCAAGCAAACGCCATGGCAGGCTTCATGAGTAAATGGCTACTTCTTCTTCCAACAGCAACGCTGGTCTGTAGCCAGTCATGCTGGAGGAACACATCATGCAGTGACCTCACGGACTCCGCCTTCCCCGGGCCCTGGGAGTCCAACATCTACGCCCCCAAGTCACGGACAGTAAAACCGAAGACCATCATCCCAATGACAACCGGCATCGGCAGTATTCCTTACAGCGGCGTTCAGAGCCTCGTTCACAACGCCTCCGGCCTCGTGTTTGACTTTGGGATCGAAGTCGGCGGCATCGTGACCGTCAAGTACGAGGTGAGCGGAAACGCAAGCGGTTCCTTGGGACTGGCATTCTCGGAGTCGAGAAACTACATCGGCATGTGGTCCGATACCTCGAACGGTGGATTCAAGGGACCGGACGGCGCCCTCTACTCGAACTTCAGCGGCGCGGGCGACGTGGTATATACCATGCCAGACGGCAAGATACGGGGAGGATTCCGGTATCTGACCTTGTTTCTCATCACAGACGGAGTGGGAACCAATGACTTGGTGACCCTCACGGATATCTCGCTGGAGATCGGGTTCCAGCCGACCTGGTCGAATCTGAGAGCTTATCAGGGGTACTTCGACTGCAGCGACGACATGCTCAACAAGATCTGGTACAGCGGAGCGTACACCCTCCAAACCAATGCGGTGCCGCCGAGCACCGGCCGTCGGACGCCTTCAACAGCCCTCTATGGGTGGAACAATGACGGGTACCTCGGGCCCGGAGACACCATCATTGTTGATGGAGCGAAGAGGGACCGGGCCGTCTGGCCCGGAGACATGGGCGTCGCCGTTCCCTCGACGTTCGTCAGCGTGGGGGATCTGGACAGCGTGAGGAACGCTCTGCAGGTCATGTACGACTACCAGAACAAAGATGGTTCGTTTCCAGAGGCTGGGCCACCGCTGTTACAACAAGGAAGCGACACCTACCACATGTGGACCATGATCGGCACGCACAACTACATGATGTACAAGAACGACACCACCTTCCTGCAGCAGAATTGGGCCAAGTACCGCAAGGCAATGGACTACATCCTCGGCAAGATATCTGCCTCCGGTCTGCTAAACGTAACAGGCACCCGGGACTGGGCCCGCTGGCAGACGGGCTACAACATGACCGAAGCCCAGATGATCCTCTACCACACCCTCAACACAGGCGCCGACCTCGCCCTCTGGGCAGCCAGCGACGCCTCCCTGGCCGCAGACTGGACCTCCCGCGCATCAGCCCTCGCCAACGCAACCCTGCTCCACTGCCTCGACACAACCAACAACATCTTCAAAGACAACGCCACCTCCACCACCCTCCACCCCCAAGACGCCAACAGCCTCGCCCTGATGTTCGGCCTGGTCGATCCCATCACCCCGCTAGGGCAATCCATCTCCGCAAAACTGACCAACAACTGGACGCCCATCGGCGCCGAAACCCCCGAGCTGCCGGGCAACATCAGCCCCTTCATCTCCAGCTTCGAGATCCGCGCCCACCTGGCCGCGGGCCAGACCTCGCGCGCCCTGGACCTGATCCGGCGCAGCTGGGGGTGGTACCTGGCCCACCCCAACGGCACGGGCAGCACCGTCGTCGAGGGGTACCGGACGGACGGCACCTGGGGCTACCGCTCCGAGAGGGGGTACGGGAACGACCCCAGCTACGTTAGCCACGCGCACGGGTGGAGCTCGGGCCCCACCGGGGCGCTGACGGAGGATATCCTAGGCTTGAGCGTTACGGGTCGGTTGGGGGAGACGTGGCGGTTTGCGCCGCAGTTTGGGGACTTGAGATATGCGAGGGGTGGGTTTGTTACCGGGCTGGGGAAGTTTGAGGGCAGTTGGACGAGGGACGGGGAGGGGTATGGGGCGGTGGTGAGTACGCCTGGGTCTACGAGGGGGGTGTTGTTGTTGCCTGTGCTGCAGGCCGGGGTCAAGCCTAGGATTGTTGTTGATGGGAAGCGTGTCTGCGGGAGGTGGCATAGGAAGGGAGTGGCGGATGATGTTGTTGATTTGGTATCACTTGAGGTTGATGGTGGAAATCACACGGTAGCTGTGACTGGAGCTAGAGATAGAGTTTCGAGGATATGATCCGGGAGTGTCGGGCCAAGTGGTATTCATTGGCATCAGAGTCTTTCCTTGATACATATGAAGCTAAGGCAACTAGCGTAATGTTCAACTCCTCGTGAGTTATATAAAAAGGCAAAGTGACCGACATGCTATTTTAACCGAGATATACACTGGCTGACGAGCGAACTGGTCGACGTCAGGGGATAATAGCATGGAAATCACGGGTGTGAGCTACAACTGGAGTGACAGAGCGATAGATGGGCAACTTATTGCTCAGCATGATCAATTCAAGCATCACATCAACGTCAGTCGCGTGGCTTTTACGATGATGATGTTGATGACGACGATAAAATATAGTCTAGTCATGTAGTATAGACAACGCTATTGCTTTCTCAGTAGTTCTACAGCTCTAACATGCAACAGCATAGCTATCTACACAGTATCTATGTACACTGGTATACACCTCCAATGCTATCATCAAAACAATGCCATGTACAATAGACTCGAGTCTCAAACAAACCCTAGAATGAGCCCATCTCCTCATCCAAACCGACAATAGACGCTCGAACGCGGCCGTATGCAAGGGTATCATGACTCATCAACAGCAACTCCAACACAAACTCCCCTCCTCTTCGTATATACACCTCCTCACCATCCACCATTCAATACTCAGCCCCAACCCAATCCAACACCCCACACAAGACCTCAACAGCCACCACCCCCACCCTCACAACCAACGCAACAAAGCTCTCAACGAACACAGCCGCCAGCCAAGCGGCCGCGACCGCCGCCCCGAGCAGGCCAGAGCGGCATCTGGCCCGCCACGACAAGAGAATCAGAGACGGCCGCAGGCCAGCTAGTCAATGGGCGCTGATCCCCTGCCCTCCACCACCACCACTGCCCTGACCGCCGAGCGCCAGCAGTCTCCTGTTCTTCTTGATCGTCTGGTTGAGCGTCTTCTCCAGCTTCTCCGTCTCCTTCCGCGCCGCGGCCAGGGCCTGCTCTGCGTCCTCCAGGCTCATGAGCGGGACGCTGCCGAAGGGACCGCCGGTGTTGGTCGGACCGGAGGCGAATTTGCTTACTGCTGACGACGACGCCGAAGAGGGACCTTGGTCTCCGGGCCAGGTGCCGCCGCCGAGGTGGTTGACGAGGACCGAGGCGATGTTCTGGGAGTGGTGGTGCTGGGAGGCCAGGTCGGCCGAGGACGGGGCCGGGTAGCTCAGTTCGGGCGCCGCGGTGTCCATATACGGCGCCATGGTGCTGTTGAACTCGGACGCGGCCGAGTGCAGGTTGGCGGCGATCTTGTCCGTCATGGCGGCCGCGTTGAGGTTGACCTTGCCGTCGGGAAAGGCCGACTTCCACGAGCCTGGGAATCCCGTGGTGCCCAGGTTGATGCGCGGGAGCACGTACTGGTTGATGTAGTAGATGGCCTCCTCGCGCTGGATCTTGTTGACCGGGTCCTGGGGGTATGCGCCGGGGGCCTGAGGGAAGTAGCCCGGCGGTCCGTTGGGCACGGCGCGACCTTTGATGAGGCTGAAGCCGCCGGCGGGCTCGTGGCGGGACGACACGAAGGCTGCTGGGCTCGCGGCGGCTTCGGCTACGCGCTCCTGCAGCTCGAGGAAGCGGTCTTCTTCCTCGGGGGTGAGGTTGCGGACGCAGTCGCCGTAGGGGGTGAGCATGACGCGCAGGCCGTCGACGAGCTTGCGGACGGCTTTGCCTTCGAGGAGGGAGGCTTGGTCCTCCTCGTTGACGATGGACTTGGTCTGGGGTTCGAGGAGGTCCTTCTCCAGTAGGTCCTTAGCCAATAGACTGGTCGAAGGCTGATCGTGGCGGTGCTTATCGTTGATCCCGGTTATGGGTTTGACGATTGAGAGCTTCTCGATACCTCCTGGGAATGCCCCCTCCTCTATCAACTTCTGGAACGTAGACGACGGAGTCGGGAGCTCTGCCGGTAGGCGGCTACCAGAATTTGCATCGCCAGCATTTCCAGAGTCGCCAGCATCCTTACCCTTACCCTTGGCATCGACTCTCACAGGCGGCTTATCCTCAGTGAGACTCATGGTCTCATGGGCAGTCGAACGGTAGGCAGACGAGTCGTCCTTAACATCCTTCGTCTCCTTCGCTTCCTTCGCCTCTTTCACCTGGGCAGACGGCGGCTCCTTGACAACCGGAGTCTCGGGTCGGCTCTCACTCGGCGTCCCGTTCGAGCTGGTGGTGTTGTTGGTCTTCTCCTTTTTCTGCTTCTTCTTCCTGCCCACAATGGGGGCGATCTCAACTTCCGGCTCCGGCTTGGGCGTGACGATGGCTTCGGCATCCTTCTTCACTGCTTCCTTTCTGGCCTTCCGCTGTTGGCTCTTGGTCGCGTTCCGGAGGGGAGCGGTGCCCACGCGTGACGGAGGAGGACTACTCGTCCGTGAGAGGGACACGCTTGCGGAGACGACGGAGGTGCTGTCCGAGATGATCTCACTGCCGGGTGTCTCTGGACGGACGAGACTGGCAGCGGAACGGACAGATCCGGGAAGAGTCATAGAAGACAGCTCAGTTTTGGGTGTCGGCACAACCCTGAGTGTTTTAGGAGCGTTACGGGTTACCGGTGACATGACGGAGGCTGTGTTTGGCGTCGGAAGAGCGGGGAAAGCCGAGTCTCTTTCGGTCGCGGACTTCTCGGTTGCAGACCTCTCGGCTGTCTTCGGGCTGTCAACCACCCTGCTCTGAGTTGCTGCAGCGATGTTCAAGACGCCAGGAATGGGTCTCTTGTCGCCGAGCTTGGGGGCTTGCTTAGCGGGCGCAGACGATGCCTCAGCCACTGACTTGTCCGAGGGGACTTCGGCAGTCTTCTCGGCTACCTTCTCCTTCTCAATTTCCTTCGGTTCTTCCTTCGACTTTGCCTTCTGTCTTTCGGACTTCTTGTCGGCCTTCTTGGCTGCAACGGGGCCGGATTTGGCCGGGAGTGATTTTTGCTGAGCGCCTGGAGTAGCAGCCGTGGCTGGGGCTGTCTTCGGAGTGTTAAGAGCCGGGAAGTCTTCTTCCTGCAAAAACGTCTTGGCCTTTGACTTCGAAGCTTGAGACGCAATATCTCCCGCCAAGCCGCTCTCGACTGCGAAAGCCTTGATGTTCTTCTTGGCTTCGGAGCCAGAGGCTGCAGCCGGGCCAGCTGTTGCGGTAGCCGTGGCAGTGCTTGCCTTCTTCGGGGCGAGCACACCCGGGGGAGGCTTTAACGGCGTGACCGGTACCACAGGCGGGGTCTGGCGTCCGACCACAAGATTCTGAAGTGATGAGTGCGAAATGGCAGGTGATAGATGCGCGGGCA
Organism: Coniochaeta sp. PMI_546; assembly: GCA_021432605.1. Classification (NCBI taxonomy): domain Eukaryota; kingdom Fungi; phylum Ascomycota; class Sordariomycetes; order Coniochaetales; family Coniochaetaceae; genus Coniochaeta; species Coniochaeta sp. PMI_546. Next base: position 188,801 of record MU271157.1, on the reverse strand, counting down.
GAGGTCCCAGGCCTGGTGGGATAGCGGGTGTGACGGGGCGTACAAATCTGTCGAAGGCGCTGGTCGACGTGGCGCGACTGGAGATTGGGATGACAGGATCGTCATTAACAAGAGCATCGATTGCAGCCACATCATAATCAGGTAGCAAATCGTCATCTAGGAACAGGAGAGTTAGCGGATCGTCAGAGTCAGCAACGGAAACAGCAGCGCAAGTGATGTGATACGTGGTTGCAGCCACTCGGCCAGGGGATGTACGGCGACGAGAGACACGGGAGCTCCAAACTTATATACAAAGAGGCTTCAGAATCACGTCGAAGCTGCCATCATCGTCTTCCTTGAGAGAGGCCTACAAGTGATACATGGTGCTGGTAGAAAAAAGAGCTTTATTTGACCAACCATGCTGTCCCAGTGCAGATATGCGGTAACTGGGACACCAAGTTAACGTACATGCTGTAGACTCTCGAATAGGACGACGATGATGGCTTGCCTGACGTGAACCCCGATACCAAAGCAATGCAATAAGTCCCAAAATGCAGACAGTGGCAAGGAGACGATGTACTCGGGATATCCGGACGGTATTCGCGTCTCTCCTTTTCCGAAAACCAGATAACTCCTGAGGAAATTCGGTCCCACCCCCATGGGACTCGAGATTTTGCAATGCTTGCTGAGGAACCCCTGGTTTCAGGTGCCAGCTGAATTGAGAAACAAAGAAACGCGCCTCCCGTCATAATACATTGTGTGCAAAACATAAATTCCGGCATTAAAACGACGTCGACATCCCCACGCCCGATGCTGAAGATCAAGAGTGTGGTGGTGTTGCTCCCTAAGTCCACCTCCCATACCCCGTGCCGCCGTACATCATGTTGGGATTGTACCCACCTTGCGACTGGGCCCCGAAGAGTCCTTGTCCGACTCCGGCATTGCTCTGTTGCTGATGCTGCATTCTGGACGCTTGCAGGATGCTCGGGTCCACAAGATCAACTAGACCACTCCCCCCAGAGGAGGAAGTGTTAGCGTGTCTGTGCTTCTTCCCCTTTTTCTTCTGCTTTGAGCCATAGTCTGGAAAGGCTCCGGGCTGGTTGCCGTAGAGCGATGCCAGGAGGCCCGAGGCAGGAGCGGGGGTAGAGGAGGTGGAGGGAGGATATTGATTAGGATATGAAGAAAACAGGTACTCACGCTTTCCCGCGTCATGAGCCTGGCTACCGGCACCACGGCCTCGGATGAGGCTCTGGAGCAAATCGTTCGAGTCCTTCGGTGCTCCACCGAATCCCGACCCACCGAATCCGTGGTTCTGGCCAAACATGTTAGGAGGTGTCCCCGTCGACTTGAGACCCGGAGGCGGTCCAGGCATTGTGCTGGGGTAGAACTGGCTGCCTGCCTGGGAGGGGAAGGTCGAGGGCATCATGGACGATTGCTGCGCCATGATCCTGGGATTAGCTGCCAATTTGACCGAGGTCGACTGCGACTGGTTGTCGTTCGCATTCGCAAAGCTAAAGCGAGAGCCCTGGCGGTTGTGTCCCTGGTTCTGGAAGAGAGACGACTGCTGAGTCGGTGTGATTCCGGGAGGAAGGTGATCAGTGAATGCAGCCTGCGCTCGCATATAAGCCTGTTGTTGAGGCGTGATAGCACGAGAGCCGACGATGGAGCCGATATTGGACGTTGTCTGGCCAAAGTTGGAACCGAGGGCGGGTCCGAAAAGCCCGTCCGCTGGCGATCTCTGAATCGGTGGTTGTGTGGATCCTCTTCGCTCAAAGTCGTGAGCGTCCCGTGTGGGTTCTCGATCCTCAGGTTCACCTCCAAGGGCAAGGCTTCCACTGCTCTCCGGTTCGCCCTCAGAAGATTCCTGCACCTGCTCGGCTACGTCTTGATCTGCGCCAAGTGGGTTCTCCTCGTCGTCTCGCAGTCCGCGCCGCTTCTCCCAGCCACGCACATCGAACAGAGGCGGATAGTCGGTGTCGGACGCAGGAGGGAAGGAGATCGAACACTCGCAGATTGTCTTGACTAGCTTGAGCAGCAGAGCATCGCGGGGATCACGCTTCGGTTTAGCATCTTCAGTAGCGGGGGCTGGAGCTGGAGATTGGCTGGCCGCCACACGAGCTGGTGCTTCCTCGCGAGGATGCTCCTGAATAGCCTCCTGTGGAGCCTCCGCGGTGACTGGCAACGAGTTCGAGATGGCCGGACTTGGTGCAGCTCCGCTGGTGGCGTGACTACCCCGACGGCTCCGAACCTGAGGATTCCGCGCCCAGTTCGCCGAGGAAGGCAAAGCAGAACCATCGCCGTTCTCTGACCCGTCTTTGCTAGAGCTCCGAGCCATAGGAGCGGCAGAGGCCTGGGACGTGGGCGGGTGCGACTGCTGGCGGGAGGCGGACCGGGAAGACGACGAAGCACCACTCGGCAGCGGGCGCTGAGTATTGATACTATTCATGGACGATAGGTCCTGCCGGGTATAGCTGTCCTCTTCATCGCCGAGTTCGTGCAAAAACATGCACTGCCGGTTCGAACACGTCTCATGCCGGAGCCACGCTGAGCAATATTTAGTCGTGCCCAGCTGTGCTCTCAAGACGCGATCGCCATTTTGCGAGCCGTTGACAGCTTGGATGCATCGGGCCGCATCCTCCTTTCTTTCAAAGGTAACGTAGATGCCGAGCGACTGCGGTTGGCCATCCGAGCTTTTGCGGTTGCTGATTGAGATTTTCTGGATGTTGCCGTACTGGCCGAAGAACTCTTGCTTGCGCAGAGTCTTCAGCAACTCGTCCTCGCGCACCGTGGGTGTGAGACCTGTCACATAAACAAGGTTTTTCTGAACGACCCGGACGCCAACAAGGTTTTTGCGGTTATCCTTTTCAGCCTCGCGCTTCTGGACCTCCTTCTGTCGCTGTTCGGCAGCTCGCCTCTTCTGGTTCTTTTGGATGTTGGCTCGGAACTCGGCAATCCTGTAACGTGTCAGCGCCGGCGTCGCGCCAGAGGTAAGGGGAGCCGAACTTACTCTTCCTGAGTGACAACCTTCCACTGTATAGTCTTTTCGTCATAAGGTCTCCGACATGCAGGGCACAGACCATTCATGTTGTTCTTAATGTTATTAAAGCAGAACTGACAGACCTGTCGGATGGGCGCGGGTTAGTTGGCTGTGAGGTCGCAGGGCAGAGAGATGGGAAGAGAACGAACCTGATAACCGCAGGGACATGGGTGGAAGTTTCGGTCTTGGATATCGAGCTCCTCGATACAGAGGGGACTGCACGATGTTAGCACCTAGCGGCAAGAAGGTGATGAAGCAGCTCCAGCTGATTGTCAAATGACGTACCAAGTATCGTCATCCTCCTCGATGAAGCTATCTTGAGGCGCCATGTTTGCTGTGAGAGGCGAGCCAGGTAAGAGCTGAGGTTAGGTTTTTGATTCGAGTTGAGCAAAGTGCTTCGGTCGGTCAAGCGTCGAGTCGGTCGTAGCTTAGGTTTTATTGGCCTTGGGTTGATTTGTGATCTTTGAGAACGCCCGGAAGATATGCTGGATGAAAAATCAAATGCGTATCCGCTGGAAAAAGAAAACGCCCGACCCAAATTCAAGGACCAGAGATATGTGCGGTGATGCTCCGGGAGCAAGTATTAATGAGAAGGTAATATTGGTGACGGAGTCCGGTCAGAGAGGTTGAAGGGAATGAACAGGAGGTTCTCCAAAGACGAAAGAGCCTTCAGGTTCTATTGAACGTGTTCGAAAGTGCGCTAGTCTGTACTGGGGTTTAGTGTGGCGCCCGACGGGTCCGAGCTCTTGTGGCTCGTGTCGAGTTTCTGTTGGTGACGGCCGTGACGCGCCTTTTTTCCTTGGAGAGAACTTGAAGTTGTCTCCGGTCTCCGATTTGGCCGAAGTGGAGAGAGGACTGAGGTGCCTGACGAGTGAAGGCCGAACCCAAATGATGACCAAACCGAACCAAACCAGGTCAGACAATGGCGTATTCGACGTTAAATTTACCTTACAAGATTAGCTGGATGGGATGCATTGGGTATGTAGACGATAAGATAGAGTTCAGCACATGTCTTTTAAGTTTTCATCTTATGAACATGAAAAAAAGCAAATACAGATCCTCTGGTAACCTCAACCGTGGTATCTAAGGTACCGTAGGTACTCGCAGTACATTGTACATGGAGTTTAGTAACAACGGAGACGAGTGGCAGCAGAGAGAGGTTCACGTGATGTGACACGTGCGATAGAGCTTGGACCAGGCGAGCTTGTGGGTCGTCGCCGGCAACCATCATCAATTGAACCAGACTTTCGTAACGACAACCCCGTCAAAGGCCGCCCGCTGGTGTTTCCCCCTCGATCAATTGGCCGTCAAGCCTGTTGCGACCGACAATGGCGACAAAGCTTTGCAGAAACAGAGCTCTCACGGCGGCTTTACGGCCAGCCAAGCCCTCAATCCAAGCTCGAAATGAAGCCCTGTCGCGATGCATCACCACCACGAGCCGCAACAATGCCGTCCCCGTCCCCAAAGACACCACAAACCTCCGACATGCGCCTCGGGATCATCTCGGCCAGTTGAAGGCTCCTCTGGTCAACCCAGCGGACAAGTACCAGTCCAAGGCAGACGACATGCACAAGTATGGCGCTTGGATCATGGGCTGCCTTCCCAAATACGTCCAGCAGTTCTCCGTCTGGAAGGACGAATTGACCATCTACATCTGCCCTACCGGGACAATCCCCGTGTTTAGCTTCTTGAAATGTAACACTTAAATAATCGGACCCTCACTTCCTGGTAGATACTGACTGACTCCAACAGACAACACTGCCGCCGAATTCACTCAGGTCAGCGACATCACTGCCGTCGACTTCCCGACCAAGGACCAGCGCTTCGAGGTCGTCTACAACCTCCTGAGCATGCGCCACAACGCCAGGATCAGGGTCAAGACGTACGCCGACGAGGTCACCCCCGTGCCCAGCATCACGAGTCTGTACGACGGAGCCAACTGGTACGAGAGAGAGGTCTACGATCTCTTCGGCGTCTTCTTCATCGGCCACCCTGATCTGCGCCGAATCATGACCGACTACGGCTTCGAGGGCCATCCTCTGCGGAAGGACTTCCCCATGACCGGCTACACCGAGATCCGGTACGACGAGGAGAAGAAGCGCATCGTCACGGAACCCCTGGAGCTCACCCAGGCCTTCCGTAACTTTGAGGGAGGGAGCAGTGCTTGGGAGCAGATCGGACCTGGTGTTGACCGCAAGCCCGACACGTTCAAGCTGCCTACGCCGAAGCCTGAGGAGAAGAAGGAGGAGCCGAAGAAATAAACACAGCATTGGTGATTTGTACATATCCATGTTTAGAGTACAGGTTTGCGCTCCGTCATACGGGTTTAAAGACTCATTGGTCCCATCTAGTCGTGAATATGTGAATGTATCTACTGTAGTGGCATTTTCCCGCGGATGATGGGTTTTGAACTACGTCAAAAACTGCAGCTGAAGCGCCGTGTAACAAGCTCCATTGAAGCTGACAGCGTCAAAGCTTGGCTGTGATTAGGAGGCGACTGACTTGGTAAAGGAAAGACCGCATATGAGAGTGCCCTATGTTCATCGCAGGGCATCTGGGCTAATAATACTCTATGGCAGTTATATTGTCTTAACTCCCTCGCTTGAACAAATGCTACCCGACCATGCTCACAACTTCCCCTTCTCCGGCTTCAAGGGCCCAATCCACTGCTTCAACTCATCATCAATCACCTGCTTCTCAACATCACTCTTCTTCGCCCAAGTCAGAAACTCATCCTCTTCCTCCCGCCACCTCTGAACAGCCGGCGCAATGGACTCGGCAGCGTACGCCGCGCACCTCGTCGTCGCCTCCATGGGCACGAGATGGCCAAACTCCTCGATCACGACTTCCGTGACCATGCCTGCCTCGGCACCGCCGCTGCCTCCGACCCCGACGCCGGTGAGCTTCAACTTCTCCTCGCGCATGCCCGGGCCGCAGACATCACTCCGGCCTCCGTACAACCACAGGACACTGGGCCGCAGAGAGGGAAGTCTGTCTGTCGTAGTCGGACCCTCTGGGCGGTAGAAGGGGAAGTCGGGGTACTTGTCCCGATAATCGGGATCGATATCTGGCAACTTTTTCATGTCGACGTAGCGCTTGCCGTCTTTGCCGACTGCTTGTGCCAGGGGCCGGTAGTAGGTGAAGACTTCCTGGTGTTTGGTGGTCGTCAACGTGGCCTTACCGGGCTCCGGGTACAGCTTCGTGGGCGTGTCCCGGATGCCGTGCTTGAGCCAGGCTTCGAGGACCCGGGGATCCCAGGAGCTGAAGAGCTTGTTCTTGCGGAAGGCTGCCTCGGCTTCTTGTCGCGAGGGCCACAGGTCGCGACGGAAGGATGACAGCTTCATGGGACTGAAGCCGTAGTCTGGACCCTGCTTGACGAAACGAGACAGAACGGGGTCCAGGAGGACTAGGTGAGAGAGCAGGCGCGGGTGCAGGTAGGACAGGTTCACGATGATGTTCCCGCCAAAGGAGTGGCCGATGCCGACCAGTGGACGGGGCATCTCCTTCCGGAACACGTTGATCATGTGCAGTAGATCACGGGCATGGTCTGTCCAGGAGGCTGTGGACATGTTGTGTCAGCACCGTTCGTGAAGTACAAAATGCTTCACTAAAAAGGATATGGAACTCACGGTCGTTTCCGATCTTGTCTTCGTTCAGGATGGCGCTCTGGCCTTGCCAAGCGACGTCGGCAATCCATATTCCTCGCACACGGATGCCTTTCTTGCCTAGCTCTGCGACGAGGTCTTCCCATAGCGGCTCATAGAGCTCCTAAGCGTCATGTCAGAATACAGGCATATTTCCACATGTGTCAGGGAAAGAGGAACCTTAGGAAAGCCATTCGCATGAGCGCCAATGACCGTAATATCGCCAGGCTGTGGGTTCGGGTTGCTCTTGGGAATGTACTGTTTTACTGCCAGGTGAAGCACTTCCTCTTGAGAGTGAGCAGTGGCTTTGGGGTATTCTCGAATATGTTGTGCTTCAACAGTGTGCTCCTTCACATGGAATGCGGAGGCCATCTTGATTGAAGCCGAGAACGTCACCCAATTAAGTTGAAAAGAAATGGCAAAAATTGTCGATTAAGCTCAGAAGTAGTCGTGTCACCTCCTCTCAAGAGTCATGTTCATTCTTGAAAGCAGTATATCTATCTTGTTGACAATGAAATGGCTTTCCTCATGGTTGCCCCAATGGAGTAACGGTCTCAATTGTAACTGCCGAGGTTCCTGGCCCCCGGCCGTGGTCCGAGACCAAGACGGCTAGAGCCTGGTACCGCCGGCTCATAGTATATCCTGTATCAACCCTTCATGCTGGAATGATCCTGAGCAATTGCATTGGGTTTTGGCTTTGTAGTACAGGTGCTGACCGAGTACAATTCAAGTTGGATGAAGGATCCGTGGCGGTCCGATGCGAAGAGTAAGGTACCTTAGTTAAGCTTATACTGTGTGATGCTGCATACAGAGCCGACGACCGGGGATTCAATTCGCTTACCTCAGTCACTCTGTGAGAGCTCGGAGAGCAATCTGTATCGTGGCACAAGTGCTCGTATCGCACACTATCGGTAGTATCACGTTTCTATTGTGCTCTAGAGGCGAGAGTGCATGGAAGTGTTTAGCATTTTGCAAACTCTATGACTCTCAGTGTCTGCAGGTCTACCGCGCTGATGATCAGTGAGTGCCTGCTCAGGTGGCGTGAAGAAGGTACGGTAGCCGCAGTTGTTAGTGGGGTCGTCCTCTTGCTGTTGCTGCTCTAATTGATGTCATCAGCTGACCGCGACCTCCTCGCGTTTCGCTCTCTAGCGTGCTGGGGTCCACTTTTAATAGGCACGGCGCGTCTCCCGTTCACAAATGTTATCTCTGCTTCACGGCTCTGCACAGCTTCACCAGGCATCTCTCCGCCACTGTACGGGCTGATCATGCAAAAACGGGTCACCCTCTGATATCGACCATTTCTGGACCAAACCTGCCTAACAGACACCCTTTTTCATGGCAATTCCCGCTCGATTCGAAGCATCAAACCTGGTCTAACTCGAATTCAAGGCGCGTCTGGTGCGCATCTCAAGATGGCGGGACAGGAGCAAGTTGGAAACGCGTTGTTCGATTCCTGTCGGTTCATATTCGTCGTCACCAAGTCTCTGCCCGCCACACTCGCCGAACAGGTTCGTCAGACACCGGCATTCATGCATATGCATCGAGCGTGTCATGCAGTAACAAGTCATACTGATATGTCCATCCCAATCAATAGTACGAGAGCAGCATAAAGAGCTATGGAGGCGAAATTCTAGAGGCCAATGCCAAGGGCAAGCTGCCCATCTCGCAGGCCACACACGTTATCTCCAACACCATAGATTTCCCCGAGTACACCGAAGCAGAGGCCCTGATGGTGCCGGTGGTTACCACAGACTGGGTCAAGATCTCAATCCAGCGCAGTCGGCAAGCTCAAGTCCGCCCATTCTCACCAGACCCAAGGATGATCTTCTCCAGCGTCGTCCTCACCTGTGCCGATCTTCCGGTGAACGACAAGGAGGCTATAATCGGCGCCACCTTGGCTCTTGGTGGTGTTGAGTCGAAAGATGTCTCGAAGACGACGACGCACATCTGTGCTCTTTCGCTGGACCACCCGAAGTGCAAGACGGCTCTTGAAAGGAAGCTCAAATGCAAGATTGTGCTTCCTCACTGGTAAGCTGCAATTGGACTTGATATCGGGCTGTGGATGCTTACAAGATTTAGGTTCGACGACTGCTTCAAGCTAGGGAAGAGGATAGACGAGAAGCCATATCTCTTGCCAGATCCCGAGATCATGCGGGCGCGCCAAGAAGATGATGTCGTGGTCCCATCCAGCCAGCACTTGGAGGGTGCCACTTCCACAATTCCTAACCTCCCATTGCCTCATGACGAAGCTGGTCAGAGCGGTCGCGGCAAGCTCACTGTGTTCGCCAAGCGGAAGGTTCTCTTGTCGTGGGACCTCCCAATCAACAGCAGGCTGCGGACAATCCTGAACGAGCTCATCCGAGACGGCGGCGGAGAGATTGTCGAAGAGGCAGAGGACTGCGACATGTTTATCGGCCAATATCGAGACGGTCCCGGGTACATTCGTGCTGCTCAATCTGGAAAAGATGTTGGGAACCTGGCTTGGCTCTACCATCTCATCGTCCACAATGAGTGGACGTCACCGTTCAGACGTCTACTGCATTACCCTATTCCACGGAAGGGCATTCCTGGCTTCGAGAATATGAGGATTACCTTGTCAAACTACGGAGGCGAGGCTCGCATCTACCTGGAGAATCTGATCACCGCCGCCGGGGCTACCTTCACCAAGACCATGAAGGCCGACAACACGCATCTCATCACGGCGAGGAAGAACGGCGAGAAGTGCGACGCAGCAATGGACTGGAACATTCACACGATCAACCACCTTTGGATTGAGGAGAGCTATGCGAAGTGCGAAGTCCAGAGCTTGACCATTCCAAAATACACCCACTGGCCCAGCCGGACGAACCTGGGCGAGGTCATCGGGCAGACGTTCCTGGATGAGCAGAGGCTCCACGAGCTTTACTACCCAGGGGGCGACGAGGACCTCGATGGTGCGTCCAAGCGTCGGCGGCAGCTGCTTGACGCTGCACATGAGAATGCTCTTGTTGTCGGAGCGCCTACCCCCAAGCTGGGCCGAACACCCAAAGCTGTCAACGTCATGAGGGAATCGAGCCCAGCCTCCAACGCACCTCGAACGACGCAGAAGTCACGGGCGTACGAAACGCCGGCTAGAGGACGGCATGTTCGGACCGGAAAGGAGAATGATACCCCCTCAATAGTGTCGAGCGGCAGTCGGAGTGCGAAAGCCCAGGCGCTGTCCAAGATCCAGAACATGGCGCCGGACATCGCGTTGTACGAGAAGGAGAAGAAGCGATCGGCCAAGGACAGCCACGCTCCGTGGGGTGGCAAGCGAGCTGCCGACCAGATCGACAAGGAACGCGCCGCGAAGAGCTCCAGCCCTGCTCACCATCGACCCGAGAGCGACGATGATGAGGAGACCAGGCGGCCAGCCAAGAGGCAAAAGTCCTCGGCGCCATCTGTCCAGCTTCGACTCACACTGACAGGCTATAAGAGGTGGGTCGGTGACAAGAAGAAGGAAGATGCCGATAGAGTAAGTTTGACCCTAAACCATTTCCCTGAAGAACCAAGCACTAAAACGCACGACAGCGCAAACTGCGCGAACTAGGCATCCAGATCGTCAACGAGAACGCCCCGTGCGACTACCTTGTAGCTCCAAAGATGGTCCGCACTCTGAAGTTCCTGAAGGTCCTTGCCCGCGGTGTCGATATTCTGAAGTCCGACTTCGTCGACGACATCCTGGAGACAGGCGAGGTCCCCGACCCGGAGGACTACCACCTCCAAGACAAGGAAGCCGAGAAGCGGTTCGGTGTCACCCTGGCAGCAGCCATCGCCCGGGCGAAGGAGATCAAGAAGAGCGGCCGCGGTCTGCTGTGGAACATCCCCATCTACTGCACGGCTGACATCAAGAACGGGGTGGACAGCTACAAGACGCTGGCCGAGGCCAACGGGGCCATCTTCAAGGTCTACCGGGCGCGCAGCGGGACGACCATCAAGCCGACAACGCGCGAGGAGGACGGCGGGGCGCCGCCCGAGCCGGTGTACCTCCTGACGTCCAACTCGGCGTCGGAGAAGGAGCTGTGGCCGCGGTTCGAGGCCATGGCGCGCAAGGGCAACATGGAGCCCCGGGTGGTGGTGTCGGACTGGATGCTGGACGTGATCCTGCGGCAGGAGTACTTCTTTGACAAGAGGTATCTGGCCAAGGGTTACTTCCCAGGCGCGTGAGGTTGCTTTCCAGAGAGGTCTTGCTTTGGGTTTTTCCCCATGGACGAAGGTTGCTTTTGGCGTTTGGCGAAGACGGGTCAGGCCTTCTCTTGTCTCATGTCGAACCGGATGTTGAGCCTGTATGTCTGGAGTCTTTCGGCAGGCGAACCGGCACTGTTCCTGGTTTTATGTAGCATGGAGTAAACTACGGCTCAAATATCCCCCAATCGAGTATTGTCGTGTACTTTTTCGTAGTCTTGCTCAGAAGAACTTGACGCCCTGCGAGTCCTCCTGCCCGAAGATCTGGGCCTTCCCTCGCTTGACCAGGACTCCGAGCGCTTTCTGCAGCAGGTCTGGATCCAGGCCGTGGAATTCTGGTGTGAGTGCAGCGTTAGTTATACCCAGCGATCCCAATTGTAAACCCAACAAACAGCACGCGAGAAGAAAGGGGGTTACGTTACCGGCTCCCAGTGTAGCATCCCCCTCCGTCAACTCGTAGAGCGTCAAGACGGTCCCCTTCTGGCCCGTCCCGTCAACCCACTCCTCGATCAGGGTCGCCCACTCCTCGGGCGTGCGCCAGTATATCCAGACCACGTCCCCGGCTCCCCCGGCGGTAGGGGGGGACACGTACTCGGCGCGTCCGTCCTTGCGCATGAAGTCTATCGTCTCCTTGATGTCGGCTATGGAGAGGCGCTTGTCGATGCGGGGGTTGTGGAAAAGCTCGTCTGCGCCCGGTTGGGTTGAGGAGGAGGACTGGCTTGGCGGGTTGTTGTAGGGGGCGGCGGTGGTGGTGGTGGTGGAGGAGGAGGAGGGGGAGAGGGAGAGCTTGTAGATGCGGTGGTGGCGGCAGTAGGCGAGGATCAGGGACGACCACTTTACTAGCTGCGCGTGGTGGGTTGTGAGGTTGGTTTGGCGGGTGAAGAAGGGGGGGAAGAAGAATTCCCGCGGGAAGACGAAGGGTTGGGTGGACATGCTGGTAGCTAGTAAAGGACTGAAGAGGTCTGGTAGGAGTAGATCTGTTGGACAGTAATAAGAAGCGAGGTGGTGATGATGGTGAGGTTGCGATGGTGGGGGGGGGGGGCTATATGTTGACTGTTTTGGTATGTCGTAGTAGTGGGGTTAAACTCAACTACACTCCACTAAGGTCCCTTAAACAACGATCACCTGGAAAGCTGCAAGTGTTCATATCGTAAGAATAGAGACATGCTTCATTCATTCTTGCTCGAAGCCAGTTTCTCATTATCAACAAAGTTCAAGCAGTGTCCATCAGTCATTATGCAACCTGACCAAAAGCAGAACAGAACAGCATGCCGACAACCCTGCGAGACCACCCGTCCCCCCAAAGGACAGAGGATCAAGGACAACCCAACTCCATCCCCGGTATCATGAACTCGAAAACAACCTGGGAAAACAACCTAGAACCACAGACCGGCCTATAAGCGCTACATATCAACCTGCCGCGTCTCATCCCCCATCTCGTCGCTGCCCAGCTCCTTCTCCAGCTCGTCGGCAACAAACGACTCGTAGTCCTCCAGGTTCTTCTGCACATGCATCTTGAACTTGATGACGTCGTTCAGCATCCGCATCGTCTCGGTATGCAGCTCTTCCCTCAGCGCGTTCGACCGCAGCGTCAGTTGCTCGTACCTATCATGGCCTCATTAGTATCTCCTTTCCCCCCCAAATGACAAGGTAAGTTGCAAAAAAAGAAAAAGGGAGAGAGAAGGGTGGGAAGCGAGAAGAAGGTGCAAACATACTCAATATTGATATTCATCTCCCGCTGCTCCATCAGCTGCACGCTCTCGCTCAGCTGCGCCCTCATCTTGGCCAGCTCCTTCTCCATCTTCTCGATCTGCGCGTCGCTCGCCAGCTTTTGAGCCGTGGTGACCTCCTTCGTCTTCTCGTACTCCTCCTCCGCCGCCCGCACCCGGTGCTCCAGCGCCTCCACCTCGTTCCGCTTGTCCTCGATCGCCTCCTTGGCCCGGTCCAGCAGGTCGTGGTCCTCCATCATCATGTCCATGGCCACCTTGCGCCGCTCCGAGATCTCCTTCCTCAACGCCAGGAAGCTGTTCTTAACCGTGCCCCGGAGGTCGAGGTTGAGTATGTGCCCCGGCTGGTACCCCGTCACCGCGTCGACGAGCAGCCTGTCGTTCTCCACGCCGCCGTTGTTGTTATTGTTGCTGTTGCTGTACGAGCCCTGGAGCTGCGAAGACGTGAAATTCGGCCCTTCGTTGACCGTGATCTGCAGCTCGTAGTTCTTGCCCTTCGCGTTGGCCGCCGTGGCAGGGATCAGCCCGATCTGGTACGCGAGGGTGTTGTACTTGTCCGCCATGCGCTCCAGCTCGTCCAGCTTGCGGCTGGCCTCTATCTCCTTCTCGGCGACCTTCTTCTTCGCCTCCTCCAGCCGCTGGGCGGCCGACTCGATCCCCTTCTGGAGCCGCTCCCGCTCGGACGTCATGCGGTCGATATCCTGCATGCTGATGCCGAGGTCGTCGACGGCGCGCTGGAGACCCCGGCGCTCGTCGTCGGCCTCCTGCAGCTCGACCATGAGCTTGTCGAGCTCCTCCTGGAGGACGTTGATGCGCGTCTCGTACTTCTCCGACCGCTGCATCGCCAGCGCGTTGTACTCCTCGAACTTGACCTTGTCCTCCTCCATGATCTTGAAGTGGTTGTCCAGCACGGCGGGGTCCGGGGTCGACTTCTCCAGCTCGTCGATCTCCTGCAGCAGCCTCTTGTTCTCAGCTTCCAGGATGTCGAGCTCCTGCCGGTACTTGGAGTTGGACCTCTCGAACGCCTTGGCCATGGCCTCCACGTGCGGCGCCAGGACGCGCTCCGCGTCCTCGTCGGTGGCGTCCTCGTCCATGGCGAGCCAGTCCCTGTACGCGGTGCTGAGGAAGTCGAAGATGATGTGGTCGCCCGTCACGTCGATCCCGGCCTCCATGCACGCGTCGTCGTAGTGGTTCATGGTGTACCGCTCCAGCATCTGGGCAAGCTGCATCATCCAGTGCAGCAGGCCCAGGAACGTGCTCCAGTTCTGCCCGCCGACGGCGGCGATCTGGCTCTTGGTGATGGATTTCTCGTAGGGATACCGGAGCTGCTTGAGCAGCGGCGGGACCTCCTGGTCGATGTTCTTCTGGAAGCGGTAGGAGGGGTCGATGCGGTGGTACAGCCACTGGAACATGTAGTTGAAGTCCTTCTGCGTGGGCGACTTGATGATGTTCTGCGAGAGCATGTGCTTCATCTCCATCTCGAAGTTGTGCTGCGCGAGGTACTCGAGCAGCTCCTGGCCGATCTTGGTCTGGTAGGAGCGGTCCTTCAGCGGGCGCGGGTCGCGCGGCACGCCGGCGGGTGCGGGCGCCTGCTGGAAGAAGCTCTGGTGGGCGCCTGCCGCGCCGATGGTGGACGTCCGACCGCGGTACACGCTGCTGCGCCGGTCGGCGTCTGTGGACGCCCTGTTGTTCGGGCCGCTGCCTGGGGTGTAAGGCTTGAGAGAGTTGGTTGTCTGGAAGGAGGATCGCTTGACGGAGGAGAGGCCGGCTTCGGCTAGGTTGGTCCCTGACGAAGAGCGCTGGAAGAGCGGTTGGCTTGGCCGCGACATGGCTAGTGACTGTCGCGATCCGGACATGGAGCGCGCGTGGCTGCTGCCGGCGGCGGAGTTGGACCGCTTCATGGCGGAGGGCGGCTGGGGGATGTTCGAGTTGAGGTTAATTTGTCCGAGAGTCTGGTGATGGTGGGTGAGTCTGAATGCTCAGGAATATGGAGAAGCTTGCGCCGGGTGCAACATATGAGGGCCAAAACATACCTCCCGCGGCCTGCGGACGCTCCACAGACCCGTGTCTTGAGACATGGTGATGTTGTTGTCGTTACAATGTCACTGCTTGATGTTGGTTGCAGGTATAATTGCTCGTTTAGACTTATATCTGCCGCAGGACTGCGCAGAGTCGTGTTTCTGAAGCGAAAGACTGTTGCGATGTACAATGTATGGAGACTAGAGAGGGTGGGTTGATGAAAGTGTTGCCGTGTCGAAAGTAAACAAACCGGGCGCATGCGCTGATTGGTCGAGCTCCATTTACCTAAACAGAGCACACCACACAGGTTACTTCAACGGCACGTGATGTGCATGGAAAACCGGGTCCGGTAGACTTGGTCGCACGGGCCATCCAAAGGAGCTCAGCCCGTGGATGCCTCGGTTCGCACCGGCCACTTGCATTGGGGTGGATGCGGTTCGGTCATCCAGCCAGCATCGTCGCGTCCCAGACACTCTCTCCCTGTCTCCCACTCAGGTCACTTACAGACATTGTCATTGTCGGGGACCAGATGAAGTGAGCACACGTCGATTACCTCACTCATAATGGCAATCCGCGAGGATCTCGTCGCTTCGGCGGCCAAATGTAAGTGCTACTTTCAACTTCCGGGGTATGTCATGGTCCACAGCGAAGAAGTTGTCTAACTCTGCTCTCGGCAGTCTTGCAAGATCCCAGCGTCGCCTCATCGCCAGTGGAAAACAGGATAGCATTCCTACAAGCAAAGAATCTCACGCAGGAGGAAGTCAATGCTGCTCTTGCGCGGGCAGCATCCGAAGCAGGCACCGCGCCTCCACCAACCTATGCCGCGCCGCAACAAGCAGTAGCACAGCAAGGCCAACCATACTATGGACAGTATCCGCAACAATATCCGCCGTATGCATGGCAACCGACACCTCAAGAGATACCCCGGAGGGACTGGAGGGACTGGTTCATCATGGCAACGGTGGTCAGCGGTGTCAGCTACGGTCTCTATTCCTTAGGCAAGGTGAGTTTACATAAGTGGTGCATGCAGTCTGAAGCATTTGTACTGACGGTCATCTCTAGCGCTACGTATACCCTCTAATCGCTCCACCGACACCCGAGCGCCTCGAGCAAGACAAGAAGTCGATAGACGAGCAGTTCGAGAAGGCCTTCTCATTGGTCGACCAGCTAGCCAAGGACACAGAAGCTCTCAAGGCGGCAGAACAGCAGCGGACAGAGAGACTAGACACCGCCCTGTCGGAGCTGGAAACAGTCATCACTGAGCTCAAGTCGAGCAACAGACGAAGAGAAGACGACGCACAACGAGTCCGCGACGACGTGCAGAACCTGAAGGACGCCATCCCGACCGCCCTCAACAAGCAGAAAGACGCAACCGACGCCCGCCTCAGGGAGGTGAACACCGAGCTCAAGAGCCTGAAGACGCTCATCACGCAGCGGATGACCCCTTCGACGGCGGCGGCGACCCCACCACCTAGCGCCAGCAGCTACCTGCGGCCGTCCAGCGGTAATGCCGCCGGCGGTGCGGCCAGTCCTGCTGCCCCTGCCACGACGCCGGCTGCTGGTGGAAGCGAGAACGCGGATGCGAACAAGGCGAACGGCAAGTCGGCGGAGGAGCCGAAGAAGCAGGACTATCAGGACTACGCGTCCACGCTAAACCGGAGCTCGCCGTTCAGCAGCGGGGCGCCGCCGGCCAAGGCCTCCATCCCGGCGTGGCAGATGGCGATGGCTGCCAAGAAGAACGACAACAATGCTGCTTCGTCCTCGTCTGCTGCCAACGGCAGCAGCGGCACGGCTGAGGCTGGTGGCAGTGGATCGCAGGAGAACGCGTAGGAGGCAAGAGTTGCTGGGTTGAGAGGGTGGAGAAGTTAAGTAGCCGAGTGTGCTAGGTTTTCAATCACTATGAAACTGCTGGAAGGCAGGCTTGGGAGTAGGCAATGCATTTGGGTCTCTCTTCTTTTCTTACATTTTCTGTCATGATGGCACCCTTGTACCAACACGTGGAAGTTCTAGCATGACAGGGGCAAAGGACGTGGACAAAGGCTATTGTCCGGCAGCAATACCTTCGTGAGCGAGTGGTAGCAAATAGTGTACAAGGTATTTTTGCTCTTGAATTCGTTGTATCTGCTACATGAAAGCACAGACCATCCGCAAGAGTTTCCCAATTCTGACAAAGTCGCGATCCGATGTCAAAACGTGGGGGAGTGCTTCTGCTGCAGCATGTGCCATCTGATCCGATGGTATGTCTCTCGCAAGATCCTAGCTATCGAAATCATGGCTGCTTGTTTGTCGTCGTGCTAACGTAGGTAGCCACCCTTCAGCGCTCCCTCTATGTAGTACATATCGTGGTACATTCGCTACCATCCAAGCCGAGGCTCACAAAGATCGACCCCACCCCATCTCGCCGTCACAAGTCCACGTGGAGTCCATATCGAGTCGTCAATGACACGCCGTGCCATCCCGGCGATCCGCATTGCAACGATGCGATCTTGCTTGGAAAACAAGGAAGGACAAGGTGCCTTAGTTAAGTTCCCTAAATAGGGATGCTCTTCGCTAGCGCCCGTGCTAATAAGTTCAACACCGGCCGCCTAGCTACCTTCTCCGGGTCATTCATTACATGCAGTTCTAGAAGTATATCCACCAGCATTGTCTCCGACATCATTTTAGTATCTTCGACATCTATGATAGTAGTCCTATAAGCTTGCTGTCGACCTTGCTTCAGACCCTTGTTATAAGGCTGATTAGACTCCCCCTTGCTTTGCCATATACCCTGCGTATTTCTCAGCGTATTCCTTCGTGTATCCTCATACAAAGGAGTTTCTTGGTACATTGTCTCATCTCCTCCACAGCTTATATACTCGGGATGTCCCCCGTCGATAAAGGGTCGGCTGTCCACGATGGCTCAAGCAGGCCGAGTGTCTCACGCCCACCCAGCCAGATGAGCATGATCCTCCAGCTACTGCCCAAGATCCCTCTTGTGGCAAGAGTGGCTCTTCTCCACATCCTCCACGTATCACCCCAGTCAAAGTACCTCGACCTCACGACGGAAATCACCGTCGCCGTGATCCGTTCATTCATAGCACCCTCCAAGCCGCTGAGCATAACGCATACCCAGAAGCTGATCAACAAGGATCCCGGCGTCAAAGGCAGGATATGGGTCAGCAACTACACCGCTCCGGCGTCCCCAGGAAGCGGTGTCCGGGATGCCATGATCTGGGCAATAGTCGGCCTGCAGGAAGGCAGTCCGCTCGAGAGCAAGTTTCTGGACAGCCTGCCGGGCGCCGGCCCAGTTGAGGCGGAGTGGACGGGCTACCGCGCCGGAGCAAAAGAAGACTCCAAACTACCAGCCATATCCGAGCAGGAGATCTACGTCGAGATGATGAAGGAGGTCAAGACACCCACAACAGTCCTCTACTTCCACGGCGGAGCGTACTACCTCATGGACCCCTGCACCCACCGAGCGACGACCAAGAAGCTCGCCAAGCTCACAGGAGGAAGATGCTACTCCGTCCGGTACAGACTAGCACCCCAGCACCCCTTCCCAGCAGCCGTCATGGACGCGCTGACGTCCTACCTCGCCCTCCTCTACCCACCGCCCGGCGCCTTCCACTCACCAGTCAAGCCAGAACACATCGTCTTCTCCGGCGACAGCGCAGGCGGCAACCTCGCCCTGGCCCTCCTCCAGACCATCCTCGAGACCAACCGCCAGGCCCAAACCGCCAACACCCGCCACCCAACCCTCCACTGGCACGGCACCGACATCCCCCTCCCCCTCCCCCTCCCGGCTGGCGTGGCCGTCAACTCCCCCTGGCTGGACATGACCCACTCCTCCCCGTCCTGCACCCGCAACGCCCCCTTCGACTACCTGCCCGCCTTCGACCCAGCCAAGCCGCCGTCCCCTCCGCCCTGCCCGGCCTGGCCCGCCGTCCCGCCCCGCAGGAACGTCTACGTGGCGGACGAGCTGGTCGCCCACCCGCTCGTCACGCTGCTCGCGGCGCGCAGCTGGGCCGGGGCGCCGCCGGTATACGTGTGCACCGGGTGGGAGCTGCTGGCGGACGAGGACAGGCTGCTGGCCGCAAAGCTGGGGCGGGACGGGGTCAGGGTCGTGTTCGAGGAGTACGAGGCCATGCCGCACTGCTTCGCGTTGATTTTTACGAGGCTGGAGGCCAGTCGGAGGTGTTTTCGGGGGTGGACTGATTTTATCAACGAGGTTGCTGGTGGGGAGGGAGGGGGGAAGGGAGAGAGTCGGTTTGTTAGTGTTAAGGCGAGGACGTTGGAGGAGGTGCCGATTGAGATTGGGGAGTTGGCGCCGTATGACGAGGGGGTGATGAGGGAGCGCATCTTGAGGAGGGCTGGGCCTGCGGTGGGGTTGCTGGATGAGACTGCTGCGAAGCTTTGATAGGGGGGTTTTAGTGTTGCATGTAGGCATGATCTTTGCAAGGAGGACATGAGCGTTGACGAGATGATGGTGGTTTGAGATACCCGGAGCACTGGACATGGTCTGATGGATGGTCTGGAGCGTGGTAGATTAGACATATAGTCGTGATAGTTGCATTGCACATATAGCAGCCAGATACAACCACACATAGCATCCATAGCACAAAGACACTCTATTTGCACATCGTCTCTCTTGCACCCCCTTTTCCTGTTCATCTCGTGTCCGCCGCCCTCCTGAGTCTCACCTTACAGAGCCTCCTTGGGTAGAGACCCACTTCTTCGAGCCCCCAGGATAGTCATTGGTTCATTGGTCCAAGCTTGGTGCAAGCACTTGAAGCTCACCAGCAATTTTTGGACGAACGGTTGAAAGACCCAGGAGAGAGAGAGAGTAAACAACAGCCCGGTAGAGGAGGAAAAAAAGACGGTTGATATTCCGATCCTTTTCTGGCTTAATATTTAGACTCAGGTGCTTCTCGACTTTTCTGAAATGAGATAGAAACACGGGTGTCTTACTCTCCTACCCAGTCTCACTAATCTCACTCACCTCACTCACCCTCACACTCTCACCCCGTCCCCTCTTACTTTACATCCCCTCACATCCTCTCACAAAAATGGACCGCCACCGCGCAGCCGTCGCCAAAATCTCCCAGACCGTCGCCTCCTTCTTCACCCGCAACATCCCCTACCGGATCAACCACGGGTCGACAAACAGCACCCGGCCCCGGCCCCGCGGCCAGGGCACGGTCGACATCTCCGCCCTCCGCAACGTGCTGGCCGTCGACCGCGACCGCCGCCTGGCCCTGGTCGAGCCCAACGTCGCCATGGACGCGCTGGTCGAGGCCACCCTCCCCCACGGCCTGGTGCCGCCCGTCGTCATGGAGTTCCCCGGCATCACGGCCGGGGGCGGCTATGCGGGCACCGCGGGGGAGTCGAGCAGTTTCCGGCACGGGTTCTTTGACGACGGGGTCGGGGAGGTGGAGATGGTGCTCGCGGACGGGAGGGTGGTGCGCGTCGGGCCCGAGGGGGAGGGGGCGGATCTGTTCCGTGGTGCGGCGGGGGCGGTGGGCACGCTTGGGGTGGCGACGCTGTTGGAGGTCAAGCTCATGGAGGCCAGGAAGTTTGTCAGGGCCAGGTATCGGAGGACGAGCAGTGTGGCGGAGGCGGTCAGGGTGGTGGAGGAGGAGGTCAAGAAGGGGGAGAACGACTACGTGGACGGGATCTTGTTCAGCAAGGATCATGGCGTCGTCATCACGGGCACGCTGACGGATGAGAAGCCGGAGGGGACGAGGCCGCAGACGTTTAGCGGCGCGTGGGACCCGTGGTTCTACCTCCACGTGCAGGACAGGACACGGCAGTCTCAGCCCGGCGGCGCGCCGGAGGAGGACTACATCCCGCTGGCCGAGTACCTGTTCCGCTACGACCGGGGCGGGTTCTGGGTCGGCGCGGCGGCGTTCGACTACTTCAGCTTCGTGCCGTTCAACCGCTGGACGCGTTGGTTCCTGGACGACTTCCTGCACACGCGCATGCTGTACCGCGCCCTGCACGGCTCCGGCGAGAGCTCGAGGATGATCGTGCAGGACCTGGCGATGCCGTTCGCCACGGCCGAGCGCTTCGTCGACTACACGGCGGCGGAGCTCGACATCTGGCCGCTCTGGCTGTGTCCGCTCAAGCGGCGCGGCCCGCCGACGTTCCACCCCTTCACCACGCTGCCCGAAGGCGCGGCTGCTGGCGACATCGACTCGCACATGATGCTCAACGTCGGCCTGTGGGGTTGGGGGCCCTCCAGGCCCGAGGACTTCATGAGGGCCAACAGGGCGCTGGAGGACAAGGTCCGCGAGCTCGGCGGTATGAAGTGGCTGTACGCGCACACCTACTACCCGGAGCCCGAGTTCTGGTCCATGTACGGGGGCAGGGAGTGGTACGACCGCCTGCGCGAGAAGTATCGGGCTACCGGGCTGCCGAGCGTGTGGGACAAGGTCCACGTTGACGAGGCGGCGCTGCTGAAGAAGAAGAGGAGGAGCAGGTGGCCCGTCGGGGGTGTTGTGGGGTTGTGGAAGAGTATACAGAGCAAGGATTACTTGATTCATCGGCGGTCGACGTGGAAGTGGAAGGGTGAGTGAGGTAGTCGAGACTGCAGTCACTTGGGGGCTGTACAATTGTACAATAATGTAACTTGTACGAGTCGACAATCTGTATAATAGCTAGATAGGAACATGTTTATAGAAGGAGAATGACAGCGCTTAGAAGGGCTTGCATAGGTCTTATATGGCAGACTAAACTAGCATAGCTAAGTGTGCGTATGTGCGGCTATCGAGGCTCGATCGCAAACATATATATCCAAAAAATATCAGTCACTCCTCCCATGGTGTCTCTCTATGCAGCACTTGCGAACCAGGAAAATTCAGGCCGGATTCTCGACGAACCAGGTCTTCAGCAGCTTACCTCCAATATGTATCCGAACTCCAACACTCTTGACGGGGGATTAGGTTGTCTTGAGCAAGACGGCCGCTCCCAAATGGCCAATACATTGTTTTACTCCTGCGCCATGGCGCCGGGCAATCTCAAGACAAATCACGCAAAAAACAAACAGATTCTCTTCCGCCTCAACGTGACGATCCCAAACGCCATGACTGAGCCAATACGCGCTATTCAAAGAAGAAAATGACCGAACGTGGTATGCCCAAATGTGGATGCTGATACAGCTCCGATGCAGCTTTTCTCATGACGATGAATGGTGTACAAAGAATGAACGATGCCAAGGAAGATCATGTGATGAACCACATGCAACCACAGTCGCTGATCTCCGAGCTGTCGCGGTACTCGAGAACGCTATTGTGTAGCCTATTCGACTGGCTCGTCCCCGGTGCTCCGGGAGGCGGGGGCTCGTTTTCGACGATGTAGACGACGACGTCGTTGCCGTTGGCATCCTTTACGGGGCGAGCCGGTTTCCCATCGCCCGTGATTTCCACCTGCCGACACGAGGGCATCGGCGACCTGTCGATCCGGCGTTCTTCGATCTTGATCACCCTTGGGTATGGCGGCGGCGGCATTTCCCACCCGGTCGTGTCGACGGGCATGTACGGACCGGTCGTGGTCGCTCCGCCGTCGCCAGTGGTAGAGGCTGGTGGGTAGCCGTTCGACGACGTCGGCGAACCCGGCGCAGGGGTCACGCTTGGCCACGGGCCCGAGGTCCCGCTCGAAGGTGCCTTCGGCCAGCCTGAGTAGCTTGAGTTTTGCTTGGGATATATGAATATCTCGAGAAAGGTCTCTGGCCAAGTGCAGACCCATGGCTTGTCGCCAGTCTGGGCGATCCCCTTCCGCTTGAAGTCCCCTGGGCTGCTTCCGAATGCGTTGTTAAAGTTGCGGCCGACCACCTGTGTTGGAGTAGAAGATGACGGTGATGCAGTAAGAACAGGTTCGGGAAGGATGACAGTCTTGTTGAATGGCATCATCTTGAACCACGCCGGCCCCCGAGCGGGCTGGAACGTATCGTTGACCAGCTCCATCGGCGACGGCTCTGGGATAACCAACGGTTGTTCACCATACGAGTAAACGTTGTTGGCTAGTGTGAGCGACTGGTTGCACGTGATGCCGATCGAATAGCCGCCACCATCATGCACGTTCTTTTGGATCTTCATGATCATGGTTGCGAAAATGAGTATGTTGCAGTTCCAGGCTTGAGATTGCGTCGTGTCGTTGAAGCAGGTGTTAGACACCCGGTTGGTCATCAGAGGCAGGTTGAAGGACCCGGTAACAAGCTCAGGCAAGTCCGTCGGGGTTGGTATTGGTGTCGCATCATACGTCACCGTCACTGTGGACGCTCCATCG
Source organism: Coniochaeta sp. PMI_546 (assembly GCA_021432605.1). NCBI lineage: Eukaryota > Fungi > Ascomycota > Sordariomycetes > Coniochaetales > Coniochaetaceae > Coniochaeta > Coniochaeta sp. PMI_546. Next base: position 165,930 of record MU271157.1, on the reverse strand, counting down.
TATTGACTGTATGCACGTTAGTTACTTGCGTCCTAACAGATCAGGGGACGAACGAGAACCTACTAGCTACCGTCCTTTTTCGGGGGTTTCTTATAGGCGTGTTGCTTCGCCAGGATAGTGCCAACAACCGCACCCAACACGACTGCCATAACGACAAGGACCACAACACCTAGACAAATGGCCCAATATGGGACGATTCCCCATAGTCGTCGCTTGCCCCATTGTTGCCACTTCTTTTTGGGTGTCTGTTTCTCCGACATGGCAACATTTGTTGCCGCGGTGTTGATTACATGGTGGCTTGCATCCGTCCCGAAACTTCGGGACGAGTGGCGCGACTGAGGGGAGTCGAGGTCGTCCGCCGGCTCGAACTCGGGGTTCCGTGTCGCCAATCCGATTCCACCGGCACCCGCGATGCTTGCCCGAGTCACGGAGAGATGCGGGCCAACCACGGCAGCGCCCACAGCTGGAGGTCGTGTCGAAGGGGCTTGGTCAGCATCTCTCACCTTTCTTGCATATGTTTCATCTGGATATCTCGTGTAGGGCGGTAGCTGTTCTGTATGGCCGTCCGGTCCGATGATGTCGGCTATCTCTTCTCCTTCGGGGCCGAGACGGCGCTGGTATTGACTGGCCATACCGGGAAAGCCAACAGGTATAGCTGTGGTCGGAATCACACCTGATTCGTCCACGGTCGCTTGAGGGTACATGCCGTATGGGTGAGCAGGACCTCGCGAGACAGCGAAGGAGGACTCGCCCATGGTTGCGGTCGAGGTTGTTGCGACGCTTCCCGTCCTAGTGGCTCTGACATTTTGCGTATACATTCCGTAAGGGTGCGACGGACCAGCTGAGCCGTGATAAGGTGTTTCTTGGCCGAAGTAGGGTTCTGATATGCTAGATCCGGTCGGCTCTCTCGACAGCGCAGCCATTTCCTGGATGCGACCCATCGCACCATCGTGTCGTTGCGAGATCGAGTCCGTGGCCGACCTAGGAGGTTTCACGATGCTCGAAGGCCGCTGTGTTGGCGACGACGTGTGCTGTGATATTGCCGTGCCTTCCGAGCTTTCAACAGCATCGGATGAAGTCGACGGCCTCGCGTCATCCAATGTCGATCTCAAGGACCGGAGGTCTGGCGTCGAAGAGGAAGCAGCGCTCGATATCGACGGGGCTGGTGGTGTTAGATATGGTGATGATGAAGGTTGTGCTTGTGTTTGCTGTCCTCTATGTGCTTCTCGCGGTCGAAATGCATCGGAGACGGCCATCGCAGCAAGGTCGAAATCCGAGTCTCCATCGTCCAGCACGGCCTCCCGTTCGCCTCCCTGCACCGATATCCTCCTAGAATTCCTCATCGAGGCCCTCCGCTCAAACTCGGACGCCCTGGACTTGCCTGGATCCATGGCGGCAATTGTGTGGTGGCCGTGACCAAGGAATTCCTCATTGATTGTCGACCATCGACAGTAGCCACAGACCCTCCGAGGCCGTCGCAGATGTGTGCTAGGTCAATGCGATTGCCAATGTGATCGATGGTTATTGACAGCGACTCGACTTGACCTTTGTGCTGTCGCGGTATCTATTGCCGAGTCAATTGCTCCTGATCGCCGATGTTGGAAATATGTATGTGTAGAGGCAACTGTTGGAGTGTGTTGCTGAGTGGTGTCGTGTTGAAAGGGGCAGGGAAGGGAGTGTCAGGCCTGGCTGGCACCTCCGCTAACTTCATCCCTCAGCAACAGCAAGCAAGCAGGAAAGCAAGCAGCAAGCAAGCAGGGAATCCATTCTCCACTGGCATGGCAGCCAGAACAGGACAGCCCACGAGACGGGAGAAGGAGACCGTGCTTTTTGCACCACCACTTTCAGGAACAAGCGGGTGCTACTGCATAGTAGAGGTGCCTTGCTTGGGGGTTTCGAGGGCATGGAGGGGTCAGTAGTGGCTGTCATTGGTCGCCACTTATTGCTTCCTCCGGGGTTGCGCCTGTAAAATATGGGACTCTTGGCGGCGGGACTTCCTCGCCTTCCTTGCAGGCTCCACTGTTTGCATCCGGTTGATCCACAACGGCATCTAATTCGATCGCATCGAGACTGGTTCGGTCTCACTAATCGCTTGGGAGAAAAAGACACCAAACAAAACACGATTCATTCTTCATTCCATATCCTTCATCCCACCGAGGTCTAGGTATACTATGTAGTCAAACTGACTCTCTCTCGTCGTTCCGAGATCAGTAAAGATCGAGATATACTACTACACATCAGCTTCATCCTCCGATGTTTCTCAGCGTCAGATCGCAAGGTTTCGCTCAAGATTCGAAGCGTTGGCCGATCAGCCAATTTCCACTGCAGTCAAAGCTGCATCCCGAGCAGGCCCAAGCGACTCGACCCTCCATTGAATGGAACATGGCGGAAGAATGAAGGTGAGAAGGTACTTCTCTCCTGTTACCCCTCGGTAGTGGTTGAATGGGCTGGACTGGCCTCGATCCGGCTGCTAATGGGAAGCAACTTATATTCGACTGAGTGTCATAATAACTGCCTCATCGTCCATTCGCCCAAGCCCATTGAGCCTATTTTACCGCATTCTGTCAGTGATCAAGCTGTCGCTCGCTCACCGAACCGATCGCGGAGTTTTTCATTGCATGATCCGCCACGAGCAGGTGATTAGGCTTCGAAGAGATGAAATCAAACTTGCGATGGATCACTATCTAGTAGGCTGCTGCTTCTGCGACGTGGTTGTGTGTTTTGAGGGCGAGACTCTCCCAAATCGAACTACGGTGACACTTCTTGCTATCGCTATCGACTGTAGCTCAGGTTGACAGCTTGGCTTCCTTCGTAGCTACATGGGTGGTATTTTCTCCCGTTACCTTTGAAAATCTCGCAAGCTCGCATCGGCCGTGTGCTTGTTTTCATTTGACGGCCGAGGATATAGTGTTTATGGAAGCATATGTCACTGCTGGCTTGAATGATGCGATAGTCCACGGAAGGAAGCGGTTCGACGGAAGAATGGACCGCTGTCACGTTTCCTCGAAATCCGACAAGCACTCTATAGACGGTAAGGCTGGTAGCTTGCGTCCTTATTTCAAGCCTGAATTGTCTGGCCTCTTTGGTATTTCCATTTCAGACTGTTCAGTCTTCAAGCTCGTTCCTCGAGTTGGACCAGCCTTGCAGACCCTCCAAAAAAGGGCAGTGGTAGTCTACCTCCTACCTCTTTGGCACTACGGATCTGGCGTCGAACCATGACACTCCCGCCTCTGACCTGCACTAGCATTGGCATTGGAACGCCAAGAACTTTGAAACTCCATAGGATTTTAAGTTGAGCTGACACAACTAGCGTCCACGTAGTCGCTCTGAAACTGACCTTGAGGTCTGCATCTGCAAGTATCCAGGCCAGGCCGTGCTAGATATGGCCATTGGTCTCCGATGAGACATGAGATGTTGCTCCATTCGATCATGATATCCCATCTGAAAGTCGTTGTCATGCCGCCACCTACACGTGTACATCAAGACCCCTCTATCAGCTACTCCCGTGTAATAGGGCGATATCGAAGATCCATATCGTGACCAACGCGACTCTTGTAGAGTTCTCTTCCTCGTTGCTCCCTTGGCTTTGGCATATGTGTACGGGATGCCACACGGAAATGCAGAGTGCCTACCACGGCACGTCTCGACATGTCGCTTGCTATAAATACAAGTGGCCTTTGCGGACAGTGGCAATCTTGGCGTGCTCTGAATCAGGGCTAACCTGCTTTGACAATACTCATAACCTCAGCAGAGCCTCATCTGCCCCCTCCATGTCACCGTCACTGCCGTGCCTGCCACCCGAGCGTTGTCACTCACCTCTAATGCCTAAGAACGACTGCCGGAAGAACTGTCGGCTAAAGGAGTCCTTATAAGGGAACCTGGAGATCTGGAAGAACGCTACCTGGATAACATGATCCAAGTTGGAACGACAAGAGATTGATCCATTGTCAAGCTTTGATGGTCTACTTGGAAGATCGTGGGTGGGCACCCTATGCTGCGTCGAGCGCCGTCATGTCTTCACCATTGGATACATCATGCGAGCCAACTAGTCCCATCTGCGCGTGTATCGCTCTTGCTTGCATCTCTTGCTGGAAGTGCATTGTCTTTGATCCGTCTGGTCCACGGCCTCTTGATGAGCCCGCTTTGAGTAGACGGTGGCCTGACATCCAATTGCATGGCATCGCCGCTGGTCACTTGCAGAGATCGCAGAAGTGCAGCCTCGTAATCCGATGCGAAGGTCTCCGCGAGTAGACTGATGGAACCTGCGTCCAGTGGCCTGTAGGTGTGGAAGTCTCAGAGGTTGTGTAGCAGAATAGCATGGCCGATCGACTAGCATGCTAGCAGCCAGTCTTTCGAAAGCGATTCGGTCACGTCAGTCATCGTGCGTCTGTCCCTGTACGATATCGGGAAATCCACCAAGTGGTCCCATCCAAGATGAAACGGGCTTCCTTCCGGCGGCACCACAGTAGCGTCTCGCAGATTGATGACATACATGCAGTACCTAGTTCGTTCTCAGTACCATGACTTACGATGGACCTGGCAGGCCTCCAGCAGTGTAGGGGATCTGCGTGAAGGAATTCGAGTCACGGTCTTCTCCAGCGACCCGAGATCAAACTGCCGGAAACCAAACAAGGCAGCCAGAAGTTGAGAAAGCCTCGCTGTTCTGCTTCGAATGGCATCCTTCTCATCGGGATTTGCCTCACGATTGATCGACTGGACGGGCAGCCGCATCAATCTACTGCATCATGAGGTTATGAAATGCAGTGATAAGAATGGAGGGAAGCAGCGCAAGAGCTGGAACGTCGGCAACGGTCGATGGTGATTCGGTACCTACCAGCACAGCAGTGGGAAATCTCATTCATGATTCGCCGATACCCCTCCCAGAACCACGGTTCCCCACATTTCACCTGTCCTGATCATGCTGCAAGAGCCTGCACCTTCCATCACGGCGGTAGACCAGGCAAGACCAACCGGAAGCCTCACTTTCCAGAAGGTGTATGGCAAGTGCCCAGCGTACCTTGCCTGTTACCTCTCTTGGGCCTGGACGGACAAAAGCATCTAGAAGTACGACATGAACACATCATGTCAGAAGGCCTCCCGTCTTCCTCCCTCACACCACTTTAGATGCCGTCGTGTTGTGAAGTGATGCGTTGGCAGGTCTGGTGGCACATTCCCCTCGTTTTTTCAGCTTCTATTTTCTGCGTGAAGATGAAATGAAAAGAGCATTAGATGCGCATACTCGAGGCCACGTTGTCCATCCCAGACACAAGACACGGAGATATGCAATCCAGGAGACAGCCACTCATGTTCCATCTGCGTTGTCAATAGGGTGCCCGTTTCTCAATGACTCGAGCCGGGTCTTGACAGACGTGGTGAAACTACCGCAGCCTCGCGACGAACACGAATACATGCGGCTTCACCGGACCTTCTTCGACCAAGCACGATAACGACATCACTCTATGCACGCAAGCGAAGAAATAATGTATTCTTCACCACGTTCATTGACACTCGCTTGGCCAGTGACGTCTATGTCTCGGCTCCAGCAATGTGATAGATAACCCTGATAACGCATAGCTTCTTAACAGTCTCAGTGACGATCAGTGAACTACAGCCGATCTTGCCTCCTCTGCTCACTCACCATCCTCACCGCCCAAACTCCAAGAGACATGCAAGTCGGACATGCTGTGTTCGGTTGCCCGGGTTCTACCTACGCCCACAACCTCTCACAGGGCTCCATCTCAGAACTAGGGCGAGTGGCTTTGTCTCTCTGTGAGATGTGACATGCATCTCGTAAGCTGAGGGAGGGCCAAGGCCAGCCATGAGAGGTCGGCATGATGCGGCATCGATGTTGCCCAGCTTCAGTTGGAGAAACAGGCTATAGGCAGCCTGCGCTCACAACTAACCAATTCGGCCGCTTTTCGAGTGAGGCTCTAAGCGCCCTGTGCCTATCAAGTGAGGGGCTGCCGGGGGCTTGACTAGATGGCCACTGGACCAGGGCCTCCGAGCACGTCGCCTGCATGGATTCGTCCGCATATGTCCTCGAGCACTTGTGCAGTTCCATCATCCGCTAGTGATGTATTTAGCGATTCCTCCTGTGCTACGACGTTTGGATATGCACGAGATGTGCGAGCGACAGCCTTCGATTGCCCGGTGCTGGTGGGAGGTGAATCCGGCCGGTGAGTCTGATCCGGGGCATGTGCAAGCATATTAAAAAGCCCAAGCATCGCCCCGTCAGCACTGTTTCTGAGCTTCTTTCTTTGCCCCGTCTTCTCGGTGATCTGCCTCTCACAGCCTCATATTCCACTTTCCTCACAGCCTGTCCCATTCGCTGCACTCAGTGATTGGTTATCTTAGCTTCACATCTAGACGATCACAAGGTCTGATGCTGAGGCGAGCACGCAGATCTCCCGCTGTTGCCCATAGACAACTACCTTCCTGTTGAATCCTGCTAAACGGCAAGCCCGTACAACAACTGCATATAATCCCAGGCACCATATCTCTCTCATCATGTCTGTATCCTCCCGTAGCAGCTCGTCGTCTTCGAGTAGCTGGTCGGGGAAGTCCGGTTCGCGAACATCATCGTCCAAATGGAGCTCAAGCACAACGTCACGGGAGCGAAAGCTACCAAACACTGGGTCCGTCAATGCCCTGGTATGGTTCGCCGGGAGGAACCCGGCCAAGGTCAAAGGCGTGAAAGTATACGAGACACTATATGAGAGGGATGATGACATAAGGAGCAATCGAAGCGGCTTCTCGACCGGCAGTATGAGGAGGAAGGAATATGAGGTTGTGTTCATCGAGTCGCCTAGGATCCGATCCGACTGGTACGACAACACCACATCCTACTCTCGAGGCTGGAAGACCTCGGGCAGCAACGGCCGCTCTTCACGGGCCTCCGGCCGGAGCAAAGGCGCCGACCCATGGGCCGGGAGGAGCCGCGCAGCACGAGTGGATGATGATGACAGCGACAGCGGAAGCGAGGACAGCGAGGCCGAGTACGGCATGCCAGTACCCGCGCCGATGCATCCTCGCATGCCACCACCACCCGGAATGAGGCCGATGGGGATGGGAATGGGCGGCATGCCGCCACCGCCACCGCCGGCTGGCTTTGGACGTCCGATGGGTGGTATGGGACCGCCGCCTCCAGGGTTCCGGCCTGGCCCGCCTCCCGGGATGGGTCCAAGGATGGGCGGTCCTCCTCCTCCTCCTCCTCCTCCCCCTCCTGCCCAAAACGAAGAATTCATCCAAATATCATGATGATTCGTCCTCCCAGGTGTTACGGTCTCGTATTACTGGGCGATTGGACCGGAGTCTTATTGGCGTCACTTGTTTATAACAACGTCGCTCTGTGATACCACATACTCGCAGTACTCTGCGGCTGTCCTTCTCAACTGTGTTATTTCAATGACTTTGGTCTAGCGAGGAGAGAGTACACACAGGGCAAGGTTTGGGAGCTATGCGTTACGAACAGCGGAAATTATGTCACTTCAACCACTTTTAGCAAGGAGCAGATTTCAGTTGTCATGCTAGTGGCATTTGTGAGACGCCTTTCAAGGCGCTGAGCATACAATGACTGTATATGCAAGGTTCCATGCTACTCGCGCCGTTCATAATATGATCTAACCCACACGGTATACGACAGCCAACGAAGAGCTGACCACCTTCACACTCTTGGAGTTGTTTGTGTTTAATGCCATGGCCTGGAGAGGGAAACCAGAGTCAGAACACTTGGGATGCCTCCAAGATTTGTCCCGTCAGAACTCAGAACATCTACCGAATGCGCGCCCGCCCGCTCCCATCAAGCATTGTGTCGTCCAATGGCGGTTCCATGCAAGTCAGCATACCGATTAGGCCCGAATATCCTGTCCCGTCCGTCAATGACGCGGTCTGCAGGTCAGCGTAAAGCTTGATAGACGTTAGACTTGGACATCGATGTTCCCGATCCTTAGCGTCAGTCTGCCTAACTACATGTTTCAAGGGTTTGCGGCGTATGACACCACAGCGAAGGGTTTCAAGACGTTTGAGTCCTATAACACAGCAAGTCCTCGCCGGGAGGCCTTCGGGTTAAAGACAACCAACGGACCCTCTTTTTCTTTTGGCGGGGGAGGCTTGTCAGTCCGACTGAGTCATCGGATCGTCCAATCGTGTGCCTTCATAGGATGTACCTCATCTGCATTGATGCAGAATGTCGATGAGAACCCCGCCATCCCGCCTTGCGCCTTCCTTCTACTAGACTCAACGGTGGTCGGCTCGGTGTTTCCGATATCAAGAGGCTGAGTCTCGTTAATGATGGCATCCAGTCCAAGGGTAAAAAAAAATCCTTCCGTATGTCGTTGGCGATCTGCTCTACGCACGTCGATCAATTCATGTTGAAGACTGCCATAGCAGCTTGATGCTCACGGAATACCCTCCTCTGGCTACCTCATAGGACATGCGACGGCAGGTATGGTAGTAGCGACTCCTAGGTGGAACAGATGGAAGCGGCCAAGGAACGAGATCCCGAGTGCCCTAATCTGGATAGCTCACGTACTTTACTTTGTCCGCCTCATGGAAGTTTGTGCCGCGCATCAATCACTTCACCTTCGCAAGTCAATCCACAGCACAACACACACTCAATGCGACTGCAGAATCCTACGAATGGGGCGCCAAGGAGAGGCAACCGTCGCTTACGCTTCTAGCCTGCTCTATATACCACGTATTTGGAGATCCATCATAAATGAGAGCCAGAGACGGTCTTCATTGGCACGCACGACGCATGTGAACAAAAGCACCTGTCTGTGATGCCTGAAGGTCCCGCCTCACGGGGGCCATAGACGCAACACATAAGGATGGTGACCAGTCAGAGAGGCCAGAGGAGTCCTCCAGCCCCAGCAGTGCTCAACATATATTCGAGCAAATACTGGTAAGGCTGTGCAACAATGTCTGATTGCCGTCTTGGAGGCCCATTTTTCCCTGTTTCCCGGGGGAGCGGTAAAGTGCAGGTTGCTGGCATAAGACAGCCAACCCAGGGTTGCCTATGACTAACCACCACACACCAGCCATTGAGGCATGCACACACAAGTTTGGCGACTGCGGACGCACAGTAGACAAATAGCCAGCCATCTGGGGAACCCTAGACATGTCAGCGTGCACGACTAGTGTGAGTGCTGTGTACGGTCTTGATTGGACCCTAAACTCGCTGCAATACCCTTCCGTTCTCGTCGACTCATGCAGGGTCGGCACATCCTGGCCTAAGCTTGAGCAGAACAGCCACACGCCGTCCCCGGTGATGGCTCACAAGGTCAACTCTACGTGGGTCCAGGACGAAGATTGTCCCTCCTTGCTTTGCTGCCTTGCGGATTATGGGGACTCCAGCCTAACATCGGGATAAATGGCTGAGGATATAAAAGTGCTGAACATGTCCTTCATCGTCTTGTGATTTTCTCTGGTATTGAGTCTCTCAAGATCATAACAAAAGGCCTCCTGGTGCTTGTGATCTAGAGGGATATCGATACGTTCCATCCCCTACTCATTCTCCAACTTGTACACTTACTGGAGCTCGCCATACTTCCCTGATCTGTCTGAACTACTACACCTGTGTATCGTGCTCCCCTCTGAGTTCGCCCGCAGGCAGCATATAAACTCATTCAAAATGGCGGAGGCCATCAGCTCCAGCCTTGGGGGAGCTACACCTTTAACAACGCCCGGCATAACCATGCCAGTACCCCAGACCGCTCTCCTTGATATGTTCGTCCCGGGATTCAGCGTCTTCTCAGACGTGGTACAGAGATATCTTCACATTGACCTCAACCTCTACATCCCCATGGTCCTCGTAGCGAGCGGCGTCATCTTCTGCTGGCGCTACTTCAGCGAGTTCATCTGGGGCGCGATCCAGTCGTACTGTATGTCCAGCGTCGACATCCGTACAGACGACGAGCTCTACAACTACATCATGGCCTGGGTGGCTGCGCAGAAGTTCTCCAAGGATTCGCGTCGGTCTATAGCTAATACCAACATCAACTCCCGGTCCTGGTTCCTCTTTCGCTGGGATCGCGATGACGACGACGACGACGGCACGGACCGGAAGAGGAAGGAGCTGGCTTACACTCCTACCTTTGGCAGCCACTACTTTTGGTATCGCGGCCGGCTGCTCATCTTCCGCCGCAACCAGAACCGCGAGCAGGCCACGTTCCTCGCCGTCAGCGAGCGCGAGGAGGTCAGCCTGTCCTGCTTCGGCCGCAACCCCTGGATTCTCAAGGAACTGCTCCACGAGGCCCGGGAAGTCTACATGAAGAAGGACGAGTCCAAGACGCTCATCTACCGCGGCACGACCAAGGGCGGCAGCTCGGAACCGACCTGGCAGCGGTGCATGGCGAGGACGTCTCGTCCCTTCTCGACCGTCATCCTCAACGAGAAGGTCAAGAAGGATCTCATCGACGACGTCACCGACTACCTCAACCCGGCCACCCGCCGCTGGTACTCCAACCGCGGCATCCCCTACCGCCGAGGCTACCTCCTGTACGGCCCTCCCGGCACGGGCAAGTCGTCGCTCAGCCTCGCGCTGGCGGGCTTCTTCAAGATGCGCATCTACATCGTCAGCCTCAGCTCCGTGACCGCGAACGAGGAGAACCTCTCCTCGCTCTTCGCCGAGCTGCCGCGCCGCTGCGTCGTCCTGCTCGAGGACATCGACACGGCCGGCCTCACCCACACGCGCGAGGGCCAGGACGCGGCCACAGACGACGAGATGATCGACGCCCAGGCCACCAAGAAGAAGAAGCGAAACGCCACCGACGCAGCCAACACCAACACCCCGCTGGGCCGGTTGTCGCTCTCGGGCCTGCTCAACATCCTCGACGGCGTGGCGTCGCAGGAGGGCCGGGTCCTGATCATGACGACCAACCACATCGAGAAGCTGGACAAGGCCCTCATCCGGCCGGGTCGCGTGGACATGACCGTCAAGTTTGACCGGTCGGACAGGGGCATGACGGCCGCCATCTTCCGGGCCATCTACGCCCCGCTGGAGGGCGACGACGTCGCCGTCCCCGCTTCCGACCTGCCTCTCAAGGTCGAGGTCAAGGAGTCCAAGCCCCTGATCAGCTTCAAGTCGTCGGCCGTGGCGGCGGCGGAGCTGGCGGAGAAGGAGAAGAGGGCGGCGGAGGACAAGAGGAGGGAGGAGGACGAGATGCGCGAGAGGAAGGAGAACTTGGCCAAGGTGGAGAGGCTGGCGGAGGAGTTTGCGGACCGCATCCCGGCGCACGAGTTTAGCCCCGCGGAGATCCAGGGGTATCTGCTCAAGAATAAGCGGGATCCCGAGGCGGCGGTGGGCGGGGCGGAGGCGTGGGTTGTTGAGACTAGGCGGGAGAAGAAGGAGAAGGAGTTGAAGGATGCGGAGGAGAAGAGGAAGAAGGAGGAGGAGGAGGAGGCGAAGAAGAAGGAGGAGGAGGAGAAGGAGAAGAAGGACAGGAAGAAGAAGAAGAAGGGTAAGAAGGGGAAGGGGAAGGGGAAGGCGAAGAAGAGCAAGAAGAGTGGAAGCGATGAGAGCGACCAGGAGTCTGAATCGGGGTCGTCTTCTTCTGAGTCTGAGTCCGAGTCCGAGGAGGAGAGCAAAGCGTCAAAGGCCAAGAAGTCGAAAGTGACCGTGGATGTTAATGGCAAGCCTGCCGAGGTCAAGGGTGCCGATGATACTGGCGCAAGCAAAGAGGAGCCAACGGAGACTGCTGTCAGCGAGCCGGCCAAGGAGTCGGGGCCCGCTGGCTCTGAGGACAAGCTGCTGGCGGAGGAAAAAAAGCATGGCGGTGACTCTGGGTATGGGACTCCTTGATGTTCTCTTCTCGTGGCAGCTAGCGTTTCTCTTCTTTTTCCCCTCGCATGTTTTCTTGTTGGCTTCACTCGGTTCCGAAGAGGGACGGGATATTGCAGACTGAGAAGACGGGCGAATCATTGCAACTGTATCATGAGCGGCGTTTGGCAGGGATTTTGGCATCGCATTATTAGATTTCAAAAATACAGAGATGGCTCATTCCATCACGTCTTTTCTCACGATGCGTCTGCAGCTACCAATATGTTCTGCCGTCCAAATGTCCCTTCCTGGCAGTCTTGGCGTGTAGATATGCCCTTTATGGCAGGCCGGATACGCAGAAGCATATGAAGTCGTCGTCATCACTGAGATCGTATTGTAAGGTTGTTGGTTTGTATACTACAGTAGGCAGGTGAGAAGGTTATCTGCAGTGATGAGGCTATCGCAACGGCCCTGTGAAGCTGAAACGGCTCGCCGGCAGCTGTGCTGATTGGCTGGCGGGATGGGTGACGTTGTGCTGAGCCACGGTCAGAGTGGGGTTGGTGGCCCGTGTTCTTCAACCGCCGTTCCTGCAGCTGTGATGTCTGTGGACCCTGCTGCCCGGGTACTGTGTGTTTGTACAGTAGGTTTTGAGGTTGCAGATTGGACCACACAACAGCCTGCCTGCCTCTTGCCCGCCAGACCCTGGATGGCCAGGGACAGAAAGATGGCACGCCACTCGGCGGACTTTGGTTTCACTTCTCACAAAATATCCGATATATGCCAATGTGGTACTTCTACACAGCGATATCTCGACCGCGATGTGTTGAGAAGACGCCCAACGTACACGTACACTAGCCAGGCTAAGAAGAGGGATTAACGTCGATTAGATGAGGTGCTTGTCCTTAGGTTGTTATTGTACTGTGTTTGGTCGCAAAAACTAACACGGATCTGAGATGAGAGTGGGTGTGATAAGATGCTGGTGGGGAGATGCTGGTGGGGAACCATTCGACCATTTGTGGATCCTGTGGCAACTCACGCCGGGTACTTCTCTCTTCGTACTTTCTCTTTGTGTAAAGACTTCCAGATCAGTGTACACTATGTGTAGGAAGTATTCATTCATCCCTTGTCGGTTGTCTAGCGGAATCAGACGAGGACAATATCAAGAGGTTACGTAGTTCTGCTGGTTGTTGTGCTCAACCATTTAAAGCTGTCTTGGTCCGCTTCTTGCCATTGTCGAGAGCCTGGCTGCCAGTATCCAGATCACCTCAATCTTCAATCACTTACTTGCCCACACTTGTACAAATCTTCAGCATCTGCTCTGGAAATTTAAGTTCGAAAGTTGGGGGGAAAACGTCACTTCCAGGGGCTGAGGGCACAAGTGGCACATAACCAGTGACACCTACCACAGCAGTTTACATAAGGTGGCACGGGATTGTAAGTACCTCCCAGACAGACTTCCAGTACCGAATCTTTAACTCGCCTCCCGTTATTCCCCATCAAAACCGCGCTGTTGTTGGGAGTCGTCCGTCCATTCGATGATCTGGACTACTAGCTCGGCACATGCTTGCATGCTGCTAAGAAAGACCCAGTCCTGCTAGTGAAAGTCGAGAGAGAAGATCCTTGAAACGGCGGTGAAGATCGATCAAAAACAGAAAGTGGAAACATTCGACTAACCTGCCCCTCCTTGGGTCCCTTTTCTTAAGTTCCGTCGCTTCTGCTCTCCCACCACCACCAACCCTTTTCACACCGACCACGATATCCTCCCCCAAACCTCGCCTTCGACTCTTGACACTCCTTTCTCCTCCTGGTCCGGTTCCTTAATAACAAGAAAACTCTCTCAATCATGTCTTCCCGCCCTCAAAACATCGGCATCAAGGCCATTGAAATCTATTTCCCTAGCCAGGTTCGTCTCTTCCCCCTTTTCTGGCCCCCATCCCCCCTTCGGCCGACATCGCTCTGGCTGTCGCGTGTACACTTCTACACATGACCAACTTCAGACAGTGAGACTGACCGTGACCATTGCAGTATGTCGAGCAATCCGAGCTTGAGAAGTTCGATGGCGTCAGCACCGGTAAATACACAATTGGCCTCGGCCAGACCAAGATGGCTTTCTGCGACGACCGCGAGGGTGAGTTCTGCTACAGCCTCCTCTTTTGACCCTCCAATTATGTTCCGACAAGCGCCCCCATGTGCTTCTGCTCCACGGCCTGTTACAGTGCTATGTGGCTAACGATGTCTCTCGCCATATAGACATCTACTCCTTCGGCTTGACCGCTGTGTCCAAGCTCATCAAGAACTACAACATCGACACCAACTCCATTGGTCGCCTCGAGGTCGGCACCGAGACTCTCCTGGACAAGTCCAAGTCCGTCAAGTCGGTGCTCATGCAGCTATTCGGCGACAACACCAACATTGAAGGCGTCGACACGATCAATGCCTGCTACGGTGGTACCAACGCCCTCTTCAACACCGTGAACTGGGTCGAGTCCTCTGGCTGGGATGGCCGTGACGGTATTGTCGTCGCTGGAGACATCGCTCTCTATGCGAAGGGCAATGCTAGACCCACCGGTGGTGCAGGTGTCGTGGCAATGCTCATCGGACCCGATGCCCCTATTGTCGTCGACCCTGGCATGCGCGGTACCTACATGCAGCACGCCTATGACTTCTACAAGCCCGATCTGACCAGCGAGTACCCCTACGTTGACGGCCACTACTCTGTCAACTGTTACACCGAGGCTCTGGACGGCGCATACCGTGCCTACAGCAAGCGTGAGACGCTCTTGACCAAGGGCGCGAACGGTGCCACCAACGGCCACACAAACGGTAACGGCGTTGCCGACGGACCGGTCAAGACCCCCATCGACCGCTTCGATTACATGACCTTCCACTCGCCGACATGCAAGCTCGTCCAGAAGTCATATGCGCGCCTTCTCTACCACGACTACCTCGCCGATCCCGACAGCCCAGCTTTCGCTGACGTCCCCCCCGAGGTTCGCGACATGGACTACAAGAAGTCCCTCACGGACAAGGTCGTCGAGAAGACCTTCATGGCCCTCTCCAAGAAGCGCTTCCAGGACCGCGTCCACGCTTCGATCCAGGTGGCCACCAACGTCGGCAACATGTACTGCGCCAGCGTGTGGGGAGGCCTTGCCAGCATCATCGGCCACATCGACTCTGAGGAGCTGCAGGGCAAGAGGATAGGCCTGTTCAGCTACGGCTCCGGTCTCGCTGCCAGCTTCTGCTCTTTCCGCGTCAACGGCAGCACACAGAACATCAAGGATGTTCTGAGCATCCAGAAGAGGCTGACTAACCGGAGGGCTGTGCCCCCCGAGACATACGATGCTGTGAGTTCAGCCTGCAAGACACTGAAATCAGCTTGTACTAACCTTTTCTCTACCCAGATGTGCGACCTCCGGAAGAAGGCTCATCTCCAGAAGAACTTCAAGCCCGTTGGCGACGTGTCGACCATCGCGCCCGGCACATATTACCTCGAGAGCGTCGACGACATGTTCAAGCGCTACTACGCCATCAAGGAATAGACGGTTACCACATAGACTGGCGGACAACAGAACAAGAAAACTGGTGTCATTTTTTCCACCGACGTGACGAATATAGACGCTATGCTGGAGACACTCTGACGGCATATAGAGCAGGCTATGTTTGGAACTCGATAATAGTGCGGCGTTTGATGTTATGCATCTTGAGCGGCATCTTTTGGAGGGGAGCATGCAGGACCAGGGGGGAGGTCTTCGAAAGTCCCGTAATGATTATTCGTGTGTGGGCAATTATTATTGCCGTGTCTGTACATAGGTTCTGGGATGTTTTGACTCCCGTGGCCTCTGATTCTTCGGTAATTAGGAAGAAAAGACAATAGACGAGTCTCTGCGTTGCAGTAGACGGTAGACATATCTCGCTATGTATGGGTATCTTTTGCGCTTCTATAGTCAGGTGAAGATGTGGATGTCTCAACCAGCACCATCAGCACCACCAGCACCACGGGTCTCTACATTCCCCTCAGCGACCCCGCCGCCCTCACCCTTCGCCAACAACTTCTTCTCCAACCCATTCAGAAAGTTGTCGGCCATTTTCTTCGCCCTCCGTTCGGCAATCTCCCGCCTCCGCTCCTCAACCTCCCTCTTCCTCTGGGCGATCTTCTCCTCCCTCTCCTGCCGGACCCTCTCCGTCCTCTCCCGCTCCGCCTTGAGGCCCTCCATCTCCTCCCTCCTCCTCTCCTCATCCTTACTAAACGCATAGAACCCCGTGCCGCGATTCCGTATCTCGGCCTGCGCGTCGTAGTGCCTCGCCTCGGGCGGCGTGGCGGACCTGTCCCGCTTCCGCGCCAGCTCCTCCATCCTATCCTCGTCCTCCGCCACGAACGCCTCGGCCTGCACCGTCGGGCCGTAGATGATGTTGCTCGGCGCCGCGGGGCGGGCGGACATGACCTCCAGCTCGGCGCTGGCGTGCAGGCCGCGGGCCAGGCGCCGCCGGTAGCGCTCGTACTCGGAGCGGGTGGCGGTGCGGAGGCGGCCGAACTCGTCTTCGTATTCTACCGTCTCTTCCGGTTTCTTCTTCTCGTCGTCGTCTTCTTCTGACGATGAGCCGTCGTGGTCGTCGTCTTCGTCTTCCGAAGCGGAATCGGGCCGTGATGCGCCGCCGCCCTGCGATTCGGCCCACTTGCGGTCAAAGTCTACCAGGGGCGCGGCCTCGCCTTCGCGGCCGGGGACGTAGTCGCCCCGCTTCATGGCCGCGTAGAGGCGGGCTTTCTCCTCCATCTTGCGGCGGGCCGCGGCGTGGGCGGCCTTCTCCTCTTCGGTTGTCGTGGGGGACCTCAAGGTGAGCTTGCCGTCCGGATCGGGGTTGGGCTGGCGGGCGCCGGGTTTCCGCTTTGCTTTGGCCGAGGCGAAGAGGGCGTCTGTTTTTGATTTTGAGGGGCGGGCGCGGCCGTGAGAGGCGGATGGGGCGGATTGTGTGGTGGCGGGTTTGGAGAGGAGGGAGGTCAGTTGCGTCGTGAAGTCTAGTGAGCTCGAGAGGGCCATCTCCTTCTTTTGTTTCTTGGGGGGCGGTTGCCCGTAGAGGTTGGGATCTTGTGGCATTTTTTGCGGTGGTTGTTTCGCGGCCAGTCGAATTGTGTGATGATGATGGTGCCTCTGCCTCGTTATGGTATCTGTCCGGCTTCAGAGACTTTGGAGGTGAAGCTATGTGTCGTGTACTGTAGATTAGGACTGCCATCGGCATGAACTCAAACATCGCGAAGAGTGGGGCAGCCATCCACACGGTAGCGAATAAGAAGCTTAATCATCTGATCCGCAAAGGTGACACAGCCGTCACAGCGGGAGGTGGTGGGGAGACATGGATGGCTGTGGGCTGATGACGCTACAGCCGTTAGAGCTTCTTCCTTCGCAAGACTTGGAATGTACGTGTACCTTGTTGGATTTGGCAGAATCTCGTCTCGTTTTGTTTGTCATTTCCCCTCTGCGGTTTGTCCACTATCACGCAACTCACGGTCCGAATCATTTCCCTTCCCTACCTTAGCTACCTTACGGACCCTCGTGTCGCCCGAGCTATATGAACCTTTGCTCTCTTTCAATTCTCGTTACCGTCGGCCAGCATGACTACGTACCCCATCACTGAATACAGCTGATTAGGCAGTATACGTCTACCCTCTCGAGTGTGCAGCTCCCACCTATCGACCACTGCCTTATCTTTATCTAGCCATACGAGCAGTCATTGTTGATAACCTAGCACTTATCAATTTGTGTGCTGGCACCAGAACTCACCCGAAATCGAACTCGATCACCATGGCGAACCTCGTCGAGGAGACAGGCTGGTATTCCAATATCGTCGAGCTCAACATCCTCCCTGTCAACGTGCACTACATCGTCCGCATGATATCATGGTTCTTTGTAAGCCCGGATGTCCATGGCCATGTCCTTGGTTGTCGAGGTTAACACGACCGTCCAGATAACTCTTGCGCTTGCGTTTACCCTACCCATTCTCGGTCTCATTGTTTACGACTTCTTCCTGTGGATCTGGAGACTTTGCTCAACCCGAACCCCTACCGCTCTACGACCGGACGAGACTATAAGAACCGCACCGAACATGTCTCGTACTTCCAAGTCACACATCAGCGGAGCGGAGCTAGCAGAAGCACCTCTGTTAGACAAGCCCGCTAGCGATTAAATCATTTGGGAAGCTGCGAGCTCTATGATGGCTGGCTAGATTTGAACACACAAAAAAAAGTGGCTTTTATAATCCCCCTTTTCGACGCCGAGATACACAGTCTATTTACGAGATTTGGGACAGCACCTTAATCAGATCGCTAGTCACACCCATGGCTGTCACCTCGCCTCCAGCTCCAGCACCCTGGATGATCAGTGGGTTGCTTCCATATCGCTTGGTGTAGAAGCTGATAATGTTATCGCTCCCCTTGAGCGCCGCAATGGGATGCGATCGGTCGAACTTCTCCAACCCGACCTTGACCTGCTTGGTGGCAACATCGATGCTGCCAACAAACCTGACGACCTTACCCTCCTTCTCAGCCGCTGCCTTGGTCTCTTCCATCTGCGAGTCGAACTCTGGTAGCCGCTGGAGGAACTCATCTCCACTCGACACGGATTCCAGCTCCTTGGGGATCAAGCTCTGGACGGGGAACGACGTCGGAGACTCGACCGGCAGGCCCGCCAACCTTGCCAGAATCGTCAGTTTCCTGGCAACATCGAGGCCGTTGAGGTCGTCACGCGGGTCCGGCTCGGTGTATCCCAGCTCCTTGGCCTTCTTCACCTCGACAGACCACTTCCCGCCCGATCCCGATGTCGGAGCGAACGAGTTGAAGAGGAAGGACATTGTGCCGCTGAAGACGCCCTCGATCTTTGTGACCTCGTCACCGGTGTCGACGAGGTCCTTGAGCGTGGAGATGACGGGGAGGCCGGCTCCGACGGAGGACTCGTGGTACACCTTTGCGCCCGACTCGGCTGCCGCTGCGAAGATATCCTGCCATAGCTTGTATGATCCGGAGAAGGCCTTCTTGTTGGGGGTGACGATGCTCACGCCGCGGCTGAGGAATAAGGGATAGGCGTCGGCAACGTCCTGGGAGCTGGTGTTGTCGACCAGGACGACCTTGCTCTGTGCTGATGCCAGGTAGTCGGCTAGTTTGGAAAGCTCCAGGGGAGCTTGGGACGAGGAGCCCAGGGTGGATAGCGCATTGCCGGTAGCAATTGGGCTGTAGTCGGAGCTGTAGAGAGCCTTCTTGCTGGTGGAGATATAGCAGAGGGATAGCTTAGGGCTGGGGCGTCTCTTTGCGAGTACTTCGAGCTGCGAGAGGAAGCACTTTCCTACTCCTCCAGCGCCTGTTTTCCATGATGCTGTTAGACAAGGATTGATTCACTGACAGAGGTTCAAGTGATGCCGGAGGAGGACCGAACGTACCGATGATGGCAATTAGTACTTGCTTTGAAGCCATTGTATGAAAATCTGTGATTTGGCACTGTGCCTTTCAGATGCAGACAGAAAATATTCTGAAAGCTTGAACTGGTGACTGTACTGTCAACTCTCTCGGAGGGGTAATCACGAACTGTGAGCCAGGCCGATAGCGGGGCAAAAGTGAAGGTGAGCACCCCAGTAGCCCACCCCACCAAAAACCTTCACAGTTCCTCACCGAACATCTACACCGCACACCGAACTCTCTACACCTGGCTCCTTCACCGAAGATTTCTTCAAGGTGAGACCAAGCGATGTAAGTTCAAACTTATGAGACCAAGCATCTTGTCCCTCTAATAGTTGACACCGATCTGTATTTACGAACGAAATTTTCTATTCTCAGGCTCAGGAAAACAGCAGCCAAGATGGGCTCCCGCGGCAGGAAGCAGAAGCGGGAGGAGTACCGCGCCCAGCTGGACCAGCAGAATGAGGACGGTCTCACGGAGCTGCCTCGCAAGAAGTTTTACCGCCAACGAGCACATGCCAACCCATTTTCGGATCACAATCTTAAATAGTGAGCTCCGACATCCAATCTTGCCCGTTACTGTGACTGACTGTTATTCAGCCCCGTCAACCCAGATGCAATGGACTGGTCAACACACTACCCAGCTTTCCTCGCCGAGGGTGAGGAGCCCAACCCGCCTGAGGAGATACCGGAGACCCTGCCTGAGCTTCCTGAGAGGCTGGATGTCTTTGAGAGGCATGAGATCTGGGAGGCCGAGCAGACGGAGATGGCCATGTTTCCAAAGAGCAACAACGTCAAGCCGCCACCCAAGAGCAAGGAGCAGGTCGAGTGGGACCGCAAGGTGGACGAGAGGGAGGCACGTATCCGGAGCGGTGCGGAGGTAATGGAGATTGACCGCTTGCTCAACCCTGAGCCGGCGGCTGTCTCTCAGCCAACGTCTGACGAAGTACAGTCTAAGCCAGAGTCTAAGGTGGTTAGACCCAAGAAGATGAGGAAGCAGGTCGAGGTGGCGGATATCGGATGCGGTTTTGGCGGTCTACTATTTTCCCTCTCGCCTGTCCTACCAGACACACTCCTCCTAGGTATGAACCTTTTTTTCTCACCTAACCACAAACTTCCGCTAACACTTCCCCCTCCAAGGCATGGAAATCCGCGTCCAAGTAACAGACTACGTCCGGGACAAGATCCGCGCCATGCGCAAGCAAGATCCGCTCGGCAAGTCCTACCAGAACATCTCCTGCCTGCGCGCCAACGCGATGAAGTTCCTGCCCAACTTCTTCCACAAGGCGCAGCTGTCCAAGATGTTCTTCTGCTTTCCCGACCCGCACTTCAAGGCCAAGAAGCACAAGCAGCGCATCGTCTCCGCGACGCTCAACAGCGAGTACGCCTACGTGCTGCGGCCCGGCGGGATCGTTTATACGATTACCGACGTCAAGGATCTGCATGAGTGGATGGTGCAGCACTTTGAGGCGCATGCGGCGTTTGAGAGGGTCTCGGAGGAGGAGCAGGAGGCTGATCCGTGCGTGGCTATCATGAGGAGCGATACGGAGGAGGGGAAGAAGGTCGAGAGGGTGAAGGGTGACAAGTATGTTGCGCTGTTTAGACGGGTGGAGGACCCGGAGGCGCCGGGGTATCAGGGGCCTGGGTGCGAGGGTGGTTGTGAGCATGCTATTTGTGAGGAGTATGGGTGTGATTGGATGCATGAGCATCTCGCTTGTGCGCATCCTGCTGGGGAGCCTGATTCTGGAGGAAACGGTGTCTCGGAGGCTTTTTTTGGCGAGGCTCCTCCTTCGGCGGAAGTTTCAGCTTCGGTTGAGGAGTGAGAAGCTTGGGTGGGAAGCCTCTTGCAGTAGAAGGGGCTCTCTTGGCCACACACATTAGGCACTACATTGATACCCGAATGATGTACTATTAGGAGTGCTAGGCCAGTGCGATGCAGTCTGCGAGCGCAGATACTGTCGCAAGCCACTACAGAGCGGTGGCTATGAGCTACGGAGTAAGCTTAAACAACCATCGTCACTTGCTTCTCCTAGTCGTGGATAGTATTGGGGAAACCTTCACTTGCGGGGATTGTGATATATCAGACCAAGGTAGGCTTATACACTCCAGTTAGACCTAGTGAGATGTCCCCGAGGTCAGAGAGCTCGACTCTCTCCCTCCCCCGATGAGGTTCCAGCTTGGACTGTCCGCTGTATGGTCGCTCGTAGGAGTCAACTCGTAGCTCTCTGAGTGCGAGCGGCCCAAGCAGAGACAAGGTGTCATAAGTTCGTAAATGAAGGCATCACCAACAAGCTGGTACTGGTTGGTCGGCAACGGGCGAGGCGTGGACAAGAACAACCAAGGGCCACCATAGACCATGCCCTCTTCATCTCACTTGCACTACCTTCTCGTCGTTTTCGAGCTGAATTCATACATATCGCATCAGCCCAGAGCTTTCGCGGCTTGTCCTTGAAATGGATATGCCATAGAGCAGATTGGAGGTTCCTAGCCATGAGTACCTTGGTGTGCCAATTGACCTGGCGTTTAAGATGTCAACGAGCGCGAGGTCCATGTCAACCAGCGAGCCTCATACAACAAGAGGGCTTCCAAGGCAGGAAGACGAGGACTCGGCGTTCCGTACGGTCGTGGTCCTTGAGCAAGTGATTAGATTCCGCAAGGCGGTAACTTTCTAGATTATGTGGCCACTCTACGAACACGAATATCCCGTGTAATAGTGATCCCATGAGGAGCTTTCACTGAACATGATGGCTGGTTATGGCATTGTGTTTTCGGCGCTCAGCGGTACATGGAACCTAAGTGCTGCTTCGAATTCATCGTGAGTGCTTACAACGCTCATGAGTGTTCGCGCTCCTTGCTACCTTGCATGGCGGTTACTGTAGCATGTGGACGTGGACAATTGGATTCAACTGAGGCTGCCAGACGCCATTAGGTAGGTGTGATGTAGAAGCTGGCAATCCCCACCCACGAATGCACGGCTAGCTGATCCCTGTAACACAGTGGAACCCCTGGAGCTCGGGCTGAATCTGGGCCTCCACTGTGACGACGCAATAGGCATCGCTCCTATCGATAACAGATGGAATTACTCCTGTTTAATAACCCAAGCAAACAGAACATGCGGCGCTGAGCACAACCCTGTGGATGTCCTAGACTATGGCCCTTCGAGGCAGAGACATAGTCCTCGCTGGAATCGCCAGTTTCGTCGCCTGGGGCTATGCCGTCAATTGGGTTCCCGCCCTTCGATGGGCCGGATATGCCTTCGTGTCCGGCTTCCTTCTCGCCCTTGCCGGCCTCGTAGCCTTGATCCTGTTCACCTCGAGAGGTGCCGCCTATCGACAAAGTCATAGATCACCGAGACCGGATGGCGCCGCATTTCTTGCACCTGCAGCGTGGAAACGCGAGGTGGCGGCTCTTCGCGCCCGACAGACATATGAGAAGGCGGCGCTCTATCCCGAGTCACCCAAGGTGTCGGCTGCTTTAAATCAGGTGCTGAGTTACATCATCCGTGATTTCGTCAACTCGTGGTATTCGAGCATCAGCAATAATCCCGCTTTCTCGAACGAGGTGGACAAGGCACTACGACATGCGCTGCTGGGCATCAAAGACCGACTGACGAGCCTCGACCTCGCCGAGACACTGACCACCCGCCTTGTACCGATACTGACGGCCCATTTTCGCGACTTCTACGACGCCGAGCGGTCGGTCCGAGGCAAGAAGCTAAACCGCTCTGTCACCGAGTCCGAAGAGCTAGATCTTGCGATAGCTTCTAAATACAAAGACGGAAAGTTACATCCCGCCGTGACGCTGTCATTTTCGGACACAAAGACCGCGCAGCAGGACTATTTACGCAAGATGGTCTTCAAGATTCTGCCAAAGGTGCTTCCGGAGAACTTACTGGCGTCAAGGGCCGTAGCGACCATCATCAAGGAGATAGTGGCTTGCGCCGTTCTGTTCCCCGTCATGCAGATGTTGTCGGACCCTGACACTTGGAACCAGCTCATGGAAAACTACGGACGAACTATGTTGCAAGATCGGTCTACGGTTCGCAAACTACGGGCAGCTTTGGACCAACACGCATCTCCCGCACCGAGGGCCGAAAAGGTCGTCTTATTTCCTCGTCTGTCACCCTCGGACAGCGAGAGGAAGTTTGAAAAGTTCATACGTTCCATCCGGAAGGTGAACAACCTCTCTGATGCCAGAAGGTTCAGGAGCGAGGTGGCGAGTCAGCTGAAGAAAGACCTGCAAAACCAGAATGTGGACCAGGTCTACCTGCGCCGCCTGGAGATGGGTAAGAGGCTCCTGGACCAGAGAGTGCAGCATCTAGCAGCTGGCGGAGACCGAAGGATCCTGGCACAGAGTGCGCTGCTGCACCCCCCTACAGTCTCTCGACTGGAGAACGCTCCACTGGAAGAGCTTCTGCGGGACGCCTCTGGCCTTTCCTACTTCATGGAGTATATGGACAGGCAGCGGCTGTTACCGTTGGTACAGTTTTGGCTGGTTGTTGATGGCTTCCGGAATCCACTCGAGGACGACGGACCGGAGGGAGAACAGTTACCACTGCAGCTGCCACCTTGGACTGATTCGGATAGGCTTGATCTAGCCCAAATCGATGCGGCATATATGTCGCGGCCAGAGCTCAAAGTCCCCGACTCGGCAAAGCGTACAGTTCAGGAGTTCCTGAGGGCGGGAAAGCAAGCGACTCCTGAGCAGTATTACCGAGCGCGCCGCGCAATTCTGCGAGCACAGAGCGCCATTCTCGAGGAGATGCGAGTAAAGCACTTCCAGAATTTCAAGAAATCAGACTTGTTCTACAAAGCGCTGGCTGCGGAAGAAGCTGCGAGTACTATGGCTATGGCGGCCCCAGTCGCCTCGAGTAGCTCTAGACAGCCTTCTCTACCACCACTGAATCGAGCCTCGCAATCTTACAATGTCAAACCCAGCCCTGTTTCTCGACTTGGTCCTCGACTACAGGCACCATCGCAGCTGAACCGACGGGCGGGCTCAGCTTCTGACTTGGGATCATTGCGCGTTAATGGCGGCAATAGTCCTGATTCGCACACTGGTCACCGTCAATCCTTAGACGAAGACTCGCCGGGGCCACTATTTGAGGACGATGATATTGGAGATGATGCACTGGCGGACTCTGTCCAGAGCCTCGACCAGGACATGGCACATCACCCTGTTCTCCCCGACAGGCATGTCGTGCAAGCAGTAGAGGAGGCGCTCACAAATATTATGGAGGATAGCAGACCGCCGACTGCTGAGGACCTGCGAGAATCCCTTTTCGGCCCTGACGATGCCGCGTCGAGCCTGTTCTCCATGCAGGAAGCTGAACAGCCGAAGAGAGATTCCCTCGACCTGCCGAGGTCGAATCGAGGGTCCATGGACATTGGGCGTCCATCACAGCAGCAGCATTCTAAGGAGGCTGACAAGCCGAGTCTATCCTCCCTCGGCCTGGTCAGTGCAGCCTCTAGGATCGGCGTCTTCGTGGATGACGACCTCTTCGGTGATGAGGATAAGTTCCTCCCTGATGAGCGCGAGGACGTTGACGACGGCAACCGTGACGAGGATGTTGACGAAGTTCACGAAGCAGCACCCGGAGACCTAGGCCTTGCGGAGGCAATCACGGTTCTGACGAATGACATTGATCGTCTCATCGCGCAAGATGCCGTCATCGAGTCGCTTTTGAGGAAAGCGGAGCTGACAAACAACACCGCTGAGCTGCGGATTCTGCGAAAATCCAAGGCTAGCTTGCGGAGGGAGATTCGGAGGAAAGAGCTGCAGAGACAGCAGTATGTTATTCAAGAGAGTGACAATAGCCTGTACGGTCGGTCGACGATTCAGATCAAGTCGATACAAGTTGGAAGAGATGAAGATGGGAAGGAGTTCGCTCTCTACGTTGTCGAGGTGTCACGCAATGCGGGTGAGAAGATGCCCGCTGCCACCTGGGTCGTCACTAGACGCTACAGCGAGTTCCTTGAACTTCACCAGAAACTCCGTTCGAGATATCCATCCGTACGCAACCTCGACTTCCCCAGACGAAGGGTAATGATGAAGCTTCAAAGCGAGTTTCTCCGAAAGCGACGCCAAGCACTCGAGAAGTACTTGAGTGAGCTCCTCCTCCTCCCAGACGTATGTCGCAGTCGAGATCTCCGAGCATTCTTATCCCAGAGCGTCATCAACCCGCAAGGACAAGATCTCATGGACCGCGAAGACAAGAAAGACATGATCACGCGGCTCTACGACTCCGTCACGGACGGCATGGAGGACATACTCGGCAGCATCCCCGTGCTGGACCAGCTGTCAGTGGCGGGACAGAACCTGATCGCGGCGGCTACTAACCAGCTCAACACGATGCCACTGACGGTCGGTGAGGACGGCAGCATGAGCGCCGCGGAGGCAGAAGCCGAACTCAACGCCTTCGAGAACCGGGAGCTGGAGCCCTTCGTCAAACCGATCTGCGACATCTTCCTCGAAGTCTTCGAGCTCAACCGCGGCAACAACTGGCTGCGCGGACGGGCGGTCGTCGTAGTGCTACACCAGCTCCTGGGCGGCACGATTGAGCGCAAATTGAGAGACAACCTCAAGACGCTCGTGCAGGAGGACGCGCTGCTGCGCTACATCGGGCTGTTGCGCGACGGCATGTGGCCCGGCGGCAAGCTGCCGCAGAACAAGGTTCCGAGGTCGCCAGCCGAGAAGGCGAGGACGCGGACCGAGGCGAGCCTGATGCTCGCTACGCTGGTGCCTGATCTGGCGGGGAGCGTGGTGGGCAGACTCAATGCGCAGGCGGCGAGTAGGCGGATTTTCGCGACGCTGAACAACCCGCGACTCAAGTAAGTTTGCACATCTTTTCTTTCTTTTTGTGTGACGGGACTGAGACCGGTGTGACTGGTCATTTTAGCTGACACTCTGCCTTGTGATAGTGCCCATCTTGCCTTTACTTTCTTGGACGAGATTGTCGATGTGTTGTTTAGCGAGGGTTGACCGGTTGACTGATGGAGGATACTGGCTAGCACCGGCGTTATTTTACTGCTTCAAATCATCACATTGCAGGATTTGGGGTTGCACAACCTCAATTGAGGAGAGCATTCATTTTCTTTCGTGGCGTGTATCACGGCGAGTCTGGGCTGGAGGGTGTTTCTGCCTACCTAGTACGCCTACCTACGTGCTGCCAACGATACCAACGTATTGTAGGTGCTTAATAGAGCAGATACTGCTTGGTTTCTGAAACTTAGAAAAGTGAGAATTGAGAACTGACGGCAAGCAAGTCTCAGTGTGACAAACAACGGTGGCTGATTGATGTAAGCTGCGCTGGATCGGATGAGAGCCTTGTCAGTGGGAACAAGCCGCATGAGCTTTGAATTATTGGTGATGACTAAGGCTGTGTTTCATCATAATCTAAATTTGAGTACATCTTGTATTGATCAGGAAATTATTGCCAGAAAGAATAGAATCCAACTGTGGTCAAGGCATAACATCCGTCCACCTTACGAAGTGTCACTGAGAGAATGAAGAAGCTCGTGATGGGCGGGAACGACTCAGCAGCTGGCAGATGTCTAGTATCCGATTTGTCGGCCCGGCAAGGTTTCAGGGTTGACAACCGCCAAAGATTGTGATGCGACAAGAGCGGGCTGACGATTGAGACGCTAAGGCGGATTTGGAAAAGTGTCTTTCCGTGCGCGCTTCTTGTGCTTCAACCGTCCTCCACTTTCCACCTTCCAATCCTCCATCATCTTCCAGGTTCCAACCACCCACCACCACCACCACCCACATACATCCTTCTAATCGCAAGCTGACGTTTATTTCCCGCTCGTCTTGTCGCCAAAGCTGTCCACTCTTCCGACATCTGGGAGCTTCGTCTTATCTCGCACTAAATAACTCTGCAACGATATCACCTGTGCCATCAACTACTTGAAGCTGGTTTCGAGTATTTCGAGTCTTGCTTGTTCTGACGTTGCGCGAGGCTCTGTCGCCAGAACACAAGGCCGCACCCCACCACCGCAGCCTTATCGACCAACAGGACGGACACCAACATGACTGAGGTCTCCTCCACCCGCCTGTATCTGGGCAACCTGCCTCGGAATGGTGAGCATCCCCGTCGCGAGGGCAATGAATATCAATAGGACTGGATCTACGGGACTGGATCACCGCTGGACCAGGCCTTCTACCGTCTACCGTCTTCTGTCTCCTGTTTTGTCCAGGCCGTCTATCTCGCAAGCTGTGTGCCCGAGACCTTAACGCTGACCCTCTACTCCCGTCCGAAGTTACCAAGGCCGACATCGAGGCTCACTTTGCCAGCCATGGCACCGGCGAGATCACCGAGATCAAGCTCATGAACGGCTTCGGCTTCATTGAGTACAAGGACGCCATGGATGCTCGGGATGTCGTTCCTGGTATGTTTTTTCGCTCAACGTCTCTTACTCCTCATCTTTGCCAGAGGTGGCGTCTCTAGAGACTATCAGCTAACCACTGTCGTGCTCATCTAGCTTTCCGTATGTTGAGGATCCTCCACGGCCAGCCCTGTCTTCCTTCACCAGCAAAGTCTCCTCCGTTCCCAGGCTAATATAATCTTGCTACAAAGATGGATCCGATTTTATGGGCGAGCGGCTTACCGTCCAGTTCGCGCGCGGCTCTCGTCACCGTGAGGGAGCCAACTTTGGCAACCATGGCGAGCGCACCGCTCCTCGGCCTCGTCGCACTGCCCATCGTATGCAGATCTCTGGACTCCCGGGCGATACCAGCTGGCAGGTCTGTCACCCTACTTCCTTCTCCGTGGATAATCATCCTTATCGTCACAATCCTCACTCGTTGCTGTGCTCCCTGTCGTCGTCGTGATACATGTTGTCTACCCCAGGTTTCATGGTTTGGATATGCCACAGCTCTTCTGGCCCAAAGAGGGTGTCCTCCAAGGCAACCTGGTCAGGCCAGGGATTTGTGAACGTCCCTCACAGCTCCGTCTTTGGTGGTTTGGATGGAAGTCTCTTGTCCCCTCCGAGACTGGATTTTCTTTCATCACTCAGAGTCTGCCCCACCGCAACTCTACATCTAGATCTCTGGTTCCTGTGGTATAGCCCGGCGAAGGATCCTACCACTCTTGGCCGTTCTCCATCATCGTGGCTTACGGGTTCTCTGAGGCTGCTTCTTTCGTTTGGGAATATGCGCCGACATGCTACAACTCCTGGACTTCCACTTACACGGACTCTGGCTCTAGGATCTGAAGGACTTTGCGCGTCAGTCCGGACTTGATGTCGTCTACTCCGAGACAGGTCGGAACGCCAATGGCGAAGGGTGCGTTCTCTACACTGTATCTTATCTTGTGCTGAAGCTAACAAAGTTGCGCTAGCTTTGTCGAATTTGAGTCCGCCGCTGATCTCCGGACCGCTGTGGAGAAGCTTGATGGTCGCGAGTTCAAGGGCGCGCGCGTCACTTGCGTTGCTAACGTAGGGCCCCATCTAGTATATCCACGACATGAAGGTGTGCTAATTTCGTCTAGACCCAGCCTGAGCCCCCAGTAGGACGTGAGAGCAGAGCGCGTTCCCGGTCACCTGGCCGCCGTCCTTACGGGCCCCCAGTGGATGACTACGATCGCCGCGGTCCTCCTCGCGGAGGCCCTGGCTACAGCCCTCGCCGTGATGGTTACCGGGATGATTACCGTGCGCGCAGCCCTCCTGGTCGCCGTTATGACGACTACGACCGTCGTGGAGGATACCGGTCGCCTCCCCCTCCGCGACGTGCTCCTGTGGATGATTACCCTCCTCCCAGAGGCCGCTACGATGACCCCTACCGGGCCCGCGACTACCCTCCTGAGCCTTACGTCAACGGCAGGGCGCCGTACGATCGCCCTCCTCCTCCTCCGCTACGTGAAGGTGGCTATCCACCGAGGGATGGTGGATATTCGCGAGATGGGTATGACCGCCGGGGCGGCTACTGGTAATTAAGATTCTCACTCCGCGCTCGTCGCCGGTCTTGACCTCATTTGTGTAGATTACGGAACCGTATTTCCTCGACGGCAACCACAACAACACGCTGATTTACCTCGCCAGTCGGAACTGCACCTTCTGAAACAGTGGTTCTGATGAGATATACGGCCATGACACTGGCATGGTTCAGTATGATTCGTTCTGTTCTTGGTTCCCGGTGGTCTTCTCTGTTCTAGTCTTCGGCACCGCAAAAGTTCATATTCCCAAATTGCCTTTCTGAATGTAGTATCATACTGTGGTTTCTGAAACATGGGAGGACCAGATCGTCTCAACGTGGTCTATTTCAACTAAACCTTACTCCACCTTTGTCGTGCACGGTGCTATGATGATGATACCTTAGGGGTCCAAATGGCAGGACACCTCTTGTTCGATAAGCAATATCGGATATTTACCCACGAGTAGGCTGTGCGAATTGACAAGCATGACGGCTCCAGGGACTTGTCGACGTATTTGCAACGCTCGTCAGTGATATTCTCATCTTCTCTATGTCATTGTGATCTTCGTTGACGATCATTTCATGACAACCATGCTCCCTGCTTGATCGCATGACAACCGCATGCCCACGCAAGGCCGCTTCGATAAAACCCCCCTACGCCAATAACAGGCCAAAACTACGGCGAAGCATACTTGTACCCGAACTCCTCCTTGGCATCAGCAATCAACTTCTTCGCCGCCTCGATCTGCTGCCTGACCTCCTCGTCCCCCTCGGCCAGCCTCTTGGCGATGGCAGCGTTGCTGAACGAACTCTCCTGCGGGACGGCGAGCCCTTTCCTCACCGCGGGCCGCTCCAGGAGCCGGTCCAGCCAGGCCTGGACGTGGGGGAACTGGCCCGGCAGATCGATGCCCGCGAGGGTCGAGCCGTTGACCCACCCGACCAGCGCGATGTCGGCGACGGTGAACTTGTCGCCCACCACGTAGTTCCTGCCGGCGAGGCGGGTGTTGAGGACGCCGTACAGGCGCTCCGTCTCGCCTACGTAGCGCTGGACGGCGTAGGGGGGCTTGGTGTTGGCGAAGCGGACGAAGTGGTTTGCTTGGCCTTGCCTTTTTTGTTTTGGTATTTTCAGGTCAGTAGAGCTGTCAAGAAAGGAGAGGGGAGAGGGTGGAAGGGAGGGGAAACGTACATGGGTCCCAGCCCGCCGTGCTGCCAGCCGATCCACTGCTCCACCTCGCTGTACTCGTCCGAGTCGACGGGGAAGCTGAACTTGTGCTCCGGGTCGTAGTGCCGGGTCAGATACAGCAGGATGGCAATGCCTTCAAAGACGGCGAAGCCCTTGCGGTTGTGGTCGACGATGGTGGGGATGCGGCCGTTGTGGTTGAGGGCCGTGTACCAGGGCTGCTTCTGGGTGTTCTTCATTATGTTGATGGATTGGAAGGTGTACTCCAGCCCGTAGGCGGCCTTGAGTTCCTCGAGCAGGACGGAGGCTTTCACGCCGTTTGGGGTGCCGAAGGTCAGTAGCTCGATGCCGGAGGTGGCGATCAGGCCTGTTGGTTCTCCGCTCATTGTTGGTGGAGGGGTTGAGTAATTGGCCTCTGGCTGTTGAAGTTTGGAGAGAGGGATTGGTCTGATTGAACTTTGTCTTGAGCTGTTCGCAATCAGAGGCCGAGTCGAGCTGTAGAACGAACGAGACACAGGTCTCGAGCTACATGGGACGAAGGGCGGCTTTATATGGGTAAGGTGGCCCCTCTTGACAAGGTGGAGAGACATGTGCGACCCCTCATGTAGTCTACAGCAGATACGAGCAGCTTAACGCGGAGACGACTATCGAGGCAGATGTGCCTGTCTTTAGAGGAGGCACATTTGGAGAAATGGAGGCTCCATCGCGATGACGACGAGACGAGCATCGCGATTGATCGAGCACTAACTAGTCTTAGCCTTAGGTACGCCTTAGGTTACCCCTAGTGGCCAGATAGCAGTAGCTACCCCTGCATTTGGAGCTGTGGTGGGGGTTGCAGCTTAGCAAGCATCGAAGTGAACAACCGCGCGGGAGGGAGCACAAGACAGGGACCGTTCGCCTGAGATATTTGGAGTTATCGGTGCCCCGTCTCGCTGTCCGGCCGGCCGAACCTGGCCGGTATCTCCGCCTGCCGTCAACGAAGGCTCAATTTGTCATCAAAGGGTTTGTCAGAGCTTGCGTTCAGATTGCGAGGCATGGCGACGGCAGAGAGGGCTTAATTCATTCATCATAATAAAGGGAACAAGAGCTATTGCGACCGCATTTGTCCCCCTTAAGCGTAAACACGTATTTGTAAGGGAAAGAAGACACGATGTCCTTCCTGCCTCTCCTCGTGTACTCCTCCGGACAGGTCGATCAAAAAACTCCCCCATATCGTTTCCGTCAGGTACAGCAAGGGGCGAAGTGACGTGTATTGCAACACCCTGATATCAATCTGAGTCCAGACCTAACGCATACCGCGGAAGAAAGCAAATGACCGCCACTACCATGAGCCGCCCAAGTACATAGTAGCAAAAGAACCTCTGCCTCTCACATGAGACGACTTTACCAAGAGCGCGCCACGACAGAGCACACCGCGATCGTCCACTCCACGAGGGAGACAGCCCTACCAAGCCCGATACACGGCGCGGAAGCTGAACGCTTCCGAGGCCCTACCAAATGCGCGGGCTCGCGTCATTCTGTACGGTGTGTACGGTAGTTAACAGCCAAGAAGCCGTGTAGGTCGAAGCTGGTATGGCCGGGGATCTGAGGATGCCAGGTCATCGGGCCAGTAATTGACGCCAGACATACGCTATCCTTGGTGCAAATCTGTCATGCCAGCCTCCGGAAAAGTCGCCCCGTGCGGAGGCGGGGAGGTGGTTTGCTAGGTGTATCTCGTTAGCCCCACGGGATAGCGCGTTCAGTGGTCGAAGATAGCTGTAAAGGAGCGGATAATGAAGAGAATCAAGAAAGACAAAAGACTAGAGGAAATCAGAAGGGACGCGAAACTAGGTGAATGTCAAATGAAGTCCAAGCCTGCGAGCTGCTTCATTGGGTCGCAGACCAGTCATGCCAGTCATCCCAGTTGTCCCAAGGCTCGTCGGCCTGCAAAAGCTCTCCGAAGCCTTGTTCTGTCGTAACCATGGCATCATCATCATTGGATAGAAACGTATTCGGCTCGTCAAGAGAGCTGTGGTATCCCGCACTACCGTATCCGGGGATGAAGTATGCTGTTTGGTTGGCGTCCTGAGCCTGGCTCCAGCTTGGATGCGAAGCCTGCCCAAGCCCCTGCCCCTGCCCCTGCACGAGTGCGTTTGCGTGTGCGTGTGCTGGGAGATCTGCTGTCCACTCGGTTAGTTCTACTGGTATCCCGCTTGCATCAATAAAGGTAAGGTAAGGTACAAAGCAAGAGACCCACAACGGCCCTAGCCGTTTGAGTCTCATTGTTCGTCTTATTTCAACTCCACTCGTCGGAGACGGCTGACAACGTACCTTGGTTGGGGAACGCCATATCAAATCCGACATGATTGTCATTGCATGTACCGTATGAGGTTGCTAGCACGTCGCGGGTTGCCGATGAGCCTGAATTATCATTGCGTCGTAGACATAGAGGGTGCCCGAGATGCGCTTCGATCTGCGCCAAGTCATCTCGTCCGATGATCATGGCCGCACCCGCACCGGGGTCGTTGGTGACCATCTCAATCTTCTCCAGTATGAACAATTTCTCCTTATCTAGCTCGACGAGTATGTCCACCACTGGACTTGGTTCTATGGAACCCGGAGGGGCGACGTTATTGGTCGGATAGCGGCACAACACCACGAGGGGCTGCCAGACGCAGGATTTCAGGCGAGCCTGGTCAACCATAACAGGGACGGTCATGGAGGTGGATCCAGGGGCAGGGCTGTTAAACACAATTCTCATATTGGTCATCCACCTTTCAGACGGGACGATCTGTTGGAAAGTCCCGGGCTGTGTTTGGGGTGATACGCGAAATGGGTTGACGTCTGGCGGTATACCCTGCGGTGACGGACGAGGATAGCGGTACTCGGCTGCTGATCCCGGGGCTTCGTTTCCGTTAGCGGCCACCGAGTCATTGCTGCTAGACGTGAGATGGCTTTCAGGGAAGAACGGACCCCCTGGCTCTGGGGGCTTTCGCGGTGTAGGAGCGGCGTCGTAGCTGGCAGTGCCGGCGTCAGGCCCGTCAGGCCGGGTCATCTGGGAGGAAGAAGCTAATGAGACTTTCTCTGCTATGCGTACTGGAGTCACTGGCTTGAAGCTGTACTCGTAGTTATCAGTCGCTGTCTAGGATAACATTCAAGGCAGAATACTAACGCTGGCTTCCGCCGTGGACGGCCTTTGATAGCACTCCCTTCGCTCTGCCCTCCTCTCTTGGCGCGGGCCATGTGATCTCTGGCTCTCTGGTCACAAACTGCGTTCCTCTTGATGGACGATATGTACTGCAATGATGGAGTGGTAGAACGGCCCTCGATGCAGCCGTTACCGTCGCGATCCAGGCGGCCATAAGAGATCGAAACAGAACCTATTTGACGTCGACAAATCACAAGGCAGTGGTTACTGGTTACAGTATGACCTTATTGAAGCCCGATTGTGAGTTGTGCAAGGTATTGCACGAGAAAAGGTTCGTGGCCGTCAAAGAGGCCCGGAGTGCAGGAGGACAAGGCCAAGTACAAACATATAAGGCCTACCGTCGCTGACCAAAGAAAGTACTTAAACATACCGGATATATGTTTGAGATTCGATCGCAAGGCATCCTGTAGGCTTTCACGCTCAAGCGTCGCCTTGAACTCGAAATGCGCGCCATTCTGGTTCGCACACTGCTTGGATCTTCGGCTCGCCTGTCGTAGGGCCATCAGAGATGGCGCAGCCCCAACCAGCAGGCCAGAGCAAAGACTCTGGTCGGATCTCGACTGAAAGTCATTGGGTTAAAAGAGGTAACCGGTGAGATGAAACCTGTTGTTGTGATAGTAAAAGTATTTCGCGCTAGAGAGAAGCATGTCGGCCATACTTTGAGACCAGGGCCCCAAGACTGACGGTGCTTGCAATTGGCCATATATACGCTTGCACGTAATGATTGAACAGATGAGCTGGCCATGCATGCGCCAAAGGTGCCTTGTCACTCCCACCTGGGTCACTTTATAGCCTATAGGGTCGAACGGCACCTGCGTGACGAGGAACACACAGCATTGTCTGAACCTAAGAGGGTATATGTATACTGTGAGTACGTACCAGCCCAGAAGTCTGAAGCACGCTGTGATGCTCATGGGCTCCTCTCAGCTGATGTTGTGTGCCCGAATAGGTTGTGATACCCCGCGTCGGTTGGGTTGACTGCATGACGCCCCTTTTTCCCGCTTCTCGCCATGTTGCCGCTGACTTTTCCGTGGCTCCCTGCTAATCTTTTTCGTTTTTAGAATTTCGTTTCCGGATTTGCCACTGCATATGGTGATATTTGTTATTCCGAGACAACGCCCAGTTTTCGAGGGCTCACAGACCTATCCCATGGCCCAAGGTTGCTCAAGCGGTCCGCTATATAGCAGTGGCCTTGTTCGCTTGAACAATATGCTCCCAGCCCAGGGCTCTAACCATGTCCCAATTCTCCCCACGCCTCTGTCACTTGGCATTTGAGCCTCCATAGTTGACAATGGATAGGCAAAGGGAGGAAGACAAAACGGTTAGCCCCGAGCTCCCACGCTGTGTAGGTTTGCGTCCGCCATTCGTGCCCGGGACCATGGCATTTTGCTGACTCTGATAGAGCACTTCTGTCACAATATCGATTTCGGCTCTTTCCGTATGCGGCACCAGTCAACGGCGCGAGGGTATACGTGACTGCGTCGTGCAGAGCCAATGTTTCTCGCCGGGCGAACAACATTCAATGTCCTCTGGCCTGTTCGCCTCTGTATTTAAGCTGGGTGTCTACGCCGTAATACAATGGGCAAGAGCACGGCAACGTTTTATAAGGATGTCTTGGGGCATCGGCAGGGGACCTTCGCGGTTTTATACCACGTTGTGTCTAACAGACGACACTGGTGTCTTTGTGAGGTTCACCCATGGTCTCGAGATGGAGATACAATTGGATGTGTTCGCTAGAACTCTGGATCAATCTACGGAAGCCCGACAGGCGACCCCAGGCGAATCACCTCCCGAGAAACGAAATGTCCTGGAGGACACAGACACTGGCACACGAAAGGGACATCTCGATACTTACCAATGCTACCCAGTCAATCACAATGCTCCGATCCCAAGCAGACAGTTGGATATAGAACAAATCGTTGCCCACGACACTTCATACCCGGCCTGCATAGCCCGCAATAACTACTCGAGGACAAACCAGTTATCGAGCGGGAGTCCTTCATTTACGCCAACACCCGAACTGACTTCTGAAGCATCAGTCGAGACGACGCCTGATCCCTCAGCATATGATGGCATGGATACTGATGACCAGTGCGTCACCGTCCAAATCAATCGACAACTTCTTGACGAAGTTCTCTACCGAGAGAGAAGAGACGCTCAACTACAATTTCGGATCAAGGGAGACATGACGGCCTATCGTGCGCTTCTCCCGCCCTCGATGGATGGTGCCCGGAGCCTTGGAGAGTCAGGGTCTCCTTGGGTATGGAACAGCGATGTACGAAGGTGGTGTTGGACTGATCGAAATGGACAGATTTGGTGGCATAATGACGTGGACACTGGCAGTGGCACCTGTTTTGGAGAAGTTGATGTATAGCACGGAAGTCTCGTAGTTATTTCTAGATAAGGCACGGTCCCTTTGATGTAGAGTTTACTGGTACCGTATCGTGCTAAGCGATATCCATTACAATAAAGTTGTTCAATCTCTAGACGCTTTGAAGCTGCGGAACAACTTCCATTAGCAGCCGGGGTACCATTGAACTGATACTAGTCACGCCTATGCCTTCGTCGTAGCACGAGATGTTATAGTTCGTGCGAGGTTCTCAGATACCCTGTATCGTGATGTTGTAGACGGAGACCCAAATCGTATATGAGCCGATACAAACATAGACTTAGACGAAGTGGATGTCACACTTGTCATAGTACGAAGTCAGTATTAGACAAATGGGCCCCTTAACATGAGGCACCGCACCCTTCAATCCACTACGAAGTTTCTCATACTAGGCGTGTCGAACCCATTCCTAGACCAACTTCCACAGCAGTGAGACGATATTACAAATATCTTATTCTCTTCTGCAACCTGGCATGTTCCCTGCCGTGTGTGTTGAACACCAGCGTCCGAAAACGGAGGATACAATGGTTACGTCTGATGAGTTTATAGGATTTTTTGCTTGTCCGAGTCCTTGGAACAAGTCGCAAGCTGAGTTACACATTTCGAAGTTTCCGAATACAGTGGCTGAACGTGAACATTGGCATACAGCGCCCGAGCCTTAGGCTTACGTTCAATGTGCCCAGCCTCTCGGTGTGGATGCCGCATGGCTTTCTGGTTCTCACTGCTTGTCCAGCTCAACTTAGCGGCTGGGTATACAGCTAGAATCTGGGTGCTATTCAGGCTTTCCTCTTGGGTGGCAAACGATGACAATGGCATGGGTATTGAAGCGTTCTGGAGTGAGGTACTTTATAAGAGCCAGACAGAGGAGACCCGGTGGAGACTTGATATGAATATTGAGGCGCTGGTACGCGCGAGACAGAGTTTTTTGATCAGTATCAGGATGCATGATCTTGAGGAGATCAAGCCAGCCTGCACACTCGGATTATTTGCGCGATGAAAGCATGTGACGGGCGTCAGGTCAGAACTAATTAATGCAGAAAAGTTCGGCTATCTCGATTGATATTTATATGTTTTGGTAGAGTTTCTGTGTATCCAAACTGTAAATCGCCTGGTGAAGATTAAGTTTCGGCGAAACCTGCGAATCCCTCGGGATGTTTTGCGATCAGACGACGCATCTCATCCTTGACACTCCTTGGACTTAGCGACTAAACACAACATTATTACCAATTGGAGGAACACGTACTGCTTCATCATGTGCAACCAGTGGTCCCATAAGGTGGCACTGACGATATAGTTCCGCATTGCATAGAGAGCGTTGCGATCATCGAAGTCTTCTCGAGGCTCGGATGGTTGGACTTGTTTGACATACTCCTCGATGTACTCATTGCTCCATCCGTATCCTTCACCGCGAAAAAAGCTTAGGTCCACTACTCCCGCATTGTTAGCACGAGAAGGACAGGAGATGTCCTAACTTGCCTTCATTATGACCGTATAGGCAACATGGGTCGAAGATGATACACTCCTGGGTCTCGAGGTCCAGTGCAGCATTGCCGTGCCACAGATCGGTGTGGCACAGCGTTGGCTTGATATACCTCCCGCCGGTCTCGAGAGGCCTGAGTAAACGGGGTATGACCTTGGACGAGAAGTCTTCAAAAAGTTCGACGAACTCAAGATCTTCTCCGCGACGTGAGTAAAAGTTCTGTAGAGTCTGCCTGAACTCCCGGGAGAACCAGTCTTCCCACTTCTCGCACCAGTCGTTGTTCACGGGAAAGTATCCCTTATATGTTGTGACCGGGAATCCAAACGCCCCGGTAGGCGACTCTGATGTCTTGTGCATCTTGGCAAGGACTGTAGCCACCATCTGGGGAGATGGCTTTTTGGCCCGCATGTCCTTGAACTCGACGATGAAGTATGACTTGGTAGAGTCATTCTCCAGTGGTCCTACTCCCACCGCCTTGGCTACGTTGTCGGGGATGCACTGCTGCATGGCCACCTGGCTCTCGAACTCACCGGTGGCCATCTCTAGAGCGCTCTCGCGCTCCGTAATCTGTGCTAGTTGTCGGCGTCGACGGCGGCTTAAGAGGAGTCAGCCGGGGATGATTCTTACTTTCAGGAAGTACGCTTTTTCCAGGCCGTCAGGGGTCTCAACCTCCACTTTGAGACCCTTTGCCCAGTTCGTTTTGCCATGATTGTCAACATTGACAACAACCGACCCCTTTGGCAAAGCTGAATTGACCGGATATCAGTTATAAAGATGTATTTGATATCGAGGCATGTTTGTCGAGCTTTGATCTGCGAGCGGTTCCTTGGGTGCTGTTGTTACTAAGCAGGTTATGAGACGTACGCACCTTTGAGGATTGCGGGGTCGAGGTAGGTTTCAGGTGAATCCATTGTGCACCACGCTGGCCGCTGAAGATGACAAGGGGCAGTGAATCGATACAAACGTGTTGAATGCCTCAAAGCACTCCAAACTGGCGACACTCGTACTCTTCTCATGTACCCGAATCGTCCAAGGTGAAGTGTGAAGCGGATAGGAAGAAAATCCGCGCTCGAGCAAAGTCGACAACAGAGCCCTCCCCACGTACCTTCCACTTTCCACACAGCCTTGTGCTGCTCATTTAGGGCAAATACTCCAATGGCACCGATTGGATATCATAACCGCCCTGCTGCAGCAGTGCCGCGGGATGCGCAAGGAGTAGTAAACACCACAACCTGACACGTCACACGTGAGGCTACTTATCTAGGTCAAGACCGATCGACCGATAAAGCTTCAGCGCTAGCCTCATGCTCCAAGTCGGTCGTCAAGCGTCTTCGCATCAGCAACCCCTTGTCAAGATGTATAGCATGGATTGAACGCATGCCGCATTCTAGTCCTGCAGTGACTGGATGTCTTCCCCGCGATGTCGGTGAGTTGTTGCAGCACCTGTCGGACAACATCCGCTAATTTTGTGCTATTATAGTCCCCTCCGTGTGGCCACGATGCCACGATTGACGAGACACTGTCGCGGGCCGAAACGGAAGTACACTCGTCAATCCATCCTCCCTCAACCGACACTATCCAGCCGCCAAGGTCCCTCATCAGGCGTTGGACCATCGCTTTGAACCGCACGAAGACTACCGATACCGAGCACGGTATCAAAGGACCTTTGGGCTTGCAGCTCCTCCGCTCAAGTCCGGAACCCCTGGTAGACATAATATTCGTACATGGACTTAGGGGTGGCAGTGTGAAGACATGGCGCCAAGGCGACGATCCGGCTCTTTTCTGGCCTAAGCTATGGCTGCCATATGAGAAGGGGTTCGAGCACGCGAGTATCTACAGCTTCGGATACGACTCGGACTGGCTGACCGCTAGTAAACGGGTCTTGAACGTGCATAACTTCGGAATGGAGCTATTTGAGGTTATGCGATCGTCACAGCATCTTCGGGATAACGCAGACGTACGTGCACGACCTCACTCACTGGGCGACAACCGACGCCACTAACTGCCGTCAGGTGCCCATAATTCTTGTCGGACATTCCATGGGAGGCTTGGTCATCAAGAAGGCAAGTACATATCAATGACCCGAACCCGGCATATAGCTTAGTGATAGTTATGGAGCTGACCAGTCGTCCAAGGCGTTTATCTTGGCACATCACGATACTTCAAGCTCCCTGAAGAGTCGAATGCGTTGCATTTTCTTCCTTGCAACTCCCCACCGAGGATCAGACTATGCTGGCATTCTGAGGAACATTCTGTCCGTCTCAGGAGTGCCGAAGGATTATGTGTACGATCTCACTAAGGGTGCCTCATCGCCAGAGGTCATCAACGAAGACTTTATTCGATTTATCGACGATGTGTCTTTATTTTCTTTCTATGAGACCTTGCCTATGAAGATCGGTGGCGTATCTTCTGGGCTTATTGTCGACAAGACCTCTGCGGTTCTAGGTACGTGATACAACTAATCTTCATGGTCCATGCACTGGCTCATTCTCTTCACAAAGACTGCAAGAACGAGAGACGAAATCTGATGAATGCCAATCATCGTGATATTTGCAAGTTCAATGACCCTTTCGATCCTAATTATATCAAACTTCGAGATAGTCTGGGGTCGGCAATCGATGATTTGCTACGCAGTGGTATGAGTTTCAATATTATTATGACAATTATCAGTATTTCTCACTGACAGGATCAAGTTGTGCTGAAGAAGCAGAATGAGGCCCGGGAACATCTTCGAATACTTCGAGCCGTCCTAGGGGTACCGGGGCAGCCAGACGACTTTTGTGACAAGGTCGAAGGATCTTGCGAGTGGATCAACGAGCGCGAAGACTTCAGGGACTGGAGAGATTCCATTACTGACATGTCCACGAAAGATGGACGTCGTGACCCTGCGCTCTACTGGGTGAGTGCTAATCCCGGCACGGGCAAGACAGTACTAGCGGGACATGTTGTCTCCCACTTGAAGGAACACAGGCTGCAGTGCTCCAGTTACTATTTCCACATGGAGAATCGGACATTGGGGGGCTTCTTGAGGTCCATCGCGTACCAAATGGCTACGTCCGACGCCTCAATTCGAGCAATGCTTCTTCGAGCTTATCAAGACGGCCTCACATTTGATCAGGACGACAGCCGGACCATCTGGGCCAAAATATTCAGAGGTTGTATATTCCAGGTGAGGCAAGCGTTTTGTCGATTGTTGGTCCCTTGCTCTAGCTAATCAATACCTGACTCCAGGCTTCCGTTTTTAATGCACAATATTGGGTCATCGATGCCGTCGACGAATGCCTGAAGTACAACGAGCTCTTCACTCTCCTGAAAGCAGACAAACCCAAGTTCCCTCTCCAAATATTTCTAACAAGCCGCAAATACCCCGAAATTCGTCGACTTCTTGTTCCATTCCAGTCACAGCTCACAACAGTTGACATACCCATCAACAACACTATGGAGGACATCGAACGGTATATCTCAAGCCGAATGACTGAGTTGGTCGTCGAATCAGCTTTCGAGAAGGCTGATCTAATGCAACAAATCTTAGCCAAGTCAAGCGGCTCTTTCCTCTGGGTTCGTCTTGTTATGGACGAGCTGCGGATGTTAACCGCTACGAAGAGCATGACAGAGGTCCTGGCTGGCATACCGAAAGGAATGACGCCTTACTACGAAAGAATAGTGGCTAAGATGGCCGAGAACGAGCGCGAGAAGCATATATCCAAGGTCATACTCCGCTGGGTTGTTTCAGCAGCTCGCCCACTTAGCACTCTTGACCTGTCGCAAGCCCTCGACTTGGAAACCCAAACTAGTTTTCCAAGCATTTCCGCCGCTATAGAGGTTCTCTGCGGGCAGCTTGTCTACATCGACAAACAAACAGACTTGGTCCACATTGTGCACGCAACTGCCCGCGAGTTCATCCTGTCAAGCTCCGCTGGAGAGTTCCAGGTCACGAGGGCTGCAGCACATGAACTTATCGCATTGACGTGCCTCCAACTTCTGTGCAGTCGCGCCCTTGCTCCGCCGCGTCACCGCCGTTTTCTTACGGATAAGAGGCATGTCTCGGAAGGATTACTAAAGTACGCTATGTCGCACTTCTCCGAGCACGTGCATGGTGCTCCGTCAGAGTCTGCCAGGATACTCATAGAACTTGATCGCTTCTTCAGGTCAAATATCATGACATGGATAGATCTCCAAGCCACCAGGGGCGATCTGCATGGCTTGATTCGGGCGGCGAAGGATCTCACAGCATTTTTGGAACGACGAGCTAAACACGTTTCACCACTGAATCAACAATTGCAGGCCAAGACAGTCGAAGGGTGGTCAGTGAGCCTGAGCAGGCTAGCGACCAAGTTTGGGAAGGCCTTATTGGCTTCCCCATCGTCCATATATTTCCTCATTCCGCCTCTCTGCCCAACCAATACTGTGGTATTTAAGTCATTCGGGAGGAGTCCGGACGGGTTGGCCCTGCTAGGAGCCAAAACAACGGACTGGGATGACTGTATTGCCACGATCGATTTCAAAGACCGAACAGCCTCTGCCGTCGCTTGCGGTGTCACCCAACTCGCGGTCGGGATGGAATGTGGCGACGTTGTCCTCTTTCATCACCGGAGTTTCCAGCACGAAAGCACAATCTTGACAAAGTATCCAATAGATTTACTTCATTTCGTGGAACCCGCCGGTTACGTGGCTGGATGCAGCAACAAGTTCCTGACGCTATGGAGTCGCAAGGGAGAGGTCATTTGGGAGACGCGATTGCGGTCTCGGTGCCTTTTCCTTGCGTCGACGTCTACGGAGCTCATAGGCATTACAGAGGGCGGGAGAGGCCTGACATGGGATTTAACAACTGGAAAGCTGCTTGAACAGCACAATTATCCCTATCAACAGCCGGACCTAGAGGACGCCCAAGGCGTTGATTATCGAACTGTCCCGTTCCGGGCTCCCGGTTTCGTCTCTATGTCACCGGACATGGAAGTGCTTGCACTAGGCTATCGCACCGGCCCGGTTTGCCTATGGGACTTCAAGCAAAAGGTGTTCATTGGCTGGGCCATGGATGAAAACAATGGAGTTGCGAACCACGTACTTTTCAACCCGAACCCGAACGTCTCGCTAGTCCTTGTCGCATATGGCGGTTCTCCCTTGGGCTTATTTGACTCGTGGTCCGGATCTCTGATCCAGTACTTCGATCCGAACCCGGGGAAGCACAACAATTATGCTTCCATCGCTTGCTCACCGAACGGTAACACACTCGCCACCGTCGATGTGCGAGGCACCTTACGCGTATTAGACTTCGAATCCCTTACACCTCTGTACCAGGTGCAAACGCCGGCTCTCTCCTTTCGGTCTCTTACTTTTACATCCGATGGAGCAAATATCATCGATGTGACCGACTCTGACATGCGCATATGGTCACCGGCTACGCTAGTACGCAAGACAATTGACGAGGAAGCTAGCACCAGCGAGATTGATCATTCGGCCCTCGCCGTCGTCGAGGGCAAGTACGAAAGTGTGCGAGGTGCGAAGATTACGGCTATCCATGCTCACCGAAGTCTTCCGATTGTTTTCTCCTCCAACAATCAAGGTGGAGTTCTTGCTTATTATTCAAAGACGGGTGTCAAGGGCACAATACTATATAGGCATCCACATCAGGCCTATGTGAAGGAGATCGCCACCAGCAACACAGATTTGATTGCATCGTGCGATGTCAATTCCTTCGTCCAGGTATGGAGCTTGGATCTCAAAGACCAAACGGCAGTCCGAGTCAGAACCATGGCAGCCTCGATGCGGCTGCACGCCCCAAT
Source organism: Coniochaeta sp. PMI_546 (assembly GCA_021432605.1). Classification (NCBI taxonomy): domain Eukaryota; kingdom Fungi; phylum Ascomycota; class Sordariomycetes; order Coniochaetales; family Coniochaetaceae; genus Coniochaeta; species Coniochaeta sp. PMI_546. Next base: position 122,800 of record MU271157.1, on the reverse strand, counting down.
TCGGCAACTACTTTTTAGTCCATCCGGGAAGTTCCTTCTCGTGTCAACGACTGAATCTGATCATGTCTATTTGGCACAGGACGGTGAGGTTGTCGGTTCACGAGTCTTCACTCACGAGGACCGGTGCGCTTGGAGGTGGCTCACACCGGACGGCCCAAGCAAATTTGATGAGTTTATGCTGGTGGACAATTCTCAGCTCCAACGGTACTCGGCGCCAAATTTCCCGTCCTTAACGGTTGAAAGTATGTTTAGCAGCATCATTACACTCGAGTATAATTCAGGAGATGGATGCGCGCCGACTAGTTTTGACTCGGCGACATTTGTCCGCAAAGCGCAAACTCTACTGCTGGCCGTCCGCCACCAAGCTAGCCACGTCTCCAGTTCAAAGCTGTACTTCTTCAGGACACCCGAAGAATTATCTCAGTCTGGATGGGATCTCGGCAATATGACCCTTCAGCCATTTGCACATATGTTGCCCAGCGAATGCGATCGCTTCATTGGCATGTCCAGCAATGGCAAGCGCGCCATTTTCCTCCATGCGGACTCCTGGATATCGTCTGTCGAGTTGAACAACGACAACCCGCAAGAATACTCGCAGTATACCAGACATTTCTTCGTGCCAGGAGAGCTCACACGCCGTACAGATGAGATCCTTCCGGCAATAACCTGCGACGATGATGTCGTGTTTTGCTTGCATGGCGACTTATCGATTGTTAAAAATGGCTTGAAATTCCAGGCAGAGCTGCCATTGCGGTGAAAGCGAGTTGTAGTCTTCACCCAGACGAAGCATCTAGCACCTGGGTGGGCTGCACAGTAGCCTAGTGAGTTTGATGTGCCACATATACCACTCCACCATATGGACAAAAACTTCATCTTCATGGGCGAGTATTGTCCCGCTTGTGGCGCACGAACTGATGAGGGCCTTGATGAACTACGACAGCTACTTACATCACAGTAGAGCCTAGAAGCATTTGGTTCGTGTCTCTTATAGCCTTGCAGTCGCCCGCAGGATGAGGATAATGTTTCTGCTCTGGATCTTCAAGGTGGGCGTCATGAAACTGGCATTTCAAGGTGTCTTATACTGATGAGGATGTGTAATCGGGACGTTTATCACTATGCAGGTCGTTAGGATACCCAAAGAAGCTTTCTATTCAAGTGATATCCAGCCTATATCATGGGACTACGCTCTTTCCAATGCTCTCCGGGTGACATACTAGATTTGACGATCGTAGACACCAGGCACTAGCTGAGAACTTTTTAGACACACCCTTCTCCTACCGTCTTGCTAGGCAGCATCATCGTGTCAGTCGAGGGGTGGCACATGTCTCCGTGTCCAACAACGTTCTACGATACCTCTCATCAACATTATGACTAAGCTTGCATACGATAGCCTGCACACTTTCTACAAGGGAGGACTTCACAATTCCGATAAACCACATGCCCACCGTTCAATACCTATTAAGCAATAACACCACTGTTTTTTCCTCCTCGACCACGAAGCGTTCGAGGTCAAAAGAATGGCCAACTCAATTTCAACACGTGAGAAATATGATAGTTCCGCGTCTGATGCGCCCCCAGTGGTTGAGAATGTCGAGACCCCTCTTTCCGTTTCCAAGACCGAGGCGCCTCGCGTGTCAACGCCGATTGAAAAGCAGAACATACCACCAGAATCAGAGATCAATCGCTACACTCTACTTAGTCCATGGCAACGCACCTTTGTCGCCATCATAGTCGGCACAGCGACGATGTTCTCTCCTCTAACAGCCAACATCTACCTGCCCTGCGTGCCGATACTGCAGAAAGAGTTTCACACCACATTGGAACTCATGAACCTCACCATAACAGCGTACATCGTCATACAAGGCATAGCGCCCACATTCTTCAGCCAGCTGTCTGACCGCATAGGTAGAAGACCGGTCTACATCCTCACCTTCGGCCTATTCGTGGGTTCGAGCATTGGACTCGCAGTGCAAGACAGTTACGCGGCGCTCCTGGTCCTGCGCATGCTGCAGAGCTTCGGCAGCAGTGTGAGCGTGAGCATCGGCTACGCCGTGGTGGCGGATATCGCTGCGCCGGCTGAGCGGGGGCGTATCATGGCACCGACCATGATGATGCTTAACCTCGGACCAGTGATTGCGCCGGTCATTGGCGGGCCAGTATGCTATCATGCTGGTTGGCGTTGGATATTTTGGATCCTGACTATGGTCGGTGGTTTCTTTCTGCTTGCAGTGGTGCTGTTTCTGCCAGAGACAAACAGGAAGATTGTGGGCAACGGATCGGTCACTGCAAAGGGTCTGAACAGGCCCGTGCTGCCGTTTCTTGTGCCCATGGCGGATGTGTATGGCCATCGACCGATCGGTGTGTATCCTTCGGTTTGGCATAGAGTAAGGTCTGTGACTCCAAACCCGTTGAAGTCCGTTGTGCTGGTGTTCCAGAAAGATACGTTTTGCGTTCTTCTAGCTGCGGCGACGTTCTATATGATGTACTATGTCTCCCAGGCATCCCTACCAGCTTTATACAGGGCGGCTTATGGGTACAATGAGTCCGATATTGGTCTGTGTTATCTTGCATTAGGTTGCGGAGTCTTCTGTGGGAGCCAATTGCAAGGTGAGCCCTCCCGCCGAATATCCAAGGCCTTGCTGATACATTCAAAAGCCATAATCATGGACTGGAATTACAAAATGACAGCAAAGGAAATCGGATGGGAAGTGGATCACATTCGAGGAGATGACCTATCTAAATTCCCCATCGAGCGAGCTAGAGCTCGGATGGCCTGGGTATTCCAAGCTCTACAGTGCAGTTGGGCTCTTGCATACGGTTGGGCTGTTCACTACCGTGTGGTGAGTTGCTGGGAAAGTAGGAACAAGATGAACCTTGTTGCTGATGCGGTGATAGCATCCTGCGGTTCCCCTGATATTCCAGTTTCTCCAGGGCTTGTCTGGTTATGTGCAGGTCAGTACTGTGGCGGCAGGGTATGTCCCACACAATTTCGCTAATCGACGCAGTCATGGAACACTCTCACGGTTGAGATACACAGGGAGTCCCCGGGCACGGCTTCCGCGGCTGGCAACTTGACACGGTGTTTTCTGGCCGCTTCCGGCGTTGCGATCATGGAACCCTTGATGGCAGTCATGGGGCCTGGTCCCTTCTTTACGTTGCTCTCCGGTGTATGTTTAGTGGTTGGTGTTGCTCTGACAGTCACGATCCGCACAAAAGGGACGAAATGGAGGCTCGCAAGGGAGAGAAGAGAGAAGCAGAACCGGTAAAGCTAGAAGTGTGGCTGCCACTCTTCGTAATTTTGCAGACCCCTATCTATCGGTGATTCAAGGCCAAGCTTGCTGCTAATAAACAAGTGGTTTACTAATGGTCGAGACAGCGTTTGGCAATTGCAAAATAGTTCAACAGTAGGGACCGAGACTCGCAATGCCATGACTACCGAACACTTTCAAACGAGGTCCTATGCGCGATCTTGGTCGCATGCTACGCAATTACTGTGCCTTCAACAGTAACGGTTAATACAGCTACAGCAACTTCAACGCTCAGTCTGGGCCTGTCCATCGCAATGTACGATCTCTAGTCTTCAGAGCTCTTACTACGGCTGGGCGCCGGATGGAAAGTCATGGCAGCCGATGGTGACTCGTACCAACTTGCGGTAAGCATTTCTCTGCATATATTCTAGATATCCGAAGCGAATCCTTCTACGAAGATCCGGCCTCAAGCATTCGGACGGTTGGACTTGGTCCGGGGTGCCCAGCACACCTTATAGTGGTATATGCGTGTATGCCTGCTCCATAGTGGGACTCAGAGGCCGCATCCAATCGCATATACCGCACTGCTAGGTGGCCTGAGTCTCACTGCAGCTATTTAGTTACCTGGTGTCACCTTACAAGTCGCTTAAGGCGTATTCTTACACAATTGAAAACGAGCCCCGCACTCCCGATATACCTTATACTGGAAGGTGTGATGAGCCCGGAGACTACCTTGATTTTGGCAGGTTTTATTTGGCCGAGAGACACCGTCCCTGGGACGCGGTCCATATATGATGACACGGTCATCACGGCACGTTGCCTCCCCGGAGGTCGCGGCACCTGAGTCTGCCTCATAGCAGCAGGACGAAAGATGAAGACTTGCAGAGTGCGACTCATTGGCATCGCCACTGTCACTGTCTTGGGCCGTTCTACAGCCACCAACTTCTTGAATCACGGTCAGCTCCTAGCTGGGTTCGAGGATCCTGATTGGTATGAGCAGAATATCCCCTTCCTTGAGGTTCCCAACCAGCAGATCCAGGAAGTCTACTACTACCGTTGTCAAACCTACAAAGAACATCTCACCTACACAAGTAGCCAGTATGGCTATCTATCCAGCGAGTTTCTGCAGCCAGTCAGCTATGGCGCGCCGTATGGGGGCGTTGTAGCCGCAGCGGGACACCATATCAACGAAGGGCGATGGCTACGGAACCAGAATTACGGTAAGGACGTCGTCAATTACTGGCTAGCTGGTCCAGGGCAGTTTAGCAAGCCGCAAACCGAAGATGTCAACACTGATACCTCTGACTGGGCGCATGAGTACAGTTTCTGGGCAGCTAGCGCTGTGTGGCGTCAGTACCTCGTCACTGGGGATCGAGAATTCGCGGTTGGTCAGCTGGACAATCTTGTCAAACAATATCGTGGCTGGGACAATCACTTCAACGCGGACCTTGGGCTTTATTGGCAGGTCCCTGTCTGGGACGCTACCGAATGCACAGCTGCTTCCTACGAGTCGAGCGACCCGTATCACGGTGGCGATGGGTACAGACCGACGATCAACGCCTACCAGTATGGAGATGCACGGGCTATCGCATCTCTCGCCGCCTTGAATGGTCAGAATGCCCTAGCCAGCGAGTACTCGGGACGGGCCGACGCCCTACAGAGTGCCCTCCAGAAATATCTGTGGGATAGCCAGCGCCAATTCTTCATGCACCGGGCGCGTGATAACAACCCTTCAGGGCAGCTCCTTACTACACGTGAGATCATGGGTTATGTACCATGGATGTTTAACATGCCGCAAGCATCTAATATCGCTGCTTTTGCCCAGCTGAAGGATCCGCAGGGCTTTGCCTCTGCTTACGGTCCTACTACAGCGGAGCGACGAAGTCCATGGTTTATGAACCAGAGCGCTAATTGCCTCCAATGGAATGGTCCATCATGGCCGTTTGCCACTTCTCAGACCCTCAACGCAGTGGAAAACGTGCTACACGATTATCCAGCTCAATCATACATATCCGCGGCCGACTATTTCGGTCTTCTTCTCGGCTACGCTGCCACACAGCATAAGAATGGCAAGCCCTATATTGCCGAGGCTCACGATCCCGACGCAGATCGCTGGCTGTATGATTCCTTCAATCATAGTGAGGATTACAACCATTCTACCTTTATCGATAATATCATTGCGGGCCTCCTCGGCTTGCGCGGGCAAGCAGATGATACATTGAAGGTCAACCCTCTGATACCGTCCTCTTGGGACTACTTCGCCTTGGAGAACGTTGCGTACCATGGGCATACTGTGACAGTTTTATGGGACAGGACCGGCCAGCGTTACGGACAGGGCACCGGATTAAGAGTTTTCGTGGACGGAAACCTCGCTGGCAACCGCGACACGCTGGGTGTGCTGACCGTCAATGTCGGCCGCCCAATCAGCCAAGCTATCAGTTCTCAGGTTAACATCGCAGCCAACAGTCAAAGATTCTCACAGGGAACAACGCCTTTTGCGTCCTATACCTCGCCAGTTGACAATGTGTGGAATGCGATCGACGGCATTGTCTTCCGCAACGCTGTTCCCCAGAACAGCCGATGGACCTCGTACAATAGCCCAAATTCGCAAGATTACTTTGGCGTAGACTTTCGACGGCCGCAGGCAGTCTCTAACGTCCATTTGTACTTTTACGACGATGGCGGCGGTGTTAGACTTCCCTCGCGATATGACCTCCAGTACCTGGCCGGTAACACCTGGACTACGGTCCCCGGCCAACAGCGGAGCGCAGCGGCCTCGACATCAAACACGCAGACCCAAATCACCTTTTCAACGATCACCACCTCACAGCTACGAGTCGTTGCGCCCAACGCCGGTGGCGGAACAGGATGGGGTCTTTCAGAGTTCGAGGTCTGGACCGCTGCAATATTCCAGCTCCGGAACGAAAACAGCGGCAAACTCATGGGCGTCGAGAACGCATCAAAAGCCAACAGCGCCAACATCCAGCAGTACGATGATAACGGCACTCGTGATCATCTCTGGGAGTTTGTGAAGGCGACTGGTGGATGGTTCAAGATTAGAAATCTCAACAGTGGACTCCTGCTGGCGGTAGAAGGGGCCTCACAGGCCAATAGTGCGCATCTTCAGCAATATCAGGACAGCGGAACGGACGACCATCTCTGGCGAGTGAAGTCCAACAAGGACGGTCTGTTTCTGATCCAGAATAAGAACAGCGGGCTTGTGGCTGGGGTGGACGGTATGTCGACGGCCAATAGCGCCAATGTTGTTCAGTTCGAAGACAATGGGACGAAGGACCACTTATGGAGCATACTTGCTGCTGTCCCGTCTAGTTAAACTCTAGGCTCTACTCTGGGAAGAGAATCAGGAGTAACAAGTAAAAGGTTTGCATCTGCTCCAGACTACGTGTGATGGGGGATCAATTGAGCGTACCGGTCCTCTACAAGTGCATATAGCAGTACGCCTTGTGAGGATATAGCTTCACTCTTGGTTGACGTCGAGTTGGAGGCAGGACTCGGCCATACATGCTTCCCTTTCTGCTCCCTTGGCTACTTAGTTCGCAGATGTATATGTCAGAAGAGATACAACCACTAATGAACGGTGTGAGTACGACCACTTATTGCACTACTATAGGCCGAGTAAGCACCAGTTGCCGAAGTGGGATGACTATATCCTAAGCTACAATCGCTCGCCATCCCGTCCCTGCTTATACACTGAAAACAAAGTAACCGCATCCAACTTACAAAGCTACCCAAGAACATACATAAACAAGTAACAAACGCAGCCTGCAAAGATACATACTGTACATATCCAGATGTCAAGACAATCCAAACACTCCTACGTTCAACGACCGACCGTGCACCGAAACGAACTATGTACCTTCCCCATCGCAGCAACCTCGGGCCTATCCCTTCCCAGTCGTCTTCGACGATGTGCCCGTCGTCTTCGCCCGCATCGTGGTAACCAATGTCTTTGCAGTCACCGCCTTTGCCGCACTCGATGTCGTCCCTATCCCCTTCGCGGTTGCTCTCTTCCCCTTGATGGCTGTTCCAGACTGACTGAAATCGTGCATGGCCTGACCGCCGTAGCCGGGCCACTTGTCGATATTGACCCGTCTGTATATAGTGCGGCCCTCGACCTCGCCGCCGTTGCCGCCAACACCCCGGCGCCTCCCGGCGCCATGGCAGTTGCCCACCCGGTCGGCGCCGGCTTTCATGATGGCGGTGCCGGCGCAGCTCCGCTTGCCGATAACCAGGCTGCCGGCGGCGTACCACTGGAAGCCACCGCCATCAACGGGCGTGCTGGGATCGAACTTCCAGTCGGTAACGACACCGCACTCGTTGCGAAGTGCGTCGAGAAGCCCCGTGCCGTTGTCGCGGATGCTCGGCGGGGGGTGGCCGGTCCCTGGGCCTGTAGGCCCGGCCTCCATCTTCAGTGAGTTCTAAACTTCTAAGGTTACCTGGAGCCGTTGGCCCGACACGACGACCCAGCGAAGCAGTATGGTTGCCTAATATTGCAATAGTATACTTAGGTAGGCGCCTTCTTTCGCCTGTTGGTTCTGATAGGGCTGCTCCAAGTCTTTGCTCCGTGACTGGCTGCAGCCCCGGCGTTGGTGTTTCGTGTAAGTGCAGCGCCACCTGCCACCCCCAACAGCCGTCCTAACAGCCAGGAAATGCTCGTGACCCCACTGTGGCCTGGCAATCAAGCCCACCACCTCACTTTCCATAAGCCCGTCGTTCTCAACAACGACCTGCTTGTCGACGTTCCAACGGCTTTCTGTCTCCTATCTACTGTCTGCCGCGTCAGCAGTGTCCTCCAATACAATACCATCATCACGTCGTCGACGATGCGGCTACTTCTACTCGCGGATGCCGTCACGGCCTTATCCCTCTCTCCGCGACTCCAAAAGTTCTTGGGCGGAGGCCATGAGAACGACGCCTCCACCTCGCGGCTGGCAGAGAGACCTGAGCTGCCCGGCGGCACCCCGATGAGTCTCTGCAAGGAGTCGAGCCCGACCGACCTCTTCAACGTCACCTGGGTGGAACTCACCAAACAGCCCCTATATATGTAAGTTTATTGTCAGGCCTACCTATTTGCAGGTGGCGTGCCGACTGATCGACTTTTCAGGGACGATGAGTTCTACATCAACATCTACGGCACTTTCCGAGGCACACAGACCTGGACGGAAAACGCGACTCTTACCTGGACGGTCGACTGCGGCTCTCACTGTGAAATGTACGGCTATCCGCCCGGGGAGACCGACAGCGCGAGCATGGATCTGAATTTCTGTGAGCTGCACGACATCATGCAGCCTACAGGCAGGCACAAGAGGAATGTGACTTGCCCACCGGTAGACGGCTGGGCACTAGCGACCACGTTCATGTGGATATCCCCCTGGTTGCTCAGGGGCTCTCCTGTACGCCTCGCTTCTGTAATGAACATGAACACGAAGAGTTACTGACTTGGCACAGGGCTGGTACAACGCCACTCTTGACGCGAGGACGGCCGACGGCCGGCGAATTTACTGCCTGACCGCCGAGGTTTGCCTGAGGTGGGAAGACCCTTCCAAGGAGGAGAAATATCCGAAAGGTCCCTGGAGTAACTGCACCTGGCCACGATGAGCAACTGCCGAGGGAAAGTGCTGCTTAGGAAGATTAAGTAACCTCGCGATTGGCGAGATATTCCATGTGTACGATGCCATATGTATATTTCTTACTTGATGCCGTCCAAGCCAATGATGCAGACAGTCGCCTGACTTGCTTCTTTCATTACCATTGCTTGCCCATCCCTCATGTCAGCGCCAGACACCCGCAAGACCTGTAGGCATCCTTAGTCTATATCTAAACGTGAACTAGCGACAGCCAAGAGCGCAGACAAAGTTTCAAGTCGCTCAAGAAAATTGCTTTGGATATCCAAGCGGATTTGCCTCGCTTGGGCTGTGATTTTCAAGCCAGTCGCGCACGATCGACAGTTGTAGAAAGTGACCGTCCCAGCTCGTTAAGCTTTTTGCTACCTAAACCTGTATCATGGCAGGGCCGAACACACTATCAACGAAGATACCGCGCATATGTCAACATGACATGGATCTTAGTCACCATTGTTGAATCTTTGTTTTTGCTCCCTCTGTAGTCTGTAGACCAGAACTAGGCCGGTGTGATTCACAACCCCTAAGGTAGTGATACTCAACAAGCCTTGACTCAGCTTTGTCACAAAGTGAATCACCTCCACTTTGTTGGGTAGACCAATTCGCAGGATCTACAATTCTCTAATAGACGGCGGTTTGCTTCCACTATTCGAAAGCTTCCACCTTGCTCCTTGCTCCTCATCCCACGATCTTCAAACTGATCCTCCACCTTCACACAACTCCATCCTTTCTGTCCTAAGGAAACACTCAGCCTTCCGTACATCAATCGCCATGTTCCAGAAGACACGAATCAAGTGTGCCGTTGGCATCCTCGCTGCCGGGTGCGCGGTAACATCTGCTTTCGTGATCGACCGCGGTGCTAGCAATACCAGTGACGTGGCTCACTTCTTCAACGAGTGTCAAAGTAAATTATACCCTCCCATCACGAACCTAATGTGCCGTTACACAACTAACATCAACAGCATTCTCCATCGGTGCCACCTTCAACGGGGTACAAGATGGCCTAAACTGGGCTCTATCGGCCGAGGGAAATTGCATGGACGAGCGCAAGAATGTCGTCTGCACCTACATGTGGTTGAACCGCTGCTACAACAACAATCTCGGGGGCCAGCTCGTTCCCGCCAATGGCGACGGGCACTTCGCCAACACTTGCAAGAACTGCCGCGCCAACGACCCTCGACGAGCCGGATGGTTGTTCTGCGACTGCGCCATGCTGACAGGGGACAACGTCATAACGGTTCCTGTTGAGGTGAATTTGCGTAAGTGAACCTGTTTGATATACTGTAGTGTGGCCAGAGCTTTTTACTGAAGTGCCATACAGAAGACCATCTTTTCGTCAACTCGGCGGGCGCCTTGAGCTGTCCCGGCAACGAAGGCCGTCTCTGTCGTGATGATGGCAGCCCAGACCTATGCCAACATTTGTCTTCCGCGCCTACGTGTACGTAGGACTTGGGAATGTGGACAGGCAAAACTAGCAGAAAAACGATGATCACATGTTCAGGGAGCTTAATTCGAGATAGCTAGAGGTAGATCCCAACTCAATCAATGAAAACTGAATGGCAGACTTGAGCCATTAGATCACGCTTCACGCCCACGTCTAACTATAGCATACGTCTTGCCGCTAGCGAGGTTATGCTTAGTATGCTACCCGTTCGTTCAATGCATGATTAATAGTGCTTGTCCTCTATCTACGCGCCTAATGGCCATAAGTCCTATTTCCACGTCGTTCTAGGACCCAACAAGCACTCATAGTCTCCAGCATAGCAGCATGACAGCGTTCATTCTTACAAAGGACCACCTAAGCTCAGGATCAAAAGTTAGTGAATACTGACGGAAGGTATTGAGACCACCGGAAACATCCGTATTTCCCCCAAAACCACGGTACATACAGCTATCTATAGGCTTGTACATGGGCGAGGCGCGCTGAGGCTGAAAAGAAACCCGGAGAATGTACCGAACGCCCAATTCGGCAGTCGGAGGGCTTCCGAGAATAGGGTCGGACGCAACATCACTCCACGTGTAAGTGGCATTGGAGGGCTGCATAAATCAGGCTAAATTGCCGGAGAATGCTGGTCGTCCCCGCAAAGATCTTCGAATGCTTCCAAGAAAGGAGGCTTCCACTGCATGGAAGTCGAATCTACTCGAAAATGACCAATATCAGAATACCCGGTTACGGGGACCGGCGGGCGGCTCTAAGGATTTTAGCCTGGCCCACACCCTGAGAGATTCATGGGTATGCGGCCATGGCGGCGTGGCGCATGCCCGCATACCGGGTTTGTGTCAGTCGAGGTAGCGCTGCTACTCCAGCGACATCATGGGACTTCGATGACCTGGCTTCGACGTGGGTAATTATGTCCTATCAGAACGCTTAGTCGACTAAGCGTTACCCCAAAAGCTAGATGTGTCCGACCTAGCTTCCAGGGAGCAGGGGGACATAACCAGGGTTAAACATCGGCGATTATTGGTATTCGAAACATGACGCCTGACCTCACCGGCTCAAGGGCACGGATGGTAGAAACAGCCACCCGAAAACTAGTACCCAGACTCTGCTGGTTTTGGGCGTGAAATACTTTTCATCTCCGCGCTCGTTCTCGCCTCCCAGTGCGGAGCAGCGGAATGCAACCGGTGTCGTCGACTTTCTCCTAGCGTACCACGCTCTATGCAGACTAAGATCGTGGCAACGCGAACAACAAGCCTTCATGTAGATATCACTTGGCGCTCGGTTGCTGCGCTGCCACACCTATATAGAGGCCATGTGCGCCCTCCCAGAGTTTTAGAAGTGCCAAGGCATCATTCACGAGCACATCATCCTCACAGCAAAAGTCTTTGTCTCCAGCATCAATCGCCAAACAACCGCAGAAATGTGGCCCAACGCAAAGACCGCGTATCTCCTCCTTCTGGCTCGCGCAGCCATGCTTGCCGGTGCCACCCCGGTCGAGATCGAGGAGCGTCAGTCTTCATGCCCTGGAGTCCACGTCTTCGGTGCTCGTGAGACAACCGTGGGACCTGGCTACGGTTCATCCGCAACGGTCGTGAACCTTGTCCTCCAGGCGTATCCAGGCTCGACCGCCGAGGCTATCGTCTACCCTGCCTGCGGTGGTCAGGCCTCATGCGGCGGTATCGCCTACGGTGACTCGGCCAAGCAGGGAACTGCTGCCGTGGCATCAGCTGTGAACAGCTTCAACCAAAAGTGCCCCAACACGCAGTTGGTGCTCGTCGGATACTCACAGGTGAGTCTCGAGTAATGGCTGCCGCACCTTTGAGATCGTGGTCACTGACTCGTGGACTAGGGTGGTCAAATCATGGACAATGCTCTCTGCGGAGGTGGTGACTCCGGGGCCGGCATCACTAGCACTGCCGTGCCCCTCACAGCCGCAGCCGTCAACATGGTCAAGGCCGCCATCTTCATGGGAGACCCGAGATACGTCAAGGGCTTGCCATACAATGTTGGCACTTGCCAGACCAATGGCGTAAGCATCACCACAATGTTCCCAGTTTTGACGCCTTGACTGACATAAACACAGTTCGATGCCCGCCCCTCAGGCTTCGTTTGCCCCAACGCCAGCAAGATTCAGTCGTACTGCGACTCAGCCGACCCCTACTGCTGCACAGGAAACGACGCCAACGTGCACCAAGGCTACGGCTCGGAGTACGGGCAGCAGGCGCTTGCCTTCATCAAGAGCAAGCTCAGCGCCACAAGTGGCGGAGGCGGCGGCGGCTCGACTCCCACAAGCACCACCACTTCTCCCGGTTCGGGCCAGACCCCACCACCGACGAGTGGCTGCTCGGCTCTCTGGGGCCAGTGCGGCGGTCAGGGCTGGACAGGACCGACTTGCTGTTCGGCGGGCACGTGCAAGGTCTCGAATGCTTGGTACTCGCAGTGCTTGAACTGAGGGACCGATGGCTCGGAGGTGTGAAAAGGGGTGACTTGAATCTTCACTGTTTATATTGACACTGCACATAGTTATGCTGCTACTAGCTGAGATGTTGTTAGGAATCTGTACATAGTGATGAGTGGTTGTGCATCGGAGAACTCTGCCTCGAACCTACGTACCACGACGTGCCCACCCCATTTCTGTGTTGGTCGTTGATCCAGATTGTTTGTAGGTTTATGCCACTCATTCACTAACGATTTCAACGGAAGACAGGAAATCGGTCGATAACTCGAGCTTTCGACTGACCATCGTCCTCGTGCTTTGATGAACGGAAAGAAACATCACCTAAGAGACAACAGCTATCATCAACATCAAACACTTGTTTTGAAGCGATAAACTTGTGTTGTACCAGCTTGCACTTCGGAGCATCAGTAGAGAAGTTAACACGAGATAGAATGATACCGTCGCGAGCCACCAGCGACAATATATATATATATATATATATGTGCCTAGTGCCTAACAGCCGAAGACCTTGCTGGGATCATGCCTAGCAGATCTTCCCTACTCTCCGTCAAGACCGTCGAGGCACAAGATTCTGTTCAAGTAGCTCGCAGCGGGTACATGTCGACTTGGCTATGGTGGTGCGAACTGGATGACATGCCCGATTTCGTCAGATAAACATTGTGCCTGACCATGAGGCAGCGGAGTTGCGAGAAAAGCCACTGCAGGAGATGAGTTGGCAGCAGGAGATGTACCGGCTGCCGTGGCAATCATCGAGATGATTTCAGCGTCTTAGAATGCTACTATTACCTGGAATGGCGTGTCGACTGGGTCTTGTCGCTTCCTTGATGTTGTTGTGAAGAAAGCTGGAAGAGACGGCGTGTGCTAAGGTAGGGAAATCGCTCAAGACCCACATTAAATAGCGAAAATGACCCATTTTTGGCAACGTCTTCTGGTCTTCCCTCAACCACGTGTTTTCCCTCCAAGGTCAAGAGTAAGGCGAAACTATACAGAAAGTATGTTATTCTGTTTCTATCCGAGTCATACTGTGTGTTGACGGTTTTATGATAGGTAGGCCGGCGCCAGTTCTTCTCCATCGCAGCGCGACCGTTGTATCACCAATATTGTTCGGCTTCCAGCAGGAGCACGAGAACGAGGATACATCGCACTGAAGACACGCTTGAGGGCTCAGACGCACACAACAGAATGAGTTCCCCTCAAGTTGGTCTGGAAGATCAGTTGAAGGCTTTGCTCCCATCGCCAGATCATACTGAGCTACGGGAGTCCGTCATCCCAACTCTGATAGAGGGCATCGCCGGTGTCGCCAGGGTTCTCCAGGAGGCACACCAAGTATCACAAGTCGGCACCTCCAACGCCTTTGGCGATGACCAACTGAATGTTGACGTGGCGGCTGAGAGCATCATGCGCTCTGCCATTGCAAACTGCCCTTCCATCGTGGCGGCGAGCAGCGAGGAAGACCCGGTCGAGCGCCTTTCAGAGCCACCAAAAACATCCAGCTCCACAGAGAAGTATACGATCGCCTTCGATCCTCTCGACGGCAGCTCCATCATCGCTCCGAACTGGACCGTGGGCACCATCATCGGCATCTGGGAAGGGGCGACGGCGCTCGGTCAAGCCCCCGCCTCAAAACAGATCGCGGCGATACTGGGCGTCTTGGGCCCGAGAACAACGGCAGTAGTCGCTCTCCGCGTTCCAGGGAGCAGGCCGGCAATTTTTGAAGTAGGCTTGTCTCCAGGCGTCCCACTGGCTGTCTCCCTTGTCCGTTCCGAGGTCAAACTGTCGCCGCCTCCATACGCGACCCGCTACTTCGCCCCTGCCAACCTTCGTGCTGCGGCGGATGACGAGAGGTATATGGGCCTGATCACGCACTTTATCAAGGAGAAGTACACGCTTCGCTACAGTGGTGGCCTGGTGCCGGATGTGATACACATGCTCGTGAAAGGTCATGGTGTGTACATATCACCTGTTGTGGGCGGCAAGGGGGCCAAGCTGCGGCGACTGTATGAGCTCTGTCCAATTGCTCTCATCATTGAATGTGCTGGGGGCAGGGCTGTTGATCCGGTTGACGGGAAGGATATTCTGGCGCGGGCAGTGGAGAATGAGGACGAACGTGGAGGACTGCTCTGTGGCAATCAGGACGAGGTTGAGTTTGCGATAAAGTCCCTGGTCGGGTGAGGGTCACCTTGAACGATCGTGTCATTGACACGACGACCTCCGGACCCGTAACATCCTGTTGTCAGCTTTCAGCCACATTCATCAACAATTGCAAATGTGATATATATAAGCGGAAATATAGAATCAGCTCATGTTCAAGTATATGTGCTTCCCTTCAGGCCAACCTTTCTAACTCTAGGTTCAAAAGGCAGCAGTCTCGTCTTCAGACCATGAGCTGTGATATGTGAAGATAACAAACGAGTAACATGTTGACCAGCAGCTCTGCATCCTTCTGTTCAGTTACGTAAGGTATTGTAGCACTTCATAGGATATAATGTAAGGTAAGTAAGACGTGTTAATTCGTGCAGGTTCTCTGTCCCAAAAGGGACCTAGCGCCACTGACGAATTTACCTTACCTGTGTACCATTTCCTGGTCCCAACCTCAGATCACCCCTTCCAACATAGACTCCTCTTCGACAAAGTCCAAGCTTGTCTGATCGCTCTTATTCAGTCTCCTCCTTGCAGCCATGAGTGTGAACAACGCTGGCGCCCCTAAGAAGGATAAAAACCCTTTCCAAGTTGATAGCTTGGAAGCCCCACCGGAGCTGCGAAATGACGATTCCATGAGCTCTGATGAACAATGGCTGGGCACGGAAAAAGAACCTGCCAGGTCCAAACAAGATACTCAACCACCACGAGCAAGGTCATTACTAGGTCACATCTCCATCGGTGTCAAGGACTACGACCGGGCGAAGATCTTCTACTCAGCTCTCAAACCTCTAGGCTTGAAACTGGTGTACGACAGTGAGGCAGACGGCCCGAGTTCCAGGATAAGGACATTGGGCTACGGCCCAGACGAGACGCAGGAGCTCTTGAACATCTTTGAGTACGGCGACGAGGCGCATGCCCCAGGACGAGGTTGTCACGTTGCCTTCAACGCACCCACCCGACAGGCAGTGGATGACTTTCATCAACACGCGCTTGCTTTTGGCGGAACATGTGATGGCAAGCCTGGAGTCAGATCTCGATATGGTCCGCACTACTATGCTGCATTTGTCATTTCTCCGGATGGTTGGAGGTTGGAGGCTGTTTGCAAACATTAGAAGTGAGCGTTAATAGCAGGCAGACGCTAAAATCTACCAAAATAATAGGTACTTCTGCTCTATCATCGACCACAATTAGGTGCTAGTGGGGTGGTCAAGTCCTCCTTTGTGGTTCGTCAATTAAACCCTGCTGTGTCTGACAGTGGCACGAATTGGGGCAGCGTTGCGCCGAGCCTCCCATTTATTATTTAAGGCAGGCACTGACTTCTATCATTCGAACCAGTCAGACAAAACATAATCCCCAGTGTCTCTCTTCGAGGTCCTTTTTCAACCAAGATCAGATCAACATCAGTGAGTACGCCAACTTAACCTCACCGCCCTGATAAGCGATTAGCGCAACGGCGGGAGTTATTCACTTTGCGAGTACGGTCCCCCTACGATGGCAGTAGTGCCTAACTGGCTCAGGATGTGAGTACTCTTCCCGCCCTCCCCCTCCAGGCTTATTCTTTCCAATCGACACGATACTTACATTCCCAAATACAGTGCCCTCCTTCTTCTAAGCTTTGCGTCGTTCCAACCCCAGCTTCGGCTGCTCTGGATGCGGAGAGACAGCTCCGGCATATCACTTTACTATGTCCTCTGTAATCTCATCGTTGCCACAGAGCTCTTCACAATCTCTTTCTTTTATGTCGTGAACAACCGGGTCGAGGGGTCCCAGTTCTTCGTTCACAATCCCCCAAATGTCGGCGACAGCATCGATCTGGCCCAATTTGCGTTGATATGGGTGCTATGGCTTTTGCTGTATGTTTGTACATGTCCCGACACAACATTCGGGTTGGTAACCACCAACCTTACCATAAGTGCTGACCGGGTGCCCATTCCAGATTCACCGCATGCCTCGCCTACCCTTCGGACCGCGACCGTGACAGCCGCACTACCGTCTCGGCCATTTACGTCTCCTTCCTGCTCATCTCGCTCGTCCCATTGTTCGTTGATGCCGCCCTCGACGACCCGGCTGACCAGTACCACAAATGGGGCCTCGCCTTTTTCAGCGGCGCTCACATCTTCCTGGTCAATTTCATCGTGACCATGCTCGGGTTCGCCGCCCCGTACATCCAGGCCCAGACCATCATCGCGCGGCCGCCGGGCTCAGGCCCCGGCGCTCTGAGCCTCGTAGGTCTGGCCGCGCAGGCAGTCATTTTCGCGCTACTTGCTCCCACGTGGTTGGGGCGGCTTGTCTTCCCGTGGGAGGAGCTTGGCGCAGGTCTTGTGAACTGGAACGTGCTTAAGACGTGGTACCAGCTCGTTGGGTTTGTGGCCCTTGATCACGCCGTCTTTGCTATCGTCCAGGCCTTCTTGCTCTGGCTCGCGGTGCGGCATGGACGGGATGGGAGTCCTCCTGGAGTGCCTGCTGGAGAAACAGCTCCTTTGCTGGGAAGTTGAACAGGTTGAGTGATGCAGCGCACATGGGGGGTGCAGCCGTGAATTGGAGGCACCTTGTCAAGGTTCATGTTTATAGCAGATCAGTACTGTACAATCTACATCACCGCTGCCCTGAGGAGGAATAATCATTTATGGTAAACAATCTAGAGGTACTGTAATGAGAGGCAGAATAAAAAGAAAATTGCTACTATTTGAACCTGTCCATCCTCAATTTGCCTCTACTCATTCTACCACCTTGAACTCAACTGGCTCCGCATAAGGCACCACCAACTTCGGCCGCCCCCCATTATCGCCAGGGTCAACAACCCTGCCCGCAGTCCAAGAAGGAAGCATGACGACCGTGTCGGCATGATCCTCGGCACCACCCCAATCCCACCAATCTACCACGGCGCCCATGAACCCGTAGAGAAACCTGTCGCCCGGCACCATGTCGCGTGGCAGGCGGCTCCAAGCCTGCGCCTGCAACGAGATGGACGTGGTCCACGACTCACCCGGCCGCAGAGTCGTGAAGTGTTTGTGCTCAGTCACCCTAACGGGCACGTCGGGCCCGTCGTAGATGTTGAACCCTTGCTCGCCGTCTTCATGCAGGTCGCAAGCTTCCCATTCCCAGGCCCTGCAGCTGTCGCTGTCGTTGTCGTTGCCGGAGCGGCGCTGACGATACAGCCGAAATCCCTCGCGCGGGCCATCGAGGCCCACGATGGCCCAGGAGCGGAATGTGATGGGTCGTGGTGTTCTTGTCGTTGTCAGGCTTGCGCTGCCGCCTTCGGACCTGCAAACCTCGCCGTTGTATGTAACCTTGACTGTCACGGCGAAATCCCTGTTGCGAGACACTGTCGGCGCGCACTCCAGCGTTAGATAAAGAATCGGCGTTCCTGGACTGTGGAAGCGCGATGGCCATTGTGCGTTAGTTTCTGTACTGAAGTCCTCAACAGCTCTCTCGTCCGTCAAGTATTATATCTGAACGGAAACTGGGAAACTTGGGAAATTGATAACTCACACTCGCTCATCGGGCCCAATCGGCTCCGCCATCCCCTCCTGAATCCGCATGCTCTTCCGCGCCTCCTGTTGCCGCCAGCGCTGCTCGGCCAGATTCGCCATGTCGAACCCGTTCTCGGCCTCGTACGCCGCGCGCCCGGGCCATTGCGTCTTCTCCGTCCTTGCTGTGAACGAGATGCGCGCACCACCAGGTATCCTCAGACTGGGAGATCGTGCCTTCATCAGCTGGCCATGATGCTCTTGAATTGTGCCAAAATCCCACAAAGCCACCTCGCCGCCGGTGTACAGCAGCGTGTACGTCTCGTCGGCCACCATGGCCGCGTAGTAGCGTGCCGGCAGACATACCGCGAAACGCACCTCGGCGCCGGGCGCGAGCTCCCAGAGGAACTTGTCCCGGCCGTGGTGGTCCACGACGATGGCGTCTTGGTCGGATGGTTCCGAGAGCCCGCTCTGGTCGACTGCGCAAGGCTCAAAGCCGCCGGTGGCGGTGTTGTCCTCGTGGAGCAGTATGAGGCCTGCTGAGGAGAAGCCGTCGATGGTCGGGCTCCATCGGATGATGCAAGGCCTGTCGGAGCAGTCCTTTTTGGCCCGGCGGAGGGTGAATTCAATGCGATACGGGAGCGTAAGCGACAGCTGAGGGCGGCCTTTCACCTGGAGAAAGAGGCGGGGCGTTTCTGGGCTATTGGACAAGCAGAGTGAGTAATATGTTCCCCAAGTTCTTGGACAAGTCTAGTGTTATAGGGTAGTGGTGTCACAGGCTAGGAAGCATGCTGTGGGTTCAGTTACTTTGAGTCTTTGCCCCCTACCCGGATGAAAGGTGACAAGGCCTGGCTCATGTTGTTCACGATGATTGCAAATGCAAAACGAGTACAATGATCATAGGCAGGTTGCGGCATGGACTTGGTACAGCCTGACTAGAGTTACCGAGGGATTACTTTGGTGAAGAAGCATAAGGAAGGCTTCAACTCCTTCCTCTTTCGGACTGTAAAAAACAGAAGTGTGCTATTAAAAGCCTGACTGTAGGTCTAGTTCGTTCACCGAATCTTCGGCCCTTTCAACCCGCCATTGCTTCCAGCTTTCACTGGCATAAGTTACAATGTAACTTAGCTGTCGCGTGGACATCGTTCCGTTTGGTCGGCGCCCTCCACATTAGACTCTATCAAATAGTCATTTTGCGACTGATGGTCAGTCAACCGGATAATCCATGGGCTTTAACAGTCCCAAACCAAATCAGGCACCTTTATCTCCGCAGCTAGCAATGAACTCATCTTGTTCTCGTCCTGCGCAGACTCTTGGCAAGTAAGCATTGTGACCCTAAGTCCCTACAAGTCCCAAGTGACCGAATCCGGTATTGTTATCCCCGCTGACAGCACCGTACTCATCTCGGCTTCGTCCCGCAACGACTCTTGGCATAACTTGGCCTCCTTTTTATGGGCAATATCTCAGCGGCTAGGGGAACTAGATTCTACAGGAGGAAGCCTCGGGCCCCGAGGTGGATCCAGGTCTCTATAGAGTCTCAGAGTCGCAGAGTTACCCTGTAGACTGGAATAAGCGCTAGACGACTCGGTCTAGAATAGAGCACTCGGACTGAGTAGACGACTCGGACATGACAGCCCTTGAGCCTATGCTTTCTAATGATCAAACTGGCGATGGGCTGATAGTGCTGGGGTATCAATCACTGCTGAATCTCAGTTACATGTAAATATATATATATCAGTATGTATGAGGCTGATCACGGGCTGAATGGCCAATATACGTGACTTCAGGTTCACTGCTCTCGCTTCGGACTGGAGCGTTGTTGAGCAGACCTCTCTTCAATAGTCACAATGCTGCTCACGATGCGGAGTTTGTTTGTTGCTCATGTGACAGTGAGCATCATCCCTTTCACTAGCCAATTCGTCGGCGCCGTATCTTGGGACCGCCCCAAAGCCGACCCCGAAGCACCCTTGCCTGACGTCGAGTACCTTGACAACTCCTTTTCAGACACCATTCCCCCTTACGGAGGGACCCTTCCGGATGTTGCACTTAATCAATACGGCAATGCCAGTCTTGGGGATAATACTCTGGTTAACCGGGCTGCCAAAGACTTTTATCTCCGGGTAATGCCACTCGGCGCGTCCATCACACAGGGCCAAGGCTCGACAGACGAGACTGGATACCGAAAGTCTCTGCGCCAGCAACTGCGCTGGAAAGGTTGGAAAGTCAACATGGTTGGGTCCAAGCGGAACGGAGCGATGGCCGATAATGTAAGTTTTAGTGCTCAACCCCCTGTATTCTCCTAGAGCACGTTCAAGATGTGTCCACTGGCTGACACCAGGGGCACTCGGTGCCTTGGGGCAATAGGATAACGAGGGATGGCCAGGCTATGTCATCAATTCAGTCTATAATCAGTTTCAAAAGTCGGCCTATCTGAAGCCAAACCTCGTCCTTATCAACGCTGGAACGTAAGTGGCCAGCACGGATACCTTTCGTACCTTGTAAGCTTTAACGGGAGGCAACATGTGGTAGGCTAACACATGAGTTAGAAACGACTGTGGCGACACAGGTGACGGAGCCAATGCTGCACGAGACATGAAGGCGATGATCAATGGGGTTTTCGACAGTATTGACGGCGTAACTGTTATCCTCTCAACTTTGGTCCCCAGCGGCAAGAACAATGTCTGCGCTTCATTTGTCAGTCAGCAGACAGAGACCTGGTCGAAAACTCATTTGCAGGTCGTAGGATTGGACTCGCTGATATCAATTCCGCAATGGGCCTGGATCTTCTGCACGACGACACGCACCCTAATGACCAAGGCTACAAGTTGTTTGCGGCTGTGTGGTGGGACGCCATCAGCAAGCTGGAAGATGTCATTCAACCGCCCTCGCCCGACGGCCCCAATGATGCCACCAGCGCCAATTCGTGCAGAAAGGTCGCAGGTACCGCGAGAGGACCCATAAGGACGCAACAAGGAAGCGGGCACGATGACGGCAACTACGTTCACAGCTCTGAGCCTCTTGGCAATCTCATCAGTGCTCGAATCGAGTACAAGGGGGACTCGCCTGGCCTCAACGATCTCATCCCCTTCCGCATGTTCTTCGCCAATCTCATCAAGACTGATCCAAACGCACAGCGCAAAGACGCGCTGGACGACTGGGTTCGCGCCTGGAATAACGGCGAATACAACACGCTCTGGCATGTTCGCCGCAACAAGGGCAATGGCGAGTTCGACACCTCGCAGCAGTTTGACATTGATCAGCACTGTGAACCGGGATCTGACGCACGTAAGTAGCGAAACGGGATAGTCGCATATGACACCCCTGTGATTCCTCAACTGAGAACGGCTGCTAATGATTGGCTTCGAGCAGACGGGTACACCTGGGGTGACTTTGTAGGTTCCTCAGTTCCTGACCATCAGCTTATGCATTTCCGTCGACTAACCACAGCGTCTCCTGATATGCAGAACGGCGACGGACTAGGTAAGGCTTGTCGGGGTGTCACCACCAGATATTGTTTGGTCGGCCACTGATCCTTTGCAGACGACTTCTTTTGTCTCAGGTACGATGGTGCCGTGACGCTCTCCCTGAATCGAGCAGGCAACCCGCCTCAATTCGAGTATGTGGGACAGGCAAGTACCAGCATCTCCTTGGAGGAATTAAGGTTGTCAATTCCATGTCCCACTGACATTGGTTGTGTGTCAACAGATTATCGGGGGCGCCGGACCTGAGTTTTGGGATTATACCCAGCAAGATTTCCGATTCGCGGGTAAGGCGGTTGACGATGACCTACCTCCCACCGGGATTTCTCCTGTGCTATGCGTAGCTGACTGACTACGACAGATATCGACGGAGATGGAAGGGCGGATTTCTGTATCTTGACTCCGTACAACGTCAAGTAAGTTCTCAGACTAAAGCAGGTACCTCATGGTGACCGAACGGTGGGCTATCGACCCAGAACTGCCCCTGATGCTGAATGTTCTTTCTTGCAGGTGTTCCAGAAATGGCGGTCAGGGGGATGAACATTTCTGGCAAGGCTTTGAGGCGGGAAACACCATTAGAGACCTTGTGTTTGGGTGGGACGAAAAGATGGACCCTTCAAGAATGGTTCTTGGTACGTACATCTCCCTTGCTCTACTGGGAAAGCCGCTCTCCTTTAGACCCGTTTGCCCCCTGCTTTCAGGTTCCTCTATTACCGTCATCATCATCTACATTGGACATCCGGAAGATGTCCTTGGATTCATCAGACCTGTGCGCTAATCAATTCTCGGAAATGTCGAACAGGCGATATCAATGGAGAGTGAGTTACATGGCCTTTTGCGAGCGTTACTCCCCGTTATGGCACTGTCTGACAATGTCACTTGACTTCCAGTTTCCGAGCCGATTTCATGTACGTTAGTGACACCGGCAGCGTCCAGACTTGGATCAACCAAAGAGGTGATGGGAATACCATTGTAAGGCTCGACATCGCCCTGGTGTCGTACACACCCACGACACGGACCACTGTTAACTCGATGCGCGCATACAGGTTCCCCAATGGCGTTCAGCTGGCTTAACACACGTGGGCCAAGCTGTGTCTGGGCTGAAAAATCGAATCAAGTTTGGGAAAATCCTTGGTTCCAACCGTCTCGACTACATCTATCTCGTCGAAGAAGACGAGTGGAATGATGTGCGCGTGTGGAGGAACACTGGCTCAGGCGGTACAAAGCGCAAGGGAGACGGCAGCTTTTACTGTGACATGCGCGGCACTGGCTCGGACGACCTCGTGTGGATATACGACGCCGGAAACGTGGACGAGATCAACACGAACATACACTCGCCCCCGAACTGGGGACACGACACAAGCATCTCTTTCTCCGTACCTGGGCCCCGTGTCGGTATCCACCTGGCCGACTGGACTGGAAATGGCAGATGCGATGTTCTAGTGCAGAATAAAGCGAGCGGCGCTTTGACGCTGTACGAGAACCAGTACGACCAGGCGGCCAAGTCCATCACATTCGCCAATAGAGGAGTTGTCGCTTCCCCCGGGTGTACTCAAGGATGGGGTGTGTCAATCTTTGACCGCGGTATGCGCCTTGCAGATGTCGAGTAAGTCCAGTCCCGAGTTGCCTCATCCCCGACGCAGAAGTCAGTCCTCTTGTGGTTTGAATCTCCTATGACATTCTTCTTCTACATTCATAGTACATTACTGATCAGCGTATAGCGGCGACGGACGAGCGGACATCCTATGTCTCGAGACAACCGGACGTATCACTGGCTGGCTCAATCGCGCGTCTGGTCTGATGAATGTTGGGCAAATCAAGTTTGCAGAAGCATGGTTAGTTTCCCGTGATGTTCGATTCTATGTACCTCCATTGACTCTACTTTTATGGCAAAGCTAATCAGGTACTTGCGCCTACTGTAGGGACCGTGCCAACCTCCGTTTCGCCGACGTGGAGAGGTCGGGACGGGCCGATATCATTTGGCTCAACAAATACACAGGCGCGGGAACAGTTTACACCAATAATGGATTCCAAGGTGTTGGTGGTGGTCCTGGGGGCAGCTCGTTCCAGTGGACCAACCGTGGGATACTCTATGCCTCTATCAGCCGAGGCGAGACTATGGTAGGTTGTCGGTCTCCTGATAACCCGTGTCTCCAATGGTCTTCACGGCTCGCTAACACTCTTATACACAGCACTTTACAAATCAGGGTGGCTTAGGACGAGCCGACTTGGTACATGTTGTACCTGCAACCAACGAAGTATGTCTTATCTTTGCTGCAACATTGTCCCAACCATTCCGACTGACTTGTTATTTACGTTGACATAGGCAAACACTTACTTCAATGAATGCGGAGCAGCTGGGGGAGACGACGGTCCCATTAGTAAGATGACGCTCCCAAGCATACTATTCCGCCTTCTTGCTACTGGATGACTGGCCAGTTGCTTGTTCATCGCTGACAATGACAACCATTTGCAGCGGATCCTGGATTGCCATACTATGAAAGCTGCCCTCCACCGTGCACTCAGTCGGTGCCCATCAACTTCAGCGACAACACATGCAGTAATGCGTGGAAGGTCATCCTACGGCGCGAGATGTCCAACGCCTACGACATGGCACTTGCCACGCGCGATCACCTCCAGGAGGGCGACTACTTCAACCATTTCTTCTCGCAAAACCTGCGGAATCAAGCCAGCTTTGCGGGAGATATTACAGAGACCTACCGGCGCATGGCCGACAGTGAGTTATCCTCCATTTGGCCAGCCAGGTGACTCAAGTCCTGACATACGACCTCTTGCACAGTGCTGTCGGGCAGGTCGTCTACCTATACATTCTCGGTGTCCTGTGACGAGACAAAAGAAGCCTGCTGGGAGAGAGGATGGTACGCCTCCATGAACGATGGCACACAGATCATGAACTTCTGTGCCAAGTTCTTCAATGACCCCAGGGTCAAGAATTCGGACGAAGTCCTGAACGAGTGCAACTCCATTAATCTCCGTGATGCGCAGTTTACGAGAGCCGCCATTATCGTGCACGAAGCATCTCACACCTACTACACTATGCGTGATGGTCCTCCGTATGTGCTGCTTTTTTCGACTTGCCTCCTCCTTCCATTCCTTCCTCCTTTCCTAGCTTTCCGGTCTCCTTTCGCTGCTAGTAACTGACTACATCATTACGAAAAGTTCTATTGATGTCGCGTACGGCTACACGTCCTGTACGAATCTTCCTCTTGGTCTATTTGACCGCTCCTGCGTCCCATACGGCGGTTTGAAGAAGCGAAGTGATGGCACATTCACCCCCGCGATCTGCCCCAATCAGGCTGGTGGCGAGGGATTCTGTAACGGCGACATGAGTGCTAGGAACGCCGACACTTACTCGCATGTTGCTGCTGGCGTTTATTTCAGCAGGCAGTGTAACCGGGCCATTCCCTACCCTCAGCCGGTCACGTTAGCAGCTCGAGCCCAGACAAGAAATTCTGCTGCCGTGAACGAGTCTGCGGAGAGAGAGACCACTGCTCTCGCGGCAGAGGCGGTTGCTATAGTGAAGACTCGCAAGCGGAAACTTGAACCGATAACAGCACCTAAAGAGGCTCGCCATCCCCATGACAGCCGCCGGCTTAATCAGACCCTTCACGAACCCGGCACGCTTGCCGTCCATCAGTCGAAGCCCCGGGCCAACTCCTGCCCCTACATCAACGATTTCATTGTCTGGGACGGCAACGATGAAGGCGCCAGTGGTATCACGGGCTATGCGCATTTCGGCGACTCGTATGCTAGCGGCATGGGTACAGGCACCACCAGTGGTGACAAATGTCGGGTCGGCTCCAACAACTACGGCGATCTGATCTACCAATTGCTCAATGACAAGTCTATCAGCTACGAGCGGCGGTCGTGCTCGGGAGATACCACCGACGGCCTGTACAACAAGATCGACGCCTGGGGCAACGCGGCGCAGGTCACTGTGGCGACGCTCACTATGGGCGGCAACGACCTCGGCTTCGCGGACCTCGTCTACTACTGCGTCATTACACCTAACACAGCCCAGCCGTTTGGGTCTGTCAACCGCAAGTGGTGCGTCGACGCCGAGAACAAGGCGCGAGACCACATGAACGACATGAGCGACAACGGCCTGCGCGCGCGGCTCAAGGACGGCTACCTGCGCATCCTGCGCAAGTCCGGCCGCCGGGACTTGAACATGTACGTGGCGGGCTACCCCGTCTTCTTCAACGAGGAGACAACCGACTGCGACCAGTCGTCATTCCACTACCTGTTCGGCGGGTACAAGCCGCCCAGCGACTGGCCGTTCAACCGCATCGTCTACCTCACCCGGGACCTGCGCAAGGAGCTGGACGACCTAGTGCGGCAGCTCAACAGCGTCATCCAAGACGCCATCTCCGACGCCAACACGGCCCAGGGCGGCAACCAAGTGCACTTCGTAGACGTCGTGCCGGCCTTCAGCGACGGTCTGCACCGATGGTGCGAGGAAGGCGTGCACGAGCCCGACTCCTCCCGCAGCGACACGTGGTTCTTCCTCAGCGCGTGGCCGGACGCGGGCGACCCGAACGCCGCCGCGGCCGAGGCGGCGGAGCTGCAGGCCATGTTCGCGCAGGGCCCCATCGCGCTGCCGGACGCCAACTCGTGCAACACGACGCTGGGCGCCAACCCGGACCCGTACGCAGTGGCCATGTGCAACCTGGCGCAGACGGTGCGGGACGCGCCCGACGGGCCCGAGGCCCAGCGCTTCGGCCGCGCCAACGCGGACCTCTCGAGCGGCAACTTTAACAGCCAGGACGTGCCGTGGTATGCGCCCACGCGCCAGGTCAAGACGTTTCACCCGCGCACGTCGGGGATGATTGCTTATCGGGATGCTATCTTTAAACAGATACAGGCGAATGGGCAGAGGTAGGGGAGATGGACAGAGACGGTTGTATGTATGTGTGTTATCTTGACGGATGTGCTGGTAAGTAGAGACTGCGCTTTTGCAGCCAGTTCGAAAGCAGTTCGGTCTGCTTGCATGCATCTGTAAATATGAGCACTTGGTTAGGGAACTTCAGCCTCCAGACAAAGGTGCCTCGTTCTCCAAAGAATACCATGGTGACAAATCGGGCTTAGGAAGCTGTCAGGAGCTAAGCCTGGTAAGACGGGAAGAATTTGACGTGGAACATGTGTGCTCAACTACATCTGACAGTGGTTGCCGTCTATAGACAGCCAGACTAGACGCCGGCCTACAGTTGCAATGTACGAGATCGTAGTCCTTCTCATCGAATTTTCATCGAATTGATATTGAACTATGAGCTTGGTCTAGGATGGAGGTCACAGAGGCGACGAAGTCAGATAGAAAAAGGCCGGCCAGCAACTTAAAAGCTATCCACTATTGTATTGCAACCAAGGACTATATGGCACGTGAGCAATTACCATTTAGGTTGCAAGATAATTGGGATCTCACTGCCGCCCGGGTAATCATTTGTGTGTGTGACAGATGTTGTTGTCTTACACTTGCGGAAGAGGCTTAGCTCTGAGCTTAAACGTCGATGCGACACACCACGCCACAACGTCATAGACGTACAAAGATCGGGGCCGTTGTTCGCGTCAACACGAACATCCAGGTCCACACATATATTTAATCCCTTAAACCTGAAATCCGCGAAATAGATCGATGTGAACCACAAAAAAACATACACGAAAATAGCATCTTCAAACCAAATATACACAAGATGCCAAGCAGCAAGGGAACACCCACAGATCCAGAGTTGCGCGAGCAGCTCAAGGAAGGTTCGTCGGAGTATACCTATACCATTACCTCCTATCTCTCCTAAGAATCCTGGTAAAGTTACTGACACATGCTATTCTATTACAGAGATCAAGCAGGAGACAAACAAGGACGGCAGCGGCAAAGGCCAGTGGGCAGCATGGAAGGTATGTTTGCAACGCCATTGCCTAGCTTCCTCAGATGAGCTGTTGCAAGTTATTGTAATCACTGACGTCGGGATTCTACTATAGGCCTCGAAATTGGCCAAGGAATATGAAGCTCAGGGAGGTGAATACGAGAATGAGGCAGGGTCAAAGAATGAGCCTGAGAAAGGAGTGCCGCATCACAAGAGTGAAGCTAAGAAAAAGGCCGAGTTGGAGGAGGAGTGACATGTTCTTAACAAGTTAAATGTTGAATCTTTATATAATGTTATCGGCTGGCTTATCGTATTGTTGCAAAAATGTGTCCTCCCTCCAGTTGCGAATGGTGATCTTCAAGTTTGGTGAGTCGACTGCACATCTGCTGTCAAAAGACTCTCTTCCTGTCGACGTTTCGCCTTTGGATTCAATGTTCCTGCCATGGATCTTATATTTAGCAGTGCTCTTATCGCCAGCACCTCATATTTAGAGGATTCAGTTGACGCTTACGGGTCTTCGAGGTCGAGACGCTCCACAAGTTTACGGCATTGAGAGGTCTTAGCCGCTTCAACTGATCTATGTTTGATAGAAAGTATCCTCTACGATACTGATGAGTTTGAAGTTGTAACAGTAGAGAATTGTTGTCCTCTCGCAGCCGTGGTCTTCACGCCGGCCTAATCAATGATTCTTCGGCCCATGACTTCTAGATATCCTCTGACACAATCAGGTTCTCAGCGTCATCAGCGGCGACATAGTAGTTCTATATCCGCTAGGCTCTGAGGTGCACATCCGGCTGCCGATGATGAGCAGCTGCCGTGACCAACTATCAGGTGTTGGAGTCTTGGTTTGCTTGCACAAAGGTACCGCCACCTCGACTACAATGTGCTTCATTGTTGAGCCCGATGTAACGTGCAAAACACCAGCAGCGCAATCAGAAGCCAATGCCCCAGAGCAATGTATGTTTTTGATGGATATGGTTCTTCTCGACCGCCACACATATCCTACCAACCTGCAGGGCACGTCTGCCGCACGCCGCAGTGCTATCTTTGGTTACGAGACCGTGGCAAGCTCAACCAATATTTCCAACATCAATTCAACGTTCCTTGTAATCGTATAGACATAATAACCGCCACAACTCTTAGGACGCGACGATGGGTGCATGTCGTGGTGGTCTTCAGCGCAGCAGGCAGTAACCCTAACCCTTCCGAAACATGCCTACACTACGTAAGCCTTAACGATCGGATCGATGGTTTCGCATTCCCAAATGGGAAAGCGAGCCACGACGCTGCTTGCGTTTTGTCAGGCGGCGCAGTCGAATCAGCGTCCTGGAATCACTCCACCCCCTGCCGGCGATCATTCCTCCACGACGCTAGGCTCCATGGAAGACTTGTAAGGCTTGGTTGCTAGCAACTTACTATGTAGTACATAAAGTAGACGCCGCGTCCTTAGTCATTCCAGGATTTGGAGCTGTGCATGTTCGTCTTTTCCACTGATTGCTCCCAATTATTTGTATGATGCGGACGAGCGACCTCGAGAAGTTCTCCAACCTCTTCCTCTTCCTTGAGGGAGACCAGGCCGTGGTCGGGTCACAGGGGCGGCACGAGAGAGAACGGGCCAAGAGACCGCATACCAAGAGCAGAAATGGTTGTTTAGCATGCAAGAGGCGAAGAGTGAAGGTAAGACGCGTATAACATGGAGCTCGACAATGAGCTCGATAGTTAATTTGCAATTGACGTGGAGTCTAAAGTGCGATGAGCGGCTCCCCTGCGGCCATTGTGTAAACCGCAGAGAGAAGTGTGAACGCCCAGATCCTCGCCCTCCAGCCAGAGTCGAAGCACCAGAGCAGCCCATCAACCCCTTACAGCATGTCAACACTCTCCACATTGAGCTGTTCCATCATTTCGAAAAGGTCACTCAGTTCACTCTTACTTTCCCGGAAATATGGGAGACGATGCTGCAGGAGTCATTCAAGGTATGTCTTCCGTAGGTTCGTTAGGATTGGATAGCAGGACTGATCAGGGCACCAGCATGAGTATCTCATGCACGCCATACTAGCGACAGCAGCCAAACACAAGTCGGTCTTGCAGCCCCAGGATCCTCGATACGCAGAGGCGGCAATCTTGTTGCTGAACCAGAGCACCCAGTCATTCCGAGGGACGTTGGACGCGCCGATCACCACCGACAACTGCGAGGCTCGTCTGGGCACATCTGTCCTGATCAACTACGTTGCGTGGACGGAGCTCGGCTTCCTCGAAGGCCAGAGGATCCTTGCAGATCCTGATGCGGGTGGTCTCGATATGTCAATGGACCTGCTGTTTTTACTGGGCTCCGGTGTCCGCCAGGTGTTTTTCAGTGCCTTCCCGATCTTCAAGGAGCGCGACAGTCCATTTATCAAAGTCGGCCGATATCACCCATGCGACAATCTCCAGGAAGAAGCAGACAAGAGAGGCACAGATTGGCGAGGGATTATGAAACGCCTGATTCGCTTGTACGACGATCCGAGATACCAAAGTTCCCCTACTCAACCTCCATCTCCGAGCACCCATGGGTCTTCGCCAGGACCGTATGAACTGAACCTCGACATGAGCCCTGGCCTATCCCCTGCGGCATGTGCGTCGTCGTCTGCTGCCGCATCGCCTGCAGCGCCGGTGCCTGAGTGGACGGAAAGTTGTGGGAGA
The DNA here is from genome assembly GCA_021432605.1 of Coniochaeta sp. PMI_546. Lineage (NCBI taxonomy): Eukaryota > Fungi > Ascomycota > Sordariomycetes > Coniochaetales > Coniochaetaceae > Coniochaeta > Coniochaeta sp. PMI_546. The sequence goes on along the minus strand of MU271157.1, from coordinate 92,359 downwards.
GCCCCAACATCATACGAGGATCACTACCTACAGCGAGTCATCGAGCGCACCAACGATTCGGCAAGGTCAATGAGGTATTTCCTGGATGGCTTGACGGCCAGAACCATATACGAGCGGATCGCACAACGTCTTTCCGTTCTGATTTCCTTGATACCCGAAGACGGCGCAGAGATGGTGCCGCTTCCTGAGGCAAGACACCTGGATATAGAGAGATATTGCTTCTCCTTTCCGACCCTGTGTATCGGTCCGTTCCTGCCGCTGATATTGGAGAACGACTCGAGGGCTCTTGTCGTGCTTTACCACACATACCGGGCTGCTAATCGGTTGTTGCGCTTCGAAAAGACGTGGTGGGCTGTGGAGCGAGCGGCGACAATGGAGAAGCTGACGTTGGCTGAGCTCAAGGCCAGAGGACTGAGTGCCGATCTATTCTAGTCGCTTGCCGTTGGCGTGACATGGTTGTCAGTGTTTGGCGAGATGGCGTCAAGATATCCACTCTTGTATCATAGTGTACCATTTTGATCAATCTCTCATCTGCCTCACGTTGATATTGATCCTCTTGTTCTTCATCCATCCCCTCCACTCCTCAAACTTGCCATCCTCAGCGGGCCAGTCTTCCAAGTAAGTAGGGCAGGTGCCTTTGAGAACCTTGGGCACACCATGCCAAGCAAATCGAGACTCGTTGGTCATGTAAATGGCGTCTCCGGAGCGAAGGCGAAGAATCAGGTGGTCCTTGCCCCCCGGCAGCGAGTTCTTCTCTTCCTCGGACATCTTGCCAACGTCGTTGGGGGCGATCATGAAGAGCGAGTCGCAGCCAATGCTGATGCTGATGAGTCCTTTGTCAGTTTCCTCAGACACGTCTCGGTGCATCATCATGGTATCTCCTGGTGTGTAGAAGTTTACGATTGCGGCCTGGGCGAGGGTTTCGGGGAATAAAGTCTCCAGAAACGCAGAGATGTCGCGCGGGAACTCAGGGGGTTCCTCTCCTGGATACACCCTGTTGGTCCAGTCGTACTGGCCTCCGAGCGTCACCCAATGGAGACGGCGATCCATGACCTGCTTCATAGATAGTGGTCTGTGGAGGTCGGGGTTCTTCGGCTCAAACTTAACGTCTGACTCCGGCGGATATGAGAAGAATGATGAGGCCAGCTCATCGCGACCTTCTGTCCTTTCAGGGTATGGGAGCTTCCAGTGGAGATGTAGGCTGGTCTGATGTCTCGGATTGCTCAAATCACGGTGGATGATGCGCTCCAGCAAGATCTTTTGTAGCTCTGGTGGTACCACTGATGGTACAATGAGTAGACCTGGAAGCTGATTAGAACCGGATGCCGATGAATATTTGCCAGTGGTTCGGGTGAGCGAGATGCTCGTCACTGACCAGGGAGTAAAGGGTGGTAGTAAATGGGAACATCTCTCAGCTCCAACCCGGAGGTGATGTCTGATGAGAGATGGTTAAAAGAGGCTTTGAGCTGGTCTGTTGGAATCTGTCCGGCGAGCACAAATCCTGCAGCCTTTTCCGGGACCCTCAGATCATCAATGTCGTGTGCTGAAAGATCTGATGCTTCGGTCTTTGAGTATGCCTTCCATTTTGCCCGAAGTTCGTCTGATGGCTGCTCGTGAGCATCCAGTGAAGCGATGTCGACCGTCATGTTCATCCACCTCCACACTTGACTCTCAAAAATGCCGCTTGAACAGAGCTGTCTTTCAAAAAGGGTGAATGCTCTTTTCTTCTGAATTATGACGACTTTCCGGGATATATGTCAGTGTAAGAGTTGTCCAAGATGTCACCTAGAAATTCGAGTTGCAGACTTCATCAAGTTGGCAGGTACGGCATCCCACTTCACTAGCGTCGTTGGCGGCCCCCACCGAGGGCTTCTTAAGTGTAGTCGAGTCAATAGAGGGGAGGCTTGCCGATAAGGGGTCGATAAGACGACGCGCCAGCTGCAAGATCGGCAACGCGCCTGGAGACCACTCTCCTGGGACCTGTTTGGTTGCACTGGTAAACATCCCACCCGAATTAATTTGCAGGGTCCATCAACACCAAAACATCAACATCAATCCGCCATTCGACAACCGAAACCACGGCCAGAAGTGTCAGCTTACTTCTCGATCGCCGGCCACTCGTACCAATCCAGCTTGTAAGTCATTTTTCGACGACGATGCAAGCATAGTGGTACTGCTTTGCATTGCCTCTCCGGATCTCTTTTATCCCTTTTCGTTGTCGCCGATCGCTTCTTTCGTATCCTACCCCGCGTAGCCGCCAATCTTCGAGGCCTCACATTGAACCATCTTTGAGGGACGACTTTGTCACCGACTCTACCCTCTACGGTCGCTACGATACAAAGATCGACAATTACGCGACAATTACGGCAGATCAGCCTTTCGACAGGAAAAACATCAGTTAACATGGAGAACTACCAGAAGCTTGAAAAGATCGGCGAAGGTAAGCAGTTCTTTTTCTGTCGGTTTTCGCCATAGGTCAATTGCTCATTGAAAATTGTTGCTCTCGTCTCTTAGGCACATATGGTGTCGTCTACAAGGCTCGAGACCTCGCCAATGGGGGCCGTATCGTGGCCCTCAAGAAGATCCGACTCGAGGCCGAGGACGAGGGTGTTCCGTCGACCGCCATCCGCGAGATTTCCTTGCTGAAGGAGATGCGCGATGCCAACATTGTCCGTCTCTTCAACATCGTCCACGCCGACGGACACAAACTTTACCTTGTTATGGAGTTTCTTGACCTGGATCTCAAGAAGTACATGGAGTCACTGCCTGTCTCCGATGGCGGACGAGGAAAAGCGCTGCCCGAGGGCACGGGCGCTCAGCTGTACGGACTCGGTTTGGGCGATGCTATTATCAAGAAGTTCATGAGCCAGCTGTGCAAGGGTATCAGGTACTGCCACAGTCACCGTATCCTGCACCGCGATCTGAAGCCGCAGAACTTGCTTATCGACCGCGACGGAAACCTGAAGCTCGCCGATTTCGGTCTTGCTCGCGCCTTCGGTGTCCCTCTCCGCACCTACACCCACGAAGTCGTCACTCTGTGGTACCGCGCTCCCGAGATTCTTCTTGGCGGCCGCCAGTACTCGACTGGAGTCGACATGTGGTCCGCTGGATGCATCTTTGCCGAGATGTGCACCCGCAAGCCGCTCTTCCCTGGTGACTCTGAGATTGACGAGATCTTCAAGATTTTCCGGTATGTCACGTTGCTGCTATCTCCAATCGGCTCCCGGACGTAAGCTGGGGTACATGAAACTGACACTGGTTAATGCAAACAGTCTACTCGGGACCCCGACTGAGGAAGTCTGGCCGGGTGTTACCTCGTACCCCGACTTCAAGGCCTCCTTCCCCAAGTGGCAGCGCGACATGAACAACCCGCTGTGTGCCAATCTCGACGAGCAGGGTCTCGACCTCCTCGAGATGCTGCTCATCTATGACCCGGCCGGCCGCATCTCAGCCAAGCAGGCCTGCAACCACCCCTACTTTGAGGACTTCCCACGCACCAACGCCTACAGCAATGGCTACCACTAGAACCGCGCGCCTGCTGTTGCGGTGAGGTCGATGGGCGGTCCTCAGGTTCAGGGTTTTGCCGGCCCACCTACTGTCTTCCATCCGGGGTATCACGGTGCTGTCGGCGATGGCAGGGCCAACCACGGCGGAATCAGCAGCGGCGGGGAGGAGACGTTCACCTGTTCCGGTCCGCCTTCCCAGTCCTTTGAGGAGTTCCTCAACCTTCACGGCAGGCCTCAGCCTCAGCATGGTCGGATGCCGGTGCCCCAGCCGGTCCGGCAGCAGCGTGCCCTGGTCAGCATGTATCCGGGAGCGCTGTACGTCCATAGACGCCAGAACGAGATGCCCCGCAACCTCGACCAGGTGGACTACACTGACTTCATCGGGAGGTAGACAAACCTCCACGCCTCGGCATTGCTCTTTTCGCGCTTATGGTCTTATCAAGTGTGTTCTCTTTGAGACGGTCATTTACGGCTGTTGGAAATGGGCTCTCAGGGGGGAGGGGAGGGGGTGGACTGGAAAGCATGCTTAACCGTGTGCTTTCTGGATACTGTTCGGAGGTCGGATTTTCTTCATTGTGTATGGAACAGTGGCGTATAACAGGCGTTGAATTTCACGTGCACTAGGACAGGGCAGGGACGGCATGCGTTGTTTTTGATTTCCCCCCCCCCCGGATACCTGCTGCTGGCTCGGGGTGTGTTGGCTCTTTTGCTGATATCGTCACTGTTGCTGGTAGGTTCGGAAGTTAGTGAACACCTTTCTTTTGTTACGGACCGTTGTATTGGTAGAACACATGAAGGAAGCTGCATGCATGGTCTGGAGGTAAAATGAGAAAACGGATTTCCATGAACTCTTGCCTTCGTATCGAGGCTGTCAAGATGGATGGATGCCACTATCGCGTCCTACAATCATGCCAAACATCTGGACTACTACACAACGAGCCATGGAAGATCCACAAGAACATAACTTGTGGAACTATTGTGGTTGACAGGGGGTTGGTCGAGGAAGAGCTTCTCGCTCTCTCTGGTTTATTCCGCTCTGCGGCGTCTACTAGTTGTCTCGACAGACCAGGTCTTGATATTTGCCACTCCTTGCTCATAGGGCTTGGCTGGCGTGCGTATGCCAGGTGCCTCTCGCTGTCCGCTGTAGTCTCTCGCCGTGAGTACGTACGGCCAACAACTGTTAGACCTCATGCTGTCGACGATGATGCCAATAATGGCGGAGCGCAGGGGACCATGGGCCGCCATGATCCATGTACGCATATGGGAACTCGTTTCCCAAAGCCTCCAAGTCTGATATACGAAAGCCGCGTCACTGTTTTGCCTCATTTCTTGAAACACAACACAACGTGTACGATACACGACGGCCTAGCAGGCCTAGATACAAGAAGTGGAGGAGTTGACGAATCAAGGGCCCATTATCGAGGCGGTGTTTTCTCTGTGATGTCGCAGCTCAGGCACCTTCTGGAACTTGGAAAGTGTCATCTGATCTCATCCCTGCTACATATTCTCAGCTACAGTATCAATCACTATTATACACGTGTTAACAATAACGGACAAGAACAAAACACCGCATGTCCTTTCTCTCTGAGCTTACCTTGAAATAAGCCCATCGCGGAGCCTGAAGACGCGAGCCCCCGATGTGGCTTGCACACGGCAGCCACGCATGCCAGGGCAGAAAAAGCAGCCACATGGCAAGTGGGGGCGTTGCACTGATCCGCTTACCCCATTCGGCAATGTAACCCTGTGGAGAGTGGCTGTGGCTGTGCGTTGCCGCCCAAGTGCTGAGGCGAGATGCCGAACCCTGACCGCTCCGAGGCCTTCTCTGCCCAACGGTTCGGTCGGTCCTGTCCAGTCACGACAGCTTCCGAGGATTTGAGGATGGGAAACATGCGCATGCACTGCGGGAGCAGAGCCTGCTGGTCGTGTGCCCCTCCCTTTTGTGCATCTCCGCCCCGGAGCCGAGGGGGCAGAAATGATCAACCTACGGGAATAACGATGGACATGCCCTCTCGAATGTCGGCGAAGCCTTCGATGCAGGTGGGAATATTCTGGAACTGCCTGGATGCCAGAATGAATGGTGTCCGTCAGCAAATAGTCCGCGCCATCCTACTGGTTCGGAAGCGATGGGCTGTCCGCCAGTTGGGGAGAGTCGAGTCTGGGGGAGGATACTGGCTGTTGGTTGGTTGGTGGGCTGATGGGTTAGGGGAACGAGAGCCTTGCTCTCAGCCTACGTCACCGACTGTCAGGTCAGCTTCGTTTGACAGATTTGTGGACGGAAGATCTGGTTGGCTTGATCAGATGAAGCCACTTGGGCGTATTGTTCGATCCCTTCTCTGTTGGCGATGGTTGGTCTCGGTCTGCCGGATCCTGTCAGCATCTCCTCTCATCTGCTGTTGAGTGTCTTCAGCGGCCGTCCCGAAATGCTTGCATTGCAACGGGCATAGAAGAATCAACGAACAGGATTGAGAATTTACACATGTCACAGGCAGACTCGAAACAAACAACGGTGGTCACGATGCAGCCTCACTCAGCGACGCCTCGGCACCCAGGTGGTACAGGCAGACCTCGTCACGAAGGACTCTAATCCATACCCCTGCACGCAACTGCCAACCCCAAGGCTGATCAGGTAAGCCATGCGCCAAAAATATACCTACTTTGAGAGCCAGGGGTATGTATCGACGAGCCTCACGACCAACGTACCTACACTACGCAACGCCGTGGGAATGAGGACAGTATGCGTCTTTTGACATCTGATTTCAGCCTCATATCGCTGCAGTCTTTACTGCCCATACCATGGGTCCAAACCTGGCAAACTGACCAGCCCCTATTGCAGCAACGCAAAGGCACCCTCTCATTGGCCGCAGCACCACAGGCAGTGATGTTTCGATGTCGCCCTCATGTCTCATTTTATCGACAGCTCACAGGTCAAGGCTAGAGACTCGGTGGCCAAGTAGGCTGGTAGGAATCATCTTTCACAAAACTTGTAAACGAGATGCTGCATGTCTGGCCGACTCGGCCAAACCCATCCAGTCGCGCCGTCCGGTGATGCCCTCCGGGTCTGATGGCAATTGCATCTCGGCGGCGGGACGTGCGAATACGGATGGGTATGCTGTTTTTGTACGCTCCGAGCTGTCATGTTGCTTTGGTCTTTTCGCGATGGGTGGCTGCGCGTAGACGACTTGCAGGAGACCCATCTCCAATCGCTTGAAGGTAGATCAAGTAAGGCAAGGAGAGGGACATCGCTTGTCGCCAGCCACAATCGCTTTGTTTCTCGTCAAGAACAATAGTTGAGGCGTGCATACCTCGTAGATCGGTGGGTTACCATGGGTCCGGGCGCAGATTCGACATTCATGCAGATAACCGTTTCCGAGACGGGGTGGTTCACTCACATAGACGGTCAATGGACGGCCAGCCACCACCAGGCCCTCGGAGAGACGACCAACTTATCGTAAACACCCAATAAGTTCCAATCGCCCTGTGAGTCAATTATCAACAGCACATTAATCGGGTGGCTGGTGCCCGTCATAATCCATATCTCGCCATTGTATGATGTGTCGTGTTAAGTGATGTGTTGTCCGCCGGTCGCGACTTTGGGCCGTGTTGGTAGAAGTGCCCGTCTCAACCCAGGCGGCCCCTTTCACTTTAGCCATTCATGCATCGGAAACCAGCACGAACCACCGCATTTGCCCCTTTCCAACATCAGGAGGGACGGGATATACGTATGCTTGCAATGCGACTGCGGGAATCCAATTTAGTACTCTACACTCCAAGGTACCGGACCTTAGATCTCCACAGCTGCACGAAATGCGGGCCGCAAGAGAGAGAAGATCGCCGTCCTTGCCTATGCGTTGCTATGCTATCACTCGCCCCGAAGCACTATGTTCGCTACCTATTCCACATCCCACATTCCATGCAAAAGGCCCGGCCGCGCAAGACACAAATTGTCGATCCCTGGCCTCCATCAGCAATGTTCCCGCACTCCCCGATGTCAAGTAAATGCCAGTGACCACGTGCGAGAAAAGAGACAATTTGGAACTTGGCAAAGATTTTTTTTTGCGGTTGGAATGGTGATATTATTCCCCATTACAATGCTCCCCCAGCCAACAGGCCAAGGGGAAGCAAAGCTCGACATCTGCTTGAGTCAAACAGGTACCGTAATGCTATGATGATGTTGATGATGATGATGATGATGCAGGCAATGTGTCCAGTGGTATTGGTAAAGACAAAAGAGGACGCCCTGCAAAAAATAAAAAGTCCAATGTTCCAACAAGACCGACTATTCAAAGTCGCCGATGGGTAACAAAGGTCTCAACCTATTCCCCTTCCCTTCCTTGATTCTATCCCATTTCTCCCCCTCATGCAATGTAGGAAATAGAACCCTCCCAATGCCGAGAAAGAGACCTGTACAAGTCCTCGTTTTGAGCTCCCAAAAAAGAGTAGTAAAACGCCCAAAGTACCATGCAATACCAGTCCGTCCGTCCATTACTCCTCCTCCTCCCTCCCATCTTAGTTCGCGTAAAAAAAAACCTCCCTGGTGGGTAATCTATCGCACAGCAACCCCGCCATTGCCTCCGAAAACCCGCCCAAACACCCCCCTCACCCGCTTGGCCACCTGCCTACCACCAACCTCGTGCATGTCCCGCAGCTCCTCGGCGCTAATCTCGTAGGGCAGCAGGCTACGACTACCACTAACCCCTCTCTTGTGCGCGTAGATCCCGGCGTCCTTGGCTGGCACCTGGGGCGGTGCCTTGCTGTTGTTGTCTGAGACCACGATCTCGACCGGCGAGTCGTAGAGGCCCGACACCATCGCCGCCGCGGCCTCGGGGTCGTACACGTATGGCTTTGGGTCGTCGACTTCCGGGTCCGAGAGCGGTGTGGCGGCGCGGGATTGTAATCTCGATGAGGAGGAGGATGAGGAGGTGACGCTGCTGGCGTAGGAGGAGGTGCTGGAGCTGTAGCTGAGTGCCGGGGGCGGCGGCGAGAGGTCGCGGACGGGCGAGCGCGAGGCGTCCCGCGACGAAGGGGGTGTGGGGTAGCGGACTGCCTTCCGGGCGATGCTGGCGGGCTGGTGCACTGCGATCCAGGCCTCTGCCTCCTCGCGCTTGCGGCGGGCCCGCTCCTCGGCCTTGCGCCTCTGCCGGCGCACGTGGCGGTCCGCGATGTCCTGGCGGATTGGGGCGAGGAAGGGTTCCAGCTCGCGGTAGAGGTCGGACTCGGTTATCCTGAGGTCCCAGCTGAGGAGGGAGAGGAGCTGCTTCTCCATCAGGTTGACCTCGGTGCGGCTGAAGCCGAAGTTGTAGGCCTCGGTCTGGATGACGCTGTAGCTGGCCCAGTGCTTGTTCTTGGGACTGCTGTCGTTCAGGTACTTGGCCGAGAGGATGAGGGAGGCCAGGAAGATGCGGTGCGTCGTGCACCGGAGTCCCTTGGCCATGGGTTGCAGGCGGGACTTTAGGCGGTTGAGGTAGACGAGGGTGGACATTAACGTCGGGACCTGGACGTTGGATGATACCACGAGCTGGGTGATGAACTCCTCGAGTCCAGGTAGAGGGCCGTCGTCGTGGCGGACGGCTCTTGGCAGCGGCGACCGTGGTGGTGTTGGCGGGAGATGTGAGTTGGGGGTGGTGGTCCGAGTCTCGGTTGCCGGGGGCGGCATCATGTTCGGGTCGCACTGGATGACGGAGAAGGCGGCCTCGGCGAGGTATGTGATCATTGTCCGGCTTACGGGCTGGTACACGAATTGTTCGAGTGCTGCCGCGTTGAGCTCAGACATGCTGAGTCCTGATAATGAGTCCATGTTTGCTCTGTTGTTGTGTTGTTGTGGTGGTGGTGGTGAGAGCTAGGATGGGTAGTCGGAAGAGCTGAGGTTGAGGTTGAGGTTGAGGACCGGTGTAAGTGTAAGTGGTGGTGTGGGGAAAGTTGAGAGTGCGATGGCGTGGGATGGCCAAATTATTATAATCCAGAAAGAATGAATTAAACAATAGATGCACCCTTGTCCGAGGGAACAATAAGATGGTCAGGTATGGTGTCGAGTTAATATGAGGCGTAGTTCATGTGCAGTTCCAATGTGCATCAATGGGAAGGGTGGTGGTCAAGTCCCTCGGGCCAGCAAATGTGCTGATGATGATTGATGCTTCGCTTCCTGAAAGGGCTGGGGTGCGGAGCAAGGTGGTTTTGAGAGCGAAACGAGTCTCGAGGCTCCTGGCTGGGCTTTAAGGATGCCTGCGTGTCTCGGAGGCTTTCTGGCAAGTGGGCAAGTGGACAAGTGGACAAGTGAGGGTGACGTTCGTCGACCACGAGGCTGAGCGAAGGCGTCAAGTGCCAGGAGGTGGCCGGCTCAGGCGGACAGGGGGGGGTGGTGGTGGTGGTACTTTTGGCTGGCGCAAGAGGCGAGACAGGCCTGGATCAAATGGACCAGGGTGACCCAGTCTTTGGATTAGGCTTGGCTAGTCGAGATCGGCACAGCGGGTACTGTTGGGTTGGCCTTGGGTGGGTGGCTTGCGGACAAGTCCGGCAGGGGTCCCTGTAAAAAATGGGTCTGTTGAGCGTGTCTGCGTGTCTTGCTGAACCCGACTGGATTTACCTCGGGAACTGTCCTGCACCAAAGGAATCCAAGGGAAGAAGCAGGAACTGGGAGGCAGGTCCAAAAACTTAAATAAACCGAAATGTGTGGCAAACACCCGGTGGATGAGCGAGGAATCCCGTGATCAACCGGGTCCGCAAAGATGATGAATGTCCGGTTTTGTTTGATTCTGTGTCGTCGACGCAGGGCGGGTTACGCGGCCGATGGCAAGATGACTGTGGCTTGTACACGTAGTGTAATGTGAAGTGACCTGGAACTCTCGAGCAAGGGAGACGAGTGCTGAGAAGGGAAATCCGGGGTAGTGCCTGGATCCGGCAGTGGATGGAGACGAGTATTTGATAGCGGAGTTCGATTATTGGCGTTGCTAGGCTCGACTCGATATCTGAATCAAGGGCGTCGAATTAAGTGGTGCACGGGGTATTTCGATCCGGCAGAATTCTCAACTTTGACGACGGGAGCTGTGAATAGATCGAGTGACTGTCTTGGGAAAGTCTGTCAGTTATTTTTTGCTACGGCTGGGATGCGCTCCGATGCGACAGCTCAATAACTTAATCTGGCTGAAATGACATCGTGACAGCAACCAGCAACCGAGCACCAAAGCACACCAAGCATGGGCTGCAAGCACCTGCATCGAGATGCATCAAGTGCATCCCAAAGTGCATCAAAGCTGCGAGTCCGCGCCAGGAAGGAGATTGAAGCGACACGCTTCGAGGTCGCTTTGAAGGGTCGTGCCAGATTGCTGGTTGCGGCAGGAGCCAAGCCGCGATGGCTTCTTGTTTGAGTAGTCGCCCTGAGGTGCAGTGCAGCCATTGTAAGGTTGCCTGCAGCGCTGCAGAAGTGCCCTGTGCTGGCCAAGGCGAAACGAGCAGGTGATACAGAGTCTTTGATTGGGTATCTGGGCTGGAATTTAAGGAGGATGTATTGGCTGCTTACCTGTGAAAGAGCGCAAACAATAAGGCACTGTCAATTGTCGAAAAGATGCCTGAGGAGATGCCTCGAGTACAATGCAATGAATGAGTGCAGATGTGCTGCAAGGCTTCTTGGTATTGCTGTGTCAGGCACACTGTCGAACAAGGCAAAAATCAACTGCTGCAGACCGAAAGGGTTATATAGATCGACTTTGAGGTTGAATTGAATTGCCCTGAACGAGTTCCCGGTTTCCCTTAACGCGTTCCCGTTTCGCCAAAGGGAGGATGTTAGGCCGAGAAAAGGGTATTGGGTAAGGTAGGCCAAGTGGAATTATTGAAGATGATATCGTCCTGCGAATGCCAGCGAGTCCAGGGCTCAAGCTGGTGTATGTGTGTGTATGTGTGTGTGAATCGAAATGAAGGCGATTTCCGTCTGCCGTTAAGAAGGGAGCAAAGAGTCTATCTTGCTCTACCTGAGAAACTTGGAAGCGAACCCAACTTCGAGACTCGTAATATCGGGAGTACTCCGAGGGAACTATCGTAGCTTCGTGGGGCTGTCCAGGGCTGTTCAGGGCTGTATGAGATATACACACAAGGCACGGAGCACCAAGGGGGGGTATTGCCGAGTCCAATAACGGTAACGCTCCGCGCGAGATGTCTTGTCCTTTAACGAGGAATGGAAAGAAGCTGGAATGAGGTGTTCAAATCCTCCAGATTCAGAAACTGTCGAGGGAGGATGTGGATGATTCTTATTTAGCAACGTCAAGACACTTCTTAGTCTAGGAGCCTTTGCATGTCAACGAAAGCCCAAAGCTTGGCGTCGAGAGGTCCCTGTTACTGTAAGCACTCCTTCGAGGGCCATATCTTTGGCCGTTGATCAACCATCCAAAGCCGCGTAACAGCGGTGAGCTCGACTCCAACTGGACGCGAACAATTAGACATCAAACCCGTTTCTCCCGCCGGCAGCGAGTCGACGACTGGTTCGTCTACGTTCGAAACCCGCGGCAGGGGGTCCCCGTTTCCTGAGGGGCTGCTGTCTCCATGATTTGAGTGGCTATCGATTTGTTATTGCTGTCGCCATGCCTTCTACCCAGTGGGCTAGGGCCCTGCATGACCCCCTAGATGAACGAACGATTGGGACCCCGCCGGCCTATTGGCTGCCAGACCGTCGACACATGAAACAAGCGACGGGGATCGCTTTTTGGCCGTCGCGCTTGCTGCAAGCCCTCTCAAATCCTCGAAACCACGAGTAATTCACCGCTGCCACCTGGCACGGCAGCATTCAGGAAGCCTGGAGAGATGACCAAGCTCTTGGGGCGTCTGGACAAGGTGCTTCCAGCGCATCCAGATAACTCTTGTCGAGGGTAGTTCATCTAATGATTGGGCTATTTGGCACCCAGCCGTGCATCTGCTACATGATCTCATCCACTCGTACCCGATACTCGACGGGTCAGCAAAAGCCTGAAGTGCTTTTCTTAGAGCTTCTGGTTTGTACACGCGCGTCTGTCTAGCGGGACTAACCAGCGCATCACCGCGAAGCCTACGGATCGCAATATTTTGACATAGCCCCGAATCTAACGGGTTGTTGTTGTGATGGCCAGCAACGCGGCCTCAAACAGTCCTGAACACGGTGGCCAGCAGCGACGGCACCGTAACAATCATCTGACGGCTGATGCAAAACAAACAAACCGGCACAGTGAGGCCTCAAGCAATGAGTGTCCCGAGACCTGGTCCAACGTTCCAAGCCAAGGCTGTGCTTTTCGATATTATCATCATGGTTCTTGCTAGGGCCTTTCGTTGTTGAAGATTAATACTTGGTGTCATGCACTACAGGTCTCTGAATGTACGACCATATCATGCCGCGTTGACCTGACGTTTGTTTTTGAGTCATGATGTCGCGAGCGCAGGATCACGCAATTGCCCGTCTGTACCGGTTGACTCTAAACACTTGTCTACGTCTGTTGCTTTGATGTCATGCCCTGAGCTCCTATCCTGCTGAGATGCTGACAGTTCATGATACACTATGGTTGAGGCCGCTACAACTCCACGGCCACAGGTGACTTTCAGCTGGCAGGACCGTCGATCAGGGCCCTGGTGCAGCGGTGACACCCGACGAACCCTCCACAACACTTGAGATCTGGATGGACAGGGGGCAATTTGACATGCCCGATAAACGACCACGTCGAAATCCAATCAATCTTGCATATCCGGCTTGCATAACCCCTTGAACCTCCATATCCCCTGAAAATGTGGCTGCCAGTCGACGCCTCAACGGCGGTGAAACGAAACGAAATTTAGAGAGATGCAAATGCTGGTCCTTGATGTCGTCGTGGCAGCTTGTCAAGAGGCCACAGCGTTCACATGTGATAATCTGCAATGCACTCGAGAATCAGCACATCGATGCCCCCCCTCTTGGTCTGCGCTGGTTGCCTGGCTAGTAGATCCTCATAGCAGTTGCTTTGCGCTTTGCAAACCGGGAGGTGGCAGAACTGAGTCACGGAATGCAGTGGGCCTTGACTCCGGAATATTGAACTCTTGACTCGGCAACGGAACACGGCGAGTCATGTGCGGGTACCACGAAGCCACATTGTCTGCTACTAGTATGACCTACACGTATAACAGTTGACTTCCGTTGGACTACTGTGTACTAGACCCCTCAGCTGGTATGTCTGGCGGCCTAATGCAACCACTTTATCATGGCGCTGGTTCAGGCATGTGCTCCGTAGCAACACCCCGGATAGCAGAACCCAGACTCGTAGTTCTAAGTCTAGGGATGAAGACGAAAGATTGTCTTGGGGCCGACCGTGCCTCAGGAATTGTCAACCACGGAATAATCAGGCAATCGACTCGTAGATCATGTTGTATGATGATTTGCAAAAGGAATCTTGGGCAGTAGATGTGCGAGGGGGATCGTCCGAACATCTTGGTGTTTCAAGATGCCTGCAAACGACACATCATTACAGGTGATCTGATCCCCTCCCCTCAAAACCCAAATCTTTCTTACCGCAAATCACGAGAATCACTTGACACTAGCCACTACTCTCCTTTCCGCACGAGCTCTGTCAACTCGCGATACGGTAGCCCCTCCACCTGCCCGGTGCACCACCCCGCCACGGGCGGAATCGGGCGGGGGGTCCATGTGGCATGTCCAGCTGGCCAGTGCACTGGGACGCGTTAGTGTCCCCCCCCCCCGCATGACAGTACTACAGTAGCCCTCTCCTTGACGACTGCAGCGGAAAGGGATGAAGGGCAGTGTTATGTATTGAGGTCGATCAGGAAAGTCCTCATCTCCTCCATGCACTAGCACGGTCGGAAATCCCTGATGGCCTGAACTTCCTCATTTCGTCATGCAGCCCTTGGGAGAGGGAGCACGAAAGCACAAAGACCGGCAGCATCGGTTCCAAAGGATATGCGTAGTGTAGACGCTCCGCCACTCTGGTCGGCCGTCTTGCCCCGTTCCGGATGCAAAGGCAGTTCGACCGCTGAAGAAGAAAAGAAAGAAAAAAAAAGCTCCGAGTTTCCGGAGACGGTTCAACAAGGTCGAAGGGTCAATTGCAGGTTTCCGCGCTGCGTATGCCGTGATTGGCTGTGGCGGTCTGAAACCCGACACGAGTGCCGGCCAATCGCCGTCTGGGAGGAGGCCGCATCAAGATTTTCCTGCAGATCGAGAACCGGCCATGTCGACCAATCCGGTCGTGTAAAAAGTCAACCGAACGAACAACTCCGGCTGACTTTGAGTGGCTGAGCGTCCCAGATACTCATGGGACGAGTCGAATAGGAAAGATATTCTGTCCCCAGTACTACGAGCTCGATTCACAGAATTTGTTGATCGGGCGCAAATCTGGGGCTTTGAAGGTCTCGCCCTCTTGCAATGTTTTATTCTTGTATTCTTGTGTGTTGTGTATACATACGAAGCCAGTGAAGCGCAACCGCACTGGCGTACAGCATCTCAGCATGTGTCGGGTGAGGTAGTACTGAACCGTTTCGGCTGTGGAATCCGAGATCTGCTCATGTCATCGGCTCCCCCATCTTTTCGCTTCATCGTACACGATGTAGAAGCAAGGACTCGATGTTTGTGGAAGTCTGTACGACAAACATCAGCTTGCTTTGCTCAGTCACTTCAGTCATGCCCCGCGGAAAACCTGTCCTTGCACGAGACCCTTGTCATGAGAGCCCTCAGGCTATGCCTATTGCGGTAAGTGTGGCTCATGACTTGCAGCGCTGATCTCCGCAAACTCGTCTCGGCAAGACGGCAGCGCTAGCAGGGGGCTAACGTTAGTAATCTGGGGTCCAGAGGTGTGGCGCTCTTCAGCCACAATCGTCAAGCTGCGTGCGAAGATCGCTGGCCAAGATCAACGCCAACAACATCCAGCTATACAGGGCACCCGGTTCCTAGTGGGACAGTTACACATTGGATAGTTTTCGACGACTCGGTTGCCTCTCGTATGCCTTCGCTCTGGGATGATGAGGGCCTGATACTACAGGCCTCAGATTGTCCCGACAAAGGCCTCCTCCAAAATTTCTGAGGGAGCCGGCCAGAGCAAGACCTTCTACGCTACCTTCAACGTTTCTGACCGACTACCCAAGATCGGCCTGGGCATAATCGCTCAACATGAACTCGCTAGATGTTAAGCTGCCGGAGATCCTTGACGTGTTCACTATCGCGCGCTTTGTTTGAGGCTGAGGCGGCTATGTCAAACACGACCAACCTACGGTCCTGCTCCCTGGACCGAGAATCAACCCACTGCCTAGAATCTGGCCAGTAGGAGCAAGACCAGACAAGATTCACAAGAGGAAGAACCATCTGAATCTGCCGCGCGTCTGGTCTCGGTCTCATGGCTTTCTCAGCAGCAGGCAAGCGCCATCGCTTCTTCAGGGCAACGCATGAAACTCGTGCGATGGATTGAAGGATTCTGTACAGGCGTCGATTGAACAAATCCGTTGCCATACGGCCAACGTTGTGCAGTCTAGGCGATTCGCAACATGGGCGGCGGTTAGGCGCGCAGCGAATCGCGGTCTGATACGACGCCAATCTGGGAGCTCCAGATGCCGAGCCAGAAATAGGTGTGCACAGACCCCTCGTCCGCGGCAAGCAAGCATGCGGCGTTTAAACTTGTGAATGCCTGCAACACCCTAAGCTCAACTTCCCCAGACCAATTCCGGTATATGTGCTCCTGTTGCAATGAGAGCTTGGTACGGTTATGACGGCAACTAATTCGAGTTTTGCCAGCCGAGTAGCAACCGGATCTTCAACATGACTGTCGGTCGTTTCGAATACTAAGCTGCAGCGGCTCGTGGGGTCGCCGAGACGGCATGCTACTATGGTGGATTGTTTACTACGCTCATGTTGAAGCATATATCAACAGCGGCGGATGGAAATAGGAAGCGGCTGGCAATGCTACTCGAGCATCCGAGCCTGGTGATATGCATGACGAGTCCCGGGCATCGCTCCTAACACACCTCGCCCGGCATACTTGCAGCAGATGAAAATACATTTCCTGGCTTCAATATCTCTCCGAAAAAGTAGGACTGCATTACACTGTGGTCTCACAATTGCTATTTTCGCAATGAGCATATTGCACCATGTCGCGCATGGACGAGTCGAACTCCCTTCGACGTAGGTGCAAGGCACTAACATCACTAATATTTGCCCATTGTTGCCTAGATATACATAACGGGTATGGCAAAGAGTGGAAATATCAACAATGCTTTGCGCCTATATCACTCACTCACAGGTAGCCGGCCTCGACTCGACACCTCTCGTAAGGTGCTACCCATCTAAATAACCTACCAGAAACAGCCCAGACACCCGTATGTCCCCTTGTAGATAGCCATTAATCCCCCATCACGTCCGAGAACATCGCTGTGTCACCTTGACCCGTGTCTCTCGTCCCCGTGTGTGCACGTTTGGCGACGCATCGCTTACCCTGGCTCTACCACATGACGAGACGAGACTTCCTCCCTCAAAAAAACCCCAACCCTCGCCGCCATGTCTACGCAAAGTAACTCTTCCACAGCACCCCCTCCAGATCCTCTAACTGTTCCTGCGTGAAATACTGTAGCACCGTTAGCAAATTGCCAAAATCCCTCAGTACCAAATCCCCCCAAAATAAGTAAAAACAAACCTTCTGATCAGCAGCCCAACTATCCTGCCTAGTCTTCTTAAACTCCGCCAGGATCCCCTTGACCGTCTTCCCCACAATACCCGGATCACTCGCCGCCCGCGTGGCCAGATGCGCGAGCACGCCCGGCATCCACTTCGGCGGCGGCGTGGCATAAGGGAACGCCTCAATCAGCGCCCCGAGCCCCAGCACGGCCGCGTGCCGCCTGAGGATCTGCCTGTGCGCGTCGACCGGCGTCTCCGTGCCCGGCACCTTCTTCCTCGGCATCGGGTTGCGACGCAGCTCGGTCTCGAACCGCGCCCGCAGGGTCTCGATGATGGGCCGCCGGATCGCCTCGGGCGAGCACCGGATCATGCCCGCCAGCGTCGCGCTGGCCGCGTCGCGGACCTCGAGCTGCACGTCGCCCAGCATGTCCCCCACGGCGTCGAAGAGCATCTCGCGCTGCCTGGCGCCCGTGAGGAAGAGCCGCCGGAAGTATATCACCTGCATGTTGATGAGGGCCCGCAGGCGCTGGTGCCACGAGCTGGCGCTCTTGCCGATGCGGATCAGGGCGGAGATGAAGGCCTCGTCCTCGCCTGCGCGCAGCGGGATGTTGGGCAGGTGGCGGTAGACGTGGTAGGCGAGTTTCATCAGCTCCGGGTCTTCCTTGATGTCCATCATGTGCAGGAGTTCGTCCATGAAGGGCTCGGGGAAGAAGGGGACTAGCTGGGTGCACTCTTGAGAGCTGAGCATGCTGTCCAGCCAGATGAGCACGGTCTTGGAGCCCGAGGTGTAGCTCGAGGGTGTCTGCTGGCCCGGTGCGCGTTCATGCCGCCACTTCTCGAGGCGCTGGAAGATCTCTGTGATGGTACGAGCGAACTCCTCTGTCGGCTTGTAGGGGCGGATGCCGATCGATGAATCTGCCTTGTTCGCCTCTAGAAGCGCGGGGACGTTGGGAAACGATTCGTGGTAACGAGTGCGGTAGATCGTGGCAATCACTCTGCCAATCGACTCCCGGACGGTCTTATAGGGGTGGTCGACGTGGGCAAGGAAGTCCTCCAAAATGGGCTTCTCGTGGCGGAAATGCCACCCGGCATCGTTGACACAGAATTCCAGCAGCTGGACCTTGGATGAGTCCTTGAAGGCTGCATTGGATGAGATGTCCAACCTGAAGGCGCTGAGAGCCTGCATGAGCTCCTTGGACCTTCGGGGATCCCTCGCATCGATCGTCTGATGGAGACAGGTTAGCCAGTACTGAAGATTGTCCGGAGTCAGATCGTCAGCTATGATCTTAAGCAGCATTGGTGCGGCAAAGCTCCAATTCGCCTCCCGATACTCGCGCGGGTCATCGCTGGTGCCCGACAACATGGCACCAAGGATCTCTGCTGTAGCCCGGTGCTGGTGCTTGTCGCTCCCATCGCCGTAGACGTCCCTCACGAGCTCTTTGATCTCGTCAAAGGTCACCTCGGTCACGCCGTAGTTGACCAGGTCGAGAACATGCATGAGCAGGATGACGTTCTGCATGCGGAATCTGTCTGCTCCGGAGTCCCTGGGCTCCTGCTTGAGATAGTCGAATTGCTTCTTGAACCAATCCTTCGTCAGGATCTTGCCGATCTGGGTCCTTGCTTTAGTTTCGAGCTCGTCGTAGCCCAAGAACGGTTCTGGATTGGACGTAGCAGCCGTGAAGTTCTTGCCCCAGACGAGCCAGCCAGGGTGGTCGCTGTCAACAAAGTATTCCGCACCGTCAAACTTCTCGAACGAGGCTAGGTAGCGATCTGTCCAGTTGGGATCGTCCGACGGGACATCAACCTTGAACTTGTCACTGTATGACTCCTTTTCGAGCAGGAAATTCTTGTAATCATGGCCGTATATAGCTCGCATGTCGATCGCAGAGCAGATGCTGGAGAAGGCAGACTGGTAGTTGGACCGCAGACCAGGGTGAGGGTCATTGGTGCCATTCGCCACCAAGTCGATGAACTCGCTAGGAGCTAGAGTATCGAACCTGACACAGAGATTGGATGCAAAGATCGCGCATCGGTTTGCTACCTTCCAGTGCGAAGTCCTTGCCAGTTCGGTCAGCTCGATACCGAGCTTGGCCTTCTTCTCCTCGACCTTCTTTCGCCGGTCGACGATGAACGCATGCCGCCTCTCGATAGGAGCCGTGCAGTCTTCCTCAGGCTTGATCGACTCCACAATACTTCTGTCGAAGATGACCATCCGCTCGAAGGGCCTGCCGAATTCCAGCAGAGGATATAGCGCTGTGCCCCCCAGGTTCTGGATGGATTGCTTGTCGACGCTGGCCGTCTGGATGTACAGACGCATCAGATCAGGGGCGAACCGCCAGTCACGCATCAACGTTTTAATAAGCGACGAGAACAAGAGCGTATACATAGCTCCCTTGATTCGATCGTGGTCGTTACTGTCAAGCGCCATGCGGAACCGCTCGAGGATGACAGGGACGACAAGAGTCCGGCCACCAATCAGCACCTTGAGCGAAGAGTCCTGAGCGCTTTGGGCGACACGACGGACATCGGCATACGAGGATACGCATGACTCTGCCAGGTCGAGAAGAAGTTGTTTGTCGAGTTCACTCTTCTTCCGATGCACGGCATTATACTTCACACGCTGCAGCTGATATGCATCGGCGCGCTTGATGAGCAGAGGCCTCGGGTAAGCTTTCCGTAATCCGCTAATCTTGAACGGCGCGATGTCAGCCTTGTAAAGGCGTACTAGACGTTCGAAGGGATGAGCAGATCGTTCGATTCCAACATCGGTGATCCATGTTCGATAAGCCGAATACAGGTGTGTGAAACACGACACGTCATCTTCTTGACTGGCATTGAGGAAGGAGTGAGTCCGCGACAGTAGGCGGCCGATGTCTTCCCGGATGTCATGGATGCGGGCATACAATGGGCTCTCTGGATCGAGGAGGTAGCCGGCAGGGTATCGGAATTGCCGTCTGAGCTCTTCGTCGTCCGCTACCTCGGCGAGCGGGTTATCGTCCTCCTCCATCAGAGTATCCTCATCCGTGCCTATTGGTCCACTCCCGTTCACGATCGAGGTCCTTCTTGTGTCCCCAGACGCTCGCTCAGGGTCAAAAAGCGTCGCAACGCCGGAAATAACTAGACGCAGGGCGGCCAGGCTCCTGGACAGCTCATCAGACCATTCTTTGTTCTTGCCCTTCCGGGTGACGGGAGGGTTATCGCTCATCAGGTCTTCTAGCTTCTGAGAAGCGGATTTGGTCTGACTCTCAAAGAGCTCGACCGCGAACTGCAGCTCGGCTGGTGAAGCCCGATGCCATCGGATAGTCAGGTCATCTGGCTCAGTGATGCGGCCCCAGTCGTCAACGTCCAGGCCTCGTTTGACAACATCAGGCTCGTACAGCGCGTTATCGATCGGGTACGTGTGCGTCAGGTTGAGCAGAAGGTGGTGGATAAAGTTCGAGATGTGAATGGTCGGCAGACCCCGACAATGATCCTGCATATACTGAGCAATGCCGAGAAGTTCAGACTTGTACTTGAGAACCTCGCTGCCGACATGCACGACACACATACTGAGCATGCTGACGTGCCAGACCAAGGCTCTGTCCCGAGGAAGTACTTCTGTGCCGCTGCTCCTGTCTGAAGCCGCGCCATTATGATCGATCTCGTTGCGGATGTTGACGATCAGCATCGGGATGAAGACCTTCAGCGTCTTTTCGGGGTTAACCTTGCAGAGCGCGTTACATATCCACGCCATGGCATCGCGAGCTTGGTGGACGACATGGTTTGAAACGAACGTCGCCAACTTGTCTAGGACCAGATCAAAGAGCTCGGGGGATAGTGTCGCGAACAAAGGCGTAAATGCTGCCGGAAGAGTATTGATGACATTCTCCTCGGGCGTGTTGGACCGTATGTGCGACGCGTCTGGCAAGTTTTCCAGAAGTGTGAAAACTTTACCCAGCAAAGCTAGAACAAACTCTCCGAAGCCGGCCGTAGAAGACCGAAGGATGCTGGCTTCTACTTCGTCAGACAGCTCGGTCTTGTAGTCGATCTGGACATCCTGGCCTTCGTGCTCCATGCGCTCCATCTCACCCTGAACCCACTGCTGAGCGAGACTGGTGTCTTGCACCTCATCGTGTTCCTTGATAAGAGACTCAAATGGGATACTGTATGCCACACTCTGGATAAAGTTCAAAGTGTACTGTGTCTTGTTGAGGTCGTTCGCATCGATGCCTGGCAAGGCCAACGCGAGGAGAGCCGTAATATGGCAACGGAAGCCCTTCTGCTTTGACATGATATTGGCGATCATCTGCAGACCACAGAGACTCGATGTTGTACGGTGTACTTCTACCAAGCCCTGCAGACTGGGATAGAACCGCTGCAACGCCCCAGGGAGCATGAGCTCCGGCTCAAGGTATGTCAATCCCTGAAGGGTAGAGTAGTAATAATTGACGACCTTGGAGGACTTGGCGAAGAGGCCCATAAAGGTGACTTCTCGCAGAGCTAGGACAAAGCGTCTCTTCAGCTCACCATTAATCCGCCGTTCGGGAGGAACGTCGAGTTCACCGCTTTGCTCACGGTTCCAGCGCGACACGAAGATGTCCGTAAGGAAGTAGGTCAACTGGGCGAGGAAACTCGTCCAACTTCCTTGGTTGGAAGGGTGAAAAAACGTATCGATTGACTCTATCAGCCCCTCAAGGTTGGAGAGGACGGAGCTCTCCTGCGTCAGACACAGGGGTGATAGCGAACTCGCGATCCACCGTGCAATCATGTATGGAACAGGGTACTTCTTCTTGTCCTTCTCCAGGAACACACCAAGCCCGGACGAGTAATCAATAGTTGCGTACGGCGAGTTGGCCTGGCCCACGGGGATCTCAGTCAGCCGAAGGATGGCTGTGAAGATCAGGTCCGACTGCTCCTTGGTAAAAATGCCGTGTCCCGAAAATGGAACGTGGGTGCAAGATAGATAGTCCCTTGCCATTCGAGAGTAGACGTCGATCCAGCACACATCCATTGTCTTGGAGCGAGTCATCAACGACCATATGTGGAAGAAAGTTGGGACAAAGTCTGAGGGCTGGGACTGAGGCTCTGTAGGGGGCGCAGGCCCAGTGGGAATCAGAATGTTTATGGCTCCAGCAACGATGTACGCGTTCGTCAGGTCTGAGGTGCTAAAGTAGGGGAGGATCTCCTCCAGCATCTCCCGCCTATCTTTGGGATCGAAATAGGAGTTTGCGTGCAGGCAAAGTTTGAGGAGATGCTTGTTAGACCGTCTCCGGCTTCCTTGATGCGAGGGGCTCTCGGAGGGAAGAACGAGCCCCTTAAGCTCCTTCCATATCGGCCTCCAGTCAAGGGTTAGATCTTCGCCTGGTTTGAGGTAGTGTTTCTTCCGAGTCAACGTAATAAGCATCTTGCAGAACCTGTCTGCGGTGACCGAATCGAGGCCAGGGGCCAGAACGAGATGATAGTAGAGCTGCGCTAATTTCGCCCGTAGCTCTCGTGTCATCTCGAACTTGAGGTTCAGCCACCCCTGCAGCTCCCTGGTCCAATGCAGGGCGCCTGGGGAGAAATCCTCGGCCATGATGGCTGTGTATAGATTCTTGAGGATGCTTTGGAGCGCTGCATCCCGAGATGATTCCTCCTCAACCTCGAAGGGCATTAACCGGAAGTATTTGAATGTCCGTGGTCGGTATCGGTTCCTGTCGTCTTCATCTGGGGTACCTAAAGCGGGCAGGCCAGGTGAGGTGGCTCTCGATATTGTATCGACAGAGCTAAGGAGGCCCTGGAACTGTGAAGCTGCGTTGGCGGCTGACGCCCCGAGGGCCGCAGCCGCAGCTGAGAGCGGCTCCAGCATGTCGTCCATCTGATATGTTCGCGGTATGGTTTGCGACTATCGGGGCAGGCAAAGTCACCTGCCAGGCGAGACAGATAAAGTTGGATTGAAGTTTTTGGATACAGGCTGGGGTAGCCTCGACACCGCAGTGGTTGAGCCGGCGCTTAGGAATGAGGTGCGTCGATGGGCAAGGACAGCGATGTAAATAGTCGGATATACCGCAATGTTCGTCTTGACGACAGACGTTGTTATGGTTCAACGGGCGGCTCGCTGTCCGGAGAAAGATGTGTCGCCGTTCGGGGTAGGGGCAACGTTGGTTCGCAACAGAGAGGATCGAGCAGAGGCGTCCCTTTATAGTAGAGCAGAGAGTTATCTGAGAGATGAACAGTGAATGATGGCAATGAATTGGTGTGCGGTGAACAGGAGACAGACAACTGTCGAGGTCTGAAATGACGGCTTCTCGAGGGTCGTGTGACTTGGAGTGTTGGTAAGGGAGAGCAGCTTTGTGATGATGCGCTCCTCGAGTCCCTTGAAGATGCGCGCCTCTCTATACGCAGAAGTGCTCGACTCCAGAACGTCAAATGAAGAAAGGGAAGGAAGAAGACCGAGTAGCCGTACAAGTTCAAGTGGTACTCCTCTTTTGAGGACGACGAGGATGGTCCAGTGCGGCTGGGGTTGAGCTTTCGTCGGTTGGTAGCTCTGGTAGCTCTCACTAATGCCCAAAAGGGAGCAGCCGCCCTTGCTGGCCTCGTGCTTCCTGGTCGGGTCGATCGAATACGCCCTAAAGTGTGCAGCTTCGGGGAGGCGAGCAAGCAATTGGGCGCAATGGATGTTGAAGCAGGCTGAACCCTCTGCGGCGTGATGCAGGTGTAATGCACGCTTACTTCATTCCCAGTGATTACACTACCACTACCACTGTGGGCCGACGATGTCCCCGGCAGGCTGCAAATGCCAAGCACAAAGCTGCAGTGAGCAGCTCAGGTGGACCCTTTGATTTTACTTACCCTGGTTCAGGTTCGCCGCTCCGCAGGGCCCGCAGGCTGCCAGGTGCTGTCGTCAGTTCGCGGTTGCTGCGACGAGCTTCAGTTGGTTTGAATGTTCGTGATTCTGTGTCAAATTAGAATATTGTAAGGTACCATAGATTAAAACATGAGACTGGATGATGTTAAAGATTCAAGATGAACCATTGAATAAAACCATCGCCCAGCAGCGCGGCAAAGTGTCAAGTATTTCAACAGGCGACCGACAACAGGCGCCAGCAGAGCAACGCAACCGACCCTCCAATCTCTGCCACCGAAACAAAAGGCCATGCTAGGGATTCTCTTACGCAAGGCCTCGACTGCCTTCGGCGTCCGAATACGGAAACTTGTGGCATTTTTGATGCTATTACTTCGTACATGCGATTAAATCTCCCAAGTCATGTGGTATCCGTCAATGTCCAATCGAATGCAAATCAATGCTCATGGCCTCGCCAGGTCCTCGTAGTCAACTTAGCCTGCCCAAAGTTGACCCAGCCGTTGCCCTTGAAGATGCACGTTATATATCAACCCCTTTTGATGTCCGTTTTCAAATGCAGCCGTATCATGTTAGGTATGTCCACAGCATTTCATTCACTCCTGAGGATATCTCCCACCTTGCGGCACCTCAGCCGTCAAGCGATATAAACAGGCAGCCGACTGCCCAGCAACTCGCTCTTGGAGATCTGCACATCCTTCTTGTGAAAGTCATGCAGCAGCAACCAGCACAACATCCTGAACAAGAGTGTGCACCAAATATTATTCGCCTGCGTATCCAGTGTCTCGGTATCGGCTTTCCTCAGCGGCTTGCGCCCCGCACCGTCGTGACTGTCACTGTTGCTTCTCATATGATTGAGCTCGTACGCGGGGCTATCGTCGATCTGTATGTGTAGTCCCACGTGCAACATATTTCCCGAACTGTGGCTCTGCGTCTCGTGGACCACCGGTGTCGGAGCTGGTCTGGCGCCCGGGGACTGAGCGGGAGTGGCAGCGGCAGAGTACGCGCTCCCGGTGGAAGTGTCGCGGCCGTGGTGCGAAGGCGCGTAGCGCGTCGTCTTACGACGGCGGAAGGCCTCGACTGCTTGGCGCATGACGCGCGGTAGGACGACGGAGAAGTAAATGTCCATGAACTTCTCCTGCTTCTCCTCGGGAGATGCGGAGTTGAGATCGTCGAAACGAGGCGGACGCGAACCTGATCCTCCTTGTGGTGTTCCTCCGCCGGCGGGTGATGTAGGTGACGTAGTTGTGCCAGCTGGGCTCGTGGCTGACTGCGGTCCTTGGCCTCCGTCAGTATTGTTGCCCGTTGTGGTGTTTGCCGTAGTATCCGCAGGGTCTTCATTGACCATGCGCAGAATCTCCTGGAAATGCTCGCGTAATACCATGGTGACAAGCTCACGAGATATATGCTCCCTTAAAAATACATCACACTCGTCGATGGCACTGTGCAGCATGTCAAGGAGCGGAATGCTGAAGTCCTGAGGGCCGGGCCGAAGCTCGCCTTCCACCTTCTCCGCAAGCCGAGCCAAACGACGGACTTGCTCGGTTTGCAAAGTGATGTCGTCGTCTTGGACCTTCTTCTTGTACTCTTGCAGCAGCTTTCGCAGGGAGAAGAACTTCTTGTCCCAGTGATATGGCGTTGGGTTTGGTAGCATGCGAAAGCAGCTGTTGGGAATATGCAGGCTTTTGCTCAGCATACCGACCAGCTCGAAGGCCACTGTCCTCGACGTGTTAGTTCACGGAACTGATGAGAGCGTAAGGTGGAAGTCCTTGCCTGGAAAGAGATGACCATGTTTGGTCTTGTCGGACCGGAAGTAATTTGCCGTATTAGTATTACAACCGATCAGCACCATGGCCTCCGCGAGATCGTTAGGACTCCCAACTTGGAGAATGCTAAGATCCTGCGGCTCCTCCTCTGTTAACTCTAGACGTCGGCCATCCATATCTTTGCGGAAAATCGTCGATATATACCCGCAGCACAGCTCTTTGACTTCATCCACAGGGATGACACGGTTCTCGTGGAAGCGACTCTTGCCATATATCTGGAACGTGAACATCAAGCCAAGGTCGTCAACTTTGGACCCTGTCAGTATATAGCCGTTGCCCTCGGCACGGTATCTGTCGGTAGAGCGATTGAACTCCTTCCAATGCAGCCCGAGCATTGCGGCGATCTCCAACAAGTGGCACATGGCAGTCGTCGCATACGGCTTCTTGACGTTGCTCGGCATAGTGTCCCAGCTCCGCTTCTTTGACTGGAGAGCTACAGCAAGTGTATGCTGGATGAATTGGGCCTGTGGCTGACTGGTGGGTGGGCTTTGCCCATATTGGGTCCTCTGCCAGTCTTGGCTCTCCTTCTCCATGGACTGCAGCTCTGACAGCATCATCACCCATGTAGCGCGCTCATTGTCGGCTGTGTGTACTTGCTTGGCACGGAAGACCAGCTCATCGCGGTGTTTTCGATCGTCCGTCGGCAAAAGCGTGCGAGTATTTTGCAGACTCTCCGGAGACCCATCGATGAAGTATATTGGGGCATCCTTGACGGGGCCTTTCTTGTTGGTGGGCGGGGAGACGAAGATGACGGGAGTCTCGAATTGAACCTCGAATCGTAGCTCGTATGGACGGAACCTGCGTTTCTTGCTCGTATGCCAAAGCCCCATCACACTCTCCCCGCACTCTGCGTACCCGGCGGCGGAGGAATAGTATTGTTGGGCGACCTGGAGAATTGTTCCAAAGAGAGCAACCACCGAGACAACCAGGGCTACGACGCCCAGGATGGTCTGCTGGGCATCGCTACTACTGTCGCGTTTCTCCATGTCGAAAAATTGAACGGCAGTTGCTGTGAACGGTGTTTGGCAGTGCCGCCGTCGGGCAGGCAACGCTGCGACTCGGGGAGGGAGAGGTGCTCGAGAACCGCGGGTCTTGGGGGCTGAAATGGACGAGGCTCGCGGCTAGAAGACAAACTGTTAAAGCATCGTGACAGGAAAACGAGCTGCAATCGCTCAATTAAGGCAAACTATTAAGGGCTCGGGATACGCAAGCAAAAAAATGCAGAGAAACACAAGAGAGGGGGTTGTGGCAGGCGAGGCTGCGAGTACCGGCCGAACATTGTGGCCGTTGTTGGTGAGCCTCATTTGCCAAAGTTGGATACACTTGGACCCTTTTGGTCTTACCGTGGACAGGGGCTGGACAAGAGAGTCGATCCCAGTGATTCCCAGGGGTCAGGCACGCCAAACAAGTGGTGGGCGCGCGCTACCAATCTGGACACCAATCTGTCTCGGCAACTCAAGGGCCAAGAGCTCGGGAGCGGGAGGCTAGTCTGCTTCGGGTTAGCGCTGGGATGGAGTCGCGCTTGAACCCGTCGACCGGGGTATCCGGGCCTTGATAGTCAACATTCGCGGCCATTCCTTCGAGTTGCAAGAGTGGCAGCTGCCATATTCGTGATGGATCCAAGGTTATGCATATCTCTTGTGTCTCGTGGGAAACATCATTAGACCACGGGGTGTTGTAAGCTCTGCATTATATTACCCCAAAGAACTTTCCGGGACCTCTTCGGCGTCATGTACGAAAGCTCGACGCCGGATTTTTCGCGTTGCCGGCGCAAGATCCCTCGAAGATATCGAGGTCTATTGCTTTGTATGTGATAAGATTGGGCATAATAGGTGGTGATGAACGTTGAGAGCTGAACAGTCGTGGTGAGACTTTTCAGTTCGACTGACCTTCGAGTGTGCGTCTGTCTCGTCCCAGGCCAGCCTGATCCACGTGCAAAGTGCGCACTTCTTCGTATTGTCAGGCAGTATCAGACGGGTACGAAATATCGCTGGTTAACACCAGATATGGTCTCATCAGCTCCAATTGAATTTGCACCGATGTGTGTGGTTCTTGTCGCCGCGGTTATGTCCGATGCTTCTCGGACATAGTCCAGGTCTAGCCTGTCATAGCTCCGGATACGCTGATACGCGTCGAAGACATGTGCTAGCCGGTACTGTCTAGGATCAGTTAGGATATCTGGCTCAGGCACCTTTCCATCGGTCATCTGGGGAGGATGTCCAAACTTCCGTGTATGGACAGATCATCGCCTTTTGGCCATATAGGGCCGAGACGGTTTGCCGCTACAGGAGCGATACTTCAGAACCTAGAATAGTACAATAATCATCATTGATCCGTACAAGGAACGCTGAGTACTGGATTTCTCATCATAGACGTAGTAGCCAGTCAAAGCACCTCGTCCGCATTTCTTGCCCTGAGTTCTTGACATCCAGCAATGGCAACCACGAAACTCTTGATCACTGGCGCGACGGGTTACATGTAAGGGTTGTACACACCTTGGTTCTGTGACACTTGAGGCTAACAGCAGTCAGAGGCGGGTCAGTCCTGGCCAGACTCCGGGCATCGTCCAACCCTTTGGTCAGGAAACTGAGCATCTCTGCCCTGGTCCGAAAACAGACCCAGGCCGATATATTGAGCACCACGGGCGTCAATCCAATCCTCTTCAAGGATTTTGAAGACTCGGAGTTTCTAGAGAGGATTGCAAGCGAGCATGACATCGTCATCCACACGGCTGTTAGCTACCACCCCGGGTCCGCCAAGGCCTTGATTCTCGGTCTAGCTGAGCGAAAGAAAGCAACAGGCGAGGAAGTACACTATATTCATGTAAGCTTGAACCCCTATGATCGCGATGACTCGGCTTGAAGCTTACAAGGCACTGTTAGACCTCTGGAACATCCAACCTCGGCGACTACCCCATCACTAAGAAGTATGTTCACCCGGAAGGACGTGTGTTCTCCGATAAAGAAGACATATACTCGTACCTCAAGGAACGAGAGGCACTCGAGCCTTACCTGCAGCGTACCAGCGACATAATTGTCGTCGAGACAGGTAAGGAGACCGGCGTCAAGACCTACATCCTCATGTGTCCCACTATCTACGGAGTGGGCTCCGGCGCCTTTAACAAACTCTCGATACAAGTCCCGCTGATGATGAGGAAAGCCATTGAGAGCGGAGTTGCGCAGTATGCTGGTGAAGGTAGCGGGGTGTGGGATCATGTTCATATCGACGATTTAGTGGACTTGTACGAGATTATACTAGCCAAGGCCCTGGCCGGAGAGGATATTGGATCTGGAAAGCAAGGATTTTACTTCAATGGCGTTGGAAGACATAGCTGGCTGGAAGTTGCCCAAGCCATTGGAAAGGCCGGCTATGAGCATGGTGCTTTTGAGACGCCAACGGCGGTGGCTGTCTCTCTGGAGGAAGCCGGGGAAAAGTGGCACGGTGGGAACGCTCAGTTGGCCGAGCTTGGGTTTGCTTCCACGTAAGTACGACTATTGATCACTGATGTCCCAAAATCATAAGCTGATCATCGTCAGGTCAATGACGTCCGCCGAGAGGAGCCGGGAACTAGGATGGAAGCCCAAGAAGACTGAGACCGACTGGAAGGATAGCATCAAGGAGGAGTTCCAGATGGTCTTAGCGGAGTCAAAGAATTCCAAGGATCGAAAGTGAGGATTTAAGTATCGATGGCCGCAAGGATGTCTCTACGAGCAAGCCAATTCAGGTCATTCCTTGGCTGTCATTGATACTTTGAGCGGATCATTCTCAGCCACAAGATTCGGTCCCAACACAATTATTCTATAAGCATAACTAGCAATAGACATATGCTTCAGAGTCCTCTTCACATCTCTCAGGTTGGTCATGCATCGAGACCATCTGGTGTCGCTGGCTGTGTCTCGATGCAAGCTGGAGCATATCTCGCCCAGGCGTCGGGAATACACGGCATTTGCTCTGCAGGCACAAATCATTGTCGCGACATCCAAATCTTCTGTGCGGACGACATCGAACGCATGGACATTTCTGCCCGGCTGCTTGCATCTGCTCCCGGCTGGTGTTGAGATTGTTTCAACCTGGCGATCATCACCGCCCGGATCCGGCAAATCAAACCTGAAAGCCATCAACCACAAAGCTCAATTATCCGGAACGACATATCAACTGGGCAGGCTGTACCTTGGGATTTTTTAAAAAGCACTAAAGTCTGTCTTGCTGTGGACTAGTGATAGGAGTGCACAATTGAGTATCGAAATTGAGATTGCTTCGAGCGGCAAGAGTCATCATTGACTGGGCTGATATGCGGTACAGCCAATGTCTAAGTAGACCAAAAAGATGGACTCGGAATCTCGGAGGCTCTCGTTGATCTTCAGTTGGGATGACACACGTCGCTTGCACACATGTTTACCCAGCTCCAATATGGGACGAAAGAACTCAAAACATGATTTCGTCATTCAGGGGCCGCAACGAGGCAAGTTCATGCTCGGCAAGGAGGCACAGTTGCTCTGATCGTCCTAACTATGCAATTCAAGCCCTCGATCACGGAACCGACAT
Organism: Coniochaeta sp. PMI_546; assembly: GCA_021432605.1. NCBI lineage: Eukaryota > Fungi > Ascomycota > Sordariomycetes > Coniochaetales > Coniochaetaceae > Coniochaeta > Coniochaeta sp. PMI_546. The sequence continues at coordinate 62,068 of MU271157.1, read as the reverse complement.
CTCTTGCCATGATCTCTATAAGATCACCGATCACTGCCCATCCTCCCCTCTGCAACCAGTTTCTACTCAACTCTGCCTTCTAGTCATTCTCTCATTTCTGCTCGACAGGCTCGACAGTCGTTTCCATTCTATCTCTTCTATTCTATTCATCAACCGCTTGGTCGGCTTCATATATATCTTTTAATCAACAAATCTTCAAAATGCAGTCCAAAGCATTCATCATCGCCGCCATCATGGCCATTGCCGAGGCACGTTTCGGCCAAGAGGGGCTCGTCCAGGCATCCATCCAGGGTCTGTCCGCGTTCGGCAACCCGGGCGAAGCCCCGACTCTCGCCGGCCAGACACCCGGTGTTCTCCTCGCCGGCGCCAACGCCTGTGCCAAGGTAAGCACAGCAGCCCCAAGCCCCTCCGTGCGAGATGGATCACACCCCCCCCTAACCCATCCCCCCTCCCACAGCTCCAACTCGCGGACCAGATCGTTGCCGCCCTAGGCAACGACCCGCAAGTCCTCGCCGGCGCCGCCGAGCTCGTGGCCGCCGAGAAGAACTTCAACCCCTCCGCCCAGTCCATCCCGACCCTCTGCAGCGATGCCAGCCTGCCCGCCACCCCGGAGCTCAGGGGCATCGTGCCCCTTGTCGACCCTGCCGTGCTCGGCTCGGACGTCGAGAACGCCAACTCGGCTGCTTCGCTCAAGGCGCCGTTTGATGCTACCGGCTTGAGCGTGGCTGATGTGGCCAAGGCGCAGGGGTTCTCGAACTTTACTGAGCAGGCTGCTGCTTAAGTTGGACGACGGTTGTAGCTGGTGTTTCGACGGGTGTCGGTGTTGGGGTTAGAGACTATGGCTGCACATGTATATATGCAAAATACCATTACTCCTTGACATATATATATGACAATCTCATCCAAGGAACTGGAGCTTAGGTGTCCCGCCTGCCCACCAAGTTCCACACACTCTGTAACCGAACACCACTTAAGGAAAACGAGAGACATTGCGACACATGTCTCTACGTGTTACGATCGAGCTGATCGACATCTTCTCATGTGTTAGAAAGGAGGAAGTCTGTTTCATCTAAGTTGGAATGTCCATCATATCTGTGAGAAGCCACACGTAGTACTACTACAACAGGGCTGTGAAGTATAAGTCATAGGCAGGAAAGAATAGACAAAGGGCCGGATCATGGGACATGAAGTGCGCTGCTAAATTTTAGGGTGGTCCGAACGAGAACGGACCTCGTTCTCTCGAATATCGACATACCTCGCACCCTAGCCCAAGAGGCATGTACGTTTACTTCCTGCCAGCCATCTCGTGCTTGTACCACACACTATTCATTGCGAGCAGCTTTCGCAACATTTACCTGTGACGCAGAAAGGTCAGGATTGTCAGGACTGTGGAGGTCTCCATCCGTCCGCAACCATCACGGCTCCTGACATTACAGACACTGTCAGAAGTCACTGATATATTTAAGGTACATACTAGATCATAATTGACAACGATCGTAAGAATCAATGAATCTGAGATTGCTGGTGGTTCATCGCTATGATCATCTGTCCTAGAAGAATCTCCTCTTCACACGCTACGATCCCTGAACCTCTGATTACGTAAAATACCCGCCAGACTGCTCAAGCAGCCAACACCAACTTGCCAGTCGGGTACTGAACGTTCCAGACCGGCTGCGAGGTGAGCGGCGTCTGCAAGCCCAGCTGATGAGGGCAGGTAGCCTGGTTCTGCGAGGGCCAGTTGAGGGTGCACGTCTCGTCATAGCCCAGCGTGCAAGTCGGAGTCTGGATGTTGTAGAGGACGTGGTTGTTGGCCACCCAGCTGGAGGGCTGGTTGAGGCAGCCGGCGAGGTAGTTCATGCTGTTGGCGGCGCTGAGGGCCAGTTTGCCGCCGTCGCGCATCAGGCCGCTGCACTCGGCGGCCGGGCGGTTCTCGTAGGTAGCGGTGATGCCGCCGCCGGCGACGGGGTTGGTCTTGGCGGACTGGCCGCTGTAGAGGTAGTTCCAGGCGTCGTAGCTGATGTCGTAGGCGCCGCCGGACTGGTCGATGCGGAGGAGGTTGACTGAGCGACCGCCATATGAGACCTTGACGCATATGTTGTTGCAGTCGACGGCCTGCGGCCAGTAGGCGACGCGGTCGGTGTTGATCTTGCAGCCTAGAACGCCGACGGAGGAGGAGTACATGTCGTGAGGGGTGACGCTGATGCTGGCTGCTGTGCTGAGAGGCGCCGCTGTGGCCAGGCCGGCGATAGTCACCAGGGCAGCGGTCGAGAAGAGAGCGAAAAGCATCTTGAGAGCTGGATAGATCTTGTAGTCTGTCGTGGAAACTCAAAAGCTTAACTGAATCACTTGAGATATAGACAGGATGAGAAAACCCAGGATTCTTAGAAGCTGTCCTAGATATACAAACAAGGCTCAACTAACGTGATTTGAATGAGTGTCAGTGAAGTCAAGCGATCATAAAGGAGTGTAAGGGACCAGAGGTCGAGTTGACAAAGAGAGCGTGAGTGACAATAGACCTGATATGAAAAACAGGTGAAGTAAGATACTGGGGCCATGAGTCTTTTTATATCTGTAGTAGCCAGAGTGACAAAGAAGTCGTTTAGCAGCAACGCCGCGGGCGCATGTTGATACTCCTGTCTGGAGAGGTCATGCCCTTGCCCTGCTGAAGATCTTGATGCATCCAATATGTCACGCTACCATCCACAGCACCTTTGCCGAACATCAATGACAGATCAGTAGAATTTTGCAGCAGGCAGCTCGTAGATGCTTCGGCGTTGCCGTGACTTGATCCATTACTGACCGGGAATTGGGCAGCAGATGTTGAAGAACGGCCGAGAGAGCCTCACATCACCGCATCAACGTGGTATCGATGTCACTATTCGGACCAACCCGTCCCCTAAATGGTGGGCCCATACAGGTCAAAAGGATCAGCAATTTTGATTCTTAGCGCCATTGTAGGATGAGGTTGTCGTAGGATTAAGGTTTGATTCAAGGGGGATCACGGCCTGGCTAGAATGATACCGTGTAATCTTACTTCGCGATATCATTGGCCTCCGCGTACCTGCGTCAACCCTATCTTTGGCAACGTTGCAACTTTATGTCACAAAAAGACTTTAAAGCCTCAGACAAGTGAGGCCAGGTCATGATCGGTTGCTGTTCCCAATAGCGCGAAGCACAGCTTGGACTGGAAACCTGGTCATAACGGAGTGGCCGATAGGAGCACCATTTGCAGATAGGTATGCTCAAGCGGACTGTTCTGTAAGTTCTCCACTTATGTCCTTACTGGCTAACTGTATCTTGCTAATCGCGTCTCCTCTCCGAGATACTTTTCAATGGTGTATCTCAATACACGTTGACATGGGGACTCATCTTGGTCGACTGGCGCTCAGAGTCACGTGGGCACCAAGGTATTCGTCTACAGTCAGAAACTCCCGATAGGTCGTGACCAGTGACTATATCGCTACCTCAAGAGCCTTCCGAGGTTGTGCCCGAGATTTTGCAAAGGAACTATTTGAGACAATTGTTTTCCTTATTCGTCAAAGATGGAATGGTGTAACCTGCTCAGACCTCGAACAAGAACAGACCAGGCGGGGGGTTGGCGGAGAGGTCGAAGTTGTTCCTACCCGCACCGACAGGGTCGTTAAACACCTCGATTGGAAAGAGCCATAGCGCAACGGCTGTACAAGGCGTCCTCTCCATCATCTCAAAGGTTTCAGCGTCGACTTGGGTTCCATGTCTCGGCGTCGGCGTCGGCATCGCCAGTGTGGGACGGGAGCCGTACCGTAGAGACCCTATCCAGAAATCGAGATCCTCACGCGTGCTTTCCCAGGCCTCAGCTTCCTGACGTAAGTGTAGCGCGAGCGCCGTGCGCCACTTCTCGGCGGGCAGATCTTCCCAATGGGGCTGTGACCAGTCTCTTCGCGTTGGCCAGTCTAGGCTAGGGCAGACGTACATGCGGAACCGGCCATCCGGGCTTCTTTCCTCGATGCCAAAAGCCTTCTCGAGCGCCTTCCATGCCTTGACTAGGTGTGGGATCTGGTGTTCGGGTCTAACCTGACGAAGGTCGAATTCCAATCCTGGTCGGGGGTCAGACCTCAACCACAGGAAGGTGCCCGTGGGGTTACCTCGTCTGCACAGTGGGAATGTTTGCGCAAAGTGGTATCGCTCAACAGTGAACTCGCCCATGCCTCTCCTGTTATGTCGAAAACCCGTACGGCAGAGGACAGAGCGGAGTCTGCTGCGCAGGATGTCGGCGAATGAGGCGGCCGCCAGAGGGTGAAGAATGGCAGGAGTCATCGGCGGGCGGCCACTCCGCGTCGCAAGTTCCACCAACTCGCCTATGTATATTTTCGATAGCGCGATATGCATGACACTACCCATCTTAGATCAGTATGTTCCGGAAAACAGGCGAGCAAGGCCAGCAAGACCTCGAAAAGAACGAAGTAGAAGATGAATGCGTACCCTTGATCCTTTGGGTCGAAGGCCTTGACATCATGTAGGAAGTCGGCCAGTATAGTCAAGGGCCAGGACTCCCATTCAGGTAAGTGGTCAGGAGGCTGACGCCATGCGGACTCAGGCGAGAGATAGAGGACATCGTGCTCCGGATTCAGATAGAGAATCTGGCCCGCATGTTGGTTCGGGAAAGGTAGATGGACACGGTAGTAGTATCTGAGCGCTGCATCCCTCGATTCGCGATTAACCCATAGGATGGGATTGAAGGTCGCAGCGTATCCTCGGCCTGCAATCTCCAGAGTGTAGCCGCGACCGCTGATGATGTTACCCAGATGGTTGCGTTCTGTGTAGTACCGCGAGCCGGCGCCAGCTGAATTGATGTTCTCGTCCTCTTCGTCGTCGGCAGGCTGGATGGTTATCTCGAGCATGCGATGCCGACGAATGACAGTCAGCCAGATCTGCAGGCGCACGTCGACAGGCAGGCGAGAGAATGGGCTCCATGTCTCAAAGAGAGCTGGATGGGGTCGACCAAAGTAGGCGTCGTTAAAGACCCTGGGGGTCGGAGGCATGTCAGAATGCGGGTCGCTCTCCATGATAGACGGATAGAATGGTGGTCGAGATTAAGTATGTCTGCTCCAGCGTTGTTGGTTGTTGGTTGTTGGTTGTTGGAAGCAGTTCCCAACTTGAGTCCGCAAGCATCGCCCCGCCTTTCATCTGCTGCGACCATTGTGGCATTCACCTAAGCTGTACCTACCTAACTTGGGCATTCTTTCTTGAAGGTCCTTAACTTCCTCTAGATCTCAGCCGAGGGAGTTTAACAAGTCAGTGAAACGCAACGTCTTCCCCAATTGTCGAACTTCTCCGGATCATCACTAGGGTACGTTACGACTACTGGTGGGCAGATGATATCCCCGTCACCAACCTGATCCCGTGTTGATTTTCAGACTCTCACCGAAATAGCTGACACGCAGCTTTCCACGATGCACGCCTGAGCAGCCTAACTCTCGACGTGGATCTTTCTTTCTTTTCTTTTAATTACCGCGTCATACGGAGGAGCGCGGTTCAAATAGATCAATGACTAAGGTACAGTTCCGCGACCATGGGATTTTTTGATCCGAAATCGCAGCGGTTCCACTGACTTGGCGCCTAGTCTAGCTCTGGGAGATAGCTATCATAGCTATCATAGCTATCATAGCTTCGATTGTTAGCTCAACAAAGATGGTCTGCATCTGGCGTAACCCCGCAGGGACCACAGATAGGCACCCCCCGCCATGTAGACTCTACATAGTAGTCCCTTAGGCTCATTCCATGCCGAGGGCTACCAATCCTTCGGGTCAATTGAATCCTGGCCCGTCTGGTTTTCAAATCATGAACATCTCACATCAAAAAGTGACATTGGGAGAATCGAGGCATCACGATGTATTATCATGAAGAAGATGGCTTTGTTGTCGTGCGCCGCCGTGACCTCCTCGCGGCAGATTCACCCGCGCATCTCGACGAGATCAGCAGCTTCGTCGACGCCATTGCGGACTCGCTGTGGCTGGTGAACAAGAAGATACACGACAACCCAGAGCTGGGATTCAAGGAATGGGTTGCGCACAAGGCCCTCACGCAGTTCATGGAAACACAGCCAGGATGGAAGGTCACACCCTCAGCATACGGTATGGACACTGCTTGGGTTGCCGTCTTCGACTCGGGCAGGAAGGGCCCGGTCGTATCCTTCAATGCTGAGATGGGTATGTGCCTTGCTCGTCGACCTCAAGCACCAGCACCAGTTCTAATTCCGCGGTAGATGCGCTCCCGGGCATAGGGCACGCCTGTGGGCACAACCTCATCGCCACCGCCTCCGTAGCCGGCGCCCTGGCGACAGCATCCATGATGCAAAAGCACAACCTCCCCGGCAAGCTCGTCGTCTTCGGCACCCCGGCCGAGGAAGGCGGCGGCGGCAAGATCAAGCTCCTCGAGGCCGGCGCCTACAAGGACTACAAGGTCGACATCAACCTCATCTCCCACCCGGGCATCGTGGCCAACTGCGCGCTCATGCGCACCACGGCCTACAGCCGCTTCAAGGTCGAGTACATCGGCCGCGAGGCACACGCCGCCGCCGCCCCGTGGATGGGCATCAATGCGCTCGATGCCCTGGTCACGGCATATAACGGCCTGTCCGTCCTGCGCCAGCAGACCATGCCCGGCGACGTCATACAGGGGTACTTCACCGAGGCCGGCGTGGCGCCGAACATCATCCACGCCCGGGCGGCGGGCATCTTCGTCGTGCGCGCCGACACCCAGGCCCGCCTGAAGGAGCTGATGGAGAAGGTGGACAACTGCTTCGCCGCGGGCGCGCTGGCCAGCGGAGCCAAGCTGATCGTCACGCCCGAGCAGGCCTACGCGGACCACGTGCCCAACCGGGCGCTGGCGAGGAGCTACACGCGGTACTTCAACCGTCTGCACCCGGATGGCCTTATCCCGACCGATCAAGATGTGGATGAGGTTCGCGGGCGGACACAGGCCAGTACCGACCAGGGGGATATCAGCTATGCTATACCGAGTCTGAGCGCTGGGTTCGCGATCCTGCCTGGTCCGCTGGGGACGGGACCGCATAACCCGGAGTTTGCGGAGAGTGCTGGGACGAGGGACGCGTATGAGAGGTCCCTGCGGGTGGGCAAGGGCCTGGCTGGCACGGCGCTGGATGTGCTTACGCAGGAGGGGTTGTTGGAGGAGGTCAAGAAGGAGTGGAGGGAGACGATGAAGTGTTAGAATATTCCAGAATAAATGTGAAAGCAACTGTGGATTGTAAGCATTCTATGAAAACCATCGCGGTCTAAAGCGCAAGGTGAACGATCCGCGCCCTAATGGTCGTTCCTCTTCAACCACGGCTCACAAGCCTTGAGATGGTCCAGATGAACCTTCTCGTCACCACTGCGCTTCAGAAACTCGTCAAAGACGTCCTCTTTGCCGATGCGTTGCAGGAAGACCAGAAAGCCAGCCAAGTAAAAGTCGGCATAGGTCACAGTCTTGCCCTCGAAGAACGGCCCCTCGGGCTTCTCTTTGAGCAGAGCGGTGATGTCGCGAGTGTACGGCTCGGCTGCGTTCCAGGCGACCTCGCCTCCCTTTTCGTTCCAGAATTGTTCGAGGGGCATGCCGGCGTAGATGGTCCGGGTGCGGTACCAGTGCTCGTGGCTGGCCTTGTTGAGGATGCGCTGGGGGATCAGGGTGAAGTAGAGGGGTTGGATGGCATCCATGATCTTGCTCATCGACTGGATGAGCTTGTCGTTGACGGGTGGCTTCAGCTCGATTGGCGGCTCTGGGTATCGCTCGTTGATGGCCTCGGCAATGGGGCGGGATTGCATCACATAGGTGCCGTCTGGGAACTTGACGGTGGGGATGGTGTACAGGGGGTCATCTACGCTGCCTGGGGGAATCTCGTTGGGGGCGACACTGGAGTAGTGGTTAGGGCACGTAACTTTGGATATTCTGTCCAGAGGATCCCCATATCCCGCAGAAGATGTAGACTCTGGCGATTTGTCCACTTACTGTCCCTCCAGAGTCGGCTGGATCTCGGGATATTCCACCTGAAATGAACAATCAGTGACCACGATCTTACGTCCCGAGCCCTGGTTTGATCCCTCACCCATTTGGTCTCGTAGTCAACACCCTTGTAGTTCAAGAGAAGACGAACTGGCGAGGGCACAGTGTTAGACATCGCTTCTTCAAAGAGTCGAGTCATTCATTTTTTTGGGGGGAGCTATATGATGCGTACTTCTCCAGGGGTTCAATGACCACGCAGTGCCTTGCTGGCTGGTCAGATCAAACAAGGTGAGCTTTTCGGACGACATCCTGGACAACTTCAACGTAGCTGATGAGTGCAAGTGAGATTTGAGTGAACTTGTTTGCAAGAGTTCAAAAAAGACGTGGTCCCTGAAATGCCTCGGAGCGAGGGAGGCCCCATCTGGGAGGGTGCGGGCCGAAGGTAACCTCGTCATAAACTCCACAGCACGGTTTTGTCAGCCCTTGGCAACTAAATATAACGCCGAATACGCTCTCAAGCTTAAAATGTAGATCTATACGCCTTATCTGCTCATTTATCCAATCATTGCGCCTACAACAATTCACCACGAAGCCTCAAAGGAATAGCATCAATAGCCGGCCGGATTGAATTTCATTCGGTAATGACTGACTGGACTAGGTCTAACGTAACTTTTTGCAAGCAAGCAGTCTCATTTCTCTACCCAACAGTCCAAACCTAGAGTGATCATATCAAGAAGATTCTAGGATGTGCTCAAAGTCTGTTATCCACCTCGTCCCCGTGCCGGCACACCACAACAGCCTCACATCTAGACGTCTACTCTGTCCAGCATTGTCCGCTGCCGGGACCGGGCTGGCACTGGACACGTCCGCCGTTGCACGAGTAGCATCCATACCCCTTGGAGCACTGGCACTGCCCGATGACGCAGTCTGAATGCGGGGGGTAGTTATCCCCGCAGCGGGCCTCGAGGCCGCGGGCAAGAAACGCGGTCTGTCGAGACGAGGATGTGTCAGTAAAATGCCCGTTGCTATCCAGCGCAACTGTACGCAGTTCTTACCGTGGCCTGTCCGGTAAAGGTGAAGTCGCCATCAGCGATGACGTCGACGGACGGTACATTCTCGGACGGAAGGGCGAAGGCACCTGCTGCCATGGCAAAGAGGACAGTGGTGATCTTGAATGCATTCATTTTGATTTCGGCGTTGCTGGTGCCACGATGTTTTAGAGAATAAGAGTGCTTGGAGTAATTGTTCCAAAAGCTGATGGAGCTCTGGGGAGAGTGTTGGATATTGCGAAGGGCTGCCGAGCTCTTATAGAACTCGACATGATCGACCAAGTAGGTGCTATGCCTATCCATTGTTCTCTTCCTCAACGCAACTCGTTCAATCGCTTCACATGTAAAATGCTACCGAGGTCCGCAGGCGGTGTTGGTCTCTCATAAAATTTAATCTAGAAGGATACGCCGAAGGATTTGACGCAGTACTCCACGACCACTGCTTCGCAGAGGCGAATTCCCATGACATGCAGGGAACTTTTGGTGAGAAGGCAGAAAGACGCCGAGCAGCGATCTTTTACCGTTATAATCATAGTACTGAGACAAAGAGACGATGATCATGCTTTCTACTGGTATCACCGACTTCGACAAACAAGATGAGTCGCCATCTCGCAAAAGGCCGAGATGTGATGTCGTACGAGTGTCACGTTATGCTTGGATCTTCTGTTCTGCGACCTATCACAAAGGTATACTCTCAAGATCGTTCTCAGTCTCGAGTGGCGCGATTGGGTCGGCAAGTTACATCGTGCTCGCTGTGAATCAGCTTGTCACAGGTAAGGCTACTTGTATGATCCCTGAACGTTACGTCCTGTAAGAATCATGTGGCGTACAGCTACGTCGTGTCGAATCATGTCTATTGTCTATACCTGGAATTAGCCGTGCGGGTTGTGATGTAATTATATCAAACATGCATCTCTTTTGCTACGACTATGTGATAGTTCAGGGACGATGTTCGAGGGAAGGAGTCGATGAACTGTTACATCTGGTCTCGGAACCGACTTCCTTACTGACCAGGAAAAGTTGGATGGGGTCGAATCTAGTCCGTTTGACTTAGTACATGCTCAACCTGTATTGTGACCTTCTCTTCGCTTATTCGTTGTAAGTCTAGTCCAACATGTCTGGGACTTTTGGTTCCCGTATCAAACGTCATCATTTGTGTGAAAAGATAGAATCAATGGGGAAGGTAACTTCATGACTCTTACTTCACGATCGTTACACGCCGGTACCGTCTGCTGGAAGTGGCAGCTGATTCCGCGCCGGGTGCAAGAGCAGTGAACATGGTAATTACCATAGAAACTCCTTGTGATCTATGCTTAGAAACTAAGCTAAAAAAAAAAAAAAAAATGGTTGCCTCCTGCCTCTTGCGGCCCAAGAAGCACAGAACTATATACAGGTGGCCTTCACAGTGATAGCACTGCATGATGCAGGGTTTGAAGAGCCGCTATACGTATACAAATACACGTTGTCGCAGAACATGTTATCGCCCAGGGGAGCCGTGCAGCTCAGGACTTGATATCCCGCTGAGCCAGCCACCAACGAACATGTAAGTGCGCCGTAAGACGTGGTTATGGTGGCGTACATATAGACCGCGTGGTAGGCGGCTGTGCCGGTCTTTGGGCTGACCGCATACTTGCCGGCGGAATAGAGTCTGCCGGCAGAGTCAATCTGGAAGACACCCGGGTTCTGGGCTTGAATATATATGCCGTTGCCGCTGACTGCCATGGTGTATCCGTTGCGGGGCCCTCCGACGACAGTGAGGGTGAAGCCGGTCGAGGCGCACGTCGCCACCTGGGTAGCGACGCTGATGACTGATGTGGTGGCGGTGACAGACACGACGTCTGTCTGGGTTGTGGATATGGTGAGAACTGTCTCCGACGTCGATGTGCTCGTGATCGATGTTGTGGCTGTGACCGACTCGACGAGGGTCTCTGTTGTGCTCAAAGTGTTCACGAGAGATGCCGTGGAAGTGCTCGCGACGGTCACCGTGACGGTTGTGGACGGAGCCGGAGCGGTGACTGTGGTCCCCTGCACACCGAGGCAGCTGGCACAGGCTGAGGAGTATGCCGCAAAGGACGAGCATGCCGAGGCGTAGGCAGGGAATGGGGACGGCGAGCTGGTGGGTTGACGCTTGGCTGGCGGCGCTGCGGTAGTGGTTATCGTGAGGGTGGTGCTGGACACGTCTGTTTCTGTGCTTGCCGTGAGGGTGTCGGTGACTGTAAAGGAGTCGACTTCGGTCGATGAGATGACAACTCCAGTTACGACCACATCAGTTTCCGTCGAGATTGTCGTAGTATCTGTGACGACAGCATCTTCTGTGTACACAGACGTATAAGTGACATCTGTAGCGGTGGTGACGGTTGAAGTGTATGTGCTGCGGATGTTGGGTCAGACTGGGCGTATGTTCTCCCCAATGCGATTGGTCTCGCTGGTACTGCGCGAATCTCGCGGGGGAAGGACTTACACTGTCGCAGGTGTCACAGTGGTCGCCAGATACTTGGAGCAATCGCGAGCACCGCTTATTGTGGTGAAAGCAGATGCAATGACGGCTGGAAAGGTTTCCTAAATTAGCATTGGTCTTCTTCCCGGTAGCAGTGGCAAGCAGCATTGAGGATCTACTCACCTCTGGCGCAATTGTTCGCGCACGATGCACTTGACGTGGCAACGAAGCCACAAAGGGCGACAATCAGTGACTGGGATTTCATTGTAGTAGCACCGAACACCCAATATGATGGGTAATTAGTCTAGTACGAGCGACTTGCGACAATGTGATGCATGTAAGAAGTGCTTCCCCATCGGCAAAGGATAGAATGGCATACTCTCTCCCTTATATTCCTACGTTTAACATAGTACTGCCAGATTATCCTTGCCTTGAGAAGAGTTCTAGGCTCTATCCACGAAATTGCTACGCGAAAGATTTGCCCTCAGCTCAGTATAATGCCAATAATCGAGTCGTTAGCTTATATACTAGGCTGCTTAGGACCACCAAAGTTCCAATAGTTGCACACTACGTGACGTAGGCAAAGGACTAATTTTCGTGATCCACTAATTGCTATGGACGACACTGACCTACCTAATGTAAGGTAGTCACTTGTTTTGAACTCGCAGATGCTGCGCCAACTCTGTTGAAAGTTATGGCGATAATAAGGGTGTATGATTATGAAGAAAACCAAAGGGGGCAGCAGCCACGAACAATCTATACAACGAAGTGACTACAATCGCACCGGAAGATTTACCTACCTTCAACTAGGAAAGTTCAGTCCATACATTGCTAGACCCCCAGCACGCCCGAAAGCACAGTCAAACGTAATTGAGACCACTGAATCCCCCATTTGGATGTTGCTTACTGAACTCCAAGCTCTATGCTAGCCAGGACGAAGTACCTTGCCTAGCTATAAGTATATCTAAGTACTTCAGGGGCCGGGAACGGGCAAGGAGCTCGGAGCTCGGAGCTCGGGACTAGGGACTACTTTACCCTAGAAATTATATTTGTACTATGACTGTGTCTCTTTGTGAAAAGATAACAACTCGCATTCTGTCTTCGGGACCACGCGAACAAGATCGGCGTTCGTGATAGTGAAGTGCGACGCTTGGAAATGCCTGCAATTCGGATGGTCATATGTAGCACATCGTCCAGAGGGGCCGAATATATTGACATTGATCAGATGACAGATGAGACCTCCGGTCAGTGATCTCGCCCCGTGAGTAGGATGCCGTGCAGGAATGTGCGGCCGAGCTAGGGTTCGGCCGAACACTATGCCCCTGTCCTTTCTGTAGTTGGAGTTATTTACCCAGGTTCAAGACTTCCTTCAAGTCGTGTACGAAACTCAATCGACTTCTGCAAAGGCACAGTCGAATCTCTGTCCCGAGCTTCAGTTAGCTAATGCTTATTAATATTGATGATATGCTTTGAAATCGAGCTTGCTTGAACGACGGAGTCGGACCCGTAAACCTCCGTGCCGTCTGCCGGCCCCACCCCCGCCCGCCGTCCGGACCGGACCGACCACCGACCTCGATCCACCTCAAGTCCGAATTGACGGTGTATCTCGATATTACTGGAGCACGCAGCTCTTGGCCGAGACGACACGTTACCTCCAGAGGCCCAAGACGACGAGGTGGACACGGCGGTCGGCGCTGGACCCAGGACCCGTACTGCATCACAATGTATATAAGGACTGACAAGTACTATTCTTCTTCACCTCGCGGGAAACCTCGTATTATCCAACGACATTGCCCGACACAACTGGTACACAATCTAGACTTCACTCTTAAAAAGGTCAAGTAACACGATGTCGCCCTTTGAGCCACTCGTTCTCTATATGAAGGGCCCCAGTCCCAACCCTTGGAAAGTCGCCATCATCCTCGAGGAGCTCCGCTTGCCGTGGTCCCCGGTACGAGTCAAGGAAACGGAAATCAAAACCGAACCGTTTATATCCCTGAACCCCAACGGTAAAGTTCCTGTCTTGACTGATCCCAACACGGGCATTGTCTTGTGGGAGGTGAGTGAAAGCTACCTATGCTCTCCATTTTCTGAGTCTGTATTCAGGCTGCAGACATTTCAGAGTGTGTTCTCATCTTTTCATGACACCAATATAGTCTGGAGCCATCATCGACTACCTCATCGCCGAGTACGACAAAGAGAGCAAGCTACACTACACGTCGTTCCCCGAGAAGTACACCACGCGCTGCTGGGAGCACTTCCAGATGAGCGGCCAAGGTCCCTACTTCGGCCAGAAGAATTGGTTCTCGCTGTGGCACCCCGAGAAACTTCCGTCTGTCATTCAGCGCTACTCGAACGAGATCGTGCGGGTCACGGGAGTCATCGATGCTCATCTCGCCAAGCAAAAGACTGGCTTCCTCGTCGGGGATAAAATCACATATGCGGATCTGATGTTTGTACCGTACTACAAGTCTCTCCACAGCTTCATTGCCCCGGAGATCGATCTCAGCGGGTTCGAGCACTTCAATGCTTGGCTCGGCAGGATGTTAGGGCGGCCTGCTGTGTCCAAGATCACGGCCGGGTGGGATCAGGAGGCAGCCGCTGCGTTGCAGGCTCGACGGGCGAGTGAGCATAAATAGAGAGATGTAGGGGCTTGAGTGATACAAGCGTGTAATCGAGCTGCTGCGCTCTTGACTTCATATAACTCTGTAACTCAGCCTCTACATGTACCGGGAAAGTTGTTTATTTTCCCACTACAACGGTATTAATCCTAAACAAATCCTGCCGTTCTCTTAAGGTCTCCTACACCGACACAGCTGGCGATGTCAAGATTTACTAACGATGTCCTTGGCTCAAAGCTTCCTCTTCTATAACCTACAATTCGTCTCTATCATGACCAGTAGATTTTCTCCCTGATGATGTCATCCTACTATATTAATATCACAGCCACTCTCGAGTCTGTCTCATCAGACATCCCCAGTTATGCTCTCATTTCCCCTTTGGCACGGCGCACTCGCAAGGCGCAGGATTAAAATTCACCTGAGAGAGCTGTTGCACATCGTACTGCTGAAGACTGGCCTTCGAAATTGTCTTTGTGTTCTTCTTCTTTCCTCCTAAGACTATCGGTCATCTTTCTAGAGACCGGTTGGCTTTGTGTAACTTCTTGTGCCTCTCTCGATATATATTTCGTGCTGCTGCACAAGGTAATATTGAGTCGCTTTCCAATCGTTTGATTAGGTTATGTTTAGAGACGCCGTCGCGGTGATGAAGAAGACGGTTGAGTACCTGTGTAGACGTCCACACGTGGAGAAGCTGGTATACGTCAAAAATACCTGATACACATGACAAGTTGATGTTACGTTGTATACATAGCTCGGACTGCTCGTTCTGCGTAGACTGCAAACGAAAAGAGGGCGCTATGTGCACACTAATTAGTTAGCAGGTACCTGAGACTGGTGCTACGTATTATCTGCTACTCCCATGGCCAGATACTCCTCGGCAGTATTCTCCCTCCGACGGTCCAAGACCTTCGATCTGCTCAGCGTGCCGGGACTCGGTGCAATGATCCAATGCGGCTTACCGCGACTGGACAACAAATAGAAGCAAAGGTTTGACTAACCCTTTGTTCAGAGACAGGCTAATGTTGATTAGGGTTGCTCTTGGCAATTAGGGCCCGGCCAGTCGGGAGCCGTAAGGCGCTGCTTCACTATATACAACTTATATAATCTGTATAAAGCTGAAGCTGCTGTACCCGGGCATTGCCACCCAGGAACCGCTAACCGCAACCACAGGCCGAGGCGCTGGTTGGGTGATGGCATATTAAACCCCCGCCCGCTTAAGCTGAGATGCGCCATATGGATATTCGCCTGTAATATCACCCCGTCTCGTTACTGCACAGAATTCCTAGAATAGAATACTGTTTCATGATTCTCGCGATGCCGGACGTCACCCTGACTGTCAGACGGACAGGCGATTGTGCCGTCCTGTTTGCTTGCTTTGATGTCAGTGAGGCTCGCCGATGGAACGGATGGGAGACGGCAGTCTAGTCTGGGCGACAAGGTCGCGGTGGTGGAGGCAATCTGTCGGGCGCCAACACGAACTATAAAGTGTAGGTAGGCTGCCGTCGTTTTGCTAGATTTTAGACTTGGTCTTGACAGCAGCAAGCGCCTCAGACCTCCGGTCAGACATTAGAAAGCAGTTGCAGTCAGCTAGGCATCGAGTAAGCCTATCCATTGTGAAAACCTCTACAAGACCTTATTTACTGATTCTGATGTCCCCCAGTTGAAACCACCAACATGCGCTTCATCACCCCCCTCGTCCTCCTCATGCTAGGCTTCGCCTACGCGGCCGAAGAACTAGCCCAGTTCGAGCTGGCCGAGGACGCCGGCACCGCGGCCGTCGAGGCGAGGGCGCCCACAAGCGACAACTCGGTCGCCAGCCTGCTGCAGAAGCGCAAGTGCACCTACAACGGCTGCAAGTGCAACAGCCGCGGGTACCAGTTCCACTCCTGCGGCGGGTGCGTCTGGACCGACAACGGCGACTGGGTCATCACCAAGAAGCGCGTCAATACGCACATCTTCGAGTGCAGCCCCAGCGGGGACTGCTGCGATTACGGGCATGCGGACGATTGCGGGACGGGGAAGGGGAGGTGCTTTATCCAGGACTAGGGCTGTGGTCAATCACGGCGTTTCCAAGCGAGACAATGGCCGTGTTGTCGAGCACCGGACGCAACAACATGTGCCTGGCAATAAGTCTAGAGCTCTCTGTGTGCTCGGTCTTGGGCAGCTGCTGCATTGGCTCCAACTTTGCATATGGATCTCGCGAGCGTTAGCAAAGTGGTGAGAGTTGTACACCTCACATTTTATTAAGGTAGAGGTATGTTGGGTAGGAGAATCGAAAATTGACCCTACGACTTTGTACATGCACAAACAGCGTTCAATCTCAGTGAATTTCATGAACTGATACACACCATGGATGCTCCTTAGCTGCCCGTGTCTGTAGTGGAAGCTTAGAGCGGTGTATGCTATCTGCAGCGCCACTTGTCATCAATCCGTGCCTGTATGACCATCTGTTGGACTGATCACCACGAGGCCACATATATGAACTGTTTGGAAGCTGAGAATTGTCGCCTCTGTCATTGAGGACCAGGTAAGCAAAAGACTTGCCCCAGAAAGGGTGACCAGTTGTGTGACGCGGGAGGGGTGCCTGGCTCCGTCTGGGGTGCTGCCCCACTCTGGCCAAAAGTGCCCAAAAGTGATTCGTTTAGCGATGGCTCCCCCTGTATTGTTGTACCTTAGGTACCTTACGCTCCCCATCATATTATCATTCTCCCGTCGATTCTTCACTCTCTCATCGCGGCACGCACCTTCCCTTTGCTCAGCAGCGCGGATTCCTGCCATATATGATAACATGAAATTTCAGACCTGCGCAGCAGCTCTCCCTCTCTTCCAGCTCCCAGTTTGCAAGATGCCCCTCGTTGTCCGGCCAGTGGAACACGCAGACGTGGCTCAGTGCGTCGCCCTCCGCGTGGCCAGTCTGGGCAGTCTTGTCATTGGAAGACCACCACCATACCCGGGATACGTCCAAGAATCAGAAGCTTCGGTGCGCAACGACCTCGACAACCGGCCTTTCGTGCATCATCTGAAGGTCGTCGACCCTGAGAACGAGACTGAAGTCATGGCGTATGGGAAGTGGGAGGTTTATCCTGACGGTCGGCCTGATCTCGAGAAGCTGCGCAAACCGATGGACCAGGCCGATAAGGAGGTCGACCACTATGGGCTGTTGCGGGAGGCTGCACATGACTATTTTTGCACGCGCAATGGCGAGATGGGAAAGCGACCGCATATACGTGAGTTGAGCTATTGGTCTTGAGGCTCATATGCTTACCGAATTTAGTTCTGGCGCTTCTAGTCACAGGCAGTCAATACAGGAGACAAGGTGCCGGAAGTCTCATTGTGAAGTGGGGGATCGAGCTGTCCGAGTCGACAGGGCTCCCGTGTTATCTCCAGGCGTCCGAACAAGGGCGACGACTCTACAGTCACTATGGATTCCAGGAGCTGGACAGCGTTGAGTTTGACCTGTCAAAATACGGATTGACCGGCGTTGAGAGGATGACAGAAATGTTAAGGATCCCGGAGAGCGGTAAAGAGCCTGGAGTCGCGACAGGCGCCGGCATCTAAGCTCACCCGACGACCCAACTCGATTCACTCAATTGACAGAACTGCGCTGTGTAAGTAAGGGCTCGATAACAACATGTCTGTCCGTTTGGCCCTTCACGTGTAGCGTATCTTGCAGCGCCGCTATGATATCAGGCAATCGTCGCCCGGTTCCAGCGCCACGGGCACGCTGGCGATACTTTGCCGCCAGGTCGTCTGCGAAGCCTTGCAGCGCTTTTGGGCAGCTCAACATTCACATCTAAAATTTTCGCTAACGCAGGGGCCTGCAGGTATCGGTTCTAGTCCTTGGTATCAGCTATGGGTGTGATAGTTGTGAATTTGCCTGTGCAATTGCATTTCGCAGCGGTTGGAACTACGCGCCCTCCCGTGCAGCCACGATTACACAACCGAGCTGATGACCAATAGGAACGGGTCGAAATCCAGGTTTCCAGCCCGTTGGTTTGATCTGATACAGTGACCCTGGCTCTTACCAAGGGGAAGTGTCTGGCACACTTGAAGGCTAACGGAGCCAACGTTCCAAGCGGATTGCCGCTGCAACTGAGACCCTGCTTGATGCGATGGGTTATAACCTCCGTGGCCAACGGGCCTGCCCGTGGGACACTCTCTTGTCCTGCCATCGCGGTTTGCGAATGCGACTCTGATGCTGGCTCACCACTGCACTGCAAGCTTCCCTTGCGCCAAAAGTGTAACTTTCGACAATAGCAGACAGAAGCTCTGGCGCCGCATTCGGCTCAGTCGTGGAAAATGAAGCATCCTACAAGGGTCGAGACGTTCGAGCTCTCAGCCAAGTCACATCCATACATTCCCGCCAGCACGACGAGGATCCTTGGAGACTACAGCCGGAACTCACCACCAGAGATCAATGATGCGGAACTGCAGGAGCGCCGTCTTGCTCTGCAAAGGCATGCGGAGACAGTCAAACAGCTGCGGAGATGGGCACGATACCGCGAGAGCAGTATGCTTGGCAGGCTTCTGCGCCACATCCTCCCCATGGACTCCAGTCCGAGCAAGCCTCCCGAAGAGGCGCTGCACGACTCCATTAATCACTTCTTCCCTCCTCGATTCGACATTCTTGTGACAGTGTGCGACTTTGGTGACGGTCGAGCTCAGCGTAGAGAAGTGCGGCTGGGAGATATCGAACTAGGTGGGTGCTAAAGCCAGGATGAAGCGTTCGAGTCGTACGGCTACTAACATATAGCAGAGTTCCAGTCGAAGCCTTCTTGGTCTACTGTTCGTTGGATGTAGGACACTGCGCGTTACACCGTCATCGTATGGTTCACTGACAACTTTCTTTAGACATGCTCCCCTTGGTGTCGGTCTTCTGCACTCTGTGAGTATATAGCCTCTCGCTGGTCGTCTTGAGGAGCGTCCGCTAACCAGAGGCACCAGTCCGTTGAAGCCCTGTTCTTCCACACTGGGTCGAAAGTCATGGGCCGTCCGTTCACCCGCAGTGGTCGGGCAGGCTGGCCCTATCTGGAGGTCGAAACGTTTGATCTACGAAGCACCAAGTCCATTCAGGATTCTAGAGACCTCCTACGCATTCTGAAAGACGACAGGAAAATCAGCAACGTACTCGACCGAGGGGTGTTCGCAGGGAATAACAGCGACAAGTTGAAGAAGGACGTGACGTGGCGGGCGCAGTATGTCGGGCAAGGCGTAGACTTCTGGGAGCTAGCTAAGGCGGACCTGCCGTGGCAGATCGCCGAGGGGAGTTACCTCAACATGAACGGTCCGTCCGAGGGCATTCGATCAACCAAGCTCGAGAAGACTACGCAGTCCCTGACGCGGCATGCCTTTTTCAAGGACGCACATATCGCCAGGAACCCGTTTCGGTGCTTCCATCGGGCTGACGGTACACCATGCTCTGTGTCTCGCAAAATACTGGCAAGTTGCTTACCCGTGTGTAGGATTTCTTCTGACCATGTCACCAGCCGCTGGCGTGGATTATCTTAACACGAACCTACCCCATTATCTGGACATGTCACGAGGAGAGCTGTGCCATGAGACCTTTGCATCTGCAACAGCGCAGATATTTCTGGAGTTCTCGGAGACAGGAACGCAAACCTGGTTCCGCAAAACGGTCGAATGGTTTCTGGTTTATCTGGTCACCGAGGTCGCGGTAACACCACACAACATACGCCAGGGTTACAGCGTGCCGTCGCTGATGGACGCTTACGATTCTATCGTCCACGAGCTGGTATGAGCTCCCAGCTTGAGTGGTCTGTCTTAGTCTGGGCAAACTGACTCCTATATAGAAAGAGCGGAGATATGACCGCTGGCAGCGCAATGAGACCATCAACTTAGTGCGAGCGTATCTGATCTGCCTCGACGAGCTCACTGTCTTGGATGGGATCTTCTCCAAGAAACTCGACTTCTTCAGGCGCCTCCGGAAGGATTGTGACGCCTTCCCCGAACTCCAGGGCAGTGGAGTACCGGACAATCCTCCAGACAACGCCGACGGGGAGACTCCTTCCGACAGGATCGCGTTCGCAGAGCACATGATGGAGGAGTCTAGTGCTCAATGTAAACGTCTCGGCGCCGACCTTCGGGAGTCTCTGAACACGGTCAGATTTTCCTCCTTTAAATGATGGCTTTGATGCTGATTCTGACATTCCCGTGTCCAGCTTTTCCAATTGCGATCTATCGAACAGAACGAGCTGGCCATTATAGCAGACACGCAGAACAAGGCCATATTCGTCTTCACGGCCGTCACGATCGTCTTTCTTCCCCTTTCCTTCTTCACCTCATACTTTGGGATGAATCTGCAGGGCATACAAGGGACAGATCGGACGGAGGGAGACTTCTGGAAGGTCTGCGGGAGTGTCTCCTTCAGCCTGCTTCTTCTCACTGTGCTGTACGCTTTCCGGCACCGAATCTATCGCAGGATAGCGAGGTATCGGCTGGAGAAGGATGCTTTTACTAGTTAATCAACCAGAATCTCATCGAAGACGAGGAGGTTCCAATCGGAACTGTGCCTTGGTTCCTGAGCAGACTGGCTGTTATTACGTCGTTGCGCGCTCACCGTGTGGGATTTACACCTTCAAATCTGCCCGACAGCTTGACCAGCAGAATCCAACTGTTCGCATGACAAACGGCATCTATGGTAGCAGAGTCCTTCCAATGATTTGGCTGGTAGTTTGCTGAGGCATCAAACCAGTGTTGAGGCACAGCTATACAAGCCTACCCTTCCTAATCTACCTACTACCTTAGGTAAGGGAAGATAGTCATAGCCTGTCAATTGGATGCTGCTACGCACCTGGCAGCCTGGGGCTCCTAAATCGGAAACTCGGCACCGAACCTGGCCAGCACCGCCGTCAAGGTTGTGTAACAACAGAGACCAGTAGATACAAGGCAGACGTCAGGCATTCTTCTGCTCGACCGAAGGCTGTAAAAGGCAGTGAGGGGTGGGAAAGGTCGTCCGCTCATTGGGCGCTCTATCAGTCCATGGTGGGCTCTCGGTGCCCGTTCCCGACCACTGATTGGCTGCATACCGACTAACCGGCTTGATCCACAGCCGACCATGACGGCGCAGCTGCTGGGACAGACCGGGGGGATGAAAACGCGAGGAATACGATTCTGGCTCAGCCCTACCTACCTCTACCGTCAATTGTCGACGCCGAGAGGACATAAATGACTTGAATCGCGGACCGTTGTCGATCAACCTCTGTTCACCCCATTGAGTCAAAACACCATCCCGAAGGCCTTCTGAGCCAAGAGTCAAAGTCTCGTCTTGCTCACACACACACACACATTGATACTTTTGAACAACCCAGCAAAACCGTCACAATGTGCAAGTCATCAAAGACCACCACCACCACCCCTCTCGATCTCGAGAAGGACACCATCTCCCTCGCCTCCTCCGACACTCAACCAGCCTCCCGTCCCTCCGAGCTCGAAAGGGCAATCAAGTACGGCAGCTACTTCCCCCCCTCCACCCCCATCAGACCAGTCTACCTCACCGCCCGCTCCGTCTCGGCCGCCCTGGGAATCGTCCTCATCGTGCTCGCCGTGCTGGCCAACCGCGTCGTGGACCGCCCGGAGTGGATGTCGCCCATCCTCAGCCCGGCCATCAACGCCTGGTCCGCCAGCACCATCGACATCCTGGTCGTCAGGTGGAAGGACCGGAGGTACCCCAGGCTGCAGCGGCTGCTGCACGACGGCGCCATCGGGGTCGGCTGCTCGGTCGCCGGGGGTTTCCTGGTGGCGTTCACGCTGGGGGATATCCGGGGCACGAGGGAGGGGGCCGGGGCGGGGACGATGGGGGTTGCTTGGTTGATTTTGTTTAGCATGTTTGCTGTTGTGTGAGTACTCTTCCTCATGCAAGAATCGTCGTAGTGTGGTACCAGTGCTTTGCTAACAAGACGTGCCGGCAGGGTTTTGCACCTTTCTATCAGTGTTATGGCTGCTGTGGAGATGGTCCGTGTTCGTCGCGGCCAGAGGTCTGATGCGGTCTGATTCTTTCTTCTTGGGGTTAAGGTTTGATTGGTAACGGGCTTGCGTGGTGTTCAGGTGGGCGAGAACTGTAGGGCGATCACATGTGAACCAGATAGACATATGAGTAATTGTTGGAATTTGGATATCCTTAATTGGAACACATCAACTGCAGCTTATGTCGATCGTGGAGATGCATCAAGGACGATTTCCCGTGATATTTCCCTGCGGTGTTTGACCGCCTTCGGTAAAAGTCCTTTGCGGCTGGCCGTGGCTTCCAGTAAAGCTTCCTTGTGACCGCAGGCGGCCCCCTGTAAAGCTTCTAGAGAATTCTTGGTCCATACGAGTGAAAGTTCTCTGTGGATGCGCCTCCATCGACACCTTTTCGACGTCCGCCCTGGGACTGGCGGGCCTGATAAATTCCTTCCTTCGCCGCCTCACATCTCGCAATGAGTCTCGGATGACCTCGCGTTGCGTGATGGCAGCCCAGCCGAGCATGATGGCAACAGTCATCGGAATCGAGACAGCGAGGTAGACGTTGAATCCAGGGGGCTGATCCACGGTCAGGCTCGGCATGGCGAACACGGTCGCCAAGAACGTGGCGGGCAGGAACGCCATGGTCATGACGGCGAGAGTCTTCATCGACGAGCTGTCGCGTTTCGCGGCCTCGGCTAGTCTGATGGTTGCCGCTGTGTCCTCCCGGGCGATGAGGTTGAATATCTGCGACGTAATGTTGTTAGGATGGTGAACTGGGGAATGAGATTGTGACCATCTGCTGCCCCTGGTCCCTTGAGCGTCCCACTTACAATAGTCATTTGGTTTTCCACGCGCTTCGTGGTCACGACGTGGTACCGTTTCTCGCTCTCGACCTTGCGCAGGATACACCACGCGAGGTCGGCAACGTCCTTCCACACAGCCGGCTGTGTGGCCAGAGGGTGGGAGGAGTAGTCCACAAGCAACTCAAGGACTTGCTCTAATATGCTAAGATCCAACCACAGATAACTGATCATGTTGCTGATGGCCGCGACATCCTTCGACAGTTGGCTTAGATCTCTGTGACCCTCCCCGTTATCAGTCCTTGGTACGAAAAAGAGCCCCGTGGGTCGATACCCGGTGGTAGCCTCGAGGATCTCGAGAGCGATGACTTGATCTCCCAGAGAACCAAGGCATCCGAAGAAACAATGGGCGGCATGAACGAAGCCAGGAAACAGAGGATGGGCAGCAGAAGCGCCGTACCAGACCAGTCGCTCGCGGAAGTTTGCCCCGTTCGGGAAATGGCCGAGAAAGATTGCTCTGGTACAGTCCGTGGTGGCGGAGTGCGACCAGATGACGGACCCGCGGCCGACGTTCAGCATGAATGTCCATATATCGTCCATGCCGTCTCTCGGAGGTTGGAAGAACCCCCGCTCCATGTGGTAGGCAGTGTCCTTGAGCCAGGTTCCGATATGGAAGGCGTCAAAGAGAGCATGCCACGATGATGCCGAGAGCAGCGGGGTATGCTGCTGGTGGCTCTCATCCGTGGTGATCTGAACCATCTTGAACTTTGGAACTGGAGCATCTGCTGTTTCACGGCCTTCACGATCGTTGGCCCAGTCGATAAGGTCGTGCAATTTGATAGATTTGCTGACGAGAGGTCCCTGGGCGGTGCTCTCGACGACATCGAACGCGTCCGGGACGTCCGCGTCTTCTGGGAAGTAATATGCCGAGAAATCATTTTCGAGAGCGCGCAGGAAGGCTTCCATTGCCGCAGCGGCATTTCAGTGAGTGTAGCAAGCCTCTACTGTATAGTATCTACGTTGGGAGAGAGCTGGAAATGGTTCTGGTGGAAGAACCCCCCTGGCAGTGCGCTAGACTCTCTCCAGGCTGCAGCAGCCGATCGCTGCCCACCGCCTCACATTGCTGCAAGGGACCACCCCACTGGCCATAATGCTCAAGCGGGATGCCAAGGCCTACAGCATTGGATGGTGTGGTCTCCAGGCGTTCTTGTGATACCATGAGTATCGAGATATGAGCACAGGAGATTGGTAGGATTTGGGTGTTTCTTCGAAGCATGAGACGATTGGGAGTTATTTTGTGGTAGGCCGGGAGTGCTAAGGTATGCTAGCTGCTAAATAGCTGTGGGTCGCTTCGCTTGAGCACAAGAAAAATTACCCCACCAGTGACTACTTATTGGGTAATAGCTCCTGTGCCTTCTGTCACCATCAGGCAAAGTGCCAGAGTGGTTAATGGGTATGACTAGAAATCATATGGCTTCGGCCGCGTAGGTTCAAATCCTGCCTTTGTCGGTGATTTTTTTATCCTTTTTTATTTTGCCGGACTGTACTGATGATGACATGCAGTACATTGTTTGCTTTGTTAACTCGGTCCTTTCCTTTCATACTTCGTATTCAATTAGCCGGGCCATCCCAATTGTTCTTTCTTTTTCAACGTCAGGTGTCAGTTTCTTGTTGGTCACATCGACTAGAAAACTACCATAGAAATGGACACATTACCACCAACGTGAAGCTGGGAATGGCCATTCTATCTCCAGTCTTGTATCAGTGGTCTCCCACCCCTACAAACCCACCTATCCGCCCGTGTGGGGTAGTCTCCCGATGCCTCCGAGGAAGATGTATCGCCCACAGCGCACCCGCAACCGAAACCTTATCCTCGCCATCGCCGTCTTCCTGACAGTCGTCTACTACCTCCACTCGTCATGGACCGCCCCCCAGCCCCTCGAGTCCGTCCTGCTCGAGCACCACATGAACCACGACCCGCCCCCCGATCCCACCCCAGACGATAAACCAACCAACCGCTTCGACTGGTCAACAGTCCAATTCGAGCACCCACCGGGCCCAATCCGCCCCCTCCCAACATCCTCGCCCTCAAGCCCCCCTCCCCTCCCCCGCGTCCAGCACCCCTTCAAACCCGAGTCCGCCCCCCAAGCCGCCCTCCGCAACACCCGCCGCGACCAGGTCCGGTCCCTCTTCCGCAAGAACTGGGCCGCCTACCGCCAGCATGCCTGGGGCCGCGACGCCCTCCTCCCCCTCTCCGGCGAGGGGCGGGACCAGTTCTCCGGCTGGGCGGCCACCCTGGTCGACAGCCTGGACACGCTGTGGATAATGGGTATGCGCGACGAGTTCGACGAGGCCGTCGCCCACGTCGCGGCCCGGATCGACTTTAGCAAAAGTACAAGCGACAGGGTCAACACCTTCGAGACCAACATCCGGTACCTGGGCGGGCTGCTGGCCGCCTACGACCTGTCGGGCCGCCCCGTCCTGCTACGAAAAGCGATCGAGCTGGGAGACCTGCTGTACGCGGCCTTCAACACCCCGAACCGCATGCCGGTCGACTTTATCGATTTTGCCACGGCAAGGACGGGGCGGGGCCTGATGGTCGAGGAGTCGGTTGTGTCGGCCAGCCCCGGGACGCTGAGCTTGGAGCTCACCAGGCTGTCGCAGGTTACCGGGGATGCCAAGTACTACGATGCTGCGGCGAGGGTGATGGATCTGTTTGCCCGGGGCCAGAATGAGACGCTCCTGCCGGGACTGTGGCCCATGTTCGTCTCGATGCGGCGCATGGATGTGGTCGGCGGGAATACCTTTACGGTTGGCGGGTGCGCGGATAGTTTGTACGAGTACCTGCCCAAGATGGCCGGGTTGCTGGAGCCGGGGCCGGAACAGGCGAGGTATGCGGCCATGTCGAGGGGGTTTCTGGAGGCGGCTGATGGGGCGCTGCTGTACAGGCCTATGCTACCTGGTGGAGAGGATGTGCTGATGGCTGGGACGGCTAGGGTGGATGGTCCCGGGGGGCCGGTGGTGCTTGATCCCGAGACGGAGCATCTTTCTTGCTTTATCGGCGGGGTGTATGCGCTTGCTGGAAGGCTGTTGCGGCGGCCGAGGGATGTGGAGTTGGGGGCGAAGTTGACGCGGGGGTGTGTGTATGCCTACCGCGCCATGCCGACGGGGATGGGGCCGGAGAGGTGGAATATGGTGCCCTGCCCGTCAAGGACGGGGCGGTGCGGCTGGGACGAGGAGAGGTGGCTCGCCGGCAAGGCCGAGAGGCCGGAGTGGAGGGAGGGGTTGCCGGGGGGTTTCACGACGGTGAAGGATCCGCGGTACATACTGCGTCCGGAGGCGATTGAGAGCGTGTTTGTGCTGTACCGCGTCACGGGGCAGTACGAGTACCAACAGGCCGCTTGGGAGATGTTTAGGGCTGTCGCGAACGGGACGGCGACGGAGATTGCCAACGCGGCGGTGTTGGATGTCACGGCCAGGACGTATCCGCTGCCGCAGGAGGATTACATGGAGGTGAGTGATGCGTTCTGGTTTTTCAACTGGGGTCAAGGCTGACATGACGACAGAGCTTCTGGCTTGCTGAGACGCTCAAGTATTTCTATCTTGTGTTCTCTCCGCCGGACTTGATCAGTCTCGACGACTACGTCCTGAACACGGAGGCACATCCATTCAGGAGGCCTGGCTAGTACGGCTAGGGATGTATACTACTATTCCGAGATACCACGGGCGCTGGCAAGGGGGTATGGAGTTCTTGATTTCTGGCTACCAGGTAGCAGCGGACGGCGTTAAGGTAGTCTACCGAATCCTAATCGCCTAGTCGGTCGGACTTCGCGGCGCAGTAAGTCGTGTAGTTCGTGCAGTGTGTAAGATGCAACCATCTGACGAGGCCCGATAGACGCCGGCCACAGGCCTAGAATCGGTGTTTAGGGGTCTGTCATCGGTCTTAATGGTCTATCACCGGTTTCTAACACCGTCAAGTGTGTTAGAGTGTGATAGTGAATTCACATGTCGTGTCGGATCAGCGGCTGAAAGCTGAGGCGCAAGTTCCTTTTCGCACTGTTGCAAAAGGTCTTACCTTACCCAGGGCTGGTATAAGAGTGATCCATCCTCACGCCACATTTATACTACACACCGCGGCTCACACAAAGTAAAAACAACAAGTCGGGGACACGGCTTGTCTACCCAGACGATATGTCGGGCAGCATGGCTAGATTTCCCTACGGCCTCTCCAACGTTACATGCACATAAGAGACAGTGTTGATGTCACTTCGCGATATTCATATTCACATTACTCGAGCGGTCCCTAACCACCGGATCTATGGACTCTAATAAGCGCTAGCTAACAGCAAAACAACCCCATTTCCCATTCATTCAAATCCTCGCCGCCTCCGCACACCTGGCCTCAGGAAGTCACGCCAAGTGCTGGTCGAACCAGGCGACGGCCTGGTTGAAGGCCTGCTCCTTGGACCACTTCTGGACCCGGTCGGAGAGGTCGCAGCGGACGGCGAAGCCGTGGGTGACGCCGGAGAAGAGGTTGATCTGGTAGGGGTGGCCGGTCTTGCGGAGGATCTCCTCGGACTTGTGGCGCTTCTCGGCCGGGAAGATCTGGTCGGTCTCGGCGGCGGCGATGGAGAGGGGGCCGGTGATGGCGGCCAGCTCGTCCTCCTCGACGAAGGACGGGTGGGCGACGAAGCCGACGTTGATGCCGTCCTTGTAGTGGCGGATGACGTACTGCGCAGACGAGAAAGACGCGGATGTTTAGCATTGGGAACAACAGACTTTGTTGTCGAAGAGCCAAGGACGGGGAATTGGGGGGGAGTTTGGGGTGGCTAGGCTAGGTTACCTTTGCGCCGAAGCAGTAGCCGACTGCACCAATCTTCTTGACGCCGTACTGCTCCTTGAGAGCCTTGATGGACTCCTCGACGATGGGGTCGACGGTTTCCTTGGTGTGGGGGTGCTTGCCGTCGGAGCCCTCCTTGATCCAGGTCATGATGTCCTTGCCGCCGAGGCCGCCGAGGGGGATGGGGTCGCCGTTGAAGAGGTCCGGCACGAGGGTCAGGTAGCCGTTGGCGGCGAGCTGGTCGGCGATCAGCTGGGAGTTCTGCCAGATGCCGAGCACGTCGGGCAGGTAGAGGATGGCGGTGTCCTTGTGCGCCTTGCCCTCGGGCGGGGTGGCGAGGTAGGCGTCGTGGCTGCCGACCTTGACGGACTTGCCGCTGGGTTGGCCTCTGGGGGAGACGGTGGTCAGCGATCCCTTGTTATAGGAGGTTTAGATCTAAGGAATGCGAGGTAAGTGTAAGGTACGTACTCATGCTTGACACCGATGGTGCAGCACTTGGCGGGAGGGTTGGAGGCCATTGTGGATGGAGATGATTATAGACGGGTTGGTATTGTCGACGTTGGTGTGAGAATGGTATTCAGGTTTCAGACTCGGATCACAGACACGGGTATCAAGAGATCACTGGGTTGGTATGTAGAAGACTTGAGGTACGGAAGAGTAAATAAGGATGAAGAAAAGTGAAGAAGTTCTGCGTATATGTTTAAGGTAAATACCAGGCACAGCTATACATACCTACCTACTACATACATACACTACGTCAGTACCTCTTATTAGGACGAGGCATTTCATCCGGTCTTCCATGTCAACACCATCCAATATGGGGCCCGGCATTTGCAGGAACGGTAACACGGCATCCATCCTGACTCCTGGCCTGTCATGGGAATAAAGAAAAAAGTTGCTGAGCGGCGGCGAGATCGTCAGGGCGGGTAAGTCCCCCATGTGGGTTTCGAGTCTCCACGACAGGTACGATACTGTCTGGAACATTAGAATATTATTCTTGTCCATTCGTGGTCAGTCGTGCTCTGATTGATGTTGACTTTCTCGACATATTTGGTCTCTTTTTTTCTTTTTTTCTTTCTTCCTTTTTTCAGGATTATTGTTGGTCTTGTTAGTTGATTCGTCCTTCTGTCATTAGTGTAAGGTATGTACCTTGCTAAAAGTATCATCGACCCCTCGATCCCTCCTCGATCCTCGACCCCTCCAAACCGCCCCTCCAAACCGCCCCCGCGGTCGATAACGCGCATCGAGAACGGCCCACAGAAGCGCGTAGAACTTTTCCACGATCATCGCAATGGACGGGGAGCTATGGATGAGCACCACAGACGGGTGCTATGCAGTATGCAGTAACACTAGACTCGAACAGGGAGCGATGTCGATGTCGTAATCACGCAATCATCTTCCATCAGACGCGCAAAGGGATTCCCATCACAGCTCCTTGACAAAGACCTTCATCACCGTCGGCTTAGCAAGCAGCGGCACCAGGAACGGCCAGTTCTTCCCCACGTCCTCGACCCGGTCCAACTGGTACCCGTTCCGTCCATACCAGCCCTCCAGCCTGTCCTTGAACTCGTGCCTCCACCCGTGCCCCTGTAGCAGCTCCAACCGCATGTGCCTGGCCCCGCGCCGCCTGGCCTCCTCCTCTGCGAACCGGACCAACTCCCGCCCGACTCCGATGCCCCGAGACACCGGGTCGCACGCGAGCATCCCCAGCTCCCCCGTCTCCTCGTCCGGGAACATCTTGACGTTGACGCATCCCAAGAGGTCCTTGCTCAGATCCCCGTGCTGCTCGAACGAAGCGTCCTCCCCGCGCCAGGCCAGTGCGAGGGCGCCACACCGTAGGTAGTCTCGTATCTCGCCCGGGTTTGTGCGTCCGAAACCCGGGGTCCAGAAGGAGGATTCCGACTCGAAGTAGACGCGGTTGACCAGCTCGGTGATGTACGTGACCAGCTCGTCATCTTGGGCTGCTGCTTCTTGCGGGGGGAAGCCTATGGTGAAGGCTTTCTGCGGAGACGAGTCGGCCTGGCTGTCTGCAGCGCCGGATTCTGCTATCACCGCGGTTGCTTCGGCGGCATCCTGCAGCTGGGCTCTTGCCTCGTGGTTCTCGTCGTCCAGACCAGCGCTGCTGGGTGGCAAGTCTTGGGCCATGATTGCTGGTGGCTTGTATGTGACACTGTACCAACCAGATAGCAGCAACTGGCTTGAGTTAAAGCATCTCTCAATTAATAAAGCGAAAGGGCAAAGATATAACAGCGATAACTCCGACTCGGAGTCAGCATCTTACTGTGAACCTCAACATGGAATCCCACCAGCGACAGTACCCCATAGTACAAGCAAAAGCCAAGCAAGCCATGTGGAGGTAAAGATGGAGTAAGATTCCCTCACTTACTCACAGTATGGCATTACAGATGTTCTGAAGCCAAAACTCAACTGCCCTATCGGATCATCCCTTTTCTAGAACCTGGGATCCCGGCTAGCGCAACATACAGGCCACATGGGCTGAAAGCTATGTGTTGCTGTCGAACATGCCGTTTTCTGATTGCTCCAAATCTTGTCACGTGCAGGGTCGGCGCCCGGACCCCGGCTCACGGTGACCCTTGGAATTTGGTCCCGCAACCTGGCCCTCGGAGTACCTCTCCTCCACAACATCTTGTCCACAGTTCTCGAGCGATACCTTCGTAGGCAACCCGTCGCATCGCCTCGAGCATTTCGAGCTCTCCCTTTCATTTCGCAAAACTTGTTTGTCAGCCAATAGCAAAATTGCCGCAACGCGCTCGGATTCGCACACGCCCGTCATCCTGTCTGCCTACTGGCCCGACAACTCTCGTCGCGTTAGCACGCCGCAAGTATGTAACGCGTTCTACATCACGTCTGTCGGCCTGGTTCCTGGCTCGTGGCCCCTCGCCAGGTTCTGGGACCATATGGCCTGGTACGTGTCGACAGCCGGCCAGCCAAGAACAGGCAGGCCACACAGCGACACCCGCATTGCGTGTTCGGCACCCATAGTGCTCTGATGACTGTGATGGCATCATTTAGCGGCGCTGTGTTGTTTTGCGAAAGAAAAGCAACGCCAGCTTCACATCTGCTCATGGGAGCGGAACCCACGCGGAAATGCCTTAACGCCTCTTTATTTTGCCGAAGGCTCCAGAGCACGCGTCTACTCCACTCTTGTTACCCCGTCCATCTGCAACGAGACCTCGGGCAAGAGAAATATGTCACGATATAACGTTACGTAGAGGTCAACGCATGGAGTAAGATGGCAATACAGCACAATCCTGGGTCCTCCCGTCTCCCACCATCCCGCAGCGCCAAAGTAATGGATGGCAGCGGATGAAGATTCGCAAAGAGTCACTGCGGGGAAAGGAGGAAGAGGACCAAAGAGTATATCGTGTAACGGCTGTCGTGGTTCACTTAAACTCATGCGCTCGCCAGCCCCTCGCGCCAGGCGCACTTGGAAGGTGACCAGGTAAGACCCAACAGCTTTTTCCCATACCTTGCCTAGCTGACGAGCGATCTCGATGGCCAGAAAATGCACAGCCCCCGTTCACTGTATAGCCAGCCGGACCAGTCCAACTCTCCCGACGTGGAGGGACTGGAACCTCGGCCACAGCCACTGCGTTGCCGGACAAGATGGGAAACCGTGCGCGAGCTCCGGGAGGACGAGTATGGCTCGTTTTGACAAGCACGCGCCCCCGCAAGATACGCACCGTCCAAGCGAAAGCCCTCCTCGACCGTGTGAACAACCAGGTTGCTATCGCTATCTCTGTCGGCAAGTGATGGACTTGCCCCAGCACTATCGCCCGGTACGAGGCAAACAAGGACGACTTCCAACAGGTCTATGTCGCATCCTGGGCGTAGCCATGGCTGCGTTTAAGGCCGTGCAGGACCTTCTTGCACACCAGCAATCTCGTGATGGCAGTCCGCGTTGCCAACCGCCCGCGCCACTTGACCAGGCCACAGGCAGACGCGTGCCCTCGGATTCAAACGAGTCTCAGAAGTCTGCCAAGTCCAACAGCTCGGCTGAGACTGAGGTGGTGAGCGTCTTCTCGCATGTGCGTCACTTTCGATGTACCAGACGAAAAGTGAGCGCGTGGACCGAAGGAAGATGGACAACCAGAGAAGGATCCTGCCCTTCACGCGTACTATTGGTGAGAAGATTGTCACCCCTTTACGTCACATTTGTCGGCCAGAAGTGAGTCCTCCGGCCGCCTCGATCGTCCCGAGCGGTCGCACTGATGCACGACAACTATGGCTGTTGGGGTGTTGCTTCAAAGATCTGATTTAGGAGATAGAAAGAAGTAGCTCAGGTTATGTCCTCGACTAGCCGCGTTCATATTCCCTTGCTAAACCAAGCCGAGATGCCCCAGTGGTGTCTTAGTCTTCTTCCTAGAATCAAGCTGAAGGTTGATACGCCCATCCCGGAACCGCAGAGGAAAACTCCGCAGTAACATCAGCAGACTCTCGGCTGTAGCCGATCGTCACGGCGGATGACACGGACGATGGAAACAGTCCAAGTACTCCGTAGACCTTATCTTGCGGGAGTGAGCAAGTCGCGTGTTGCGCAAGAAGCTTCAGTTCCCGGATGGAGGCGTCGTTCAACGAGCGTGCTTTGCCAAAGCCAGAAATGACTTCGCTGTGTTTGGATCCAGCATTTTTCCGGGCCGGAAACGGCTCTGCCCTTCGGCATGGCTAGCAAGGGGCTTCCATCGCCTTGGCCGGAATTGGCTCCCCGCCAACTGGCCAGCTTCGCACGTTGCCATGCTGACCAACGTCTGTTGAAATCCTCCAAACAGAGCATTGAATACGGTAGCTGACTGGTGGCATACCGTGACCGGAAAGGCTTCTGTCCAACCATGCTGCGAGTCTCTCTCAATCAAAGCCGGGGAGTCTACAGCCAACCACAGGCCACACGTCGAAAGTTACCATAAACCACCACAGACATGCAAACCACCACAGACGGTCAAGCCACCACAAATCATCAAGAACCATCTGCCAGATGGGTATTAGAACGCCTTGTTCAAGACTGTTGCTCCTCATTATAGTCGAACAGGGCGCTTGCGTCGCCTACAAAGCTATAACGACGAGTCCAGACAACTGAGCCACAGGAAGGCCGTCGCGCGGCTGAACCTGCTGCGCTTAGGGTTAGGGTTAACTCTAATTCGAGGATGTTGGCCAAGCAGCGAGAGGATCTTGTGTTCCGTGTGCAGGCGCTTAGCTTCAGCTTCGTCCTCACGTTCATGGGGGTAGTTCAACACTGTCGAGTCATCCACCTCGCCGATCCAGCAGCTACCTCCAGTCGCAATTATGCCTTTGACGCCTGGAGGGAAGTATCGCGTTAACCGGACGTAAGTGAGATGGGACATGGTCAAGTATGGAGAGCTCCACAGCGGTCTAGACGTTTTGCACTTCAAGCCCGAAATAATTTGAAAGAAGGCAGAAATATGTCTGTCACTAGGGAATCTGTTCAATTTGTTGCAAGGTCGGTATCTGCCGGTAGCTCGTTGGTGTATCGATGGTGCGCCCGACATCCGTCGGAATGACTTTCCGTCCTTGTTATCCAGACAGTCTCGTGTTGATGCAGCCTGCACTGGATTGATTGGACATTGATTGGCAGGCAGCAACCACTCGACCATGTCCCCTACGGCAGAGCAGAGCCGCGGCCGTCGCAGCGCACCCTCCGTGTGCAGCGGAAGGACTACTCGTTTTCTGGGCGACCATGCTCGCATCGTGGTCCGGGATACCTATCTTGGTAACAGTCACATCCATTCCAGCACGAAGCCTACTGACAGATTCCAAGACAGGATATCGAATACGCCTCTACTGGACAAACAACCGATGCCTCACAGACCTGCGACTCACCGATCCGCGACACGACAAGGGCGGCATTCTGAAAGACTACTTGCTGGGGTCGCCCTTGATCCAGAGCGGCCGCTGTTCTCATGGCGCCGTGTTCCGGTCAGTTCTATCGAGGATCCAGCGGTAAGGACCCTGCTCCTGGAAGTAGTGTCGGACAGCATCCCGCGTTTCGGTATTGAGGATACATACTGGGAATAACTACACGATCGGCGTCCACCACGCAGAGGCGGACTGTTGCACTCTTGGTTCGCTCATCCCGAACATCAATGCAATACTTCGCCGCTGCTCTTGTCCGGCAAGATGCAATACCACTGCCGTCCATAGAGCATCACCAAACAGCTCAGTCACTTCAGTCCCTGCCTTGACTCAATCAGCCTCCCGACTTCCTGACACGTCTGACGCCCCCGTGCACCTCCCTCTTGTGGCGCCTCATTCCCTCTTCGCGCGCGAAGACGGCAAGGCACTTATTACACTCGGCACTCATAGGAGGGTACCCGGTGCTCTTGGCCCATTCTTTGTGGCTGGACCAGACGTGACGTATCTTCTCCTTCCGATCCTGAGCTTCAGCCCAGCCGCAGTCCTCTTTGGGACAGCGTCGGTGGGTGGCGGCATGTTTCCTGAGACAAGAGCTGAGAAACATGGGGGAAGCTGGGCGGGTGAGAATGCACCACTCACCTCATCTCATTGGCGTCGGGTTCTCTATGGTCACAGTCCTTCCACGTGCACCGTACGCGAGCTTTGGATCTGTTTCCGACCGAAAGAGGGACCGAGGAGCCAGGGCTCGCCGCATCTACCGCATTTCCACGTTCGACACGATCACACACCGTATGTTCCGCCGTCTCGCTGGCGTCAGGGGTGCCTGAGAGGGGCGGTGACAATATGCCAGCACCTCAAGGTGGGGCCATGGGCGGATCGTAGGCCGAAGTGTCGCTCGATGCATATCCCAGGGTCAGCATTGCCGGATCGATTGTAGGTGCGTCCATTGAGGAGGCCAGATCAGACATGACAGGTTCTGAATAAGAAGCGGCCCAGTCTTCAGAGAAAATGATCTCGGCGGAGGTGAGCTCAGATTCGTTGTCGTAAGCATAGGCCGGGCTTAAAGAGGCCATAGCCACACGGCAGCTGGAGGTTTCTCGCTACGTCTTTGAAAGAGATTGCTGCAGATGAGGATAGAGAACGCAGCATGATCAGGGAGGATCAGGCTTCAAATATGTCGCGAGGCAGGGCTACGGAATTGGGGGGCCAGGCTGGAGCCTGGAGAAACTGCCAGAAACATCACTTGGGAACGCCCGTTGGAGCTTGTCAGTGCACGATTTGTGTGGCATGGTGCATGCGATAGATACGTGGCAATTGTGCGCCTTACATCGCGGCGTGGCCCAATCACATGTGTACGGCCACCCGACGCAATTCGGAGCCAGGAGTTCATCGTCCTTCCCCGCCTCGAGCCTTCCCTTTGATTGGAATCCTCTCACACCTCAGTGCGCGGCAAAACGTACTCCTATCATATCGGTGACGATGGCCGCATCCGCAAAGATGGCAAAACTGAATCAAATTGGCAAAGCGGATGTCCAGCGTTTCGTACTGCACTCGGCCTTGCTGAGCTTGATCGACCCTGTGCGAGGGGAGCCGACGAGAAACCTACTCGACGAGAACCGCGACGGCGACATTTTTGGCGGGCAGCAGCTCAAGCAAAAGTTCCTCGACTCATTCGCTCTCATCTGTTCAACGTCGAGCTCGGGCGCGGAGACAGCCTCGGCGGTTTGCCTGGAACAGCATGTCCAATCTGAAGCCATCCTGCGCGTGGCCCGCAACCGCGGCTTCACGTCCAAGGACCTGAGTGGCCTTGAAAGAGTGTTGCGAGTACTTCGAGTAGTTGCCAGAAAGGGTACGTAGGTTCTTTACCCCGGAGTCCTGTTGAGGTTGCTCACGTAGCGGGTTGCCCACGCAGAAAAGTCGTCGGCGCAAGCCGAGGCCGAGATTCTCTACCTGGTCGTGGAACTGGACAGAGGTCGGATCTTGTCTATTGCCGAGAAGATTGAGAAGCACGGGAAGAAGCACGGGATTTGGAGTTTTCTACGAGAAACGCACTCTAAGTTTCTTGCCGGTCAGATTAGGTCAGAGATATTGGCCAAGCCTGGGCTCGGACCTTGGCTGCACAGTTGCCCTTTCACGACTGCCGCATCTCCCCGGGCCTGGAATCCCACGGATTTGGCCGTGCTCATCAGCTGGGCGTCGCAAGCAAGATGGCTCTACTCTGAGCAGTTACAGGATTTGCTCGGACACGATGCTGCGCAGAAGTCGCCCTGGCTGGACAGCCTGTACAAGATCGCTCGCTACCGCTCTACCATCAAGTCCATGGTCAAGCTTGCAGTGATGCAGCCCGAAGTCTTCGCCGATATCCAAATCCGAGAGGTCGAAGTCGAGGCTCCCAGTTGGCGCTCGTTGTCTCTCTCTGGCCACAAGGCTGCACTTTCCGCAGCTATCCAGGACCTTGTCGGGAAAGAGGCAGGGATGACGATGCAGCTGCTGGAAAAGCACTTGGGCACGCAGGATGTTGAAGCGACACTGCGTAGGGTATGCGGCTTGCATCTCACACTCCACGCCGAAATGCAACTCGTGGTGTTTTACGAGGGCAATCCCGAATTGGCTCCCCTTCTGCGGTTCATCGGGACGAGCAAGAAGGCCTGCTTTCTCTGCCACGAGTACCTGCTCCAGCATCCGCTTAGGCTCCAGGTTTCGGCTTGTCACCAGAAGATCTACCCGTCGTGGATGCCGCCACCATACTTCCCTGTTCCTAGACAATTCAAAAACCCGCCATTTCTTAAACTCAGCAAAAGAATTGAACAATTGACAAAACTGGAGCTCAAGACAGCGCTTACTGCTCCCCGGCGGCCAAGGAATCAAGATTCGACCGCCGGCCCGTCCTTGACGACAACAGCAACCGTGCAGACGGGACCAGTATCGGCCACAGTACAATTTGCCCTCGAAAACGACAGCTTGTTAGAGAATTCGATGTGAATCGCGAGTGCAGATTGTAGGCTGGACGTTTGTTGGGACCGAGGTTTCTTTTATTCAAAGTTACCAGCATCGGGGTAGTATGTCAGAAGTACATATCCATATAAATCTTTCTAAGCTGGAGATTCGATACTCTAAGCTCTGCATAACCCATTGCAAACTGCAAGTGCGTGTCCACCAATAATCTGTCGAGAAGCCGAGACGATGTGGCAACGGCGCACGAACAACCAACTGATGGCTAGCGGCCGCTGCCAATCTCTTCACCGAGGCTGCAACCGGCAGATCTAGACCTCATTCACACAGTTGGTGCATTTTGGGGCTGACAAAAGTGCAGAGATGCTGCAATGCCTCGGTGCCCAACCCTGCGGGAGGCCTTCCACAACATCATGGCTGGTGCCATGCCAGGCGGGGTTGGATTCCTCTCCATCCCCTTCCTCATCCGCCCCCGAAACTATTAAAGCCGCATCAGTTCCGGTCGTTCTGCGAAACCCATCTCTCGTCTTCAAGTCGTCACCCCACAGTCACAAATGGAGACAACGATGGCCAAGACAAGCATGGCTGCGGGATACCACCGGGACCTCCTTGATATAATCGACAAGCTCCGCTCGCAGGGTGTCAGCCACTATGTCGGCCTGCCCGAAATTATCGTCTGCGGCGATCAGGCAGCGGGGAAGAGCTCCGTCCTCGAGGCCATCTCCGGCATGCAGTTCCCCACCAAGGACGGCCTCTGCACCCGGTTCGCCACGGAGCTGGTCCTTCGCCGGAGCCACGAGGAGAAGACCAAGGTGTCTATCATCCCCGGCGAGAATCGGATTGGGGAGGACAAAGAACGACTCGAGCGCTGGGAAGCAGAAGCGAGCATCGACAAGGAGGGACTGGGCGCCGTGACGGACGAGGCCAAGCGCGCCATGGCCGACGGGCCCCGGGCGGCAGAATTCTACGAGGACATCCTCCACATCGAACTCACCGGGCCGCAACAGCCACACCTCACCATGGTAGACCTCCCAGGCCTTTTCAGGACGGGCAACAAGGAGCAGTCTGACGACGACGTCGGCATTGTCCGCAACATGGTGGAGAGATACATGGCACGACCACGGAGCATCATCCTCGCCGTAGTGTCGGCGAAGTCCGAGTATGTCCTGCAGGAAGTCACTTCGATGGCCAAACGCGCCGATCCAGAAGGGATGCGCACCATGGGTCTCATCACAAAGCCCGACACCTTGGACGTCGGCTCAGAGTCGGAGGGGTACTTTGTTCGCCTGGCTCAGAACCAGGAGGAAGAGCTTCGTCTCGGTTGGCACGTCTTGAAAAACCGAAATTTCGAGGAACGCAATGTTACTTCGGCCGAACGCGATGCCATTGAGATCAAATTCTTCTCACAGGGCTTGTGGTGTTCCATCGACTCGTCGCACTGTGGCGTGGCAGCCTTGAGGGTCAGGCTAAGCGACGTACTAATAGACCAGATCCTGGCCCAGCTTCCAAGCCTTGTACGGGACGTGGAAGACGGCATTCGAGACTGCACTAGCAGGTTGGATCGACTCGGCCCGGTGCGAGCAACACCGCAGCAGCAACTGAGCTACATGCTGCGAGTGAGTGAGGACTACACGTCACTGGTGACCCAGGCGGTTGAGGGCACATACACCGACCGTTTCTTCGGCAGCCGGAAGAAGTATGACCAGTACCCTACAAGGTTGAGGGCCGTGGTGCAGAACCGACTCCGCGACTTTGCAGAAGAGATGCTACTGAGCGGTCAGACTCAGTACCTCGTGGATTCTGGAACTGAAGACGAGGTCGGCGGCGAGGTCCGTGACTCGCCTCGCGTCTCTCGGTCCAAATATGTCGAAGGTGTTGCGAACCGCCTTAAGTTCCGCAAGGGTCGCGAGCTTCCAGGCCTCTTCAATCCGCTCATTGTGAGCGATCTGTTCCTCGAGCAATGCGAGCCCTGGGGAAAGATCGCGGGACTCCTCGCGGAGAATATCGTGGAAGCCGCGGAACTGACAACTCGGATGATAATCATGCATGTTGCTGCGAGTGAAGTCGCCGACGGGGTTCTCAAAATTGTGCGCCAGGGAATCGAGGGGCTGAGAGTTAAACTTGACGCTCAAGTCAAGAAGCTGCTCGCATCAGCCACGCAGCATCCTATCACGTACAACGCCCAGCTTACCGAGAACGTCCAGAGAATCCAAGAGGCCCGGCACAAACGTGATTTTCGGAAGCTCGTGGGCAATATGTTCGGAGAGCATCGTTTCGACCATCCAGACAACAAATTAAGCGTCAATCCGATCCAGCTCCTGGAACTGTTGGGGAAAGGATCTGAGCGCGATATGGAGCGGTTTGGAAGCTCGCTGGCGGTGGACTATATGGAGGCCTACTACAAGGCAAGATCTTTCTTTCCCTTCACGGCTAGGTGGTTGTATTGACAAGTGCATTTCGATTCCAGGTTGCAGTGAGCAGGTTTATCGATGACGTGAGCGTCTTGGCGATTGAAGACTGCGTCATTAGCAAGCTCTCGACGCTATTCAAATCGAGCAACGTCGTGCTGATGAGTGCCGAAGACCTATCCCGCCTCGCAGGCGAGACCCCAGAAACTTCTCTTGAGAGGGCACGCCTGGAAGCCAAGCGCGGAATCCTCGAGACAGGACTCCAGGACCTGAAGAGCTTTGGCAGGCAGAGAATCGTCGTCCACCGCCCCCTAAAAGATCAGGTGGTATCAAAGGATTCCGAGCAAACGTCCGCCATGACACCAAGCCCGTCTGAGAAAGCATCGATAGCCCCCACCATCATCGACGCACCTCCTCGGGCTGTCAGTCCCGGCGTACCCTCACCTTTTCAGGACAGGGTTCCGATGCCACCACTAGATGACGAGTGGTTTCTGGGCGATACGGACGCTCCTCGTATGACCAAGAGAAGCACGAAGGTTTTCAAAGATGCCATGGCATGGCCGTCACAATATGGAGGGATTTGATGTGCTAAACGTCGAGGTATAGCCATGAGTCGGAATCACTTATGCACAGACGGAGCGGCGTATCATTCTCCTTTGCGTGGCGACTACGAATATCCTTAGCAGGTAGTAGCGACAAAATAGAGTAGCATTTGGGTTGAGGTCCTCGTTTCTCTATATGCCGTCATTACACATCCCAAGGACCGGGTTCAGTGTTGGCGGCATTAATCTTGATATCGATATCGTGTCCAATGCTACTGGAGATGTGTTTCATCCTATCATGCCAACAAACAACCGATATTACTACGCGTTGAAGGGCGTGATGCCGTTTCAGAAACGCCTCCAAACCCATATCTGAACGGACCTGAACCTTGAGCTCCCTTAGGCTCGTCAAGGAAATCTCGCTGAGACGCTCGAAGTCTTCGATGGAAAGGTAGAGTACTTCCAGGTGGGGACAGAGTGCTAGCAAGTCGGACATCTCGTTATCGCCATGCGGACAGGAGATAACGAGTTGTTTGAGGTTTTCCAGCTTTGAGCAAACAAGCGGTAGCAGACGCGGAATTAACATTGACGAAAAGCGGTCGGACAATCTCGACGATAGGGCCAGTCGTTGTAAACTCGCATTAGAAGGCATTGCTGTTAAAACCGCCCAGAAAATTGATTTGTCGTAGTTGAAGTATCCAGCGAATACTGGACGCCGCAAATGCTCGGCATGGTTGGAGGAAAATATCCTTACCCCCGCACCTTTGTGTCAACGGGCAACGGAATAAGCCGGATTTCTGTCCGAGTGGGTTTTCGGAGGTCGGCGTTGGAGATCCGAAAGAGGGGAACTGCTTCTTCAGCCTCATGTCAATTCCAGCCATAGCCAGTGTGGCGTAACCGATCACTCAGACGTTGCGTACCTAGCTTCGAGAAGAGGATAACTTCAGGTGACAAGCCGGAACATCACATCAACCGATGGCGCCACAAACGCTCCGTCCCAACGTGAACAGATCCATGCTATGAAATAGAGGGATCAGGACTTAGTCATCAAGCATACGCGCGATGAATAAAGTACAAACAAGTTTCAACGTCACTTCGGAGCGTCTCTCAACCAGCTCTGGTGTTGTTGACAATCAAAGCGGTGAGGTCTGCGACGAGAGGAAGTTTCTGCCCGGCATCCCGCGTGTTATGCCTCCGGCATACTTACTGAGAAAACGTCAGCACGTTGATGAGGAGGCCTATGGTAACAGGTTAGATGTCCCAAGACTGCCCCGGGTAGGATGGAGCCATTTGGAACGACGATGGCAAAGCTACATTCAGTTTCGCGATCGGCAGAGCCTAGGGAGCAGAATGCAGAGAATATTGAAGCTATTAGAGATGGGGATCCGCGGTTGTTCTTCAATAACATCGCCTTGGGCACTCCGTGTGTTTTTCTTTGCACCGGAAGACCAGAGAAGTGTAGGATTGTCCAGGTTACGGTCAGAGACGATGATACACATTCGGCGATTCTGGATAAGATGGGGAAGGCTCGGGCTAAATCGAGGACTTGGTTACCCTTCCGCCGGGTTACTAAAGTGGAGGAGGTAAGAGTAAGTCTTACTTTGCGATATTGAAGCCATCTACTAACTAGTTGCTTTGTGTTGTTCGCAGATTCGCTTTTCAGGGCTGGAGAAACGTAGAGCTGGCGAGGTCTTTGTCGGGGTCTACGAAGTTCTTGATACTGAGCGACTTCGCCGCAGCTTGGATGAAACGCTAAAGACTCTTGGGGAGTCAATTGGCGCATGGCAAGAGCAGGAACTTTCATCCCTTTGCGGAGAGGACTATATGAGCGGAGAATGGGAGCACTCGCCGGGATGCCCCAGCTTGTACATCCCCTTTCGCAACTGCGATGTCAAAGAGTTCGACGACGTACAATACCGCTTACGAAGCCTTTCTCTTCTGCCAATGCTCACTTTGGCGTTCCAGACACCCCTGCTTGCAAACGGTCAACGTTTACACAGTACTCGACGGCCTTGCAGGAGATCCAGGAGTATACTCGACTAGGTTTGGCAACTGCTGTTTCCAGGCATGGCCACTTCCACTAACTCTATTAGGGACATGCTCAAAAACCTCTACTGGCACAATCCACGTATCGGCGATGTCGTATTTAGCGGGTACAAAGTCACTCAGGAATGGGAAGACATAAGACATAGCGTAGCTATGCCGTTGGCTGTAACCCTTACCGTTTGCTCGTGTGCTATTTTCCGGGTCATCTTTGGAGACTGGCAAACAGCTATTGGGGCCAGTTCCATGGGAGTTGCAGTCCTGACTGTGATCGTCCAATGGGCGGTCTACGTTGCTGGAAAGGATTGATACCCTCAGGTCGTCGGGGATTGTTCAACGAGCACCTAAGACCCACGTTCTACGTCCCCGCCGCGTGGTGCACGCTCGCTGGGCAGCCCCAAACCTCCGGCGCTACCAAGATCGCCACTGAGCCCAGCA
The DNA here is from genome assembly GCA_021432605.1 of Coniochaeta sp. PMI_546. Classification (NCBI taxonomy): domain Eukaryota; kingdom Fungi; phylum Ascomycota; class Sordariomycetes; order Coniochaetales; family Coniochaetaceae; genus Coniochaeta; species Coniochaeta sp. PMI_546. Next base: position 20,107 of record MU271157.1, on the reverse strand, counting down.
TCGCTTATCACAACTACTTCCTTATCAGTTGGCCTGAAACAACCCGGGTGGTATCATCAGCTTCCGGCGACACGCCACAATTTCAAACGGGCAGAACCGCATAGGAACTACAGGAGCAACAGGGTGAAAGCAGATGGCGGTACCGTGGAGGGTGGACGAAAGCGGAGGAAGGAGACGGTGGGACGTAGTTTGTGGAAGGGCAGGAGGAGCCAGGCGTGATGAAACTTCTTCCAGGCATCTCTTTGGTCGGCGGGTGCTTGACGTTGCGACGCGAGCGTGAGATCGTTGGAGATGTCTTCTGTGCAGAAAGATGGCACTGCGCAAGGATTCGCGTCCCCAATACAGCCCTCCTGCGCGGCGAGGGGAGCCGATTGGGAGCTCGTATGAAGGAATTCAGGCATCGCCGGAAGTTTTTGATCTTGTTGGCGAAGACGACGAATCGTCCAGTGATTGGTCTCATCATCTTGCCCTTCCCAGTTTTCTCCGAGTTTCCTTCTACAATCGAGTTCCCTAATCCACAAAGACGTCAAGCCACTCTAATGCGGTGAGACAAAGAGATAGCGACAGAAGAGGACGAGGAAGAGTTATATTCCATAAATGTTCAGAATGCACCGCCATCGTTGCAATGACCGCACCAGGCACAGTCCTTATCACAGACTCCAATCCTCGTCTCCCAAACCTGACACGTACAGCTTCCCATATTCGTTGACTTTCCTGTCTGGCAGTTCCCATTGGCTGGAGTTGCTCCCCCTCGGCATCACGAGCAGGCTCGCATATCTAATTGACTGTACTCGTCTACTTCCTATTAAGAAATAGTTTGCTGACAAATTAAGGCTCATCAAATCGCAAGTAGCAGCCCGCTAGAACATCCTTGACCGGGGCAAGGAATAGTATAAATTCACCCCGTCCCCTAGGACCCGATAGAGGGCAGAGAGAGAAAAAAAATGTATATGAATGAAATGAAATTCAGTTCTAGACTCCGTGGGCGAACAAGACGAATACGGAAACTTCGCTTCCTTGTCTCGGCATGCCCACATTACCCATCACCCAACCACAGCGGCCTCTCGGCGAACTGGAAGACTAGAACGCGGCCCGATATGCAGCCGAGCGCTGCTGCTGAGCCCTTAAAGGCAGAACACCACGGCCGGAACTTGGGCGGCAGCCATAGCGCATTCTGTCCTTCGTACGTGATCCAGGCACTGTCGCTCGTCAAGCCATAGCCCTCACGAGTGTTGGTAAATGGCCGAGGGGGAGAGGAACGATGGTGAAGGATTGCTATAGCAGTCAGCGCCATGGCCGTAGACGTCACCATAGGCTGTAAATGGAATGTGCCGACATCAGTTCGTAACAGGGACGAGTCGGCTAGTACGAACTGTAGATGGCGAATGGATATTCCAACCTCGAGCGTTGAAAGGTAGTAGCCCGTCTTGGTATCTTAGATCTTAACGGTCTTATCTTACGAGGCCGACGTTAGTAATACCACGTCGTACGACTAGGCGACCGAGAAGACCGAATTTTAGTAACCCGCGAACGTCGAAAGATAATAACCCGTCTTAACGTCTTAGATCTTAACGGTAATAAAGCCCGAGGCCGACGTTAGTAATACCGCGTCGTATAATTAAATAACCGAATAAACCGAAAATTTATAACCTTCGAACGTCGAAAGATAATAACCCGTTTTAATATTTTAAATCTTAATAGTTTTATCGTTCGAAACTAACGTTAATAATACCGTGTCGTAAGATTAAACGACCGACGAAACCGAAAAATTATAACTTTCGAACGTCGAAAAGTAATAACCCGTTTTAACGTTTTAGATCTTAACGGTTTTATCGTTTGAAATCGATATTAATAATACCGTATCGTAAGACTAAACGACCGATTAAACCGAAAAATTATAACTTTCGAATATCGAAAAATAATAACTTATTTTAACGTTTTAAATCTTAACGGTCGTATTATTCGAAGCCGATATTAATAATACCGCGTCGTAAGATTAAACGACCGACGAAACCGAAGAATTATAACCTTCAAACGTTAAAAAATATATATCTTATTTATTTTCCGTTTTAACGTTTTAAATCTTAACGGTCTTATCGTCCGAGGCCGATATTAATAATACCGCGTTATATAACTAAACGATTAATAAGACCGAATTTTAATAACTTATAAACGTCGAAAGATAATAACCCGTTTTAACGTTTTAAATCTTAACGGTTTTATTATCCGAAACCGACGTTAATAATACCGCGTCGTATAATTAAACGATTAACTAAATCGAATATTTATAACTTTCGAACGTCGAAAGGTAATAATTTATCTTAATATTTTAAATTTTAACGGTCTTATCGTTCGAAACCGATATTAATAATACCGCGTCGTATAATTAAACGACCGATTAAACCGAAGAACTATAACTTTCGAACGTCGAAAGATAATAACCCGTTTTAACGTTTTAAATCTTAACGGTCTTATCGTTCGAAACCGATATTAATAATACCACGTCGTATAACTAAACGACCGACTAGACCGAAGAATTATAGCCCGCGAACGTCGAAAGATAATAACCCGTCTTAACGTCTTAGATCTTAACGGTCTTATCGTTCGAGGCCGACGTTAATAATATTACGTCGTATAACTAGGCGACCGACGAGACCTAATCTTTATAGCCCTCGAACGTTAAGAGGTAATAGCCCGTCTTAATATCTTAGATCTTAACGGTCTTATTATACGAGGCCGACGTTAATAATACCGCGTCGTATGACTAGGCGACCGACGAGACCGAAGAATTGTGGCCCTCGAACGTCGAAAGACATGTATCCTACTCTTTCTCCATATGAGGCCCACAAAGTATCCATGGCGGCTCTTCTGCTCTAAACCTCTGCCGAACCACGCTATTCGTCGGACTAAATATAAGTGCCGCTGCATATGTCTGAAGTGGTGCTTGTTCAATGGCTGACCAATGAGTCAGAACGAACCGACGGGCGTCTTGAACAAATCTGGCTAGTTGCGTATCGCCGAGATGCATATCAGATGTCTAGCATGCCGTAAGCAACAATGGTATTGGAGTTGGGGCGGCTGTATGACCTACAAGGAGTGTATGCAGCTTGGAAATGGCGGCGATGCCTTTGGATAAGCTTCCGAGGAGACTGACAGCCTCGAGCCAGTTCAGGTATTTGCTGGTTAGGAACCGGGCGATGGGGCCACTGTCTTGAAGGTCGCTGGTCGCATTCTTGGCGGGATTGCAGTCGCGCAGATGGTCGATCCAGTAGACGCACGCGTAGGCGGTCGTAGCTAGGGGGTCAGGACTCGGTCGTCTGACCTGATCGAGGCGCGATCCAGGATGCTGCAGACCGTATATGTCGCGCCGTAATACATTGCTAAGGATTTGTATCGAGCATCTGTAGAGATCGTGATGTATTTGCCTGATATCGATAGAGAACATCGATCGCAATGCCTCGTCCACCAAGAAATCTCTTGCCGACTGATGGGCCATGTAAACGACGCCGTCTCGGACAGTGAAGAGTGACCCGCACGTCTTCACAAGCGCCTCGATATGCTCAGTACGGCTCGCTATGTGCTGCGGCAATCTGGACAAAGCAGCCAACTCGAGCAGGCTCAGCGGACGGTATGATGCAATCATCGTCAGAACGACAAGCCGACACAGCTCCGAGGTACCCCGCTTCAACCATCCAATTTGCTCGACCATGCGGCGGTCCAGCTCCGTTAATCCCCTCGGCACCTCGTCAATGATCTGTTCGATCTCCCAGCTGTTTGCCTTGCTCAGCTCATCGACGACGAGAGAGACCCAAAGAAACGTGCCGTCGGCTCGCTGCTGCATCACGCTGCGGACATGCTGCTGTAAACCTGCATCGTCTTGAATGCAGGGGAGGCTGGACACGCGGGCGTCGATGTAGGCACTGACGGCACGCGCGACTTGTTCCGCGTTCTGCTGGATCTCGAGACTCAGCCTCGTCCGCGCCGGGTCGACTCGCAGCCGCTGTTCGATCTGCGGCAAGTTGCGGCTCGACACTAGCCATTTGACGCGCGGCAGTGTCGACAGCGACGCGATCAGATTCAGCACCTTGAAGAGCCCGTCGTCCTGGCATTCATCGAGGGCATTAACAACAAGGTATGCCATATGCACCGCCGGATCCTGGAGCATATGCGTGAGGATAGTGCAAGTGGCGGTCCATGCGTTGGCGTCTTGGAAAAGCTTCTTTCCGGCGTGATCGAACTGCTCGCGGAGGTGGCGCACGAGCGACGGCTGCTGCTCCACCAGCAGATAGATGAGGCCGCGCACCACGGCCAAAGCATGGTTGATACGGGGGTCGGTAGCTTGTAGGAAGAAGAAGGAGACCATGGACCCATCGTGGACGGACTTTGTCAGGGCATCGACGATGCCGCAGAGCAGCATCGTCTTGCCCTTGCCGGCGTCGCCCTTGATCCACAGCAGGCGGCTCTGTTCGTCGCGGTACCATCGCTGGAAGTCGGCGTGGTCGAGGACCCACTGGCAGGATCCCTCGAGCAAGCCGCCCTTGGTCTGCTCGATGCGCTTTTTGTCGACACGGGGGTCGGTGTCGCGGAGCTCTGCAATGCATCCGTCGTCTTTCGCCTTGTCTTCTGCTGCCCCTGCGGACCCGTTAGCTTACGCTGGCCGATGCGGATGGGGTGATGGACTCACTCGTTGAAGGGCTGATCACCTCCCGCAACCGCCTGAATGCATTGTTGGCCCCTTCGCCATAGATAAGCGGCATGTGGACGTCGAAAATGCCCAGCAGCGCGTATGCCCTGTCCTCGTCGCGCGTCGTCTCGCGCCGATCCATCCACGCAAACCGCTCGCGGACGCTGAAGTCGGACAGGGCGCAGCCCCGGAGGGCGTCGAGGGGAATGCCCGTGACCGCGGTGATGTCCTGCTCCAGCGCCTCCCGGCTGCCCAAGAGGTGCCCCTCTTTGGAAAAGAACCCGACCGACATCGGAGCAATGAGCTCTTGCAGCGTCCATCCGCGTGTGAACCATCTGCTGTTGCGGAATGACGCCCGCCAGTTCGCGGCGGGGACATCGGCGAGATAGGCGTAGCACTTTGCGGCGCCGCGGTACCAGCGGAACATGGAGTTGATGGCCTCCTGCAGCTCGACGGCGTTCGTCTTGTCGATGCAGCACGTATCCACCCAGCAGAATCGCAGGCCGTCGGCCCAGGCTTGGTCGGCACAGAACCGGATCTTCTCGTAGCCCGGCTTCGTCTCGACCGTGCCGTCGACCATGTCTTTGAAGAGGACCTCGCCGTCGGCCCATGTGTGCGAGAGGATTGCATACCGGGGGATCTCGCGGCCGACAAAGTCCTTCGTCAGCCTGATCTCCCCAGCTGCGTCGCGTTCCAGCAGACGCATCGTTCAGTATGGCAGTCTAGCGGTCAGCGATCGCGGACCCGGCGACAGCACCAAGCTCGTGTCTCTTTCGGCTTTGTTCGATGCGTTGTGCAGGATCGCTGTCGAGGAGTCCATACTGGTTCGGGTCGGGCACTGGGCTGAGGCTGGCGCGGGGTTGACATCCGGTCAGTGGCCAATCATGGCGCAAGCCGCAAGGCGCAGGTGGCCGTGAACGCCTTGGATGGCATTGACACCGAGCGACGAGTCATCGGAGACATACTATGGCCTGGCCGCGGCTGTTCATAGCTCATGCCTCTCAGGCGGGCTTGACCAGTCGTTTGATGATGAGATAGGAGCGATGCGAGGAACTAACCCCGGCAGACAACAGACTCGGCTGGACGTGGGAGCGTCGTACGTGTGATTGCACCGCTCGTCGGGACATTTGGTGAGCCGTATTCCTATCCCTCTGCAGAGCCGTCGTCGGCAGTCGAAGTACCTTGCCAGACACTCGCGTTGCGCAAATGTATCGCGGCATCGACTTTAGGCTCTGCTTTTGGCGCGACCGTGGCAGGACGCGTCGGTCCGCGCACGGGTCACGCGTCCTGGCAGGGTGGTCTAATGCACGCCCCACCATTGAAGCAAATACCTTGGCGGTATGGACAGTAGCCAGAGGCAGCTCATCGGAGCCCAAGGACAAAGGTGTCTGGCCTGCTCCCATGCACAAAATGCAGTGCACTGCGGGAAGCGGTCTGATGAGTGTTCGCGCCATGCCTGGTACGTCCGACTCAGCCACGCTCAAATACGATGTTTTCTTCTTGGGAGACCAAGATCTGGTGGAGTCGTCTCAGCAAGACCTGTCAGTCGTGACTCCTCAGTCCCGGCCCCGTCCTGCAGCCTGGCGGATGAAACCTTCAGCCGCATAAACAATTTTCCGATGGCCCCTAGGTACACGTGAATTCCAGGTCATGGAACGTGCCGCGCCATCGTCTTATCTCGACGGGCTCTTGGGATGTCACCCCTGGAATTTACTATCTTTCAAACTCAATCTCCCGGTAAAACATTTTCTTTCTTTGGAGCTGATAATCTGACGAGACCATGGGGATGAACTCCCCTGTCAGCTGCCAATGTGCTACAAGCTCTTATTGCAGATATACAGCCGAGGCCATCAACACCGGGCTCGAGGACGCAGTCAAAGCGCAGCAGCAAGCAACCCCAGAAGCCGCATCCTCGGAAGACGTAGAAGAGTCCTACCGATGGTGATGTGAGGAGCTGCGCAACTGTTTCGCACCGGGCGAAGTGGACGTGTACCGGAACAACATCACACAAGCCGAGTACTGGAAGGTCGAGTCCAAATAATATCAGGCTGTACTCGACGACCTCTTGCGGCAGAGGGCGGCTCGTGCTGCACACGGCGATGAGGACACTACCTTTTGGAAGACTCTCGCAATATCCTACCGGGGCATCCTAAGGTTGGCAGGGTTTTCTTTGGCGCGAACGAGAGAGATCCGATATTCCATCGACGACCAGAAGTACTGGCAGCCAGAGTCAGAGATTTTTCAGCGATCCGCCGCGATCCAAGAAGAAAGGATGAGACGAGCGCTTCCGATGGACGGGCATAGGAGCCAGTCGGCATAGGCTCGGCCAATCAACGAGAAAAGGTCGTCAAGTTGCGGCATTGCCAGTAGGACAAGATCAAAAACCAAGGCATCAGCCGGGGCAGGCATCACAAAGCGCAGAGCAAGGCGCCGGCGCTAAAGTGTGCACGCATCTGGTACGATGCGCTTCGCGACCGAGCTCTATTTTGCCATGTCAAGGCCGCACGACCTGACCAGGATCGTTCTTGTTTTGGGCTCGTTGCTTAACAGTTGGCAAACACTTATTCGACCCGCTTGGATGGGTTGTCGGCTCGGACGGCGATTCCGATAAATGCGATCTCCAGGTTTCTGAGACCTATCAGACAGGTATCAGCAGGCGGCTGCTGTGATGTGGGCGGCGAAACCTGGTCTATGTTACGCCATAGCCCAGGTTGGGGCAATCAAGGTGATATCAGGAAAGCGTTTCACTGGCACCTACAGAGCATGTGGATGCGGAAGGCTCATACGTGGAATGGGCTCCTGCATTCTTGTTTGCGTGGTTGTAGCCGCAATTTATGGATGTCAAAGTATGCAGAGGCCGCTGAGCCATTGTCGAAAGCAGACTACATGATAACATGTGAGCCGGATCGGACAGCGTTAGGAGCTGAAGCAGGGAGGAAGCTAGGCAAGTGGTTAGGAGGCAAACGGTAGTCAAGCAGTTCAACATACGGCTAGCAGCGATTCTGACGTCCTCGCTTGAATTTCTTTGAAAGTTTCAGGTGCACGGGTGTGGGAGGTATTGACACGCTTCTTGGCGTCCTTCAGGTCAGCCATCGCGCCCGTCCGCTCATACCGCCTCCCAAGCTTGATGCCAAGGTTATTTAACCAGGCTGCCCGGTCGGGATGGTCGTCGGGTGTCGACGCGACTGCCTTCCGGCCTACCGCGATGGCTTCCTCTAGGTCGGCCATCGCGCCCGTCCGCTCATACCGCCTCCCAAGCTTGGTTCCGAGGTTGTTCAGCCTCCCTGCCGGGTCGGGATGGTCGTCGGGTGTCAACGCGACTGCTTCACGAGAAAATGGCTCGCCGGCCGCAAGTGCTCGCTATCATCAAGACCTTGGCAAAGTCGTCCGTCTGCGGGTTGAACCCGGATGCTCTAGGTTCTGTTGGGCATTCTTGTGGAGCAAGGGAACGATCGCGACAACAGGTCGAAGCTCTCAAGGTCGATGAAAAAATCGATTGAGGCTCGATAGCTTCTTTTGTGCAGGATGTGCAATCCTTTGTACAGGGACCGGAGGCAGATTTAGCATCGAAGAGTGTACCGTCGACAAGATTGCCCGAGGACAAGATCGCGAAGACCACGAAGAACAGGGTTGTGGAGAGGCCGTCGTTGAGAAGGCAACGAAGCCGTCCAGGAAGGTACAGAGGTGGAGCAAGGTTTGAAGAAGAGTAGCACGATATATGAGGCAGAATTCGCCTGCCATGGCTGCGCACTAAGCTAGTCTGAAGCGAAGCTCGTTCCATCCTCCATAGCTACGTCACGCGTGGACGATGCGCTTTGAGCAAAAGCGGTAGAACCGTCCGGCGTTCCGGCTAGCTTGTTAAACCGGATTCTAGACGTTCGTGCACGTCCGACGTGCGGACACCGCCGCCCTGCAGCACCGCCTTGATGGCCCTCTCGCAGCTGGGACCATGCGTAGACAGACCCCGCCGATGGATCTCGTTGATCCAGTGGCCCAACTCCCGGACGCCGTATGCATCGTTGCAGTCTGCCCCTGTGAGCCGCTTCATCGTACATCCGCCCCATCGCCCAGCGCGGCCGAGTGTTGGCTGGAGGACCCAGATCACGAACCGGGGGCCGACAAACGTCAGGGCGTAGTGCCTGATCGTCTCCTTATCATCCGACAGATCGGGCTCCGCACAAAGGCGCAGTTCTGGATCTGGAAGCGATATCTCTGGTTGAAGCCTTTCAGGGACAGCTATTACGCGCAGTCCGGCCGGATGTCCCACGTCCACTCGGTCTCTCCGCCGTTGCCTTCCAGCAGAGGCGGGATGCGCCAGTGGGCGCTCTCCTTCGGAGGACACACCAGCTGCAGCATGCGCTCCGCTCGCCACCGTCTGTCCTCGGACACCGCGCACGCTCGCGGCTCACGCAAGAGAAAGGTGTCCTTGGCAAACGTTGCGAACTCCTCCTCGCATAGGCCCAGACCCCTTATCGCTGAATATTCTGCGGCAATGGCGCTGGCCCATTCACCCACCTCAACCCAGACGTGTGCGTCGCTCAAGCCCGCCATCGCGGCGTAGTGAACAGACGCCCCTTCGTGCGGTTCGTCCGTGTCAAAGTGAGGGAAAGCACTTGGGACGATTATATTAGTATCCTCGATCTGGATTCGACGCGGGCGTAGGACGAGCGTAGTGAATTTGGCACTGCGCGGCGAGATGGTTCGCAGCGAGTTCGACACGGTGCTCCGGGCGTCGCCTGGGATTCGCTGTAGTCGATGGCGCTCGCGGATGCCGAATGGCCGATGCCGCCGGAATCAGAGCCTGCCGTGCTCCCCCGGCCTCTGGCGCGACCGCCACGCTTCGAGCTGCTCTTGAGACTTATGACGTCTTGCCACACCGCATCAGTGACATCGGGGTCGGCGTACTCGATGGAGAATGCGGCGACGTTCGACGAGGGCAGGTGATCATGCGGCGTGGTCAACTTGGTTGCGTATTTGGCCGGGCCGGATGTGCCCGATGGTTCCGTTCAAGTTGCGTTTCCATATCTCTAAAGTTACATGAGTTATACCAACTCTAATAAGCCCCATCCTCTGCATGCCGCCCTACCGAGAGCTAGATTCCTTGCCCCGTGGCCCTACTAAGACGATCTTCGGCCTGGGAGATGGCTGTACAGGGCCCGGCGGCTGTACCATGTTCCCCGATATAAGAATTATCCTAGGTCTGGTAGATGTTCCAACCTTCCTTACCGACGACCGCGTATAACCGGATGACACAAGCTTTATCTTTACTCTGAAGCTACTTCTATGAACGCGGCTTGCATGGGCCTTGAAGCGATCTACACTATCGAACACCAACCTTTTGCACTCTAAGCGTAGGCAAGGTAGGGGCCCACCTTTAGCGAGTTCGAGATGACGTTCCAGGTGGTCCCATATCCCCTTTGTCCAAGTAAACGTTTTGCCGCAGAAGATACAAGGCTCCGGCCTCTTCCGAGTATAACGAGGGCGCTGGCGGACGGCGGTAGATGTTGCTCGAGGCGTAGAAATTTGAGGAGACCTGGCTCCGGCAACTGCGTTGTATAGAGGTGGCGGTGAGCGTGATGGCGTTTCCGGTATAGAGGGGAGCGAGCTCCGTCGTGCTGGCTCCGTGGCTGCGGCGGCAGACTGCTGGTTAGGCATGGGCAAAACTACCCGCGACGGCGGTGGCGGGAGCACCGGGCATGGGTCCGGAATGGTAGTGATAGGCTGCCGAGGAAGCATCGGTAAGAGTACCTCCGACGACGGCGTCGGGACTGGCTGGCGAGGTTCCGGCTGAGCCCGTATGGTAGGATCAGACTTGAACGTATAGGTAACCATAGCGTTGATTACCTCGACTTTTCTCTTTACGATCTCCTCTTCCGGCAGGTCCTCGTCCATGTCGCCTAGGATGTCGGCAAGGACTTGTCGCTCCGGTAGGCTATGGGTAACCTATCGTACGACTACGGGTTCGTAAATGCCTTATAACTACTTTTATAGTTCGTTCTCGTCGCTTTCGACAAAGTGATCCGCGTAAATGACCCGGAATACCTTTCTTCTATACCTCTACCTTATAACACTTAGCCGGGCCTATAAGGTCTCGTAACGCGCCTTATCTTCGCCTATTACCCGGCTTAGACGCCCGTACTTTAGCCGCAATTCTGCTTAGAGAACCTCTATCTACTACTTTAGGCGACGAATAGCGGCGTTAGGGCCGATCGCGCGTATCATCTCGTCAAATACCCTCTTAAGGGTATTCTCGTCTAGGCGGAGACTTATATGGTTTAGGATAGCCAAGTAGGGAGATTTCGTACTACGGTTTAAAAAGGCGTCTTAAACAACGGTATTTATCATAACGTTATAATATATTATCTAGTAGACGGAGCTATTTGGCTTATTATTACAAACTTATAGGTAACGGAAGATACCCCGTTAATAAATAAAGAATATATATACGAGGCTTATCGTATTATATAGGTAAGAGACCTCGGGTTACGTAATTGATTATTATAATCGTAATGATTAGGAAGGATTACGGTCGGTACGATTATAATTATCGTTATAATTACTACAATTTTTACTAGTATATAAAAAGGAGTCTTTCGGGATTCCGTTATAAATAGTTCTTAATTACCTAATAATTAATCTAAATATTCAATCGAGGTTATTATTAAATAAGATATTTATCTTAACGATATTAAAATAAAGATTACTTATTATACCTTAACTTACTTACCTTAAATAATAAAACTTACTTTTTAATCCTTAACCCGTCTTAAGATTATTATATTTTGATTATTCTTATTCGGTAAATTAACCCTATACCAAATAGCTAATATAATATTCGGAATACCCGTACCTTAGTTAGTATTTGTAATATAAGTATAGGTTAACGATATAGTAACAATAATTATATAACTATAAACGGAAATTATAATTCTTAAGGAAAGATCTAAAGTCGACTTTACGGTTAAAATTAAAACCTCGTACCTTAAACTTTACGATAAGAATAAAAAAGGGTTATAAATCTTTATTACGTAAACGTATATATATTTTAAAATATATATAAAATCCTTCTTTAAAAAATACGAAAAGGTAATCTATATAAGAAGTTTATTAAAAAGGAAAACGGCCGAATAATTCGAACCTAACTTTCGGGATTTCCTAAATAATTAATTAAATATAAAAAGACGAAAACCGGAAACCCGTATTATATTTTCGGACGTCGACGTATTATTCGAAAAACTTAAAAAAACTTTCGGTAATCTTAACGAATAAAAGTCGGCGGAACGATAGTTTTTATCTTTAAGATAAAAAGGTTCGGTAAAAGTATATACGATAAAATTCAAACGAATTACGGCTAAACTTAACCTAAGAAAATAAGTTTTATTTTTTTATTTTTACGGAAGATTATAGGATAACGTTAAAGATAAACTTAATAAAGAAAATCGACCGGATACCTTATATAAATATATCGCGTTCGTAATTAAGATCGATAATCGATTATATAAACGAAGATTCGAAAAAAGAAAAGGAAAAGTTCTTTAAACGATAAAAGAAACCGCGAATTTAAAAAAAAAACGATTTACGGTTATAAGATCTTATCCGGGATTTATAAACTTAAACGTTATTTAACGAAGTTAATCTAAAAAGAAAAGTAAATATTTCAATTATAAGAAATAAAGATATTACGTAGATAAGTATCGCTAATTTAAAAAAGTTTAGAAACTAATCCCCGAAAATAAGGTTTAAATAATAATAAAAGAGGATAAATCTTACGTTATTACGATAATACGTAGAAAATAATAATACGAAATACTTTTTAAACTACCGGGAAAAGAAATCGACCTAATAATAATATTAGAATACGATATTATAAACGTAACGTATTTAGTTAACTTATTAAATAAAGAATAAGACGAAATCGAAAAAGAACAAATACTTTTATATAAAGATTACGAGTCGGTATATATTAACTCGGTCTATTATAATTAGATTTCGTAGAATTCGTATATCTTTTACCGTTATATTTAGTATATATAAGAGAAACTAAATTATAAATAAATACTAATACGAATACTAATAATTAGGCCGATACCTTACTTTTATAGATTAAAAGATATCGAAAGATACGAGGAAATATATAAGAACGGATAATACTTATTACTAACGTTACCCGGAACTATATAATTATAACTTAACCTAACGGGATAAGAATTCTTAACGGTAACGGAACCTAAACGAAAAATCGAAAGTAAAAACTAACTATAAGTTATTTACTTATCCGAAAACTCGGTAAGATAAACGGAACGATTAGGATATTCGATATTAGAAATCGTAATATAAATTACGACGGAAAGAAAGTCGACCGAAGAATTCTAAATACGATAACAAACTTATAATATATAAATTAACGCGTTTTTAACAAGTTACCGAAAATATAAGATATAAATATAGAAAAGGGTTGAAGAAATAGATTAGAAATAGATTTAAATAAACGAACGTTTGAGAAGATTACTAGTTTCTAAACCGGAAATAAAAAAGGAAGATTACGGAAAACTATTAAAACTTTCTTTTAAAATTAAAAATAAACCTGAATATTACGGTATTTCATTCCGAAAATTAGAAAAACGATTAAAAAACGACTAACGTCGATTATAAAAAGATTATATCGACGTAATATAAAGAAATCTTTATATACGACCGTAGGAATTAAATACTTACGAATTACGATTAATATATAAGGAAATAATACCTAAATAATAATAGATAACGGAATATAAAGAAATTATATCTCGTTAAATCTCGTTAATATATTACGATTACCTTAGAAAAAAAAGGATAAGCTTTACCGATTCAAAACTATTAATAAGAACCTTATCGATTATAAATAAGGACTAATAAATATAAAGACTACGCCTTTTTAAGTTATTATCTAAGGTTATAATTAAAAGATAACGTTCGATATTACGGAAATCTTATCGTACGGTATAATATTAGGGATATTTTAATTACGAACGAATAATCCCCGAGTTAATTAGAAAATAAACCAATTTCAATAAGATATATTAAGAAGAAAGTTAGCCTTTATAAAGAACGGACTTTATAAAGAAAAACTTATACGTAATTTTAGAAAAGTTCTAATAATCTACGAAACGATTATAGAAACTTAGTTTATATCGATACGAACGATTCCGAAAGAATACTATCGATATAACAAACTATTTAAACCCGAACTTAAGATAAGACTACTTAAATATAATCGTTAGGATTACGAAATTAATCTTTAGCTAGGTAAGGAACCCGGATTTTATAAGATTTACTTTTTTAACGACTTATAATTATAAACGTTAAAAGAATATATTAATAAAAATCTAAAAAAAGGTTATATTCGACTATTATAATTATTAATAAGATACCCTATCTTATTCGTACCTAAGAAAAACGAGAAGTTACGTTTCGTTATAAATTACCGATAGCTTAATAATATTACTATTAAAGATCGAAGATTACTACTTCTTATATTCGAATTAAGAAATCGGTTATATAATACCCGATAGTTTATTACCTTAGATTTTAAGGGAATATATAACCTAATACGAATTAAAGAAAAAGATAAGTAAAAAACGGTATAACAATCTAGGTTAAGATAATACGAATATTATATTATACTTTTCGGGCTCGTTAACGTATCGGTTTCTTTCTAAAAGATAATTAATTATATATTTCGAAAGTAATTAGATAACTTTATCGTCGTATACCTCGATAATATCTTAATCTATTTGGAAAACTTCGAATAATATAAGAAATACGTCTACCTCGTTTTATAAGTATTATAAGACGCGAATTTATTAATCGAACCTAAAAAATACGAATTTTACTAATAAAAAATAAAATTTCTCGGTTACGTTATATTATTAGGTTAGTTCGAAATAAATCTAGATAAACTAAAAGCTATTAAAGAATAGTTTACGTTAGAAACGGTTACGGGAATACGAACTTTTTTAAGGATTACTAATTTCTATCGGAAATTTATTAAGGACTATAATAAGATCGTAATACCCCTTACTAACCTTACCAAGAAAAATTTAAAGTTCGAATAGATTTCGAAAGAAGAAAAAACGTTCTAAGAACTTAAAAGGAAGATTTTAAACTAATTAATATTAATTATTACGGATCCCGAAAAACCTTACGAAATAGAAACCGATACGTCGGAATTCGTATTCGGAAATTAGTTAGGATAGAAGGATAAATAAGGAAAATTATACCTAATAATATTCTTCTCGAAAAAACTAAGTAAATTAGAATTCAATTATAATATATTAGATAAGGAACTTATAATTATTATTAAAGCGTTTAAAGAATAAAAATATTATCTTATAAAAGCGAAATATAAAGTAAAAGTCTTAATAAATTATAAGAATCTTATTATATTTACTTTTACGAAAGAATTTAACAAATGATAAATTAGATAATATAAGTTCTTTACCGATTTCGATTTCGAAATTATATATAAGAAAGGAAACGAAAATAGTAAAGCGGACGTTTTTAATCGACGAGAAGATCTAAAACTAAAAAAGAAAATACGTTCGGTAAACTTCTTTAAGACTAACTAATAAGGAAACCTTAAACTCGATATATAAATCGGGGCGATTTAGAATATAGAACCCGAAAAACGATAGGCGGAAAAGATTAAAAAATACCGGAAAAAAGAAACTAAGGAAAACGTTACCTTTATATTTCTATCGTATTACGGTTTACTATAATTCCGGAATAAGGTATACGTATTAGACGAATTACGGAAGGAATTAGTAAAAGAGTTTTACGAATATCTATTATATAATTACTAAGGAATTTATAAGATTAAAAAACGCGTATAGCGGACTTACGATTTCCTAAGATTAGATAAAGTAATTAGGTAGGTAGTCGGCGAATACGACGAGTATAATAAAGCCAAGTTAAATAGATATAAATTATACGGGTTATTATAATTTATATAAGTATTAGAGAAACTATAGGAAATAGTTATAATAGACTTTATCGTCAAATTACTAATATCGAAAGAACTTATAATTAGGATCGTTTACGATAATATATAAGTAGTTATAAATAAATTCTCTAAATACGTATATTTTATACCGTATAAAGAAATAAATATAACGGAAGATATAACCTACGCCTTTTTAAAGGTAATAGTAAGTTAATATAGATTACCCAAATAACTTGTTACCGATAAAAACAAGTTATTTATTTCGAAGTTCTAGATAATATTAATACGATAAGTCGGAATTAAATATAAGTTATCGATATCGTTTTACCCGTAAACGGATAAGTAAACAAAACGAACTAACTAAACCTTTAAATAATATCTAAGGATATATATTAACGAAGAATAAGATAATTAGGTTAGGTAACTACTAGTAGTACAATAGGCCTATAATAGTATACCTAACGAAACGTTAAACGGGTATTTACCGTTCTTTATCAATTACGGTTATAAACCTATTATAAAGGAAATATTAAAAGACGGACTAATACCGTTAGATTTAAAACTATTATAAGCAAAATATACTATAGAATAAATAAAGTTATTTTATAAAAGATTTCGCGGATATATAAAACTATTTAACCTATAAATAATACGATACGTAAATTAGAAAAGGTTAAAAAAACTAACTTTATAAGAAGGAAACAAAATTTACCTCGTACGACGAAACGTTAAAATAAAACGACTAAACGATAAATTAGATTAAAAGAAAATCGGATTATTTAAGATTAAGAAAAAGTTATTTGATTTAAACTATAAATTCTAATTACTAATAAATATACGTATTTACCTAATATTTTATATCTCGTTTTTCGAACCGGTATTTAAAAACGCGAAGTTAATAATAAATATTAAAGTTAAACTAACGTAAGAATACGAAATAGAAAAGATTTTTAAATATAAAAAGGAAAGAAACGTAAACTTTTATTATATCAAATAGAAGAATTACGACGATTCGGAAAATACGTAAAAACCGGAAGTTTACCTTACGAACTATTAATAATTATTATAAGAATTCCGTATTATAATAATATTATTATTTTAAAAATCGAAAGGGATAATATTACGTCGCCGTAAACTACGTCCTAACCTAAAATAAAGTCGTCGTCAAAAAAAAAAAACGTAACGGAAAACGGACGATTTTCGATAATTCTCGTTATTTCGCGATCGGTTTCCTTTTTTTCGACTCGTTTTAATTTTTTTACGTTCGTTATATTTTTACGGATAATACGTATTATTTTTTTAAATTATATTTTTTTCTAAACGCGAAAGTATTAAACTTTAATTTCGGTTTATTCTATTTTTTCTTCTAATTTACGAAATTATTCTCCGATTTTTATAAGTTCCTCGTTAAAAAGATTTTAGATATCGTACCGCGAACGACCCGAACGAACGTATTCTATATATCGGGAAGAATCTTTTTCGGAAACCTAATAAGAAACGAGATTACGTTTTTCGTAATTCGAATACGAAAGTATTTCGACGGCGTTAGAAAAGATAATTATTAATAAAACGATACGATAGTCGTTTGAAGATTTGGAAGATTTCTTTTACTTTTATATATTATAATCAGATATAATAACGATAAAGAAAAGGAAACTTTCGGACGTAACTTATATAAGTTATTAATATTATTTATAAGAAATATTAGGCCTTAAAGATAATAACTAAAGGAAAAAAAGGATAATATTATAAACTTATAAGTAACGGAAAATACCTTGTTAATAGATAAAGAATATATATACGAGGTTTATCGTATTATATAAGTAAAGGACTTCGGGTTACGTAACTAATTATTATAATCGTAATAATTAGGAAGGATTACGGTCGGTACGATTATAGTTATCGTTATAATTATTATTATTATTACTAGTAAACGGTAGCTAAGACTATATTATATACTTTCGCTCGTTCCGAAAGGAAACCGTATTTTAAACGAAGCCGTTTCGAGTCGGGTGAAAACCTTTGGCGCCTATTTGAATCTGTTTGCTTATCGTCGAATACCTGATTCGGGATCTTCCCCCGATTTGCGGTAGATAGGGAGCTGGGTCCCTCGGCCTCGCCCCGCCCCCGGTCCGGCTACCTCCCGGGGGCGTTCAGCCGTCTCCGTTACGGCGTCGTCTTTACCTCGTCCCGCTTACGTATAATAGTCTTCCTTACCTCGCGTCCCCTATTCTCCCTCGTATCGTCGTCGTTCCGTCTCCCTATCTTTTCGCTATCTCCCTTTTTATCGGGTTGATTTCTAATCGGCGTCGACCCGTATTCGCCCGGTCCCTAAGGGAAGTATATCAGCCGGTATTTGCCGTACCAGTCTCGTACCGACTTCCTTTTTCCGTTCCGGCCTCGCGCCGGTTTCTCTTTATCGCCTTAATTTCGTACCGACTTTCTACTTTCGCGTTTTCCTTATACTTTCTTCGCGTTAGAGGGTACGCCAGATCGCGTTAAGGTACGTACCTCCCCGGGCGGCCCGTACCTACCTAGTTATTTGGTCTAGGCCCTCGTAATTTTTTCCTTCCTTTCTTCTTTACAAGTATTTTGATAACGTTAAAAAAGATAGTTATTAATAAAACGATACGGCGGTCGTTTAAAGATTTAGAAGATTTCTTTTATTTTTATATATTACGGTTAAATATAATAACGATAAAGAAAAAGAAACCTTCGGACGTAACTTATATAAGCTATTAATATTACTTATAAGAAATATTAAGCTTTAAAGATAATAGTTAAAAGAAAAAAAGGATAATATTATAAACTTATAAATAACGGAAGATATCTTATTAATAGATAAAGAATATATATACAAAGTTTATCGTATTATATAAATAAAAGATTTCGGGTTACGTAATTGATTATTATAATCGTAATAATTAAAAAGGATTACGGTCGGTACGATTATAACTATCGTTATAATTATTATAATCTCTATTAATATATAAGAAAGAATCTTTCGGGATTCCGTTATAAATAGTTTTTAATTACCTAATAATCAATCTAAATATTCAATCGAAGTTATTATTAAGTAAGATACTTATCTTAACGATATTAAAATAAAAACTACTTATTATACCTTAACTTATTTATTTTAAGTAATAAAACTTACCTTTTGATCTTTAACCTATCTTAAGATCGTTATAAAACCCGTAACCGTAAACTATTTCTTTTTAAAATTCGCGGTTTCCCTTATTACTTAAAAAGCTCTTCTTTTTCCTTTTTTAAATTTACGTTTATATAACCGATTATCGATTTTGATTACGGATACGATATATTTATATAAGGTATCCGGTCGATCTTCCTTATTAAGTTTATCTTTAATATTATCCCGTAACCCCCCGTAAAAATAAAGGAATAATATTTATTCCCTTAAATCGAGTTTAGCCGTAATTCGTTTAAATTCTACCGTATACGTTTTAACCGAACTTTTTTATCTTAAGGATAAAAATTATCGTTCCGCCGATCTTTATTTGTTAAAATTTCCGAAAGTTTCTTTAAATTTATCAAATAGTCGGTCGATATTAGAAAATATAACGTAGGTTTCCGGTCTCTATCTTTTTATATTTAACTAGTTTTATAAAAAGTCCCGAAAACTAGGTTCGAATTATTTTACTACTTTCCTTTTTAATAGACTTCTTATATAAATTACTTTCTTATATTCCCGGAAAAAAAACGCCGCGTATATTTTAAAATACGCGTAGGCTTAAGTAATAAAGGCTTATAACCTTTCCTTATTCCTATTATAAGATTTAAAACGTAGAACCTTAATCTTAACCGTAAGATCGACTTTAAATCTTTCCTTAAAAATAATAATTTCCGTTTATAATTATACGATTATTACCGTTAGATCGTTCGCCTAAATCTAAGCCTAAGTTATAAAGGTTTACTAAGGTATAAGTATTCCGGGTATTATATTAGTTACTTAGTATAAGGTTAACTTACCGAATAAGAATAATTAAAATATAACGATCTAAGATAAGGTTTAAGATTAGAAGGTAAATTCTATTATTTAAGGTAAGTAAGTTAAGGTATAATAAGTAATCTTTACTTTAATGTAACGATCCCAAGACGGGCTAAGGATCAGAAGGTGAGTTCTGTTACTTAGGGTAAGTAAGTTAAGGTGTAACAAGCAGTCTTCACTCTGGTATCGTTAAGACAAGTGTCTTACTCAAAAGATAACCTCAATTGAATACTTAGATTGATCACTGGGTGATCAAGAACTATCTGTAGCGGAGTCTAGAGAGACTCCTTCCTATATACTTGTAGAGACTGTGGTGATATGGTCGATAGGAAACTATCACCCATATCCTGATATGCCTGCTATGAAACTATTCCTTCTATCAGTCACGTGACCCGGGGTCCCTGGCCCATGCAGTGCGATACGCCCTGCATGT